>CM038792.1:155305997-156505997 GCA_021764765.1 Vicia sativa
CTCAAGTGAAAGGAAAGGCCAAGAGTGGTGAATTACTCCGCGTGAATGAATTCCGTATGTTTCCTAAGATGTTAGTGAGCTACCACCCGAGAGAGAAGTGAGTTTGCTATAGATTTGATTCTTGAACTAGTCCGGTGTCTATGGTGCCTTATCGCATGTCGGCATCCGAAAGGTTCCGAGTTGAAGAAACAGTTGAAAGAGTTACTAGAGAAGAAGTTTATTCGCCTAGTGTTTCACCGTGGGTGCGCCCAGTATTGTTGGTTAAGAAGGAAGGTAGAATGAGACCGTGTTGATTATGTGCAATGAATAAAGTGACAATCAAGAATCGGTATCCATTGCCGAGGATTGATGATTTAATGGATGCTTAGTGGGAGCTTGTGTATTTAGTAAAATTGATCTCGAGGTCCGATATCGATTCGTGTTAAGGTGAGATATTCGTAAGACCGCATTTAGAACGAGGTATGGGCATTTATGAATTCCGCTATGCCATTTGGAGTTACTAATGCACCGGTGTTTTTATGGAGTATATGAATGGATATTTTATCCGATCTTGAAGTTTGTGGTGGTATTTATTGACGATATTTTGATCTATTCAAAGAATGAGGAGCATGTAAAGCATCTTAGGATTGTATTGAATTATCAAGAAGAAGAAACTTTATGGGTTATCTAAATGCGAAGTTTTGGTTAAGCGGTGAGTTTTCTGGTCACGTGATTTCCAAGAATGGTATTGTTGTTGATCCTACAAAAGTGGAAGCATCTCGCTGGGAAGCGCTCAAGAATGCTTCTCGAACCGTAGTTTCCTTGGTCTAGCAGTGTTACTACAGGAAGTTCATCGGGATTTTCAAGTTAGCTTTACACTGTTCGACCAGAGGGTCAAGCATTTGTTTGGGATGCAGATCAGAGAAAGGATTCCAAGAATTGAAGAGGAGGTTGACTAGTGTCGATTCTAATTTTGCCAACCGCGTAATCTTTCGTGGTGTATTGTGATGCCTTTGATGGGTCTAGGTGGTGTTTGATGCAAGATACGCAGGTCAGGGCTTATGCTTCGAGACAGCTTGAAGATTCATGAAAGGAATTATCCGACTCATGATTTAGAGTCATAAATGTTGTGTTTGTTTTGAAGTTATGGAGGCATTATCCGTATGGTTCACGGTTTGAAGTATTCAGTGATCACAAGAGTTCAAGTATCTTTTGATCGTAAAGAGTTGAATATGAGGCGCAGGGTGGTTAGAATTTCTCAAGGATTATGATTTCGTTTGAATTACCATCTGGTAAAGCAAACATGGTAAACGCGCTAAGGTGAAGTCATTGCATATGTCAATGTTAATTGTTCGTGAATTGATTTAGTGGAACAATTCGTAGACTTAAGTTTAGTGGCAACTACTCCGAATAGTGTGAAATTGACATGTCGATTTCAGTGGTATTTTGGAAGAGATTCAAATGGATGAATATGATGTTAGTTTGGTGGATAAGCTGACATTGATTAACCAAGGTCAAGGAGGTGAGTTCCGAATTGACGAGAATGGCGTTATGAGATTTGGTGATAGAGTGTGTGTTCCGGATGTTGCCGAGATTAGAAAAAGTATTTTGGAAGAAGGACATCGTAGCGGGTTGAGTATTCACCATGGTGCTACTAAGATGTATCATGACTTGAAGAAATTATTTTGGTGGCCTGGAATGAAAAAGGAAATTGTCGAGTTTGTGTATGCGTGTTTGGTATGTCAGAAATCAAAGATCGAACATCAGAAACCGTCAGGATTGATGGAATCGTTGTTTGTTCCGGAATGGAAATGGGATGGCATTTCAATGGATTTCGTGTCTGGTTTGCCGAGGACAGCGAAGAACTGTGATGCTATTTGGGTTATTGTTGATCGGTTGACAAAGTCTGCTCACTTTATTTCGATACGAATGGATTATCCGATGGAGAGGTTGGCAAAATTGTATGTTGAGAAGGTTGTGAGTTTGCATGGTATTTCGTCTAGCATTGTGTCGGATAGAGACCCGAGGTTTACGTCTAAGTTCTGGACAGGATTGCAGGAAGCTTTGGGTACTAAGTTACGATTGAGTTCCGCATATCATCCATAAACAGATGGTCAGACGGAGAGGACGATTCAGTCGTTAGAAGATTTGTTAAGGGCATGCGTGTTAGAGAAAGGTGGAGCTTGGTGAAGCAACTCGATTTTCAAAAATCATTTAAATGAATTTTCAAAAACAATGAAATCGCCACCTAATTTTATTTGTTCTAAAAAAAGAACGGGAAAATATAGATAAAACCCCAAAGATGCGGATAAGGCGGTCTACAAGACCAAAAGATGGATCCGGGAATCGGTTACGCAAGAGGAAGGTATTAGCACCTCTTACGTCCATCGTACTCGATGGGACCCATTTAGTTCAAATGTGTTGTGTGTGTAATCGCTAATTTCTAAGTTATGAATAAGAAAGAAGAAAATGGATTTGTTTGTTATTATTTTGAGTTTGACACGGTTTGAAACCGCTGCCTACGATTCCCTCGTGCAATGGGAAAGTCAAAACTCCGTAGTTCTGCGTTGAAAATGTCCGAATTGGTTGTGTTGATTTTAATTGAAATGTTTTTGATGATCGCGTAAGAGCGAAAAGGGTTTGAATGATCAATTGATTTTAATTGTAGATGACAAGTACCAAAACGTCATTATCCTCTAACGATTCAATACCAGATTGGTGATTGAGGTCAACCGATCATCTCTCATCCAAAATCTTTATTATGAAAGGAGTGAGGTGAAACAAAGTTCATTTTTATTATAGTATGGCATAAAGTATTTAAGTCATTTACCTCTAATGGCCCAAATATTTACATTTTAATTAAATCGCGGGCTAACCTCTAACAATTTAATTAAATACCATAGCACTATATTTTTTTTAGTTTGTAGAAAAATTGATTTTTTGAAAGAACAAGTTCAATTAATTATTTTTGACTTGAAAGTGTTTTAAGAGTTTTGATATGCATAGAAGAATTTGATTAGGAAAACAAGCGAGCCCATACAAAGTGGCTTTGTGTATGCTCCTAAAAGTGGGACTAGCGTGACACTAGTATTCTAAACGACCGATTGGAACAATCGATCGGATAGTTGTCGCTGTAGAAAAGCCCAGGACCAAACTATGAATGTGTGCAAGTGTGCATTGTGTATGTTTACCCGTTCCTTGATGAGGAGTCCAAGAGGAGACTATGTGTTCTAATATGATAAACGCATAATTAAACGGTAATTAGAACACACAAGGAATGCGGGTACATGTTCATGAACAAGGATATATACAACCAAATCGAATTAATTTGAATAAATAAATAGCTTTTATGTTGTGCAAGAGTTGAGCTCCAAGTAGTCTTCAAGATCGGATAAGGCTTGATGCATCGGATGAATACCAAATGAAGATTCCTACATCACTCAAGATACAAACAAAAACTATGCGAAGAATAGATATATTTGCATTCAAATTCATTCGAAGGTTGAATTAAATTCCAAATTTGAAATCATAACACAAGAATAATAATTATAATATGATTTTATTTACAAAACGAACCAAATAAAATATATGAATAAAAGTAGTATAATTGTATTTACAATACTAAATATGAAATAGAAATACTATATAATTGTATTCACAATACTAAATATAAAAATAGAAATACTATATAATTATATTTTATATCAAAAATAGTAATAGAACTATAATAACAATTAAAGAATATATAGGTGCACCAATAGAAAATATACTCTTGGACAATCCTTGAATGCCTTCACAACAACAAACGCGTTAGTAGCATAAGTGTGGAATAAAACGAAATGAAATTTCAACAATTAGAATATGCGTTAATAACAAAGGAGTAAAATCGAACGAAATTTGCATAAAGTATATGAACATTTTTCAAGAATCAAGCAATTACGTCCCAAATTCAATCGATATTGTCGCTTATTCCATACCAAGTAACTCAAGAATAGTAGTTATTTCAAGCCACAACGGAAACAATAATCGAAAGCTCATATTGCAACATGTGAAATCGAATTCAAAATAGGTTTCGGACCCTTGAACCACAAACGGGCAGCAACATGCATATGCAATTAGCTTCACAAAACTCGTCTCAAATACACTTAAACTAAAATGGAAGTATCCTACTAATACCATGTTGAATTCTTTCCTTAAACTAAACAGAATCCTCATTGAAACCTCATCATAAACGATCCAAATATCATCACAATATTCTTTCGACTCGATTACATGATAACAATCAAATTCAAATTCAAAAAGTCAAATCAACTAAAGCCAAATTTCGGGCAGCCGTAAACGAACTTAATAACACATACTAAAGTTCTTTTCAAACAAATTCAACATCAACGGCTACCACAAAACTACGGTATAACTAATTTCCTAATTCAAACTTAACACAACTCATGTTACTAACACAAATGAAGTGATGTCGCCATTCAATTTCAAAACATTGACATTGTTACCATGGTGTTGTAAACAAAATTTTCTCTCATGATAATGTGTTAAAATCAAATTACGCTCAGCTCAAGATACGAACTAAGCTTAGCAAGAGTTTTGACTTCATAACGGTTTAGCAAGCAGAATAAACAACCGATATTGGTGCAATAATAACCAAGTTCACAACACAAAGAAACACACCAAACATATACCAGATTTCAACACAAACATCATCGACTCATATTTACCTATCAATTCTAACACAAACAAGATGACAAACATTCATGATTATCCTCATCAAAACTTGCCAACAATCACTTCTACAATGCAATAAATCAAAAGAAAAGGAATCAAAATTACCAAGCATGACGGAGGAATGAACGAAGGGAGTTTCACGACTCGTGACGTTGTTGTCTAAGCGTTAAGCCGGAGCAGAACTGAGCGATCAACCCGGCACGCTTGTCTGCTGAATCTCTATCGAGTCGGCAGCGAGAAGAGTGTAAGCGCGGATACCGGAAGAGAGTGTGTTGAGAGACGAGGCTTATACGCGCTTCGATGAAGTAAAGGTTGTGACGAGAGATAACAAAGGGAGTTCCGGCGGTTGAATGGGTTCACGGAGGAGGTTAAGAATGGAAGGAGATATGGTTGTTGTTATGAAGAAGATGGAGGTTAGTTTTCGGAGTGAGTGACAGAGGGTAGGAGGTTGAAGGGAGGTTGAAGGAAAGGAGTCCGATTGCGGGAACGAAACAGAGGGAAAGATGGTTCCGGTTGATGATGGTGTGAACAGGATGGAGGGTTTGGGGTTATACGGTGAAGATGATGGAATTTACGGATGGGGTTAGGGAAGGAGAACAGAGGAGAGTTTGTGGATGTTGAGGGTCATCGACGGAAAGAGGAGAAAGTGGTGTGGCTTCGGGTTGTTGATCGGGTCGCGACAGGTCAAGGTTCACTACGGAATGTTGGGCGAAGATGAGGTGAGGGTTCGATGAGGTTGAGGAAGATGAGTAAGGGTGAGATTACGGTGGGTCGCGGATGGATGAAACGGACTGACGTATGGAGGTAGAGGCAGTGTGAGATAAAAGGGAATGAGTGTAAACGGAGGGTTGGCCGGAGATGGTGGGAGCTGAGGAGTAACAGAGGGTTACGGTGGGACGGTGATGTTCCGGTGGAGTTGAGAATGGAGGATATGGTTGGAGTGTTGTTGGATTACATTGAGGAAGGAGATGGACGTTGAGTGTTGCAGGGAAGCAACGGTGAAGGGATTGACGAAGATGAAGTGGATAAAGGGTTGCGGTCGGATGAGAGGGTTTATGATGGAAGCAGCGATGGCAGTAGGACGGCGATTGTGTGAGGAAGACGAAGGAAACAGGGAGTGTGAGTTGTTCTGAGAGTTTTTGTTTATAACTTGGTTTTGGTTTTCTGTGACCTCCGCCTCTGTTTCCGTGTTTTTCAATTTGGCTCCCCTTGCTTCAATTATAACATAACATATATATACACATAGAATTAGGTTTAGCAATTTTTGATAATGCCTAAAATACCCCTTTTGATAAAATGGGCCTCAAAGCCCAAAAGATAAAAAATAATCTACTCAAACATATTTTTGTTTTAATTTTTAGAGATAAAAATTAGACACTTAAAATTGTCAAAAATGGCAAAAGTTCGGACAATAATTATCCGAAAAAATTAAATGAGCATATTAAAATAAACTGCGGGTTTAATATATTAAAGAAAAATTATCGAAATAATTAAAAATTGAAATAAAACGATAATAAAGAATACCTGATTTTAAAACACTTCGGTTAAAAACAAAACTTCGAAAATGTATCGAAAAATTAGAGAGATCACATTTTCATGATCTACGCGACACGTAGATTCATAAAACATTGAGTTAGAGGCGAAAGTTTGAAATATTTTCCCGCTAATTTTCGTACAGTGTCGAATCGCTTTTAACAGTCTGTTTGTAAAATCGAAATATTGATATCATCGACCGACATATAATCAACTTAAAATGATACAATAAACAGGTAAGGAGATAAAAATGAATGAAGTGAAATATCGGATATTTTATAACTATAAAACGATGCAAATGTCGATTTAAACTAACTTTGGTCAATTTAAATACGACGAAATGATGCATATGCCATGAATGAATGACTGTTTAATGCAATGACCTAATGGAAGCGTATGCAGATGAATGTGAAGCCTAAGCCAGATAAAATCGAGATAGGAGGGCAAATTTTGGGGTGCAACACTTGGGATAGATACTTACCATTTATAGAGTTTACCTACAACAATAGTTTTCATTCGAGCATCGGTATGGCTCCGTTTGAGGCATTGTATGGTAGGAGGTGTTGGACGCCGTTGTGTTGGTACGGACCTGGAGAAAGTGCTGTGATTGGACCAGAGATTGTCCAGCAGACTTCAGAAAAGATCAAGATGATTCAGGAGAAGATGAGAGCTTCTCAGAGTCGTCAGAAAAGTTATCACGATAAGAGGAGGAAAGATCTTGAGTTTAGTGAAGGAGACCATGTGTTCATGCGAGTTACTCCGATGACTTGTATTGGTCGAGCTTTGAAGTCAAGAAAGTTAACTCCGCGTTTTATTGGTCCATTTCAAATTACCAAGAGAGTTGGGTAAGTTGCTTATCAGATTGCTTTACCGCCGTCACTTGCAAATTTGCATGATGTCTTTCATGTATCTCAGTTGAGGAGGTACATTGCGGATCCGTCTCATGAGATTCAGGTAGATGATGTACAGG
Source organism: Vicia sativa (assembly GCA_021764765.1). Lineage (NCBI taxonomy): Eukaryota > Viridiplantae > Streptophyta > Magnoliopsida > Fabales > Fabaceae > Vicia > Vicia sativa. Next base: position 155,313,214 of record CM038792.1, read on the forward strand.
TACGGGATAATTTGACTATTGAAGCAGTACCTGCGAGAATTGAGGATCGGAAAGTGAAGCAATTTGGGGGGTAAAGAGATAGTACTGGTAAGAGTAGCTTGGGGAAGACCAGCTGGAGGAAATGTAACTTGGGAGTTGGAGAGCCAGATGAAGGACTCATATCCCGAACTTTTCGCCTAAGGTATGTTTTCGAGGACGAAAACTCTTTTAGTAGGGGAGAGTTGTGACACCCCGAATTAATTCAAATGCTAGATAATTAGGAATTTAATTATTTAATTAATTAAAGGCTTGATTATTTATATTTTTGGATTTAATTGGATTATTTTGATTGAAAAGAAGAGTTGGTGGTGTGAAGAGTAATTAGAGAGTGTGAGAAGTAAATCACTCTACTTTACTAATTACTAATTATTTATTTTATTGGGATAAATAAAAGGAGTATTAAAAGGATTATAAAAAGGAAAAGAAGAAAAAGGAAGGTCCTTTTGGAAAGTCATTTCACGTAGAATTGGAGAAGAGAAGAGAAGATAATGAAAAAGCCAACGCCGAGAAAATCGAAGATCATCACGAGGTAAGGGGTGATTTCATTCGGTTTTAATGCCTTATGGGTTTTGGGAATCAACCGGTTGATTGGGTACGTTAGGAAATTTGATTTAGGTGATTATAGGTTTGTAAGATTAAACCTTATTTTGTGTCGGATTATAGAATTTAAGACCATTAGTGTGTCGAACAATTGATAGGAAGGATGAATCAATGATGTATGATGTTGTATTGGCGTAAAATGGTTGCAATTTGGTATTTCTAATGTTATAAGTCGTATGAAAATGATTGGAAGTGATAAGGAATGCATAAATGCTGTCAAAATAGCAGATTTTGATTCTGCAGGTCGTGGGAACCAGTTCCCAGTAGGGAGGAACCGGGTTCCTAGTGTAAAACTTTCAAAAATTGGAAATTTTGTACGTGGGAACCGGTTCCCAGTGGGGAGGAACCGGGTTCCCCATACAAAATTCCAGGAGGCGCGTATTTTTCAAAAGTGGGAACCGAGTTCTCCCAGTGAGGAACCGGGTTCCACTGTGTAATTTTCAAAACACCTAAAACTTTAAAAATTCATATTTTCTAAACCGTAACTCCGATTTGGGTGCCGTTTTCGACATTATTTCTTAAATTAAAAATACTATCTTTTAAAGAGAGAAAAATATTATTGTGAAAATTATTTTAAAAAGAGTCGAGCTTCCGATTTTCGAAAAGTTAATATTTAAGGACAATAGGAATGGGATATGGATTGCTTGATTTAATGAATGAGGAATAATGCTTAAAATGTTGTGTTTTGATATCCATTACGATTGAATGTGATACGTTGGATTGGCATTATGTGAATTATGTTGATATCATAATCTGTGAAATGAGGTTGCATGCTTTTATGATGCATGCATAAGCATTTGTTAATTGGTTCATTCCCATTGTGCGGAAGTGAGCTTGTAGAGCCAATAAACTTACCAGGATTTAGAGGTAGTGAGGCTAGATTCTTGACCCAGTGGTTATGGGCGAATCATGGATTGTCGCTGTCTTTCCACATGTAAACGGAGCAGTGGGTGAACTCGGTTCACGTTTTGGTACCACATGCATAGAGTCTGCATTGCATATGGGATTGTAACATGCTAGGATGGTTTCTAGTGTTGCAGTTTATATTGATTGTTACGTTTACATGTTCATTTGTGTGAGATGTATTTGTGAACTGAGCTGTGATTTGTGTTTTGATAATGGACTAACGTATGGAATTATTCCGTTGTATTTAAAAACGTATAATGCATTTTATATTGGATAGAAATCTCACCCTTACTTTAATGATTTCAGATTTGAAGTGATTAGCTGCTTGGAATCAGTGAGGATAGCTTCTAGAGTCGAGTCATTAGTTAATCCGCGTGTCAGTGTCGTGCTCTGGTAGATGTAACACTGGGGAAAGGCTTGATTTGAAATTCTTCATGAATATTAAATAATGGTTTTGGTCCATGTTTCGATTTATGTCCTGAAATAGTTATAAATGATGTATTCAGGATTTGTTATGTTTCATTTCCGCTGTTAAACATAACCTTAAGTCTACTTTATTTAATGATTTCCTTCGGTGAAAGCATGACATCTGTTTTGGTTAATTTGAATTATATTAAAATTGTGGTGCCTCTTGATATGTGTTAAATACTCTGATTATTAAATTATAAATCGCGGGTAATTAGAAGGGGTGTTACACTAACCCTTAAAGATCAAGTTGGTCGAAAGCACTCTTTGGTAGGATATTCAGAGCAGAACCGGTATCTACCAAAACATGAGACAATGTAATTCCCTTGCATTCAACAGAGATGTGCAAGGCTTTGTTGTGTTTCTTTTCGGAAGGAGTTAAATCAACATGAGAGAAGCCTAGACCGTTGTTGGCATCCAGGCTAGCAATACAACCTTCAAATTGATTAGTAGTAGTATCTTGCGGTATGTGAGCATTCTTCAGAAACTTCACTAAGGTTTTAGCGTGAGCCTCAGAGCACAATAGCAGAGCCAACATGGATATCTTGGACGGAGTTTGTCCCAACTGTTCCACAACATTGTAGTCACTCTTCTTGATGATCTTCAGAATTTCCTCCATTTCTTGCTTGGAGGTATCTTCAGCAACTTCCTTTGGTACTTCTATCTGAGCAGGATGAGTTACTGGTTCTTTCCCTCGCGCTTCGGGGACTTGTTTGGCAGCTGGAATGTGAGCTGGAGTCGCAGTGTCTTTTGAAGGAGAGATCTCTGGAGAAAACACTCTTCCGGTTTTGGTTACCTTGCTTGATCCGGTAATGTTGTCGATGTCAGAAATGTTAGCTTCAACTGTAATGTCTTAAATGGTTAACGGGTCTTGCTTGATGCCATGATAGTAAAATTCAGCTCCATAGTTCCACGGTATAGCTTTGTCAGAGGAGTATGGAATTGGTCTGGGAGAAGTAATGATGAGAGGTGCCACCCTAGGCACAGGATCGGCAGAGGAGATCCTTATTGTGTTTACATCAGCATAGTCTTCTGGGAAATCGTCTCCCCATCCGGTTGCCTTGACATCTTCAATAGGAATCTTGTAACTTTCAGAAACGCCATACTTCACCATGTAATCAAACTTTCCACTTGGCTGCCCCAAGGTATCCCAGACTTCTGGTACGGTTTCGTTCATATCTTCGATCTTCAGGTTCTTAGACATGTCTTCGCACAGGCACAGACTCTCCACAGGTGAAGGTTTCAAAAATAGCATTTCTCGGTTATCCATCATGCATTGAATACGTCTTCTCAACCAAGCACATCTGTCAGTTGCTAAGGGGCACCAACGACAATTCTCCAGGCATCCTGGATTGACACCGGCTTGCAGCAGATTGTTCTTAACAGTCATCAGAGGAATAGTCAAGTTGTTCACGTCAAACACATAAGAGCTCTTGTCAATAGCATTGGAACTTTTTTCGTGGTTAGGCATTGGTGCATTTATCACATTCGGAGTTTCGACAGGAGGATCAAACTCAATTTTTTTGGCTTCAATCATGTCTTGAATCTTGTTCTTCAGAGCCCAACAATCGTCGGTGTCATGCCCCGGGCTGTTGAAGTGGTATGCACACTTGGCATTAGGATTGTACTTCGGAGAGGAAGTGTTGATGTGTTGAGGAGGATCCCTCAAGGTAATCAGCTCTGCTTTCAACATGTGCTGCAATGCTTGTGACAATGGCATGTTGATCTTCGTAAACTGTCTTCGTGGCGCGTTCTGGTTACGCGCGTTGTTTCGCTGAGGTTGCGCTGGTGTAGGATTGGAGATCACAACTGCCTCCACAGATTGAGCACGATCAATTTTGACTCGGCCTTTCTGATCATACACAGCATTGGCTTCTTTCTTACCACCAAAAGATCTCTTCGCAGCATTTCAGGATGACTCTACTTGAATCTTTCCGCTCTTGATTCCAGCTTCGATAAGTTCTCCTGTCAATATCATCTCGGTGAATCCGGCTGAAGAGTTTCCAATCAGATGATTGAAGAATGGGCCTGTCAGTGTTCCCATAAACATATCAACCAACTCCTTATTGGACAAGGGTGGTTAAACTCTGCCTGCTAGATCCTCCATTTCTGAGCGTACTCTTTGAATTTCTCATCACGACCCATATACATGCTCTGTAGTTGCATGCGAGTGGGTGCTAGTTCAACATTGTACTGGTACTACTTGTAGAAAGCATCTGCTAAGTCATTCCAGGTATGGATGTGGGTACTCTCTAGTTGATAATACCACTCCAACTGAGCTCCAGATAAACTCTCTTGGAAGTAATGGAACCATAGCTTCCTGTCATCAGTGTGAGGATGGATCTTCTGAACATAGGACTTCAAATGCAACTTCGGACAAGAGATGCCATCATACTTGGCAAAAGTAGGAACCTTGAACTTGCGGGGAATCACCACACCAGGAACTAGGCTCATATCATCAAAATTCAGCCCGGACATCTTCAGATTTTCCACAGCATTCAGACGGTCTTCAAGCTGTTTGTATTTGTCAACTTCAAGAGAATACTGCTCATTCTCATAGTCTTCTTCTCTGTTTTCATACTCATGTTGGCTTTCTTCGTTGTTCTTGACACTTTCATCAGTTTCAACGCTCTTGTTTGAGACTTCTAACCGGCTGACTACCCTAGGTCCGCCCTTATGACGTCTTCCCATGTTGAGGACACCGATGACCTTCTACTTTCTGGTGATGAGCTTCTTCAAGTATTTCTAGCCTTGAACCAAGCTGGTGAACATTTCTTGGAACTGAGCATTCTGAGCTTGGAGATCTTTGACAGTCTATTCAAGAGCCATTTCTGCTAAAATATATAGCGAGAAAATAAGAAAACCGATCTTCAATGTACCTGTTATGAAATGTCATGCCATGATATGCGATGTTTATGCAATGCAATGTTTTCAAGGACCTTAGAAATTTAAATTTGTTAAACAAGCACGTACAATCTTTTATTAGTTTCTCTCTTTTTCTTTTTCTTTTTAAGTACAAAAGATAGTAAAACAAAAACAAATTCCTAATGCTCTAAGTCTCCCATGGGCGCTTCCTCTTGGTGTTGAAGTAGGTGTTGATGTTTCGCTACTCGTGAAGTAGCTTGGTCAATTCTAGCACCTTTTTCTCGCTTGCATAGCACTGAGCTTCGAATGTATCCCTTTCTTCTTTTAGTTGAATCCATGATCTCTTCAAGTCTTCAAGATCGGTAGGCATGTCGGGATGGAGAACGGTATAGGGTACGTCACCTATAGCAACAGGTTCCATAATTACTGGTAACACGGGTGTAAACGACATCATGAGATTTTGAGCTCGAGCTCGCACCCATTTGAGGTAAGGTTCCCAAGGAATGGAATTTTTGTGTCCCAAAGTCTTGGTATCAGTCTTCATTACCATGCCCCAAGCGTGTATGAACCTTTAGAGATCGTGGTTGTAGTCAAACACAATATCTTGAAAAAGCATATCATGAGGACCATCTCTTCGAGCATACCCAAACTAACGTAGAGCTAAAGAAGGGGTTGTAGGTGATACCTCCCCTTATGCCAAGGAGTGGTACGTTAGGGAATTCCCCACAACGCTCAATGAATGTGAAGTCCTTTTGAGAAAAGAAACACCAACGGACATCTGAGTGAGAGAGTGACATTAGCCTATGAGACCACTTCAATCTTTGCTCGTTCTTCATTACTGATTGAGGAAGGTGCGAAATAAACCACCTGGAAAGTAACGGTATACAACACATGAGAGTTCCTTGTCTTTTGATGGTACGAGTGTGGAGAAAATGCAGGATGTCTCCAAGTAAGGTAGGCACAGGATTACGAGTGAGGAATATCTTTATGGCGTTCACGTCTATGAATTGATCCGGATTAGGAAATAGCACCAAACCATAGATTAACAAGGCCACAATGTCTTCGAATGCATGGAAACTCATAGCTTTGAGAAATTCTTGAGCTTTCTTTATCAGAAACTTAGCAAGTAAACCCTTAACTCCGCTTCTTGTTTCCCAATTAGCTTCAATGTCTGAGCGTTTTAGATGTAACGCCGATGCGATGTCTTCGTACTTAGGAGCCTTTTCTAAATTGATGAATGGTATATGATCAAGAATAAGTATCCCAAGTAGCTTAAAAAACTCTTCCAAGGTAGGAACCAACTGATAATCTGGGAATGTAAAGCAATGGTGTTTCGGATCGAAGAATTGGAATAAGACGTGCATCATATCTTCTTCAAAACCGAAGATAACCAAATCATGTAGATAACCATATCTTTTGATGAACTGAGCATGATCGGAAATTTCTGAAACCAATTCTTTGAGTTGAGAAGGTATACCCATGAAGTTGATTCGGATAGTCTTTCTAGAAGCCATAATCCCTACAAAACAGAGCAAAGATAAATCCCTAAGTCCTTGAAATGGTTAGAAATGATATGCAATGTTATGATGTCATGATGTCATGTTTATCAAGCACAAACAAATCACACAATAGCCCTAGGTTTAAGGCTTGCATGAGGTATAGGTATCTACCCTACCAAACGTTTGAGTGGGTTTATCCTGTCCTATAATAGTAACTGGGTTCTAGGAATCTCATATCATTGATCTTTCTCGTAGGCTTTATTTCAATACGACTACCAAGTGATCGACCGAAACATCCTGAAAGTCAGATCTTAATGCGCGTAGCATCGAGTATCAACCAACCTCATTCTACACCAAAGTCGGCCATCTTACTACCTTCTAATGGCCAAGATGGGTTAATTAGGGTTCTAGAAGTTGAGTTAGTGCTGATGACACCACGCAGACGCCAAATACTTTCCTCAACTTGAGCATGAGGAGCATCAGGACATCCAAAGTGTCGCACTAACGTAGCCATCATGTTGACCGTTTTGGTATACGCCTAACGGTCACGACGATTTATTGCTACTTACCTAAGGAAACCTGGATCTGGGTGTAGAATCCCCCACAAGTATAATACTCAAGCAACCCTTAAAGTAAAGCATACAAGTCAAACTGAAAGCGGTAAAGATGATCTAAAAATCCCTAAGGTATTCTCTCTTTAGGGTGTCTCCCCAGCAGAGTCGTCAGTTCTGTAATACGGTGGGAGAACTGACTTTGGATTGTTTTGCTTTTTATCGCAAATGTTGCGGATAGCAAGAGTCGCCATCGACTTTTCTTTTATCCAATTAAGGGAAGGTGAAAAGAACAGGAAAAGACCTTCGTTAGATTCTGAGTAAGGGAGAAGGTTATGAAAAGGGAAGGTATTAACACCCTTTCCATCCGTAGTTATCTACGGGCTCTTAGTTGCTTTAACTCATCTTTAAAAATTTGCTTTCTGTGTATGTGTTTGAAAATGTTTTAAAAAGGCATTTCGCTTTGACATCGTAATGATTCACGTTGGAATGTATACGAAGTGTTCGAAAATGTTTCGTTTTTGAGAAAGTGTTTTAACTTTGTAAAAGTGTGAGGTGTGAAAAGTATTTTGATAGAGCAAGCAACTAAAACTCTTATTACCTACTCAGAATGGTCGTTTCCGTGTTATTTGACTTTCGTTTAGAATAGTGTTATCCATACCATTAGTTGGTAGGTAACCCTATATGTTGGATGTAGAAGGGACATTCGAAGGGACATCGGATGGTCATAGAAGACAACTTGTAGGAGTATCCTAACACATTCGTAGGGACGATCATCACTTTTCGTAGGCAACAATCGAGGGACTAGATCATGTATTCGTAGGCAACATCGAGGGACTATGATCTCTGTATCGAAGGGACTATGATGATATGTTTGTAGGAAACTGTGCTAGGATACCTCTACGTTCGAGAGACTTGACCATTTATTCGAAAGGCAACGAGAGAGAATACTCTATGGGGTGCATGTGTGAAAAAAGTGTGTTCAATTCAGATATATTATCTTGAAATTAGAAGTGATCTACGTTCGTTTTTATCTTGCCATACACGCCTAGTTACTAGCAGTTTATATGGGTGCAGAAAGTAAATTGCGGAAAGTAAATCCTACGCTATTACATGGCTTTGGGGCAGTTGCATAATATAGGAGTGCGGAAAGTAAATCCTAATTAAGCTATTACATCCCATGAGCAGTTACATAATATGGAAAAAGAAATGCGAGAAAATTAATCCTAACTATTACAACCTGGAAGCAGATACATAATAATCGGAAAAGAAAAGAAATTCGCATAAGAGAAAATGTGTTAGTAAAAAAAAGATTTTTAAGTTAGGAAAAAAAGTTTTAGGTTAGTAATCCTAGTTAAATGATAAAACAATTTTTTTTGGGAATTTTCTGGATTGGTTTTAGTAAGGAAAAATAATTAAAAGTCAACTTTATGGTTAATTAACAACTAATTAAAATATGCATGCAAAAATATTATTTTTTATGTCAAAAATTAAATAATTATTTTTCTGACCTAAATGCAAAAAGAAATTATTTTTTGGTGATTTTTAATGCATTAGAAAATTATTTGAATAGAAATTAAATTAAAAGGAAAAATATAAAAAAAGAAATAATGTAAGAGAGGAGGGTCAGAACGCTTCTGGATGGAACTCTCCCAGAAGTTGGGCTTCTAGGGAGCCTCTTGCTGATCGTGCCCATAAGTGAGCACCTCTGGGGATCCTTGCGCTGGAGGTGCCCAAAAGTATGCACTTCTGGGGCTTTTGGCCTAGAGGCGCCCAGAAGTGTGCATTTCTGGGGCTTTCTGGGGGAGATACGCCCAGAAGTATGCACTTCTGGGGCGTAGCGTGCTGCAACGGAGGCCAAAAGCTGGAGCTTCTGGGCATGTCTTCTAGAAAACCTGAAATTTCAGAAAAAATGTTAAGTAAAAAGGACAAGGTTCAAACCCATGTCCTTTTGAACAAACGCGTGCTGCCTTGCGATCTGAGCTGAGTGGATCATCTGTTAGCAATATAACACAGAAAGAATACAAAGGGAATGGGTTTATGGGAAACATCAAAATCAGAAAACGCGCGCAGGAGTCATCTTCCTCATTCAAATTTCTGAACCTTTAGCTACGGTTTCTACTCGTAGCTATAACACCTGTAAAATTCAAAATCCAAAAATATGCAACATAAATTTATTATAGGGACATGGATTAACTCGGTTTGATCCCCTAAACTTGCTAGAATAATTGGTTTCGTCTAATTTTTCCTATTTCAAAAAACCTTAATTGGAGCTTATGAACCCTAACAATGGCAAGTTGTGATTCCTATGTCTAAACTTCAATTAACCTATGTAGAAAGCTTCGAAACTTCATTCTAAACACAAACAAACAATCAAAACATGTTAAATATGCATGAAAATCAGAAACCAATTTTGAGTTAGAATGTGCAAACCGAAATCGTGATTTCTTGATTCTGGATGTTTGGCTGGCTTGTGAGTATCTGGATCGATTCAGAGGACCTCCAGGAATGTGTTGGAATCCTTAGAATGCTTTGAATTGGACTGGAACTAGGGCTGCCAATAGCTCGCAATGCACGGTTTTTTGAAGTTTGGAATAGGGTTCTTGAGGCCAGAAATTCGTCCTTTGTGCATGTAGTAACATCATGTATTTATAATAGAGTGAATTAGGTCAAGAATTGTGAGAAAAAATCAAGCCAATCAATGAGAAATTATTTGATTTGGAATCAAACCAAATATTTCCGTTTTGAGCCAATTTCAATCAAATCTCATTACCAATCATGATTATTTCGAAATAATCAGATTAAATGGCTTGCTTGGACCTCAAGGATGAGAGAAAATCCATCTTGCAATTAATTTTTGATTTTCTATCTTTTATTTTAATTAAATTGGTTTTTAAATGATTAAAAATCCAAAAAAAATAAAAAAAAATAAAAGATAAATTCGTGGACTTGGGCTTGGAGGTTCCAATTCAGCTAAGGAACATGTTTGAACCAAGAAAAGTTAGGCCCATTTGCAAAAATTTTGATTTTGTCAAGTATTTCTCTTTGTGCACCTCCTCAAAAATGCTCAACTTAGACAAGGTGTATCTTGCTCAATTTTTAACATTTTTGGGTGTTCTTGGACTTTTTGGAAAGGTCAAGATGTCCTCTAAACATCCCTTTTGGTTTCATCTTTATTGAATTTTCCATGCTCATGAACACTTCTTTACAAAAAGTTGACTTTTTGTTGACTTTTAAAAAGACCTGTAATGTTTTGATCCATAACTTCCAAATGAAGCATTTTCTACCCAAGCTTGTGAGACATGAAGTTGTAGATAATTGAATTATCTTCAAAATGAGCTATGGTGGAAAAATTTCTGATAAAGTATGTGAAAGTTATTCCTGATCAAAGTTCTGTTGACTTTTGTTTGAGAAAGCCCAATTTAGAAACTTTGACTTTTGATCAATTCTTGACTTTTCTTGATGAATCATGATCAACCTTGATCAAATGATGAATATCACTTCAAAATATTGATGTTGACCAAAAATTATGAAGTTTGACTGTATGTTGACCACAATTGACTTTTTGTCCAATACAACTGATTTTCAACCATCTGAGCAATTGTCTGAGGAAACTTGACTTGTAAGGCTTAAAACTTGACGTGGAGATTCTTTGAAGCATATGGTGAGGCATGATAACCATTGGAAATGTTAGAGGCCACCTTGATTTGGAAATGGAACAACCCTAGTTTTGATTAATTGCTTAGGAGAGGGTTTGTCTGGTCAACCCTTGTGAGATCCTTGAGTATGAACATGTGAAATGTATTGAGAAGTGAGAGGGAAAATTTTGGGGTATAACAATGAATCATGATCAACCCTTGATCAAATGATGAATATGACTTCAAATTCTTGATGTTGACCAAAAATTATGAAGTTTGACTATATGTTGACCATAATTGAGTTTTTGTCCAATTCAACTAATTTTCAACCATCTGAGCAATTAACTGACCAAACTTGAGTTACGAGGTTTGAAACTTGGCATGGTGATGCTTTGAAACATATAAGGATACATGATGATCACTTGAGGCATTACAATTCATCTTTGACTTGAGAGAATCAAAATCCTAGTTGTGGGTTGATTGCTTAGGAGAGGGTCCATCTGGTCAACCCTTGAGGAACTCTTGAATATGGAGATGTGTGTTGATTGGAAAAATAAGAGGCAAAATTTTGGGGTATAACATCGGCGTAGGCACTGAAGTGGATGTCCTCATGCACTATCTAATTCAGGTAAACCCGATACTGCAATGTCGCCTAGTTGCCTTTGAGTAGCTCGTATGCACATCCATGAGGCATCTGCTCAGTATAACCCTCAACAAATGACCATCCAAAGATGCGGGGGATGTGATGTAGGATACATCCCTAAAATATCAAAATTAAACCAATTAGTTTCAAAATCAAAATAGTTAAAAAAGAAGCTAAAAAAATATTTTATACTGTCATAAGAGACATGTTGCCCATGATCTGCCTCGTCTTCCACCTAGTCGCCTCCGTCAACTTGGTATAAAAGTAAACCAAGCAGACAACCCCCCAGTTCCACCCACTGACCTGCTCTAAATCAGCAAAGAACCTAAGGTACATGATGTCAGTGTAGGTGTCACTGGTGTCCACAAAGATCTGGGTCCCAACAAGATACAAGAGGTATGATCTCATGGAATACACCCTGTGAAGGGTAACCTGCTCGGGATCACCATCAGCCGCTCGTGCACGCACAACCTCTGCATCAAAAACCCTTTTCAACCAACTATACCTCACGTGGCAACAACATGTCTTATCATCCTCTTAACCAACAAATCAATCGCCTCGTCTTTCTCCAACTTCTCATGATTCAGAAACCGCCCTCTGATCGACAAGTGAAGCAGACAAGCGACATCGTCCAGTGTAATCGTCATCTCTACATGTGGTAGATGAAACAAAGACGTCTCCTCGTGCCACCTCTCTACAAAAGCGTTGGTCATCCCCTAGTTGACCATGCTATATCCACAGAAGGACAAGTCTCTCAACCATGTAATGCATAGTAGATCATCAAACCATGACTCGAGAGGGGGAGTTAGCTTGCTGATCTTTCTCCCATGGCTGATGACCTTCAGTGTATCGCAATCCTGCACGAAACAATTCACTGTTAGAATTCACAATATTATTCATAATATAACATGATTAATAAATGAAACATAAATGTAAATTTCGTGCCTCTCCATCCCATAAATGTCAAGCCACATAGGTGGGATAAAGAGAGAGCACAAATAAGTCAGAAGGTCCCCCTCCAAAGACCCGAGGGACGTGTGGTACCGCTGGTGCGACCTCTACCGTCGGTGCCTCTACTGGAACTGGTGGTGCCACTAGTACCTCGGGTTGCACTGTGGGTGTAGGATCACGTCTCACCTTAGATGGCCCCGCCTGTGAAGCAAATGAGGATCCCATCTCAAAAACCAGCAGTTGTGAGGATGGTGAGGATGTGCGTCTATGGTAGGATGAAGGCGGGGATGGATGAACTGGAGACTCCCGTCTGCTACAGGAGGAAGAAATAAAAGGTGTAGAATCATAATCGATAGAATGTGCCTCGGACATAGCCTGTCCGGATGTCAAAGGAACCTGTCTAGCCAACCACCTATCTCTCCGCACAGAAGCATATTGTGAAACCCGACCATGCCTTAAACGTGACGGTCTCTCAAACATATATCATGTAGAAGTAAGAACGAAACGTTATCATATGGCCTACATAGAAAAAAATGAAGAAAAAAAAACAATGCAGAAAGAAACCAGAAATTAACCTCCGGTTATATTATAGAGAAAAATTGAAAAAAAAATAATGCAGGTAGAAACCGGAAATTAAACTCCAGTTTTGTTCATGCCATGAAACCGGAAATAAACTTCCGGTTTCCTCTGCGAAATAGAGTTCGTGACAGCCCCACCCCAACATCCCAAATGTATCAAAAAAACATGGATTGATCCTCAAAATAACTATACAAACACTTATACAATGACTCATAATGATATATATTGCAAAAAACAACACATTTAAAATTCTATTTCACTATTTTCAATAGAAACTACATAAAATCTAAAAATATGTTAAATCACTTACTTGATTGATTGAAGACGGTTGTTGCTTGCTTGTTTCCGTAACTTGTTGTATTTAAGCAATGCTTGATGATTTGTGTTGATTGTTTGAGAAAAAAATTGATTTTGGTGAGAAGGGTTGAAAGGGAGAGTTTGATAGTTTGTTTTTGAAAAACTTTGTTGTTCCGATTTGCACCCAACCCTTTTCAACCTGATTTGCATGGTATAGGGTGTGAACCTGAAGTTTATTTCTGGTTTCCAGGGGCAGTAATGGAATTTTACGTGGTGCACAAGAATACTATGAGGTGTGTTAAGAAATCCACAAATATTAAAGGGTAGCCACAACATTTTAAGATGGTGAAAAACACAAATAGAGGGAGAAAGGAGTTACTTCGCTCTATGACGATTTGTGGGAAGCGACGTGGTGCCCTGAGCAAGAGTGGCACATTGTGATGCTAACTTCTTCTTTCCTCTAATTTACTTCTTCTCATTTATTCTTGCTTTTCTTCTTTTTTTATATGGGATGCAATTTACACCCACAATATTGCGAATGCAGTTGCCTCCGTAATTGCGGCGTGATTTGAAAATTACACTTCCGAATATAGAAGAAACAACATCCGAGAATTTCAATCATTTTTTAAAAAAAATATTTTTATAAAAAATCAATGTATATTACAATTTTAAAAATCAATTTACTTATCTAATGAAAAAACATACTATTAAATGTTTTTTCAACATTGTACTTCTGATTTCTCCCTTTAAAAATCCACACAATAATGGTCGCAATGTGAATCACAACAATTACAACGACCACAATTGCAACACCCACAATCACATTTTCAATTTAAAACCATGTTGGGATGTATGAATATTGTTATGTTCTTGAAGTTGTTATTAAGATTTTGAGTGTTGTTGATGAAGATGTTGTGTTATGTTGATAGTTGTTGAAGAATAATAGTGATGAAGAATGATGATGTGTTAATGAGGATGCTTGTTAATGATGAAGTGGTGATGTGTTAATGAAGATGGTTATGAAGTGTTGTGAAATGGAGATGATTGTGATGTTGTGGAATGGTGAAGAAAAATGGTGTCGTGTTATAAGAAACGGTGTCGTTAATGAAGAGATGGTGATGTTTGTTGGAGAAAGTTTGATGAAGGTGGTGTTTTTATCAGTTGAAAGTTGATGACAATGTTGTTGGTTGTTATGGTTTTAAAATGGTGAAGTTGTAGTGTGAATGAAGCTGACGTGTGATTGAAGAAAGGTCGATGAAAATGATATTTTTGTTGGAGAAATGAATATGAAAGAAGATGGTCATGTGTGTTGTTGTGAGAAAGAAGTATTATTGAAGAATGAATATGGAAGAAGATGGTGATGTGTGTTGTTGTGAGATGGTGATGAAGCATAATGTCACTGAAGATGGTTGGAATGTTATGTTATTGTGTTGAAGATGGTAGGGGTTGTGGTGTTGTGCGCTAATGAATATTGATTGATATTGTGTTACGAATTTATGTTGTAAATAAAAGTACCACTTTTCTTTTCTTGTGGTCACACATTAATCTCCATTTTAGTATGTATGTATACTATGATAATTGGGTTATATAAATGAGTCTTTTTTTTCTTAGTGGGAGAGTAGTGGAAATACCATATGAGAGTAGAAATGTATTTTGTTCAAAATTGAGAGACCAAAAACTACAAAATAAAAAAAATAAAAAAATAGAAATAAAAATAGAAACAAATAAAATATAGAAAATCATAAAAATGAATAAGTTTACTTAAATATTTTTTTTTTCATTTTTTAATTTATAAAGGAACATTAATAAAATGATAAATATAGTGATGATTAAAAGTTAAAGAGGAAAATGACTTTCTTTTTTCTTTTAATGTTTTTTGAAATTATTTAAAGAAATTTGAATTAGAACTTGCTATAAAAATAAACTTAATATTCATTTTAAAAAAAAATATTCATTACCCAGACAAAATTTGGGTACTACACAAAGGGAAAATCAAATATTGGGCCAATATAAGAATTTTTGGGCTTCATCGACTCGGTCACAATTAACTCTCTTGTTAGATCACAAAATATACCACGTACAAGATCCTCTAACGAGCAACAACAGAAACAACTAAGTGTTGCATAAGGAACTTGACTTAATGACTTGCAAGAGGGACTCATGAGGGACTTAACTTAAAGTTTTGTAGAAGAGACTTAACAAAAAGTCTCGCATGAAGGACTCAACTTAAAATCTCACTTGATAGACTCAACTTAAAGTTTCTTAGAAGGAAATGAAATTAAAGTGTTTCATGAATGACCCAACTAAATTATTTCTCCTTTAAAATACATCGTGCTTGAGAGATTGTGTATTGGGATTATTTCTCTTTTCCAAAGAGAAGGTAAACCAAAGGGAAGAATTACAAACAAACTTTGGGTGAGGATGTAACTAGTACTTATCGCCACCCAAAGTAGGAGTTATAGTCACCAACTTATCACAAAATACGCCAGTTGGTTGTAACGCTCACCCCTTGATTGCATAATTTTCCTTATACTAGGATTTGGTTAAAAACTCATCCCCCATGTTTAAAACATGTGATATGATGTGTCATTTGACACTAAGAATATGATAGTTTATTCTAAGGGGATAGCCACGTTCCCTATATGAACATGGATAATATTTGTTTCACACTACTAAGAGGAGCATAAGAATCACCTTATGGGTCCAAGAATCCAAAACCAATAAACCTCTTTAAATTCCTCAACCACAGAGTTCATAAGGGATATTCTATCCACCTAATATTTAGAGACACATAGCTTCTCACCACTATGTGTGAGCTTTCTCTAACACGAACAAAAATCCTAAATACCACACATATCCTCCAAATATAGGACATCGGTATTGTATATTTTTAGCAAGTACAATTAGGTATGTGTTGATTTGGTAGATGGAGAATAAATGTAAAAAATTCACACTGTAAAAAATTCATAAGTAATAACTACCAAGAATATATGAAGGAGGAACTTAAAGAAATTGAGAAGAATCAAACTTGGGATTGGTGAATAACTCAAGCAAGAAAGCTAAAGATGTGAAATAAGTCTATTAGTTGAATCTTAAATCAAATAGTGGGATAGCTAAGTACAAGGCAAAACTAGATGTAAAAGGCATCCATCAAATGTTCGGAATTGAATTCAATTAAGTGTATGCACCAATTTCAAGGCTTTAAACTATGAAAATAACAATTGTAATAACAACAAACAAATGGTGGAAATGCATCAATTATATGTAAAGTTTGCTTTCATTAACAAATCATTATAGGAGAAGGTCTAGGTCAATACTTTCAAAGCATCATAATCAAAGGGAAATAAGAGAAGTTATATGTTCTAGACTGGACCAGCACCTGACCCGCTACAATTGAGGCTCAATCCATTGGGCATAAGGACCCGAAGGCCCATCTGCCCATATCCGCTAGGGAAGTCCCCACGTGCATGTTAGGGCCATGTGGCCAACGGTTACTTAACTATCGCCATGTCCTCCAAGAATAATGGGTCAACCTCCCCTTGCATCTCAGAGCGGAAAACCAGGAAGGAGGCCACGTACTGGACTCCTTACACACGTAACCCTGGCAGTCCCTTATTGGGCTGGTTAACCAATCCACTAACTGGACCTTGGCCCAGCGCTGAGGGTTATAAATGCGCTCTCATTCGAGAGTGTCAGGTATTCACTTCTTTTCATTCTCTCTACTTACTCTCTCCTCTTGCCCTTTCTCACTTTGGCATCGGAGTGTCTTGCAGGTACCCCATCCATCTTTCTCCAACCGCAGCAGCTTAGGCCATCGACGATCCTTTTGATCAGGTACGATCAATATACATAATGAAAAAGGTTTTGCATGGGTTGAACTCGGCCCCTAAACCAGGAAATAAGTAGATTGAGAACTTTCTTATCAAATTACGATTTAAAAAATTCACATCAGGACATGGAGCATGTGTAAAGGGTTCAAATAAGAAATATCAGATCATTATATAGGTATCAGATCATTATATACCTATATGTAGATGTTATATTAGTCATAAGATCAAATGAAGTTGAATTGACAAGATTCAAGGCTAGCATGATGAATGATTTTGAAATGCGACAGGCCTAGAGAATTTAGCTTATTTCCTTGGAATGGAATTTGTGAACATAAGAAGTTGAATTTTCTTGCATCTGAAGAAGTGGGCAGAAGATATTCAAAATGAGAAATTGCAATTATGCAACCATTTCTATAAAAACAAATATAAAGTTGAAAAAAGAAACAAATGATGAGCTTGTAGATGCAACATTATACAAGTAAATTATTATATCATTATGATATATATGTAACACAAGGCTAGACATTTATTAAAGTGTTGGTTTGGTAAGTAGGTTTATGGAGAAACCTAGAGAAAGTTACCTAGTAGAAGTCAAAAAGGATTCTAAGTTATATCATAGACACAACAAGTTATGGTGTACTTACGCTAATCTAGATGAACAATAAAAAGAAGGCTAAAGCATATGACTAGTATGACTTTGATGGGGGCGACTAAGATCAAGGGAGGAACTCAAAGAAGTAAAGGATAGGATCTATATCATCCATTGAAGCACAATATGTAGCAGTTTTATGTGCAGTTTGTCAGACACTTTAGATGTAAATGTTATTGAAAGAATTGAAGTTCACTGAATCTTTACATATCAAACAGTTGATTGATTAAAAAATGAGCAAATAATTTGTCTAATCATCCATTAATTCATGGTAGAAGAAAGCATATTGAGTGGAAACGTCACTTCTTCAAACACCAAGTTAGTAATAACAAAATAGAGATCGAGTACTACAAGACAAAATTGCAATTTGCACACATCTAAACTAAGCCTTTGAAAAAAATAAGATTTAAGTGTCTAAAGGAACTAGTTGGCATGAGAAAGCTAACAAATATGAGGAGTATTGTGAATGTAATTCAATTATATGAAAATTACTTATGCTGCCAGTTAGTTACTTGCAACACAAAGTCATTCCAAAATAATTATGTAGTTGTAAGCCTGGAAATTAGTTAAAAGTTATTTGCGTACTACTTATATATATAGGCTTCTTATGTAACTAATTTGGCTAATCAATCAATATATCTTGCTTCATCCTATTAATTAGTATAAGTCTCACCTTCATCTATCTACTTTTTTACATTCAATCTTTATCTCCTCTAAAGGTAACCCAACAAATCAACATGTCTTAAATCTTATTTATATGATTGTTCATATA
This sequence comes from Vicia sativa, assembly GCA_021764765.1. Lineage (NCBI taxonomy): Eukaryota > Viridiplantae > Streptophyta > Magnoliopsida > Fabales > Fabaceae > Vicia > Vicia sativa. The sequence continues at coordinate 155,331,498 of CM038792.1, forward strand.
TGTGTGTAGTTTTACTTTTGCACTAAAGTATGACTGTACTTTTAATCCCGATATCGAGCATGTATAATTAGGAAGAGATTATCTCTGGTGGATTTTTTATCCAATGGATTGAAAGTCATTGATATTTTAATAACATATTAGTTAAATTATTAAACTTATATTTGGATGATGGAGATATACACTGGATTCTCTCTAATGAAATATTCACAGGAGAGAATCTGTCCGTTATAATTATATAAAATTATTAGCATATTGTAATTTAAATAAGAATTTAAATCTAAATCTAAATGAACTGTCAAGTTAAAGGAAAAAAAATAATATTTATTGCAATGTGGTATTCACAAAATGTATCTGAATGAATCTAAAAATTATGAGAGGAATATTTTAAAAAATTGTTTTACAGAAACCTAATGTAAAATTCGCTAATATTATAGAGGTCTTATATATTTAATCCTAAAAAAATAATAAATAAATAAAATAATTTGTAACTAACTCTTGCATCATTAAATAAATTTGATATAGAACTAAAAATAAATATCATGCATGTTTTGTCTAACTCATTAATTTAATTTATTTTCTAGCTAGTGTCAAAATCTTAGTTATTTTTAATGTGTTTTGAATTCGGACTTGGATTCTTTTCTTCAACTCTTCTCTTCAATTATCTTTTCTTTAAATATTTATCTCTATCTCTTTTTAATTTTTTTCTCTTTAAATATTTATCTCTATCTCTTTTTAATTTTTACTCTCTCTTCTTATTAAATCCATTAATTCTATTACACTTGTTTTTGGTGAAGGAGAGAAAAGGAGAGGATCCATGGTCGTTGAAATCTTAAATTAGTTTAATTTCTAGTTTTATAACATAATGACATAAATTATCAGAGATTCATATAATAACCCTGTTAGAGATACTTACTTTGAAGGATTGAATATTTTATTTTCATATAAAGGATTATAAACGAGTCATATATACATGTTCAACCAACTTAAATTATCAGAAGTAAAAAATTTCACTCTAGTTGTTGTAAGTTGTAACCAAACAGTGTCTTATTTTTGGCATAAATATAATTATAAAAATGATGCATGTGACAGAAGCTTGTATTAATGTCTCCTTTATATATATATATATATATATATATATATATATATATATATATATATATATATATATATATATATATATATATATATATATATATATATATATATATATATATATATATATGTATGTATATATTGCAAACATGCAATATTCTATAACTTACCATTATCACCCCTTATATACACCAAAATACAATTGTAGTTTGGTCTTTTCATCTATAGTACTACATCTTAATATTGAATATGACTATTCATTCAATTCAATTTTTCAGTGGTCCTTTTTTTTATATGTACTCAGATCTATAAAACTTTAACAACCAACCAAAAATATTTGACTACTTACAGAATTAAATTGTGAATACTCTATATGTTTATGCATATGTCTTCATACACATGTTGCTAATTTTAAAAGTTAAATTATTAGAATTTGGTAATACACGATAAGATAAGATAATATATTTTCTTACAAACTTTTGTATGTATACCAAAAGCTAAAAGTAGAGAAAGATAAATAAAGTTGCATAAAAGGGAAAAACATTGCTAAAAGACATCATTAATTTTCTCATACATAGGACAACATACTTTCTTTTTTTTCCTTTTTGCCTTTCATGTGATCCATCAATATCTAGATCTTCTTTTACAAATTTGCCACATGAAAATGAAAATAATTCTGAAAAATGCAGAGCTGTTACCCCTTTTTTCTCCAAAATGATGAAATTCTATATGTTCCTCCTTGGACCATTGAAGAAAATTTAACTAAGGGATTCAAATTTTTTACTAAATTCGTATTGTCACGAAAAAGAAACTAGTCTACTAAGTTTGATTTTGATCAGATGGCTCAGATCAAATCTAATAAATTTAAAATACAAGTTATTCAGATCAGACGATTAAAACCTAATGGTTGTGCGACTACATATCTAAACTCGTGATTTAAGATTTGTGTGCGTCTATATAGATATAATCCCTAATTTTAGTAGGCACCCAAGCAGTCGCAAACACGCAACTGTTTCCTTTCCATGTAAGAACCAACATGTTTTCTTCTATTTTCATTCCCCATTCACTAGCATGTTCATCAAGCAAACCCTTAACTTCAACAACAACTTCATCACAAAATGGAACACTAAAGTAACCGACATTTTTCCTTCTTTGTGACATTTGCATCTCTGACTCCAATCTCTCACTCCTTTGATTCCCTTCAAAGCTTATAATATTCTCAATTCTGTCTTATGTCAGATTCAAACTTTGTCATTTGACAACTATCTTTAGGCAAAAAAGTGTCCAATGCATCAAATGGTATCCATAAATTGTTAAAAGAAGTTGTAATTCTTGATGTTAAACTTGATGAACTAAGCTCACAATCCTCATCAACCAATAGCACAATTTAAGGGTTAAGTCTTTTAACTAAATCCATAAAAACATCTCAAATCGAAATGTTTTGACCTTTTCTATCGTCCGAAAAATAACTTAGCCAATTTTGACAATTTATAACCAAGGCCTCATCTTCCCTAAGGTTCAACATACTAGGATTCAAGAGACTCAACATTGACTCAAAATCAAAGCTAGTTGATTCAATATTCCTCAATTCTTCAGATGTCATCAAATTTGAAACATTACTATCTCTAATAACATTAAACTCAAAAGGGGCATCCTTAAATTTTCTAAAATCACCTATGAATTGACCAACTTCATGTATTGATATATTAGCCAAAGGAGGAACCATTGGCCTAAAACATGGAACTGTGAGTCTAAGAGAAGGAAGACCTTCTTGTAATTTAGCCAAAGAAATTATAAAAGTAGGCCATTGCATACAACGTGTTATGTAACACCCCCTTCTATTTACCCGCGTTTTATAAATAATAATCAGAGTATTTAATCATAAATCCAAGAGGCGTCACAATTTAAATAATGTAAATCATTCAATACAGTGTCATGCTTTCACTGAAGGAGATTTATTAAGTAAATAATGCAAAAGATTATGTTTAACAGCGGAAATGAAACATAACCAAAATTCCGAATACATCATTCATAGTATTCCAGGATAATAAACTAAAACATGATTCAAAACATTAAGGAATTCCAGGATATTTAATCAAGACACAATTCCAAACTATTAAGAAAATATCCGTTTAAAGGATTCAAACAACCGTTTCCCCAGTGTTACATCTACCAGAGCACGACACTGACACGCGGACTAATTAACTGACTCAATGCTAGAGCTATCCTCACCAATTCCAAGCAGCTAATCACTTCGGATCTGAAATTGTTAAGTAAGGGTGAGATCTCAATTCAATATAACATGTGTTATGCGTTTTTAAATACAACAGAATAATCAGATACATTAATCCATAAACCAAGCACAATCATAATCAATTCACAAGGAAGTTCACACAATGAACATGTATACATTCAAACAATGGAAATTGCAACACTGGAAACCATCCTAGCATGTTACAATCCCATATGCAATGCAGACTCTATGCATGTGGTACCAAAAACGTGAACCGAGTTCACCAACCGCTCCGTTTACATGTGGAAAGACAGTGTAAATTCATGATTCGCCCATAGCTATTGGGTCAAGAATCCAGCCTCACTACCTCAACCTCCGGGTAAGTCTATTGGCTCAATCAGTTCACTTCCGCACAATGGGAATGAACCATAAACAACAAATGCGTATGCATGCGTCATAAAAGCATGCAACATTAATTCTCAGATCATGATATCAACATATATCACACAATGCCAGTTCATCAACGTATCACATTCAATCATAATGAATATCAAGATACAACATAGTAAGCATTAACATTTCATCCGGTAACTTAGACCAACCGTAACAGTTCTCCAATATCATTTCAAATAGTCACTCTTTTCAAAAATCGGAAGCTCGACGTGTTTAAAATAATTTTTAGCAAAATAATATTCTTCCATTTTTGAAAGGTAGTATTTTAAATTTAAGAAATAACTCCGAAAACGGCACTCGAATCGGAGTTACGGTTTAGAAAATATGAATTTTTAAAGTTTTAGAAAATTTGGAAAAAATACTCATGGAACCCGGTTCCTACCTATACAGGAACCGGTTCCTGAAAGTTGAAAATTCTCGCTCCCTGGTTTTTGTATGGGAACCCGGTTCCTACCTATACAGGAACCGGTTCCTGAGTGTAAAAATCCCAGTTTTGCCAATTTAACACTGGGAACTCGGTTCCTCCCCACAGGGAACCGGTTCCCACGTCCTATAACAGTATTTTCTGCAACTTTTGACAGCATTTTGTATCCTTTATCATTTCCAAACTTACTAATATGATTTGGTACATTAGGAACACCATTTCATCATCATTTCACACCATTATAACATCAAACAACATGGTTTATTCATCCCTATCAATTATTTGACATACTAATGATCCTAATTCCAACACCGACACAAAATAGGGTTTATTCCTATAACTTATAGTCATCAAAATTCAAACTTCCTAACATACCCAATTATCCCTATGATTTCCAAAACCCATAAAACATATTAACCGAACGAAATCACCCCTTACCTCGCGATGATCTTCGATTTCTCTCGGCGTCGGCTTTTCCTCTCTTCTCTTCTTTCTCCAATTTCACGTGTAATAGCTTTTCTCCAAAAACACCTATTTTTCCTTTCTTTTCCTTTTTATATTCCTTTTAATGTTCCTTCATTTATTCCAAATAAAATGAAATAATAATAATTAGTAAAGTAGAGTAATTTACTCCTCCTACTCACTAATTACTCTGCACACCTCCAATCCTTTCTTTATTAAATGACCCAATTAATCCAAATAAAATTAATACTTAAGACTTTAATTAATTAAATAATTAAATTCTCACTTATTTAATATTTGAATTAAATCGGGGTGTCACATGTTATGCTAAAATCTAAAACATGCACCCATTTGAATCCCTTAATTTCTTTGAAAATATCATTGTTTGAAGCACAAAATCCAAACATATGCCATGGAATAAGATCAACATACCCGGCGAAATAAGAAATGAAAGATATAGCTAGGTTTTATTATGTAAGAAAAGTTGTTATAGTTTGAGAGATGATATATGATAGAAAGGTATCATGGAAGAGAGGCTGAAGATTGAGATTCTTGCAAACTTTATTTATATCAGAAGACTGGGCCAAATATTAGAGTGTGTTTGGATATTATAAAAATATATCTTCAAGTATCTAGACTAGATGGTTGTCTTCAAGTTTTCTAGAGTGTGTGATTGCTCAGTCTCTTTTTTTTTATTTTGGACATAAATTTTTTTTATGTTTCATGCAAGTACAATTAAATAGAAATTAAATTAATTTTCGAAAGAAAATTCAACAATAATACTTTATGATTTCTCAACTCAAATTAGGAGAAATTAGAATAATTTTTTATGGAGAAATCAAAAAAAATACTTGAAGAATTAACGAGTAGAAAGAAATATTGAGAACTTGATACTTTGACAATTTGAAAGATAAATGAGCAAAAATTAAAATAATTCTCTAAAGAGAATTAAAAAAATGCTTGAAAAATTAATGAGTAGAAAGAAATGGAAAGGAAAAAAGTTGACACTTCCACGATTCAAAAGATACATAATTATTAGAGTGAGGAAAGAAAACTAAAAAGAAAAAACTGATGTGTTTTAGAATGAAATAAGTATTTTTCTTATATAGTGAAGTAAGGTAGAAAAGGAATGTAATCTAAGCAATGTTGCACGAACGAATTTTTTCAACTAACACACAAACACACTTATTTTTCCTAATAATGTGACACTTAAGAAATTTTTTCAAATTCATCTCCCTAAATTGTAACATTGACACAATGTTCCGATATTACTACATGCTAATAATTTTATATTTAAACTATTAGCTTAAAACTTCTTTGTCACTTCAAAGAGAAAATATAAGATCATTGTCACGAATGACACATGAATCATCTATCTCCGCATCTTCTGCACTTTTGATTGTGTTTTGCTTTAGCATTCCAAATATTTTTCCTGCAATTTTCACTTAAATTTAAAAACTGCCTCAAAAATAACGTCAAATATTTCTATGATTTTGCATAAATAGAGGTGTTTACAACTTTATCTTTTGTGTAAAAGTAGGATTATGACTCCACAAGAGTGACATAATTGTCTTAAAATCTATCTCATACATCAAACCTACACACAACCTTTTCTTAAGGTGTGTTCTAATAGCTCGTGCTTTAATGGCCCTGCACGTGTCTCTCGGTTTAGTGAAGGCTCTAAGAATTTCGTCTCAAAATTTCATAGGAACCGACATAAGTTCCACAACCACATAGGTGATTCAATCAAGAGTACTCATGTAGCTAGGTACTCCCTCATATATAGTACAGATCCCATTAAGAGTTTTGATGATCTCATCTTATACATCACATCATATTACTCACAACATGTTATTACCAATTGAACTTATTTCTTTGGATCCCTAGTCTATTAGATCAGGTTAGCATCATGAGCAAATCATTTTAGGCATTACTCCTATCTTCTTAGATGTATTATAAATTTTCTATCTAGCTAATCCTTTTGTCAAATGATCTACGAAATTTCCATCAGTGTGTATATGATTCATTCTTACAACTTCTTTAAAGATATAGTCTCCAACAATATTGTGATTCCTCTTTATTTTATGTCTCTTACCATTATAATAACGATTCTCAATTTTTTTACAATAGCGGTGGTACTATCAAAATGGATTAACACAACTGGAATATGTTTTTTTCATAAAGGGATCTCAACTAGCAATATTTTCAACCAACTTGCTTATTTAGTAGCAGCCGCTAATGCTATAATCTCAGAGCCAATCATGGATTGCGCCAAGATAATTTGTTTCTTTTATTTCCAAGATATAACTTCTTCAACTATACTGAATATATAACCACTAGTTACTTTGGAATCATCAAATAAGGTGTTACAATTTGCAATATTGTATCATTCAAGTACATCAGGAAATATCTAATCATGTAGATTGAGATTCATGGTCCTCTTAAGGTATTACATGAATATCTCAATGGATTTATAATGTTCATTTGTCGGCCTACTTGTAAACCTGCACAACAATCCTACGATATTGGCAGTGTATTATTTAGCACAATTAATGGCATACCTACGACTTCCAATGATGCTCTCATACTCATTTTGTATAACATTGTCAACAATGTTCTTAAATAGTTTAACACTATGACCGTATAGTGTGAAAATAGGTTAACAATCAAAGTAGTCATATTTCTTTAAGATCTTCACCACATAGTGAGACTGATCCAAAGAAATTCCTTGTTCGGATCTGGAGATCTTGATACCAAGAATTACCCTGACTTCTATGAGGTTTTCATACTGAAGTTGTTTCACAATAATATTTTCATGTCATTATCAACTTGAATGTTTGATCCAAATATGAGTAGATCGTCTACATTGAGATATATATGATAGTGCAAATGTGATGCTCATATTTATAATAAACGTAATTGTCACTTTTATTCTATATCATTAAGTTATCAAATTTCTCATGTCATTGCTTTGGAGCTTGTTTTATACATAAAGAGACTTATAGATTTCTCATGTCATTACTTCATGTCATTGCCCAAGAGTTACAAACCCTTTTGGTTGATCCATATAGATTTCTTCTTCTAAGTCACCCTTTAAAAAGGAGGTTTTAACATCTATTTGATATACTATTAAGTTATAAATAAAAGAAATTGAATTCAATACCCTAATGAATGTAATTCTAGTAACAGGAGAAAAAGTATCGAAGAAATCTATATTTTCTCTCTGCTCAAAACCTTTAGCTACAAGGAGAGCCTTGACTTAGCAAATGTTCCATTAGGTTTTAGTTTCTTTTTCAAAATTCATTTACAACCAATTAGTTTGCAATCAAGAGGAAAGTCTACTAAGTTTTAGGTTTTGTTAGATTTTAGAGAATTTATCCCATCGTTAATAGCTTCATGACACAAATCTTCATTTGTAGATGATAAGGATTCTTGAAGATTTATTGGATTTTCTTATGGGGAATAAGACTCAACAACCGGTCGTTCAAGTTCAAGAATCAAACCTAGGAAAAGGAAAAAGTAAAAGGCCGCATAATCGGGCCCATAGTCTTTAGCAACTCTTACTAGTTTACTTCATCAAAATTTTGTTTCTACTTAGTTGTTTCTTTCGGTGCTTCTTATCACATGAATGTGATTTAATTCAGTGCCCCAATTATTTCTTGATTTGAAAGGAAATTTGTCTTTATAGTATTCAACATAATTTTATTCCATATTACTTTGGAATTTAGGTCATAACATCTATATGCCTTATTGTTTGCTACATACCCAACGAATACATAATCATATGCTCTACTAGCGAGTTTAACTCACTTCATATCCAAAATTCTTACATAAGACAGACATCTCCAAGTTCTAAAGTAAGACAAGTTTGGTTGTCTTTTCTTCAATATCTCATAAGTGGAGAACTTACTTTTAGATTTGGGAGCTCTATTCAGGATATATAAAACAGTCAATAAAATCTCTCGCCGCCAGTGAGGAGCAGCACTAATATTCAACATAATCATAACAAGTTCAACAAGAGTTTTATTATTTCTATCTACTTTACCATTCATTTTAGGAGAATATTGTCTATAGAGTTAATTAAATAAATCAAAAGTATATTCAACTCACATATCACTACGAAGTCTCTTAATCTTCTTACTAAATTGAAATTCAATTTCATTCTCAAAAGTCTTAAGCATAACAATTTTACAAAAATATCATTCTTAGTAATTGTTACAAATTTATCCCAATAGACTGGCTAAGTCATGCCTTTTTCAAAGTAATACCAAAAACCAAATTCTTTATAATCTGTAAAGTATGCATGACATCCTTCAAGATCAAAGTCTTTTAAAAGGTGGATTCTCATCCACTTCTCCAATATCGACAACATTAGTAGTGTGGGAATCTTTCAACAACACTTTCATATTTGTGTATGTTTTGTGTTGTACACAAGTATGAGTTGTTAGTCTCACATTACTTAAAAAAGTGGAACTTGAGCACTTTATAACTGGGATGATCCATACACATATCTCCTTAAGGTTTTGGGTGAATATGTGGTTCCTCTTTCACTTGTGTGTTGCCCTTGACTCAATATGGATACTTTCCGTGATGTCCAAACAGTCGTACCAGAGTTGATGGTTCAATTAAGGGACCGAATCCTTGTATCGAAAGTCTTCCTAATAATGTGGTGGTCAGGCGGCATGTCCCGTTGCAATGCCTGCAACGATGGTACAAGTGAATGTGGATAAAAAAGCTACATCTCACCGGGGAGTATAGTGGATAACTCACACTTGAGGGGGATATTTTTGTGCACAAGTGTGAGTTGTTAGTCCCATACGGCTTGGAAAAGTGGAGGTTGAATATTTTATAAGTGAGATGACCCATACACCTATCACCTTAAGATTTTGGATGAATATGTGGTGCCTCTATCATTTTTGTTGTTGCTCTTGACCCAATGTTGATGCTTCTGTGATGTCCCAACATTTTGAACATTACATGATCTTAACAGACATGGAGAGAATAGCCAATGTCTAACCACCAACCATAAGATTCACCAATCATGTTGATTTCAGTGATCAAAGCATTAAATTGCTCATTAGTTAGGTTTACCCGTGCATTAGGGGAAACACAAGGTTTATACCTAATCTTAAATTTCTTAATCATATGACCTAGTTTTCCATAATTGAACCCAGAGAAAACATCAGTGTCATTTCTTTATGATGGTGGTGGTTTCCCATAAATTGGAGTAATTAAGGCCCTTGAAGAGTTCTCATTCTTAATTTGATTCACAATATTATGGTACAGATTCTTTAATCATTTGCCAAATGACTTTAGAACTACACTAAACTTATTTTTGTTGTTTGAAACAATCAAGAATTCTTATTTTTTTTATCTTGTCTATGAGACTCTTCTTCAACTCGAAGACGAATAATCAGACTTTCAATTAAAAGTTATTTTATTTTGTGGTGAAACGAATTCTTTAAAAACTTTCAAACTAGGGAGAAATTTGTCAATAACATAAGAAATTTTAAATTTTACATCTAAACACATATCTTTTGTGATGATCTTATAAGAAATATTTTGAAGTTCATAACAGTGAACCTCCACTCACCTTTCATTTATGCCATATGATACTTTAGCCAACGGCTAATGACATACTTCTTTGCTCAAGTATTTTCGGTGTCATACTTCTTTTCCAGAGCTTTCCAAACCTATTTTTCAATATCGCATTTATTGTGATAATTATACAAATCATCTGTGAGTTCATTAAAAATATAATTTTGTAGAGATAATTATTTCTTTCAATAAGGCGATTTATTTTACAAGCTAGAAATCGTTGGCTTTAACATGTGCATTAAATTCATCACTTTTAAGTGTTTCATATGAATCCACACATTTCTTACCATTAATTTGCTTGGTTGATCTATAAGGAGCAACAAAAAAATCATTACAAAACCTACGCAATATTTTTTTATAGAAAAATTGCAAATTTGTTGTCAGCATTTGAAGTAACTTCGCTCAAACTCGAACGAGTATCAGAGACAATGGTAGAAGTATACATAATTTATTTGGTAGTCTGAAACGTCTTAAAGGTGTTGTTTTACAGATTTTATAAATATTGCCATTGAAGAAATTATACATCCATAAGTTATGCAAAGCAGCCACTCAACCATACCACCTCCAAAATAAAACAACTCAATCGTATATCGTACGATACTACTTGTGCGATAGATAATCAGTCTAAAAATACATTCTCTGAGGGTTCAAACAACACTTAAATATCATATAAATATCACTTGTAGTATCTAGTATATAGACCATTTTGTAATAATTTCTCAAATGAAGAAAAATTCAAATAATTCTTAAAGAGAATTCAATGATGGTCATTTGACCACTCAAAATAATTTCTTAATTAAGGAGAAATTCAATTAATTCTCAAAATAGAATTCAAAATAATACTTTATGATTTCTCAACACAAACAAGGATAAAGTATAATAATTCTCTAAATATAATTTAAGAAAGTACTCAAAAGTTGGAGAAGTTGAAGCTTCGACAATTAGAAAGAAGCAGGATTATGAGAGTGAAGAAGAAAAAACTTAAAAATAAATTTCCGGTATGTTTTGGAATGAAACAAGTGATTTTCTTATATAGTGAAGTAAGATAGACAAGGAATATAATCTTTAGTAATGTGGGACTGACATATTTTTTCAACTAACACACAAACACACTTATTTTTTATATTAATGAGGAACTTTTTTTTTTTTTTTAAATTCATCTCTCTATATTAGAATATTGATATAGTATGTTTCAACGTCACAACATGCTACTAATTTTATACGTAAAACAATTAGCTCAAAACTTCTCGGCCATTGCAAACAAAAAATAGACGATCATTGTCTCGAATGACACATAAATCATCTATCTCACATCTTCTGCACTTTTGATTATGTTTGAATTTGAAATTCTAACATTATTTTCTTGCATATTGTCTTCGATTGGTTTGAAGAGAAACATACATATGTAAATTTAACTCAAATTTCTTTACAATGAGATCGAGAATTAAAAAATTTATTGTAAGGCAGATAATTTTTAAAGCTGCTTGAAGAACATAGCATTTTTCTATGACAGTTTTGATTTCATAATATTAGAGAAAAACCCGGTAAATCTAATATTGTCTTTTAAGGCAACGGATCAAATTTTGAAGAATATTAATTTTCCTATAAAAAGTGATAGCTACACAATTTGTTCTGTGTTTGTTTTCTATAATTTCAATATCATTTGATGATACGTTGAGAATGAGCAAAAGATCATACATGCAAACTTAATTTGGCAGTTTCTTGAACCTTTATTAATACAGGCTTTTTTTGTTGTTTAGTAGTAATGATTATGTTAATTATAACTTAATTAAATCACATGGTTACAAATAGGTTAAAAAGGGTGTACTAGCCGGCCCACTCTTGTCGAATTTGTTTTCATTAAATTAAAACAAGATCCAAATTAATTAATATACTACACGTAATAATGCACATATTAATTAATATACTATAGTATATTAATGTTAAGTATAATAATAAGTGAGTTTTTCATGAGATGCCAAAACTAAAGACAAATCAGAACTCTTGGTACAAAGACATATTATTAGGGTCACTTTTATGTAACGTTCTTTCTCCTGTTTTTTTCCTCATTATCGTCCACTTAAATATTCTTCCTCTCTCTTTTTGTTTGAAGAAATCCACTTTAGAATAATAATTCGTAAAGTAAGTACACTAATTAGACAAGTGCAAGTTGTTCTAGAATTTGTTCAAGTATTATAATTCATAAATTCGCGTTAAATAAAAAATACAATAAGAATATTATGTCATCCATTTGAAGTTTGAAGTTAGTATGTCTTCGAATAGAATTTGAAATCAGTATACATTGAAGTGATGATTAACTTCAAATTTACGCATGAGTTAATGGCGTCAAGAATTTATTATAAGATAGAATAATATATCATTACTAATTTTTTATATAAAAATACTAGCGTTTAAACGGGCACTTTCATATCCGTTTATCCACTTTTATCACCCCTTATATACACCAAAATACAATTGTAGTTTGGTCGTTTCATCTATAGTACTACATCTTAATATTGATTATGACTATTCATTCAATTCAATTTTTCAGTGGTCCATTTTTTTATATGTACTCAGATCTATAAAACTTTAACAACCAACCAAAAATATTTGAACTACTTAAAGAATTAAAATGTGCTTACTCTGTATGTTTATGCATATGTTTTCATACACATGTTGCTAATCTTAAAAGTTACATTATTAGAATTTGGTAATACATGATAAGATAAGATACGATATTTTGTTTCAAACTTTTGTTTGTATACCAAAAGCTATAAGTAAAGAAAGTTAAATAAAGCTGCATAAAAGGGGAAAAACATTACTAAAAGACATCATTAATTTTCTCATACATAGGGCAAGGTACGTTTTTTTTCTTCCTTTTTGCCTTTCTTGTGATCCATCAATTTCTAGATCTTCTTTTACAAATTTGCCACATGAAAATGAAAATAATTCTGAAAAATGCAGATCCGTTATCCCTTTTTTCCCCAAAATAATGAAATTCCATTTGTTCCTCCTTGGACCATTGAAGAAAATTTAACTAAGGGACTCAAATTTTTTACTAAATTCGTATTGTCACGAAAAGGAAACTAGTCTACTAAGTTTGATTTTAATCAGACGACTCAGATCAGATCTAATAAATTTAAAATACAAGTTATTCGGATCAGACGATTAAAACCCAATGATCGTGCAACTACATATCTAAACTCGTGATTTAAGATTAGTGTGTGTCTATACCGATATAATCCCTAATTTCAGTAGGGACCCAAGCGGTCGCAAACACGCAACTGTTTCCTTTCCATGTAAGAACCAACATGTTTTCTTCTCTTTTCATTCCCCATCCACTAGCATGTTCATCAAGCAAACCCTTAACTTCAACAATAGTTTCATCACAAAATGGAACACTAAAGTAACCAACATTTTTCATTCTTTGTGACATTTGCATCCCTGACTCCAATCTCTCAATCCTTTGGTGCCCTTCAAAGCTTATAATGTTCTCAATTTTCTGTCCTATGTCAGATTCAAACTCTGTCCTTTGACAACTATCTTTAGGCAAAAAAGTGTCCAATGCATCAAATGGTATCCATAAATGGTTAAAAGAAGTTGTAATTCTTGATGTTAAACTTGATGAACTAAGGTCACAATCCTCATCAACCAATAGCACAATTTCAGGGTTAAGTCCTTTAACTAAATTCATAAAAACGTCTCGAATAGAAATGTTTTGACCTTTTCTATCGTCTGACAAATAACGTAGCCAATTTTGACAATTTATAACCAAAGCCTCATCTTCCCTAAGGTTCAACATACTAGGATTCAAGAGACTCAACATTGACTCAAAATCAAAGCTAGCTGATTCAATATTCCTCAATTCTTCGGATGTCATCGAATTCGAAACATTACTATCTCCAATAACATTAAACTCAAAAGGGACATCCTTAAATTTTGCAAAATTACCTAAACGTTGACCAACTTCATGTATTGATATATTAAGCAAAGGAGGAACCATTGGCCTAAAACATGGAACTGTGATTCTAAGAGAAGGAGTACCTTCTTGTAATTTAGCCAAAGAATCTATAAAAGTAGGCCATTGCATACAAGGTGTTATGCTAAAATCTAAAACATGCACCCTTTTGAATCCCTTAATTGCTTTGAAAATTTCATTGTTTGAAGCACAAAATCCAAACCTATGCCATGGAATAAGATCAACATACCCGGCGAGTTCGGTAACCGACATCAACCTTCTTTGAATAATGTTACTTCCTTTGAAATTCATTGAAGTAGGACAAATTCTTGAAGCTCTAGAGATTAGTGCTCTTAGAAACCATGAGGTTAGTCTTTGGTTAGTGTCACCTAATGGTGAAGCAACGTTGTTTAGGACCCACATAACTTGTTGAGCTAAGGTTATGTCATTGCTTTCCAAAGCACTTGCACAATGGAGTAAGAGCTTTTCGATACATGCTCCATCTAGGCTTCCAAGACATCCTTTAAGTGCTTCTGGTTGAGGAAGTGGTGGAGGGGAAGTGATTGTGTTGAAAAGTGAAGGGTTTTGAAAGGAAATGGATGTGGCTTTTAACTCAGCTTTCATGTGGACATGCATGTGTTTGTTAGTTTCTTGAAGTTTTTAAGTGAAATAAGAAATGAAAGATATAGCTAGGTTTTATTATGTGGTGAGTTATGTAAGAAAAGTTGTTATAGTTTGAGAGAGGATATAGGGTAGAAAGGTATCATGGAAGAGAGACTCAAGATTGAGATTCTTGCAAACTTTATTTATAGTAGAAGATTGAGCCAAATATTAGGGTGTGTTTGGATACTACAAAAATAAATCTTAAAGTATCTATATTAGATGTCTATTTTCAACTTGTCTAGAGTGTGGGATTGCTCAGTCTCTTTTTTATTTTGGACATAATTTTTTTTTTATGTTTCATGTAAGTACAATTTAGCCACTCAAAATAATTTCTCAATTAAATAGAAATTCAATTAATTTTTGAAAGAAATTCAACAATAATACTTTATGATTTCTCAACTCAAATTAGGAGAAATTAGAATAATTTTTTATGGATAAATCAAAAAAATACTTGAAAAATTAATGAGTAGAAAGAAATATTGAGAACTTGATACTTTGACAATTCGAATGATTTCTTAACTCAAATGAGCAAAAATTAAAATAATTCTCTAAAGAGAATTAAAAAAATGCTCGTAAAATTAACGAGTAGAAAGAAATGAAAAGGAAAAAGTTGACACTTCCACAATTCAAAAGGTACATAATTATTAAAGTGAGGAAAGAAAACTCCAAATATATATATATATATATATATATATATATATATATATATATATATATATATATATATATATATATGTGTGTGTGTGTGTGTGTGTGTGTGTGTGTGTGTGTGTGTGTGTGTGTGTGTGTGTGTGTGTTTTTAGAATGAAATAAGTATTTTTCTTATATAGTGAAGTAAGGTAGAAAAGGAATGTAATCTAAGCAATGTGGCACTAACAAATTTTTCCAACTAACACACAAACACACTTATTTTTTCCTAATAATGTGAAACTTAAGATTTTTTTTTAAATTCATCTCCCTAAATTGGAATATTGACACAATGTTCCGATATTACTACATGCTAATAATTTTATATTTAAACTATTAGCTTAAAACTTCTTTGTCACTTCAAAGAAAAAATATATGATCATTGTCACGAATGACACATAAATCATCTATCTCCGCATCTTCTGCACTTTTGATTGCGTTTTGCTTTGGCATTCCAAATATTTTTCCTGCAATTTCCACTTAAATTTAAAAAGTGCTTCAAAAATAACGTCAAATATTTCTAATATTTTGCATAAATAGAGGTATTTACAACTTGATCTTATGTGTAAAAGTAGGATTATGATTCGACAAGAGTGACATAATTGTCTTAAAATCTATCTCATACATCACCCATACACCTATAAGTGAGATGACCCATACACCTATCACCTTAAGGTTTTGGATGAATATGTGGTGCCTCTTTCATTTATGTTGTTGCTCTTGACCCAATGTGGATGCTTCTCGTGATGTCCCAACATTTTTAACATTACATGATCTTAACAGACATGGCAAAAAGAGCTAATTTCTAACCACCAACAATAAGATTCACCAATCATGTTGATTTCAGTGATCAAAGCACTAAATTGTTCATCAGTCAGGTTTACCCGTGCATTAGGGGAAACACAAGGTTTAAGTCTAATCTTACATTTCTTAATCATATGACCTAGTTTTCCATAATTGAACCCAGAGAAAACATCAGTGTCATTTCTTTATGATGGTGGTGGTTTCCCATAAATTGGAGTAATTAAGGCCCTTGAAGAGTTCTCATTCTTAATTTGATTCACAATATTATGGTACATATTCTTTAATCATTTGCCAAATAACTTTAGAACTACACTAAATTCTTTTGTTGTTGTTTGAAACAATCAAGAATTCTTATTTTTTATCTTGTCTATGAGACTCTTCTTCAACTCAAAGACGAATAATCAAACATTCAATTAAAAATTATTTTGTTTTGTGGTGAAGCGAATTCTTTAAAAACTTTCAAACTACGGAGAAATTTGTCAATAACATAAGAAATTTTAAATTGTACATCTAAACACATATCTTTTGTGATGATCTTATAAGAAATATTTTGAAGTTCGAAACATTGAACCTCCACTCACCTTTCATTTATGCCATATGATACTTTAGGCAATGACTAATGACATACTTCTTTGCTCAAGCATTTTCGGCGTCATACTTCTTTTTCAGAGCCTTCCAAACCTATTTTTCAATATCGCATTTATTGTGATAATTATACAAATCATCTGTGAGTTCATTAAAAATATAATTTTGTAGAGATAATCATTCTCTTTCAATAAGGCGATTTATTTTACAAGCTAGAAATTGTTTGCTTTAATATGTGCATCAAATTCGTCACTATTAAGTGTTTCATATGAATCCACATATTTCATACCGTTAATTTGCTTGGTTGATCTATAAGGAGCAACAAAAAAATCATTACAAAACCTATGCAATCTTTTTTTTAGAAAAATTGCAAATTTGTTGCCAGCATTTGAAGTGACTTCCCTCAAACTCGAACGAGTATCAGAGACAATGGTAGAAGTAAAAATAATTTATTTGGTAGTCATGGTAGTTTGAAACGTCTTAAAGGTGTTGTTTTACAAATTTTACAAATATTGCTACTGAAGAAATTATAGGATCGAGTCGTTGATTAGTTCGATCTCATTAAGACATTTTGTAGGACATCCCTAAGTTATGCAAAACAGTCCCTCAACCACACAACCTCCAAAATAAAACAATCAATCGTATATCGTACGATACTACTTGTGCGGTAGATAATCAGTCTAAAAATATATTCTCTGATGGTTCAAACAACATTTAAATATCATATAAATATCACTCGTAGTATCTAGTATATAGACCATTTGTAATAATTTCTCAAATGAAGAGAAATTCAAATAATTCTTAAAGAGAATTCAAAGATGGTCATTTGACCACTCAAAATAATTTCTTAATTAAGGAGAAATTCAATTAATTCTCAAAATAGAATCCAAAAATAACACTTTATGATTTCTCAACTCAAACGAGGATAAAGTATAATAATTCTCTAAATATAATTCAAGAAAGTACTCAAAAATTGGAGAAGTTGACGCTTCGACAATTGAGAGTGAAGAAGGAAAAACTTAAAAATAAGTTTTCGGTATGTTTTGGAATGAAACAAGTGATTTCCTTATAAAATGAAGTAAGATAGACAAGGAATATAATCTTAGCAATGTGGGACTAACAAAAATTTTCAACTAACACACAAACACATTTATTTTTTGTATCGATGTGGAACTTTTTTTTTTTTCTTTCAAATTTATCTCTCTATATTAGAATATTGACATAATATTTTCCAACATTTCAACATGCTACTAATTTTATACCTAAACTATTAGTTCAAAACCTCTCGGTCATTGCGAACCAAAAATAGATGATCATTGTCTCGAATGACACATAAATCATCTATTTCACATCTTCTGAATTTTTGATTATGTTTGAATTTGGAATTCTAACATTTTTTCTTGCATATTGTCTTCGGTTGATTTGAAGAGAAACATACATACGTAAATTTAACTCAAATTTCTTTACAGTGAGATCGGGAATTAAAAATTTTATTGTAAGACAAATAATTTTTAAAGTGCTTGAAGATCATAGCATTTTTCTATGAGAGTTTTGATTTCATAACATTAGAGACAAACCCGGTAAATCTAATATTGTCTTTTAAGGCAATGGATCTAATTTTGAAAAATATTAATTTTCCTATAAAAAGTGACAGCTACACAATTTGTTCTGTGTTTGTTTTCTATAATTTCAATATATACGTTGAGAATGAGCAAAAGATCATACATGCAAACCTAATTTGGCAGTTTCTTGAACCTTTATTAATACAAGCTTTTTTTGTTGTTTAGTAGTAATGATTATGTTAATTATAACTTAATTAAAACACATGGTTACAAATAGGTTAAAAAGGGTGTACTAGCCGGCCCACTCTTGTCGAATTTGTTTTCATGAAATTAAAACAAGATCCAAATTAACTTTACCGCAACTAATTTGATTTTCCTCTTGCCTTCATTCCCATACTACACGTAATAATGCACATATTAATTAATATACTATAGTATATTAATGTTAAGTATAATAATAAGTGAGTTTTTTTCATGAGATGCCAAAACTAAAGACAAATCAGAACTCTTGGTACAAAGACATATTATTAGGGTCACTTTTATGTAACGTTCTTTCTCCTGTTTTTTCCTCATTATCGTCCACTTAACTATTCTTCCTCTCTCTTTTTGTTTGAAGAAATCCACTTTAGAATAATAATTAGTAAAATAAGCACACTAATTAGACAAGTGCACGTTGTTCTAGAATTTGTTCATGTATTATAATTCATAAATTCGCGTTAAATAAAAAATACAATAAGAATATTATGTTATCCATTTGAGGTTAGTATGTCTTCTAATGGAGTTTGAAATCAATATTCATTGAAGTGATGATTAACTTCAGGTTTACATATGAGTTAGGCGTCACGAATTTATTATAAGATAGGATAATATATTATGACTAATTTTTTATATAAAAATACTAGTGTTTAAACAGACACTTCCGTACCCGTTTATCCGTTTCTTTTACTGTGCCCAAATCAAAATATAAATAGATATAGTTTTATTTAACTTTGTTTTAAGCTTTATTTTATAATTTCTTGCGTGTGCAAATTAAAAAAAGATTGGCTGAAATGAGAGTACATGTCATAAAGTTTATTATCCAAAATATTTTATAAAAAAATCAAAATCAAAATTAAATAAAAAATAAACATCAATATTTTGACGCGGATGTCTACTAAAAATAGACAAACAAACATTTAGTGCCCGATTGGACGCTCATAACAATTAAATAAGGTTTTCTAACAAACAAAATTTGTCATTAGATTTAGATGGTTAAGTTCAACTAAATCTATTCCTACTCCTGGCAGTATATTTTATGTGTGTGTCTTTATGAGGTTTTTTCCATATACGTTATATTAAAAATAAATATTTATATTGTATAATCAACGATGTTCTTTAAAAGGAAGATCGAACATAAAAAATTTATTCAAAAAATTTTCTTTTTCTCTGCAATTTTTTTCATAGTAATGCAAAAATGTAAGACTCTCACATTAGAATTATCTTAGAGAAAAAGATAGTGAAATCAAGACTAATTAATGTAATATGATATTTTTATTCGAATAAATTCTTCATATGATCCTTTGTATCACAGAAATTACTTGGAATTAAGTGTTTCCTACTATATAAAAGATCGATCACTACAAGAAAAAGTAATATTTGTCAGGGGATTATTCTCTCACAAATGTCAAAAATCCCTCTCAAATATGTAAATTGCGAGGGGACAGCTCCCCTAGCAAAACAGGGGGTCGCAAAACAATTTGCGAGGAGCTAAACACTTCGCTATTTACCTAGGGGACAATCCCCTCGCTAATTTCCAACTATAAATAAAGCACGCGGACGTAGAGTCAGTTGGCGCAGGCTAGGTGTATAGACATGTCTACAATATGTCAGATTTTTTGCCAGGGGACAATCCCCTTGCAAAATGCAATAATGATGACATCTACAAAGGAGTTTATCCCCTGACAAATTGCAGAATAATTTTCAAAAAAAAAAATTTGACCAAAAATAAAATAAATAATAATAATAGAATAATTATATATAATTAATATAAATTTATATAATAATTAAAATTTATATAATAATATAAATTTAAAATATAATAAAAGTTCATCAAAATTATAATAAAAGATTTAAGTTCAACATACTTAAAATAATATATCATACAAATTTAAAAAAACTTCAAATATTCAACATAATTATAGAATTAGTCTTCATTTTGTTCTCCTTGCTCTTTTTCTTCAACAACTCATTCATTATCATTAGTTCCTCAAAATCCACCACCAGAATTTTGTGAAGCAAAAAATTGATCAAATCTTAGAACCCGCTCATTTGCAATCTATTGCTTCTTGATACTCTTGTGTTTGCCTCCTCATTTCTTCCCGCAACTCAATTTCCCTTCTTTGCATTTCTTGTTGCATCTATAATTATTTTTTCTTCATCTCTTCAATTTCTGCATTTCTTGCTGCAACTTGTTGTGCTGCCTCAATATTAGTCAAATTTCTCACAGTTTCAAGCATTTCGGTGATTAAGATAGGTTGGACTGATGTTCCTTCACTATCAGCAAGTCTCATTCTGAAACACTTATCACGCCGCTTTATAGTTTTGGCGTAACCTCCAGCACCATACACTCTCCCATTTTTCTTCTTTCCACCCGCAGTATCATACCATGTACTAAAAGCCAAACTAGGATCAACAAGATATCCTGATTGTGGTTCAACTAATTCAGGGTGATTTGATAACTTTATGGCAAGTTGACTATCAAACTCCTCCTATAAAAATAAATAAATTTTATAATGATGAGAATAAGTTAGATAATTTCAAACTCCTCCTATAAAAATAAATAAATTTTATAATTTTATAATGTCATATCTTATAAACATATATTTTTATAATGGCATACCTTATATTTTTACAATGTATCTACGTTATATTTCTACATATATTTTTATAAGATATTGTACAAATTTATTTTTAAATAAACATATTTTTACTTGATTGTTTTCTAAAATACTATGATGTTTTTATATACATCTATTTTTTAGTCATAAACATATATTTTAATCTTAAACATAAATTGTCTTCTTTCAATTTAAAAATATATAAAGTATTTATTTAAATAATAAATATACTTTTTATATAAAAATTTATAACTTTTAATAGTATTTCAAAAAATTATGTTTAGTCCTATAAATTTTAAACATTATACATATTTCAAAAAATTACGTCTCTTTTTCAAAAAAATTATGTATACACTATTATACATCATATAATGTATATTTATCTCCTTATTAAAAAAAAATTAATCCCATAATTTTTAAACATTATACATATTTCAAAAAATTATGTTTACTAATTTATTCATAAACATTTACATATTTCAAAAAAATATATTTACTCAATTATTCATAAACATTAACAAATTTCAAATATATATACTATTTATCATAAAAGTATATATATTTAGAACATATTTGAAAAATTCAAACACATTTAAAACAAATAACATATATGAAAATTATACATATTGTTTGTTAACTCAATATATTCTAATAAATACTGATTTTGTTTTAAAAATTAATTATAAATACTATTTTTAAAATTTATACATACTATTTATATCCATTGAGTATTTTTTTATATCCTATTTTTATAAATTATATATATATATATATATATATATATATATATATATATTAATATACTGTTTATTTAAAATAATTAATATAATCACATACTGTTTTTAAAAAATTACATATTGTTTTTAAAAATAATAAATATATTTACACATAAATTAAAAATTACAAAAGAAATAAATTTTACATATATATATATATATATATATATATATATATATATATATATATATATATATATATATATATATATATATATATATATATATATATATAATTATTTTTATATTTTAATATTTTTCTAAAACATATATATTTTTTCTTTTTTACTATTTTTTTCTGTTTTTACTGTTTTTATAAAATATATATACTTTAAATTAATATACTATTTATTTAAAATAATTAATATAATTACATACTATTTTTTAAAAATAATTAATATATTTACACATAAATTAAAAATCAACAAACAATAAATATTTATAGTAATATATATATATATATATATATATATATATATATATATATATATATATATATATATATATATATATATATATATATATATATATATATATATATATAATTTTGATTTTTTATATTTTATAACCTAATATTACAAAATAAATATATATCAAACTTAAACATTTATATGCAAAAAAACGAGAAAAAAATTAAATTGTGTACCTTTGAAGAAAAATTACAATGGTTGATTGGAGCTTTTCTCTAAGGTTTCTGACTAATACCTTAAAAATAAAAGAATATTATAAGATAGTTAGATATATAATAAACAGAAAATAAATTAGACATGTACCTTGAAAAACTATAATTGATTGAAGAGGATGAATAAAAATCAAGCTTTATGAAAATGGAGGAATGGGGAAGAAGAAGAAGAAGAACAAGAAGAGAGAGAGAGAGAGAGAGAGAGAGAGAGAGAGAGAGAGAGAGAGAGAGAGAGAGAGAGAGAGAGAGAGAGAGAGAGAGAGAGAGAGAGAGAGAGAGAGTTAGGAATGAAGGAGGTGTGGCTGTGTGACTGAGAGAGAAAGAGGATGAATTGAATTAGGTTTTTAATAATTATAATAACACCTTTTAATGTAAAACAGAAAGCGTGTGCCATTAAATTTGCTGGCAAATGGCAAGGGGCAACCCCTCGAAAAAAAAACGGGAATATTTAGCGAGGGTTGCCCCCTCGAAAATAGAGGCATTGATGATTGTTGCCTGCACGCACAGTCTGCACAGTGGGTGAGTAGACATAAAGTTGTCTATGTGGTGTGCGGTATCCCCTCGCAATTTACACACTACAGTTTCCTAGGAGTGTCTCCTCGCTAATACCTTAATTTTTGGCGGTATTTTTATTTCTCAGGGGTAGCCCCTCGCAATTTAAATTTTCAAAAATTACGTCTTGCCTATTTGCAAGGGGATACCCCACGTATTTGAATTATTATTTTTTAAAGAAATTTTCACTTTGCGAGGGGATTTACCCCTAACAACGTTGTTTTTTTTGTTTGGGGTTTAACCCCTGACAAATAGTGACTTTTCTTGTTGTGGATGCAATATGCAAAAATTCTTCATATGATTTTTTTTCTTTGTTCCTCTTTGTAACTAACTCCTGAATCATTAAATAAATTTGATAAAGAACTAAAAACAAATGTCATGCATGTTTTGTCTAACTCGTTAATTTAATTTATTTTCTAGCTAGTGTCAAAACCTAAATTATTATTAATGTGTTTTGAATTCGGACTTGATCATTTTCTTCAATTCTTCTCTTCAACTATCTTTTCTTTAAATGTTGATCTCTATCTCTTTTTAATTTTTTCTCTTTAAATATTTAGCTTTATCTCTTTTTAATTTTTACTCTCTCTTCTTCTTAATTCCATTAATTCTATTACACTTGTTTTTGGTGAAGGAGAGAAAGGAGAGGATCCATGGTCGTTGAATTCTTAGCTTAACTTAATTTCTGGTTTTATAACATAATGACATTATTTTGAAGGATTGAATATTTTATTTTCATATAAAGGATTATAAACGAGTCATATACACATGTTCAACCAACTTAAATTCTCAAAAGTAAAAGGTTTCACTTTGGTTGTTGTAAGTTGTAACCAAACAGTGTCGTATTTTTGGCATAAATATAATTAAAAAAACTGATGCATGTGACAGAAGCTTTGTGTATTAAAGTTTCCTTCTATTAAATATTTGGTTAGATGCATAACACAACCGACCTTAGTTCAGTTGGTAGAGCGGAGGACTGTAGTGGTAATCCTTAGGTCACTCCTTAGGTTATTGGTTTGAATCTGGTAGGTTGGAAATT
The DNA here is from genome assembly GCA_021764765.1 of Vicia sativa. Lineage (NCBI taxonomy): Eukaryota > Viridiplantae > Streptophyta > Magnoliopsida > Fabales > Fabaceae > Vicia > Vicia sativa. The sequence goes on from CM038792.1 coordinate 155,355,941, forward strand.
ATTTTTATTTTTCTTGTTTTTGTTTTATTTATTATATATATATATATATATATATATATATATATATATATATATATATATATATTCACCCCTTATATACATCAAAATACAATTGTAGTTTGGTCGTTTCATCTATAATATTACTATTCATTCAATTCAATTTTTCAGTAGTCCATTTTTAATATGTACTCAAATCTATAAAACTTTAACAACCAACCAAAAATATTTGAACTACTTAAAGAATTAAAATGTGCTTACTCTATATGTTTATGCATATGTTTTCATACACGTGCAGGGCCGGTCCAAGCCCAAAGCGAGTGAGGCCATCGCCTTAGGCCTCATAGTCTTGGGCCTTTAAAATAGGCCTCAATGCTAAAAAAATAGGCCTCTAAGTTAGTATAAAATATGCAAGTTTCAGAAAAATAATAGAATAATGTAATAGTCAAGCGGACAGCATTTTGCCTTGCAACCAAAGAGTCTAGAGTTCGATACTTTAATATATAATATATATATATATATATATATATTAATTTGCCATAGGCCTCTAAATACGTTGGGTCGGCCATGTACACATGTTTCTAATCTTAAAAGTTACATTATTAGAATTTGGTAATATAAGATAAGATATTTTCTTACAAACTTTTGTATGTATACCAAAAGCTATAACTAGATAAATTTAAATAAAGCTGCATAAAAGGGAAAAACATTACTAAAAGACATCATTAATTTTCTCATACATAGGACAAGGTACATTTTTTTCTTCCTTTTTGCCTTTCATGTGATACATCAATTTCTAGATCTTCTTTTACAAATTTGCCACATGAAAATGAAAATAATTCTGAAAAATGCAGAGCCAATATCCCTTTTTTCCCCAAAATGATGAAATTTCATCTGTTCCTCCTTGGACCATTGAAGAAAATTTAACTAAGGGATTCAAATTTTTTACTAAATTTGTATTGTCAAGAAAATGAAACTAGTCTACTAAGTTTGATTTTGATCAGACGGCTCAGATCAGATCTAATAAATTTAAAATACAAGTTATTCGGATAAGACAATTAAAAACTTATGATTGTGCGACTACATATCTAAACTCGTGATTTAAGATTTGTGTGCGTCTATATCGATATAATCCCTAATTTCAGTAGGGACCCAAGCGGTCGCAAACATGCAATTGTTTCCTTTCCATGTAAGAACCAACATGTTTTCTTCTCTTTTCATTCCCCCATCCAATAGCATGTTCATCAATCAAACCCTTAACTTCAACAACAATTTCATCACAAAATGGAACACTAAAGTAACCAACATTTTTCATTCTTTGTGATATTTACATCCCTGACTCCAATCTCTCAATCCTTTGATGCCCTTCAAAGCTTTTAATGTTCTCAATTTTCTGTCCTATGTCAGATTCAAACTTTGTCCTTTGACAACTATCTTTAGGTTAAAAAGTGACCAATGCATCAAATGGTATCCATAAATGGTTAAAAGAAGTTGTAATTCTTGATGTTAAACTTGATGAATTAAGGTCACAATCCTCATCAACCAATGGCACAATTTGAGGGTTAATTCCTTTAACTAAATTCATAAAACCGTCTCGAATCGAAATGTTTTGACCTTTTTTATCGTCCTGACAAATAGCGTAGCCAATTTTGACAATTTATAACCAAAGCCTCATCTTCCCTAAGGTTCAACATACTAGGATTCAAGAGAATCAACATTGACTCAAAATCAAAGCTAGTTGATTCAATTTTCTCAATTTTTCCGATGTCATCGAATTCAAAACATTACTATCTCCAATAACATTAAACTCAAAAGGGACATCCTTAAGTTTTGCAAAATTACCTAAGTTTTGACTAACTTCATGTATTGATATATTAACCAAAGGAGGAACCATTGGCCTAAAATATGGAACTGTGATTCTAAGAGAAGGAGGACCTTCTTGTAATTTAGCCAAAAAAATCTATAAAAGTGGGTCATTGCATACAAGGTATTATAAAGTTTATTTAAAAAAGATTGGCTAAAATGAGAGTACACGTCATAAAGTTTAATATCCAAAATATTTTAAGTAAAATCAAAATCAAAATTAAATAAAAAATAAGTATCTAAATTTTGACGCGGATGCCTACTAAAAATAGACAAACGAACACTTAGTGCCCGATTGGACGCTCGTAACATTTAAATAAGCTTTTCTAACAAACAAAATTTGTCATTAGATTTAGATGGTTTAGTTCAAATAAATCTATTCCTACTCATGGCAGTATATTTTATGTGTGTCAGGTTTTTTCCGTATACGTTATATTAAAAATAAATATTTATATTGTATAATCAACGATGTTCTTTAAAAGGAAGATCGAACATAAAAATTTTATTCAAAAAAATTTCTTTTTCTCTGCAATTTTTTCCATAGTAATGCAAAAATGTAAGACTCTCACAATAGAATTATCTTAGAGAAAAATTTAGTGAAATCAAGACTAATTAGTGTAATATGATATTTTTATTCGAATAAATTCTTCATACGATTCTTTGTATCATAGAAATTAATTGAAATTAAGTGTTACCTACCTGATAAAAAATTGATGCAATATGCAAAAATTCTTCATATGATCTTTTTTTCTTTGTTCCTCTTTATATCCTTTTAAAATATAAAAATAGATCAAAATAAAATAAACAATAATTTGTATCTATCAAATAAAAAAATTTGAGGCAGTAAAACATGTAATAAAACAAAGAGAAAGATGTGAATGCATAGTGTAACACCCCTTCTAATTTCCCCGCAAATTATATAATTAATCAGAGTTTAACATAATGAAAGGGCGTCACAATTTAAAATTTAAAGTAATAAAACAATCATAACAGTAGTCATGCATTTACTGAAGAACTTTATTAAACGATTCAACCAACAATTATGTTTTACACAGCGGAAATAACATAAAACCCGGAATAAACACAATTCATAGTTATTCCAAACATAAACTCAAAAGAAACAAGTTTAATCCTTAAAATTCCAAAACGATCGTTCCCCAGTGTTACAACTACCAGAGCATGACACTGACATGCGGACTATCTAAATAGCACAGCTCTATAAGTCATCCTCACCAATTCATGAGCAGCTAATCACTTCAATCTGAAATCATCAAAGTAAGGGTGAGATTTCATCAACAATTAAAATGCATTATACATTTCTTTAAAACAATAAAACAATCGATACATTATTCCACCCTCATTAGCATCATCAGAATACGATTCACAAATACAATTCACATAGATCATTATACATATAACAACAGTCAATGCAATTATAACACTGGAAACCATCCTAACATGTTATAATTACATATGCAATGCAGACTCAATGCATGTGGTACCAAAGGTGAACTAAATTCACACCCTGTTCCGCTTACACCGTGGAAACAGAGCTAACAACGATTCTCTCATACACCACTGGGTCAAGAATCCAGCCTCACCACCACTATCCACTGGGTACGGGTATTAGCTCTACAGGTCCAATTCCACACAATGGGAATTAACCATCACCGGAATGCATATGCATGCACATCAAAAGCATGCAACAATCCAAATACGAAATATGATCACACGGGATTATTCCACACATAGCCAACACCAACAACAACACATGATAATAGCAAGTCAGGAGTATATAACGTTAATTATAACATATTGAATTAACATACAACAAGTATACACAACGAATAATTCACGAATTACAACGTATTCTTGCCACGGAAGCCATAACAATCCCTCAAGATCTCAATTACTGGTTTTGAAAATGTTTTTAATAGATAATACTCGTTCTAAGCTTTCCAACGATACCAACTCTGCCTAAATCGGAGTTACGGTCGCAAATATATGACCAAAACCGTTTTCAGAAAGTTCCATTCTGTTCCAGCACAGTATGCATCGATGCATAAGCCTATGCATCAATACATAAACAACATGTGTCGAAACATGCATCGTATGCGTCGATGCATACAATTAAAATTTTGGCATTTTTCAGTTTTTGTTCAGTATGCATCGATGCATAACACGTATGTGTCGATGCATAGCTTCAAAATTTTGCCTTATGAGTCGATGCATGACTCTATGCATCGATGCATGCTTTTCCCACGCCTCTGGTTTTCAAAGATTTTCCTACTTGCATCGATCCATAATCCCATGTGTCGACCCATACTGCGATTTTTCCATAAAATCAGTTTATTTCTTCACTGTTTTCCAATTCTCATTGATTTCATTCATTACCAAACTTCATATTATCACAGAACGGAATTAGATCATGTATTTTCACATCCAATTGACCACCAATTATACTTTCTACTTAGCCTACGATCATCCTACACAAATTAACCGTTCATAACAATTCCAATTGAAGTTTTTATGTCGGATCATAACGTTAGGGCACAACCTAGAATCCTAATTCGAGATTCCTAACGGATCAATTCATTCTATTGATTATCAAAACCTATAAGGCATAATAATCAGATCAAATCACCCCTTACCTAGCGATGAATCTTCGAATTCTGACGATTTGTCTTTTTCTCCTCTTTCTATTCTCTTCTCCAAAGTACATAGAATGAAATTTTAATTCCTCTTCTCACTTTTTCCTTTATTTATTCCTTTTATTATTCTCAATAATAAAAATAACATAATTAGAATAATTAGAGCCTTTTACTCTAACACCTCCCAATTCCACTTCACACCTCCAACACTCTCATTTATTTAATTAACTAATTAAATTCATTAATTCAAAAATACCAATAATTAAACCTTTAATTAAATTAATAATTAAATTTCTAATTATTTAATAGTCGAATTATTTGGGGTGTCACACATAGCTCAAGTTTTCATGACGTTAAAACACCTGAAATGACGTGGAGTGCATCCTAGAAGAGTTTGTGCAAGCTAAACGTCTGGGTGATAGAATAAAATCAAATTGCCCAGAAAAAGTACTGATGCATCGATGCAAGCTCTACTCTGGTCGACGCAAATTTAAGGTCAACTCCCTGGAAGTTATGTGTCGACTCTATGGTCGACACACCAAATAAAGCAGCCTGGGAGCTTAAATAAAAAAGGTATGCATCGATGCACCCCCTATTGCGGTCGACTCATCCAACTAAGAAACTTCAACGCGTAGGCCCTGAAAGTTACGCGCTGACCCTCCCTCCTGGAGCGATCGATGCATTCGCTCTGTGCTGAGTCATTTTACTTAATTTTCCTTATTTTGTCTTATTTCATTTTAATTGATACTAACACATATAAATAGAGGTTATTTTTCTTTTGAGCTTTTTTAACAAGAATAGAGTAAAAGATACACATAGAGAGCACTTCATCTTCAACATTCCTTCTTCAAATTCAACTTCTCCAAAAATCAAAGTGGTTGAATTCAAGATCCAAGATTGTTGATAACGTCCGAATTAAAGAATAATTTCAAATTTGGGTTGTGCTTTGTGGGCTCTTTCTTGAATAAAACCGTTAGGGTTTTGTCCTCCTAGATCTGGATCGGTGCGGGGGTTTTTGGTACTGATCTTCGCTTCAAAGGATTCAGCTGAGTAAAGCATCAAGGAACGGAGGGTTCGCTTTATTTAGTCACGGTAGCCGGAGGATCTTGAAGGAAGATTTGGGGTTCGATCTTGTTCGATTGATATCAGTTGAGAGAAAGAAATTCTGTAGCAACTTGGTAGAAATTTCAAGTATTGCTAATCGGAGGTGTACTCGAAGTGATCGAAGCTTGGTTTGGCTCGAACCAAGGATTGTGAAGAAGATAGGTTCATCATCATCATTTGAATTGTGTGAAAAGGGAACTATTTCATCACTTGTTACAATTTGCAATTTTATGAAACACTTCTCAACTCTATATTCTAGAGTTGGGGGCATACGTACACCACGTGAGGACGAAAGGTAAAACTGCCTTAACAAACTCTCGTGTTCTTTTTTGCATTTTAATTCCACTATTTGATTGATCCAATTCGTAATATTCAAATTATCAAACTTGAATAAATTGAATTTGTGGTGTGTCGAGCTTTTACAAACATATTCATAACTATCTGTTTGATTGTTAAGTGACAATTATCGACAACACAACTTAGTTAGTACAACACTTGTAAACTTCTCTTACAAGGTGTTTGATAAATTGTCTTCTCTACAAATTGCTCATTGTGCTTAATTTTGCTCCTTGTTATTCTCATTGGAAGTATTTGATACTCAAGGAGATTGATAAGGCGATTAATAAAGTGAGTTTAAATCGTACTAATTAAAGCAATTTTTCTCATATCATCTATATGGTTCACATATTCGATCTTCTCAATAGTGGATTGTTTATATGATTGAAAATCCAGGAGGCTTTTGTAATAAAAAAATTTAACACGCAAATTTTAAAACATTGATCTATTCAACCCCCTTCTAGATCGATCACATTGTCTAACAAGTGGTATCAATAGCGTCGGTTTATCTAGTGCTTCACAATATTACTATGTATAATATGGAGAACAATCCAAAATGGGCTTATACGAGAGCTCCGGTTTTCACCGGTGAAACTATAGATGTTGGAAAGATTGTATGTGTGTTCATATCACATCTGTTGATAGAAAGATATGGAAAGTTATCGAAGATGGTCCCATGGAAATAACCATGACCGAAGATAATGTTACCATACCTAAACCGGAAGCACTATGGGATGAGAATGATGAGAAAAAATATGCCTATGATTGGAAAGGTAGAAACATGCTTATAGCAGCCTTAGGTGTTGATGAATACTTTTGAGTATCTCATTGCACAATAGCTAAAGCCATGTGGGATGCCCTACAAATTGTCCATGAAGGCACAAATGATTCTAAGCTTGCTAGAATCAATACATTGACTCAAGAGTTTAATCTCTTTCACATGAAGCATGGTGAAACCATTGCTGATATGCAAAAGATATTCTCTCACATTATTAAGCGTTTTAAATTAGTGGATCCGTAGTACTTAAAGTACGTGATGGAACTTCATCTACATTTGGAGTAGGATTAGACATCCTAGGTGTACGTCTCCTAGTTGGTGGTTTATTATACTATTTGGTTAAACTACCACTCCTAAGTCTCATACATTTATGATATCTAAAAATAGACACTTAGCATTGGTCCCACTGGGCGTGCCAACTTGTTTACTGTAGAAAATGGTAAACAACCGATGGTCCTCCCAAATTCCTAAAACTAAGGGTTACTCGCAAGATCGACCAGTTGATCTTAAGACATGTGCTGAGATTTTGAAATTATACTAGTTCTGTCGAAATACTTATCAAAGAAACGATTTTCTAAGACTAAGTGAACAAGTATAACAACTTTCCACACAAAGATTCGATTAGATGACTGGTAACTCGTGACCGACAACATGCTTTTTATACGAAGTAAGACTCAATAAATTAACCGACTGGTGACTCATGATCGATAGAGAGTATTGAATTATTTACGCAAAGCAGAACATAACGTAAAGAGTTTGCTCAAAGGTAAATAAAAAGCAAGTAAAGTATTCAAAAGGGACAATTGAAAGATAAAATATTTGCATTTAAATAAAGGTGGTGATTCACGTACATCAAGCACTTCTTAACTCTTTGCTTCCTAACGCTCGGAATGGACAGAGTTTTGGAAAATGATTTGAGTATACAAGTGAACACCCGAAAATTACACTAAATCTACTTATTTATAATATTTACCATGTAACTGCCTAGATGAGATCTACGGGCAATATTCAAATCTTGAGGTAAGTGCTCCACAAGATGTCGCCACCTATTTGGCGCTCAAATCAGCACACGAACCACTAGTAACCGCTTGTGACTTTGAAATTTAAATCTTCCTGCTTCGGCTTCTGAAAATAAACTGCTTCTGGCTTACGTCGAACCATTTCTTTTGATAAGATTAAAACAATAAAATTCTTCTAAGTCCAGAATCTCCTTTGGCCAAAAAAACCAACTCCGACCATTTTCCTTGTTCCTCGTACTCTAGTCGACTAGACCAATTTCCACATGTCTTAACATATATCCTTTTATATCCTTCTGGTCGACACGACTCAACTTTGACATCTTTGTCTTCATATTCTCTTTAACCATTAATTCCTTTGATCCATGGATTTTAATTCCCTATTTAATACACATACTTGGATACCTTGAGATTGAGATTTTCCAAGGTAACACGGTAATACATAGTTTGATCATTCCTTCAGCGGGATATCCTTTTCAAACAAACACACCATTACAGTTCAATATATGTTTTCCTGATTCATAAACGGATTTAATACTCATCTTTCCCAATAAATCCCCACTAACAAGATTCCTATTCATGTCGGGAACATGAAGCACATTGACAAGAGTAACTTTACTTCCAGAAGTTAAGTTGAGTTCGACCAATCCAGTTCCAACAACTTTAGATCGTACTTCATTTCCCATTTGTACTTCTTTTTCATCACGAGTATAAGAATAGGTTTTGAATGCAACATTGTCATAAGAAACGCGCACCATAGCACATGTATCATACCACCAACCTTGAACATTGCCTTGGATTTCCATAAGTTCGCTCATTGCATCAAATATATCATCATTTGTATGGACTGAATTGATCTCAGTTTTTGACTTGTTGTGCATGCAATCTCGAGCATAGTGTCCATGTTTTTCACAAACAAAGCATCCGATTTTCAGACCCTTTTGACATCTAGAATTCTTGAACTTGTTATGTTCCTTTTTCGGTCCAAGATGACTCTTCATGCCATCATGTTTCTTCTTTCCTTTGGTGGTCACAACATTGGCTTTGAAAGTGCCAGGATATTCTAATTTCTCCCTCTCCTTAGGTTCCTCCTCGATTTGAAGATGTTTCTGGATTTTCTCCACAGAGAAATCCTCATAATCGTGCAATAATTTCTTTCTATAGCCTTTCCACGAAGGTGGCAACTTTGCAATAATCTCACCCACTTGAAAAGTCTCAGGGATGTCTATTTTCACTACTTTTATTTTATTCACAAGGACTTGCAATTCTTGCACTTGGGGAAGAATTTGTTTGGAGTCTACAAATTTAAAATCAAAATATTTAGAAAGTAAGAATTTCTTCATACCTTCTTCTTCGGCCTTGAACTTAAACTCGAGTGCTTTCCAAATTTTGGTTGTAGACAGATTATCTGTATAAATATCGTAGAGAAGATCAAACAACATATTCAAAATATGTCCACGACATAGCAGTTCATCCTCCTTACATTTCTTGCGCTCCCTTTTGAGTTCACCAGAATCATTCTCTGTTGGTTCAGGAATTGATTTTATGTCAGGATCCAGCACATACTGAACCTTCAAGGCAGTTAGTAAGAATTTCATATTGTCTTGCCATCTTGTGTAATTAGTTCCATCAAAGCAATCCAATTTGACGAGATCCTGGTTCATAACTTTGATGCTTGAAACCGCAGCGTCAGAAGCCATTGCATAAATACTTTTATGATTGTTAGAAAATTCGATAAAATCAAATGGATCCAAGCCTGATCATGAACGAAGTCACTTTCCTTAAAAGTATTTCAAGCACTCTCTTAATGCCTTAGAGTCGGAAAGAAGGAATACCTAGGATAATCAGCCTTATACTCGAGTCTGCATAAGACCGGTGAAGAACTCGAATGCAGAGAAGTGTTTCTGGAATATAGAGAGGATGTCCAATTTCTAAGTGTGTGATTTTCAAATTTAGAATCATGTATTTATAGGTCATGCATGTGTTGTTTTACAACTTTGCAGCTCTTGATGAAACAACACCTTTTAAAGATATGTTGCAATGATTCACCTATAGAATACAAGATACCACTTCATAAAGTGTTGTATATTTTGAAATTCAAACTTTCATTAGCCTGAGACAAAAATAACTCCACTTCCACTGGTGGATGTTAGTGCAAAACAGACCAAAATTTCGTTCAGACAGTTTTAACACTAAACATCCACTGGTGGATGTTAGTGCAAAACTGACCAAAATCAAAGGAGATAAAAAATTTCTTCTTTAATTTGAGCCTTATTCATTGATAAATTTCTCAAAATCACCCCAAAATTCGCCCTCTTCGTTTTTTAATAAATAGTTGGCTTACATTTAATCACTAGGTGCATTGCATACATATTATTCATGCATTAACCATGTGATCTACTTTTTCTAATTAAGTGAGAGTGCACAATTCTGAAGAAGAGGTTTGGTTCCCAAAAGTTGAATATTTGAGGTTCTGTTGTTACCAGCGTCATTTCAATATACAAGATATGTGTGTCCAGAAGCTTCTGACTATCTCATGAGAATCGAGGTTTTGAGGTTTTAATTCTCTATCCTGCAAATATTGATTAAGGTTTTCGAGCAAGAGCAGGTTGGGGTCGAATATTTGAGCTCTAAGTGATTCTATGGCCTTCTGTGAGTCTTGAAGTATTTGTATATGACTTATCGATCCCCAAGATTCATCAGAAAATCAGAACCTCCTAACGGCCAGAACTTCTGCTCCCAATGGCCATAACTTCGTCTCCCAACGGTCAGAACTTCTGCTCCCAACGGCCAGAACATCTGCTCCCAACGGCAAGAACTTCTGCTCCCAACAGTCAGAACTTCTGCTCCCAACGGCCAGAACTTCTGATCTCTTTCTTCTAGAACTTCTGATCTCTTTCTTCCAGAACTTCTGATCTCTTTCTTCCATAACTTCTGTTCTCTTTCGTCCAAAACTTCTGATCTCTTTCTTCCATAACTTCTGTTCTCTTTTTTTATTTCTTCTCTCATTCTTCAACCATACTTCCGTATCTTCCGCCACACACTCAGTAACCTCTAACAAACTAATCTTACTCTTTTCTCTCACTCTCACGTGCCCTCCTTTTTTTTTTCTTTCCTTTTTCACCTTCGTCAACCCATTCTAACAAAAACTGAATACCATAATAGAAAACTTCTCCCATCTTCTTTATTTCTCACTCTCTTCACCTCCTCCCACCACTCAAAACTTCTTTATTCTTCCAAAAACAAAACCTCACCTCCACCATGAATGAGCCATAAAAGTTTTCCTCTCTCTCTCTCTCTCTCTCTCTCTCTCTGAATCCATAACAACCTTCGGCAACCGTAACAAACTAACAACACTCCCTCATGGTTTTCTTTCTTTCTTTCTTGACATAACAGAGATCCTCACTAAAATTATCATCACCCTCACCACCATAACAACCTCCGTTCTCCCCCTTGACAACAAACTTCACTCCATTCTTCTTCATCCATAGCAACCTTCTTCACCTTTCCTTACGGCCTTTCTTCTATAACCACCACCATAACCAACTTGCAGTCTCACCGTCAAAATCAATTACAGCCATAACCGCCATAACAGAATCCTCTCTTACCTTCACACTATTACACTTCATCTTGGAAGGCCGGTAACGACTGAAACAGAATTGAAAAGCTCGCGCTCTCGCTCTTGACCAATTCATTCTTTGATCATCTTCAAGCCTCAAAAATTAGTAGATAATTCGGAAAGTGTCTACAACTTCATTCTCTCCTTCGCGTTCGTCATCTTGAGGAGCATTAGAGCAGTGGTGGAGTTTATTTTGAATCTTGCTCAAGTTCGAGACACAGCGGACGATCTTCGTTTGGTAATTTATTTGAAACCTCTCTGTATTATTTTACGTATCGTCTTTAAGATGTTATTCGCGTTCGAATCCTATATTCTCGTAGGCTATGTTCATGGTTGGGTAGAGTTTTAAAGACGCGTTTCCGATCTATATTTGTGAAAACCTCACGTAGTGTTTGCATCGGGTTTAGGGAGAGTTAGTAAAAACAAGTCACATATCTGTAATCAGAAGGTTGAGACAAGTAGAACGATGCAATTTTTGTGAATTTCGATAGATCTCACTTAGCTCCGGAGAAGCCTCCGCCAGAGAAGAAGACCAATTTCGGCGAGTTCCTTTCCCTGTATCACAAACCTTATACGTGGCCATGGATCTTTGGATTCATGTCAATTCGCATCAGCCAATCGGAATCATGTAGTTTAAATTGCTTTTCCTTTTTTTATTTCAGATAATTAGAAGAATAGGTGGTGGAACGGAATTGGCCAGGAATAAGTATTAGTATCACTTAATGTATTTAAGCTCCTTTGACCAATTGACAAGAGTTAATGCACATAACAGTAAAATGTGACATGCATAAAAAAAATCTGAATAAGAAATTTTTTGTTTAGGTTGGGCTTAGACAGATCCTGAACAGGGCCTTAGAGAATTCGAATTCGCCTCCTGTATAGTAGGCCCAAGCACCAGTTTTAGGTTAATTAGAAAACTCTACAATACACCCCCTGATTCCATGAAGCAATACTAACACATAATTCAATTTTGCTTCCGATTTCGATTCTATCGACTCATAAAAAATACATAAAAATAAATTCCTGACTTTTTGATGTCTTAGGATATTTTTGACATTTTTTTGTGAATTTTTAATAACTAATTTCCATTAGTTTTTAATTTAATTTCGATAACATGTTTAGAAGCAATTTTTTCCATAATACTTCGCATTTAGATGCGATTTTTGATCGTTTCTTAATAACAAAAATTCCTAAAAATAATATTATGATTCTATGATATATTAAGAGCCTTTAGGTATTTTTATAATAACTGTTTAGATATTTTTAGATTTTTATCCGATTTTCCTTTTGTATGATACAAACATAGGCAATTGTTTACTAAGTCACCTAGTTAGAAATCGTTTTTTCGCATATTATGCTCAATGCTTGTTCTAACTCTCTACTAAATTCTTGGATAATATGTTGACATGTTTAGGTAGTTGACACCTTGATTTGTAACCTATAATTGAGTCATATGATTAGGGTACCATGATAGCTAACCCTTAGAACGACGATTAATCGTTTTGACTTAGTTTTGCATACTAAATTGTTTTAACCACGATTTTTCTTGTACATTTTGTTTGAGACCATTTAATATGATTTAGATACTGACTTGTAGAATTTCATATCTAATTTAATTCAATAGTTTCTTAATTCTCAAGTTTCGATTAGCTTGTGTCGTTTAAAAGCATGTTTCTCCTTTGTCGTTTGAATAGACTAATTTTAGGAGTGTAATACCATGTGCTTCTTAGAAAATTTAGGAAATTTTCTCCCATTTGATTGTAGTTAAATTTATAACTTTTCTTAGGGTTTCAAATAGAAATTCTAAGCTAACCTTTAGTAGTTCAACTCTTAGGAACTAGTTCGACACTTGTATACTTCTTCTAGGTCCCTCTTGCATGTTCGGTGTGAAATCTTTTCCTCTATTTTTAGAGATGTTTAGGAAAGCTTTAGAACATATAGTTTCTTCCCTCTATTAGGAAGCTACCTTTCATGTCTCGATTCCTTTGTGAATAATGCATTCTTTGGCCATTCTTGCGTAGATTTTTAGTTTCTAACTTCTCTAGGTCTCTAACTTTGTTTAGCATTGCATTTGAGGATTATTGTGACGGACTTAGCTCGATTTTGATATCATTTATGGGTTATTTTGCATTATGTGTGTGTGGCTTCCCAGTTTTCCATTCTCATGTTGCTATACATGTTTACATTCTATTTCTTCCCATTTGGATCATATTTTGACTTGTGATGTGAATATGTGACTTTATTTCTGCCTCTTTGTTATTTTTGACATGTTTGTTGACTTGTGCAAGGTACATTGAGGATATTTTGGTTAGGTACCTAATATTGGTACACTAACCCACCACTTCTCCCGTGGTTACCACTTCTCCCGTGGTCTGCTTGCGTTTTAAACGCACTTTGCTTTATGTTTTCTCATATTACGAGAAACACATATCTGCTATTTTGTCTGGATGTGTACCTTTGTGCAGGTGTTTCGATTGTTATGAGGACGTGTCAGCTACACGCATTTGTTGCACGATATTACCTTTTGGATTGTATTGATCGAGCTATTTCTGATTATTGCTTTGTTGATGGCAGTTTACTCGAAATTTTCCGGAGTATTTTTAGCTTGCAGTGCTCTTCATATTTTTATTATCCCTTTGGTATTAACTTTACTTTGTTTACCGCATTCTTTTATCACTTTTCTAGAGAGCATGAGAAGTAGGGTTTTACCTTTTTCCTTGCCATGAGAAGTAGGAATAGATATGCATGATGGGGCTTCCGTAGTTGGAGCATGTTCAGGAACCTCTCTGGTTTATTTAAAGACCCATTTAGGAAGCTTCTGTTTGCTAATTGTGTTTGGTTTATTTAAAGTCCTCTTCCGTTCATAGGGAGGCGATTTTCATTGTGTGTTTACAATTGTGCTTGCATAGGTCAGAAGTGGTTAGGACACCCGACGTGGCACCACCAAGCAAAGTCCCGCTTTTTATATTTCCTATTATCGAGTCATTGATATGAAGGGCAAGCGGAAAGGGTCGGCAGTCGTCCCCCGCAGTTCTAGTCTGTGTCTTGTATGGTACATGCAAATCGTGTTACTATTCCTTTATCGAGTCAATAACAAAGTGGCCATAGTCCCTTATTCTGACTCTCCACTCATTCTTGGGGTTTGCATTTATTGTAGAACTTGCATCATTTGCTCTGTAGGTTATGCCTACGCTTGTTTGACATTTGTTTGCGCATTGCATTGTTTGTGTGCTTCTGCCAAAGCACTTGTTTGTTTAATCCCTCTTCATCCCTTGGTCGTTCAACCGAGATGGATGTTAGGAGAGTTTCCCTAGGTTTGCTCGGTTAGGATAGTCTTCGAGCTTAGACTTTTATCCGCAACCATAGGGTCACTTTGCATGATAACATTAGGGGTAGAACTAGTTAGTTTCCCTTTCTTGTTTTCTAGTTTCTTTTGCATTCTTGCATGTAATAAAACTAAAACTTGTTTTCTTTTCTTTTGAAAATCAAAGCATTTAATAATGGTACATAACTCCTTTTTCAAAGGCAAAAGCAACCAACCAATGTAAACTCTTTTTCGCCTACGGGTGCATTTTCTTTTTGTGTTTAAAATTCTTTTTCATAAGTAAAAAACACAAAACCCACCAAAACAAATGAGTCGACCTACGGTGCTCTAACTTTCCCATTGCACAATACGTAGGCATCTTGTCACGGGGCTCGATCGAGCAAACTTTGTAAATACTTCTTTCTTTTCCCCGTGTTTTCTTTATTTTCCTTTCTTTCACATGCATACTCTTTTAGCATATAGATATAGGGATTAAGCAGTAAATAGATATAAACACACCCATTAGATAGAAAGTAGAAGTGGATACCATAGAGTACTACGGGCGTTTGGGGTACAAATACCTTCCCTTCGCGTAATAGACTCCCTTACCCTATCTCTCGGTCGCAAGACCGTGTCTTATCCCTTTCAAGTTTTCTCGATATGTTTACCTTTCTCCTTTTGCGAGATAAAAAATGTTCGATGGCGACTTCATTGATATAGTTATCGGATGATGTTCAACCGGTTGTTTCAACTACTCAAAATATAAACATTTTTTCACTTATCAAACTCTTCCCAACTTACAACATTGTTTGTCTTCAAACAAAGTCAAACAATCTAAAGAACAAAAAGTAAAAAATCAAAGAATCACAAATCAACAGGTTTTGAAAACGGAAAACAAATGTATGGTTCAAAACAAAAACATACAAGCAAGGCAAAACTTACCACTTAACTACAACGATAACATGTAAACAAAACGAATCCTAAGTACAAAAATTAAACTAAACATTCTTAAACAAAACAAGCTTAATCATGAACCACACCTAGCAAAAATCATAGGTAGATGAAAAACACACAAAGGTGAGGACATTGACACTCATCCAACAATCTTTCAAACAAAAGACTAAATTATGCGTTCATCTGAAAATTCAAATTGAACATACAAAGGCAAGAATCACAAGGACTTTTTAAGGTTGTAATGTGGCTTGGTTAACAAACAAGGGGTAAGTCCTAAAGCTAATCGAAACAAAAAATTGCCTAAACCTAAGGGAGTGATCAACTCACAAAAGTTCAAACATAAAATTTTAATCAAACTTCTTCTTTCATCCCAAGTGTTACACCAAACACACCTTACTTATTAGCACAATTATTTGATACTTTTTTATTTTTATTTTTCAAAACTTTTCTCAATTTTTCTTTCTTTTTCTTTTCTTTCTTTTTCACTACCTCTTAGAAATCAACCAATAAGTGAACAATCATCCTCTCCCAAACTTGAATTCACATCATCATGCGAATACTCCCTACTTTCTAAGACAAAGTAAATATTCATACATCAACATAAAGTTAAGGGTTTAAGAAAAAACAACAATCAAAATCCATACAAAAACTGAGTTTGATACTCATAGACAAACATCAAGTTAAAACAACATGGATAATGACCAAAGGCTCAAAGGGGTGACAAATGATCACACACTCACAAGGTGAATTGACTATTTGGATAAGGTAGTTGTGCTAAAAATGAAACAAAAATGCCTAGATCATTTTCATACTTTCATATAATCAACACAAAAATAAATATTAAGTATAATAAAATCCAATTAGAACAATAATGTTGGTACTCCATGCATATGGTAAACAATGAAAAGCTTCCTCACAATTTGGTGGGGGGGACTAAAGTGATTCACATCATCAACAAGTATACAAAAGAATGAATGGCATGGAAGTTGTAAAAAGCGTAAGTATCATGAATATGCTAAAGTCTAGAAAGTGATAAACACATACCTTGGACGTGTACAAAACTTTAAGCACTATCATTACCATACATTCATAATTTAAAATGATAAATAATGAAAAAACACCTCATGCGACTTCAAATAATCAGACCAAAATTAGAGTTCAAACAACAAACAAAAATATTAGAAAGTACTATAAATATGTATTGTATAAATAGCTGAGGCAAAAGTGGAAAAATGACTGAGTGAAATAGAATTTCACTGAACAAACTGCAGACCATGCTTAGCCTGTAAACCTGTGCTGAGCGGGCTACACCAGAAAACCCGCGCTTAGCGCGCACATGTCTATGCAAAAAAATCATATTTGCATTTGATTCTCCTAACCAATTTTCCGTTATCACCTACACATCTCAAATGCAAAAATGGTATAAAAATACGGGTGAAAGTGGTTTAAACAAGTACTAAAGTGAAAATGGAGATTTGAGAATTTTACGAACAATCATAATACAACTTGTTTAAACAACATTCACCAAGCAACTTAAAAACAATAAACATGCTTATTTTACGTCATAAACTCGACGCCTTTATTGTACTTAGCTAGTAACTTTCTCTCGTCATGTCATGGTGTTGCCTCACCGTGCAAACCAAAAGCAAATGTCTTAACCAAACACTTGAACAAACATCAAAACAAAACAAGTATATATTTACAAGTATAAATGTATCAAAACAAAACAAGTAACTATGTATGAACAATATAAACATTATGTACAAAACTCAAAAGCAAAGAAACTATCGCAATGCGAAACAATAAAAACAATAATCCCAGGCAACAACGGCATTTTTCTGAAGCAGTAAAGCGGCAAGCAAAAGTAAGTATTTATTTAGTTTTATCATATCATCTCCATAGGGATTAGTGCTACTGAATTTTCGTTCGACAATTTTTCGCGTTAATGAGTTTGGAAATTGAATAGGTTTAAAAATGGTAAATGCGGGAATTAAAGTTATGAACATAAAATAATTTCATTCTTCGAAAAGTAGAGACTCTCGGGATTGAATTTCACATACCCGTTAAATACTTTAACTTACTAATCAGTTGCAATCAACTTAAATTACTTATCAATATTATCACGTATCTCTCACACAGAGGTTATCTCTAACACATAGTGAGACAACAATTGTATTACTCGCATCGGCGATGTCTCAGCGCAACACAAACAACACGAAAGCATTAAGCTTTGATACATAAGTGAATACTAAGCCTTAATCTATATCTATAATTAAAACTCAATGGATGTTTATCCTAAATCCAAATTCGAACCGTCTATTTTTGCAACAACCCAAACCCAAATAGAGAAAGCAATCATCAACATTCAAGGTAAACTTACATACAAACTCACAACAAATGTAAACTACAAAGGGGAGAGAAAAGAGGAATCAAAATATCTCGCGGTGTCAATCATGATCCAAGAATCATCCACCTCTAATCTTCTAGTTATAACCTCTGTTAAAGCTTTTCTAAGCTCTCAAAACTAAAAAATGAGTTTGATGGTGTCGGGACTCAAAAATACCCAAGCCATAACCTAAAAATGTGTTTTTTATTTATTTATACACATTTCAAAGTCTCAGACTGCACTTAGCCCCAAATTGAGCGCTAAGCGCGCGTTGTGCTGTCATGAAAAAATCAACACTTATTTTCTCTATAACTTGAGAGTTGTAACTCTGATTTACACACAAGCATTGAAAAGTGTATTCAATGATCTATCTAACCATGCCTAAATATCAACCAAATTGGTGATTTTTATCTTCTTTAATTTGAGCCTTATTCGTTGATAAATTGCTCAAAATCCCCTATTTGAAGCTATGCATTTGGCTCTTATTACTCGATGCTCCAATTATAAATGAATACCTACAAAAGAGATGAAAAAACTATCAAACGATACAATATTTACGCAAAATACGATTATACTCAATATGTACAAATGCACACATAATTTGAGGTTTATTCAAATGATATTAATAAAAGGTATCGATAAGTGCAACCAAACGACTACTCAAAATATAGACATTTTGTACTAATCACCACTCATTCACCTCTTTAACCTCGAGTGTTACATGCGGTGCTATTATTCTCAAAGACTAATAGCCCGTAGAGGGTACCGACCAGATCACAAGCCACACCCTTTACGCATAAACTAGTCTTGTGGGGCTATTATTCTCACTTGACAAACAAATCCATTTAATTGGCCAATAAAAGCACTTACCCATATGGAAGAAGGTCCAAAGTGAACTTTGAAGGTCAAGGGTCGTTGGACCAAGGCTAAGTATAAAAAAACATTATCACCTAAATTTTGTGTCACTACTACAAAAAACCCATATAACAACAGTTTAGAAACATGTATTATCACGCGGATCCAGATGTTGTTGTGTAAAGTATTGATGTATACGCGAAACTTACAATCACGGTTTAATGGTCGTTGTTGTAAAATTCCTATCACAACGGTTGACTCAAACAACCGTTGTAATAAATATAGGGGCATGAGTTCGATACCTAGCTACAATCAAAATTAAAGCGCATGAAAGTAACCTTTTACAACGTTTAAACGTTCCAACCGTTGTGGTATATATAAGAGTTTATTATAAAATATGGGATTGCTTATTTTCCCAGCCCCTCAATAACCACATGCAACCATTCAAATAGATTTTTGTGACAATAATAAAAAAAAAAGTTATTATTGGAAAAAAAACTTAGTCAATCCCATATTTGTCGAATTGCAAGCATCCTGTAAATCATGATTTCCTTTCTTAACTTATAGGATTTGATTCAATCCCAAATTTTTCAAAGTAATATTGATAAATGGATGACATTCTGAATCTTTCACATCAACTTTGATTTCCTCTTCTTTTCTACGTTATTTTTCAAACATAAAGTTTTGTGTGAAAGATCCTAACTGACATCCATTCGTCAACATTGTTTTGAAGAATTTGTGACATTGAATGGAATTCCATACGCTAAAGATGGAATTATGATTTACAAGATGGATACAATTCGACAAAACATTGGATCGTCTAAGTTGATTTTCAAGAATAACTTAATTTTTTAAATTATTATCTTAAAAATCATTTTAAATGAGTGTAATTTCAATGAGGGGTTAGTGAAACAAACAATCTCATATGATATAGAAAACTCTCTAAACAACATTTATTAACAAAAACATCAAATTAATTTACATGGACAGTGAAACAAACAATATACATACTATATAATAAACTATACTTCATCTTACATGTATAAGAATTTAAACAACAAAACATTTTTACACAAATCATATGTACCTTATCACCATATGAGGTTCATCTAGTTTGTGAAGCCATAAAAAAGAAATACAAGATGGATGAAGTTTACACAGTAGCTTCATACTTCTTATATTTCTTCTCATAGATTCTCAAACTAGATGAGGTTTGTTGTCGTTCTTTGTTAAGGTAGTGAAGACGAATCTGAAAAAACGAGAACAATCAACAAAAATAACATGCAACAAACGAGATAATGGCTAACAAGAGGAAGGAATACAAAGAATACATTTATGTATGAAATATAAGATTCACGACTAATGGTGAAGAAGAAAAAAATGGATGCTAGGGTTTCATCGTGAAGGAAACGACGTTACTGTCATTAAGTGAGAGTTAATTCGCTTATATATATATATCACAACAGTGAAACTTACCAACCATAGTCATGTCCCTTTAAGTTTTTTATATAAAAATAAATAAATAAAAAACACGCTCACAAACGATAAAAGAATAATATATATGATGGCGCTGAGGTTTGAACCCATGAAAGCTTGATGGTTTTACCACGATTGTCTTCTCAACCGTTGTTATATACAAATAATTTTTAATTAATAACAAAAATAATATAGGAGCACCTTATTTTAGAGATGTCACCACGGTGTAGTGAAGAACTATGATGACCATGTTGTCGTTTACGTATTTTGTAGTAGTGTGTCTTGGAATAGAAGGTTTCAGTGACCTGAAACCCTATAATTTAATTATAAAGTCCAACACAAATCTTAGAATCTGGGTACACACTTTCTAACTCTAAAATACTTTCAATTTTGAAACCCTATAATTTAATTATAAAGTCCAACGCAAATCTTAGAATCTGGGTACACATTTTCTAACTCTAAAATACTTTCAGTTTTCAATAATCATTGTCTTTGGTGTCAAAATGTTTGTAGGTGCACCCCTTGTTACCGGACCAAAATTTTAAGATGTCAAATATAAATTAGAGCACACTATCAAATTTTAATTCACCTCTCTAGTATTGAACATCTCGGGTCTACACTACAAAAAAAAGGCCTTCAACCACGACCGGAAAATCGCGGCTAGATATAAAATAACTATGGTAATACGTTTTTGCCACGATTTGACCACGAATATGTAAGTATGGATATGCGGATGTGGCCTAAAGTATTAGCCGCAATTTTCATATTTGTGCCACGTTTTATTTACATCTGTAGCATGAACAGACCACAGTTTAGGCATCTAGGTTACGACTGCGGTTTATCTTGCACCTCAGTATTAACAGTGACTGAATCTAGCCACGGTTCATATTTAATGTAGAACATGGTTTAATTGCCTAGGTATGGCCACTAATTAAAACCGCGGCTAATTTTGTACACAGTTTTACACCATTTAAGTTTGCCACAGTTTCTTTTTATGCCACATAGTTGTGACAATTGTGTTTTTCATGCCATGGCATAAAAATGTCATTTTAGATCAATATAAAATGTCTTCCAACATAAATAATCATTTTTGTAGATATTGATTAAAAAAATTAATATCTAATTATACAAGCAAACATTAGGCCACAACGTCAAAATATTCATTAAGAAATATAAGTAAGTCTACATCAAGTGACATCAATCCCAAATTCAAAGCAAAAGTTCTAAGAGATAGATAATATAGCACACAATTACTATAAATGAAACTCTTGCACCATAATATTCTTCTTCTAGATCATCTCCTCCTTCTTCCATATCTTGACGACACGCTTCTTCATCTCCATTCTGCAAGGAATCACATGATACATAAATTAATATAAGCAAATCATTCTATAAAAATAACAGAACATTTGGTAAATATATTCATAACAAACAAACATATTTTCATGCCTCACAAACTTATTCGACTTTCTGATGGGGGTTCTTTTGAATTATTGTGCTTCTAGCATGCATCTGAGTTTTTATATTTGCTAATAATGATTCATGAGTTTTCATGTCATTATGATGTCATTTGGTTATAGCTAACCATACCTAGTGAGAAAAGGTTTTCATTTTGTTGTTTCTTTTTTTCATAGGTCGTCAACAAAAAATACTTTCAATAACAATAATTAAGAGGACAAAGATGAAGTACATACACAAATAAAAAATAACAATGACAGCTCTCTAAATCTAATATGCTTGCAAACCTCCGATCAAAATAGAGAGGAAAGATTACAACAAACACACCACAAATGAATATTTAAAAAACAAGCCATAAGTTACAGTATCCATACTAGAGAAAAATTGGAAGAACTGGTCGAAGCCTCCACTGCAGCGACATGAAAATAGGGGCCAAAAGTTGAAGAGCAAGGCACATAAAAGTTGAATTTCAAACTATGTAGTTGAAAAAAATAATGCTCAACCACAAAACACACACAAGATGAAAACATGCGTAGAAACTACACGGCCACGGATACGAAGGAGCATTTTGTATAAATTACACGTTCACCGCCTCAAAGTATAAGAAACAATGCTTAATTGGAGGGTCCTACTTATTACAAGTTGGAAATGAAGATGCAAAATGATGCAACACCAGTTCCTGGAATTGTATTTAACTAGAAATTGATGCATAATGAAAAGTATCTTCCTAGAGTGCTACTATTACAACTAAGATGCCAGCAAGTAGCACACAAATTTCTAATTAAGAATCTACAAACTGAAAGTCTAAGAGCCTTCAAACATTGCACTGATGGATATTGGGACAGGTTCATAAGTCATATTAAGTTGATCCTCCAATAAAATCATGATCACTACCCAACCAAAACTATGTAGAAGCACCAGAAAATCAACTAGTAAACAAATTCCAACTAAATCAACTAGTAAACAACAACAATAACTAGAATCAACAAACAACATAAATCATATATACTTCTTGAACTCCATAGTGACTAACAGTGCCGCTGAGTTTAACAAGCCTACATCCAAAATTGAACAAAGTTTTTATTTTCTTTGGAAACTATAAACATTCATCTATGAATAAAATAGTGATTTCAAAAAGTGATTCCAATATATTGAATGAAATGAATAAATGAGTTAGTTACCTCAAGTATGGCTATGAAGATAGAATTGGTGGTGGTGGCGGCTCGAGAAACAATTTTTCATGTGGCAAATCTATCTGCCCAAAAAAACATCATGAACAAAAATAAATATGAACCTTGAAATAAATAATTAAAAAAAGATATAAAAGAGATAAAGGTCATACAAATTGAATTCTCATTACATTTAACTACTTTATCTGAATGAAATTATAACCGTCTTACAAAAATAATACCCCAACGCAAATGGTGAAAACATCTTTAAACTCTTTCACAGTGCTCATCAAATTTAGGGAGTCATATTGGTGGCTTCCAAAGAATGACCTCTCTGATCTCTTTGGCCAAAGAGACCTCTATTTCCCCAACTTCTCCTGTCAAACTTTTCCACCACCCATTAAAATCCATGGTTGACCATACTACTTACCATGGGCTTCCAGAATTGATGGTCGGCCACATTATTCTTACCAGAAAACATATGGCAACCACATTGCTTACTATTATAGCCTTCAGAAAGTATTTACTAAAAAAAAGGAAACCCTAAAAAACAACACAAACATAGGAAATATCCATCACCCACAAATCATAAAAATAAACAAACAAATAAATTTCAGTTTTCAACAATACATCAAATAGGCAAAACCGGTCATAATAATCATCAAAATCATAATAATTACAAAAATCGCAAAACCGGTCATAATCTCATTCATCAGAACACTCCCCTGTGATCTGAACATGACTGGTCATCACATGGCTCCTCGTCCTGAATATCAGTATCAAAATTACAAACAGAAGCAACCTTGCCAACAACCAAATCTAATGCTCTATTCCACTATGTGTTTCTGAGAATCAAACTTACCTATTAACTAGAAGAAAAAACAATTCAACATTTTTAGTGAGTGTTTAAGCTTCAAATTGTAATTCAAACCCTAATAAAATTGAAATATAGTGTGGATTACCGTACACTGAAGAAGATGAAGAGATGAGAAGGAGTAGTGAAGGAAAACATGTGAGTCGCAGATGATAGTAGGATTTCAATGTCGTGCGTGAGAGTGAAATCGAACATGATAATAAGAGTTGGCGAGGAGAGTGATGGTTAGGGTTCCTTGAAGAACAATGATAAGAATGAAAGGAAGTAAAAGAGAAAGTGACATTCTAGAAGATTTGGAGTTGGATTTCAATATTTTTTTCCTGTTCCGTGAAAGAGAGAGAAGGATGATGAGGGAGAAGAGAGATCATAGAATGAGAAAGAGAGAAAAGAGTTGAGAAAGGGCCCGAGTCCGATTTAACCCAGTTTGGCCCAAATTTCCTTTTTTTTTTAATTTTAAATAATAGAAAAGAAAATAATTAATGAGAGGAAAACTGAAAATAAAATAAAGTTCTGGCGGGATATTTTTTTTGGGCTTGGGTCACAGTTTAAAATAAAAATTATAATGACGCGTTTTTATTTGTGGCTTAAACTATTTACGATTTTTTAATTGTGGCTTAAATATAAGTGTGCTTTTATAGCCGTGGTAATTGAAGAAAAGACTACAGTTTCACACTCCAGATTTAATATTTCAAAACATATGTCTATGGTTTGAAAACTCCGGCCAAAACTCCATAGTTTTTGAGTTATGAAAAAATTTAACGTGGCCATAGACCATTTTTCTTGTAGACGAGAGATTTATCCCCTTCCAAACAAACTCCGGCCAAAACTCCATAGTTTTTGAGTTATGAAAAAATTTAACGTGGCCATAGACCATTTTTCTTGTAGACGAGAGATTTATCCCCTTCCAATCGCAGTTGTAGAGAATGAATAACTTGTTGGCTTAATTGCAATTTTGGTCCTCATATTATTCATTTTTTTGGATTTTGGTCCCTCTATTTTAAAATCCGGAATTTTAGTCCTCTTATTTTAGTTTTTTGAGGATTTGAGTCCCCCTGCAAATTTGAAGGCTATTTTTAATGACATAACACATACATTGATGACGTGTCAGTGCTAATTCAGTAGCGAATTGTTCAATAAAACTATTTTTATTTAAGATTTGTGTGGAACATGTCATCAATGTGAGCTCAATGTCATTAAAAATTGCCTTCAGATTTGCAGGAGGACTAAAATTCTCAAAAAACTAAAATAAAGGGACTAAAATTCTGGATAATAGGGGGACCAAAACTCAAAAAAATGGATAATAGGGGGACCAAAATTGTAATTAAGCCTAACTTGTTTAAATACTCTCAAAGATCATGATCATTGTAAATCGATATTTAATGTCATCTTATTAATATAATTTTCCTTCTCCAAATTATTTAAAGGGCACATATTATATATAGTTTTAATCTAAATATAAAATATAAAATTAAATTATTTTTATTAAATAATTATATGTATTTATTAAAAAAATTGAATTGTTAAAAAAATGAAAGTTTAAATTCTATTTAAATATTCAAATATTCAAATTTAAAATATGCACTGTATGATGTAATTTAAAATTTAATTAAAATTAGTATAAATAAAATAAGATTCACACTTTCAAGAAAATTTTAATAATAAAGTTACTTTATACATTCTATATTTAAAAATAATATTTAATTATAAATAGTAATTTTAAAATATAAATAACTGAAATAATAAAATACAACAAAAAGCCTTTTAATATTAAGGCTAAATTACAGTTCTTATATCCGTATTGAGCTAATTCTTAAAATCAGTTCCTCTATTTATTTTTAACATTTTTAGCCCTATGTCTATTTTTTAACCCAAAAAAATATTAATGTGTCATTTTTTGCATACGTGACATTTTTTGAGCGAGAGAGAATATATAAAGTATTTTATGGAGAACGAATAAGTTGAGAGAGGGAAAAAGAAAACAATGGGAGAAGACGATTGAAGGAAGAAAACATCATAAAAAAATGGAATGAATAATTAATCTTTCTTATGTCAAGTTAATAAAAGTATGTTGCATAGCTAAAAATTGTACTACATAACAACATTTTGTGAATGAAAAATGGGCACGTGGGACTGATCTCGACAGTTGATCAGAATTTGGAGTTGTCCGAGAAGATGACGTTTTATTGCTCTGGAATTGATGGAGAGGAGATGGGTGTATCTGTAAGGCACTCCGAAGCTCAAGTAAGAAAGAGTGTAAAGTGATACAAGAAAGTGATTAGGGTTTTTTAGTGTGAATATTCGATACGTGACTGTTACAAGTATATGGGTTTATATAATGCCATCGGCGCTTGTCCATTGCTTCCTATTTTTGGGCCTAGATATTAGGTTCCTCAAAAATAGGTAAATGTCAGGAATTAGCCAAAATGGACAATCGTACTCGTTACTAGTCGTTGGTATGAGAACAAAAATAGGTTATGGGAAGACACGTTTATGGATATTTTCTTGGTTGTCTGCTCCACGCATGTCGGACAGACTTGGGGATGGTCGATGATGCGGACTAGGGATGGCAACGGAGAGGGTCGGGGGCCGGGTTTAAGCACACCCAGACCCGCACCACCACCCAAACTTGCCCCCAAACCCGTTCGAGGTTAAAATTTGTTCCCCCGCCTCCAACAAGAAACGGGTTTCCACGCACCCGCCTGAATAAAATTTTAATGTTTTTTTAAATTGTATTTTTTTCAATAAAGATAAAAAATCAATAATTAAACTAAGTAATTGATTATTTTAAAAGTATTTTTTATGTTTGATATTTTTATTTAAATTTTATTTTCAAAAAATAAATAATAATTTTAATAAACATGATATTATAACATTAAAAAGTATAAATGAACAATAAAACTATCAAAAATAAATTAATTAAATTTAGTTGACGGGTGCAGGGCGGGTACTAGCATCACTCGCCCCGTAAATAAAAAATAGATTTTCTCCGCACCCGCCTCCGATTAAATCGGGTTTCCCCCGTTAATTTTGAGGCGGAGTGAGCGGGGCTCGATGGGTGCAGGTTTATTTGTCATGCCTAATGCGGACAGGAGTAAGACGCGGGACATCATTGACCTCGCTGTTCCTGAGGTACAGTCAACCAAATATGCTCGACATAAGGGCCAGAGTTAGTAGGCCAAAGTCGTTGGGCCATGTGGAGGGTAGAGACGGATTTGACCAATTTTAGCTATTGGTCCAATACTATTTAAAAAATAAATAGAGAGACTGGTTGCACAATTTAGATAAAATAAGGGGATTAAAACTAAAATATAAACTAATTTTAAAGATGCTTAAATGCACTTTTAATTTTTTATTATTTTTTAAAATTTAAAGTTTTGATTCCATTATTTAAAATTTTAAAAAAATTATTTTCAATTTTTTTTTCATGAGTTTTTTTCTTTCACTACTTAATTTTTGAATTAATTTTTTTTTATATTGTTTTGATTAACAAATTTAACGTATATAAACTTTTATCAACTTTAAGATTAATTTTGTTTATACATCAAGTTAGACTAGTGGGATACCCGTGTGTTCGCATGAGTACCGGTGTAATACGGATAATTTGAATTCAAAAATAAATTTAAACTAAAACAAAATATTAAAAATAATTAGTATATTTTATAAAAGTATAAATAAAATTAAAATGTAATAATAAAAAAAAATAATATTCAATATTTTGATAAGTAATTTCGTGTTTCCGTTAATATTCAATATTTTGATCAATAACTTTATATTCATGTTAATATTCAATAGTTTGATCAACAACTTCATGTTCCCGTTAATATTCATGTTATGTGGAAGACCGATGCTAATGTGATCTAGTTGAAAATCGATGTTGATGAGATCTAATTGAAGATCAATGTTTTGGAGATCTAATTGAAGATCGATGCTAATGAGATCTAGTTGAAGATCGATGCAGATGAGATCTAGTTGAAGATCAATGCTGATGGGATCTAATTGAAGATCCATGCTGATGGGATCTAATTGAAGATCCATGCTGATGAGGCTTACTCAAAAGAAATTGCAAGGGTAAATGACTGATGATTATCTTCAAATGCATGATGAAACATGATTCATGCTATGCTTTATGATTATTTATTGAATGGACGAATGTTGTAACACCCCTTCTAATTTCCCCGCGAATTATATAATTAATCAGAGTTTAACATAATGAAAGGGCGTCACAATTTAAAAATTCAAAATAATAAAACACCATAACAGTAGTCATGCTTTTACTGAAGAACTTCATTAATGATTCAAAACCAATGATTATGTTTTACACAACGGAAATAGCATAAAAATCCAGAATAAATTCAAATCATAATTATTCCAAAATGTAAGTGTTTTAAGTTGACATTAATTTTTGGTAAAACTAGACTATGGCAATGTCTTGATAAATGTCATGACATTCAGAGATTGAAGATAAATCTTACATGACAAGGATGTTTAAGTACTCGAACGGAAGTATCTTGGAAATTCAGAAGTTTGATGATGTCATAATGATGTTATGACATTCATGTGACATTTATCGCTAACTGCTTTTCCTGAGATTTTTCAAGAAGTTTGTTGAGCTGTTTTATTATTGTTATATGTTATTAGATTACATGCTCATGTGGCTAAATTGGTTAATCTTAGTTAAACCTAAATTGGTTGTTGAAAAGACCAAGTTTTTAGGATTAATTAAGTGAACCCTAACTATTATTATGGAAGCCCAAAACTGAAGTTTCAGGACTGCTTCTATAATAGGAAAAGATCTCTTACACTGCTGTTACGCCTCTTGAACTGTATTGAAGATTTAGCAGGTTGTATTTGTGTAATTCTAGTTACTCTTGTGAGTCAAGCAACTATCAATTGATAAGTGCCTTGGACTAAGATTTGGTTGTAAGGGTTGTTTATCACTCAAAGCTTTGAAGCACGAGTGTTGTGTCTCTTGATTAAAGCTTTGAAGCAAAATCAAGTTTGTTTATTGAAGAGTTACTTCACAATTCAATTAATCAATAGGTTGATATCATTGCTGTGATTGAGGGGGAGTGAGTAGGAACTCAGGTCTAAGTATGACTATTGAAGTTGAATTGGGTAGGTTTTAAGTGAAGGAGATAAACTGGTTGGTTTATTCCTGAATTAGTTCTACTAATAGTGAATTTCCTCCCTGGCTTGGTAGCCCCCAGATGTAGGTGTAGTTACACACTAAACTGGGTAAACAATTTATTGTGTTCTTTATCTTTGTTTGAATGTGTGTGAATTGTTAAGAGTGTCGACATCGTGTCATAACATTCTCTCGTGACATCACGATCGCCGCCATGAATTTCAATTGGCATCAGAGCATCCTGCCTGTTATTTCTAGGTGAGATCTAGGGATAATAGTTTCTGGCGTTATGGATAAGGAAGGAGGATTTGGAGGTAGACCACCCATACTGGATGGATCTAATTATGACTACTGGAAACCTCGTATGGTTGCCTTTTTGAGGTCACTGGATATTAAAGCTTGGAGAGCTGCTGACAAAGGATGGAAACATCCCACCAAGCTTGAGAAAGATGGGACTACTGTTTTGAAACCCGAGGAAGAATTGATCAAAGAAGAAGAAGAGCTAGCACTGGGGAACTCTAAAGCATTGAATGCCTTATTTAATGGAATTGACAAAAATATCTTCAGACTAGTACATCAATGTGAGCTGGCCAAGGATGTTTGGGACACTCTCAAAACTACTCATGAGGGGACATCCAAGGTGAAGATGTCAAGACTTCAGATGCTCACTACCAAATTTGAGAATTTGAAGATGAAGGAAGATGAGACCATTCATGAGTTTCACATGAATATCTTGGAGATTGCCAACACCTCAGGAGCACTGGGAGAAAAGATGTCAGAAGAAAAGCTGGTGAGAAAGATTCTCAGATCCTTGCCTAAAAGGTTTGCAATGAAAGTAATTGTTATAGAGGAAGCTCAGGATATCAGCACCTTGAAGGTGGAAGAACTTGTTGGATCTCTTCAGACATTTGAGATGGGGATCAGTGAAAATGTTGACAGGAAGAACAAGAGCATAGCCCTTGTATCCAATACTGAAGAGGAATGCAAGGAGGATGATGAAGAGAAGATATCTGAAGCTATAGCTATGCTTGGAAGACAGTTCAACAAACTCATCAAGAGAATTGATCCAAAGTCAAGGTCCAGTGTCAAGAACATTTCATCTGACATTAGCAGATCTTATGACTTCAGTAAAAGATCCAAGTCAGAAGAAAAGGGAAGTCAAAGCAGAGGAATCCAGTGTCATGGTTGTGAAGGATATGGGCATATTAGAGCTGAATGTCCTACCTTTCTAAAGAAACAAAAGAAAGGAATGGGTCACTTGGTCCGATGGTGACTCGAAGTGAATCAAGAAGAAGACCAAACTTGTCACTGCTCTCTCTGGAGTGTGCAATTCTGATATGGATTCTAGTGATGAGGAAGTGACATTTTAAGAGCTTGCTAAAACCTACAAGAAGTTGTGTGTAAGAAGTGGTGAAGTATGTCACAAAATGAGAAAAAAAACGATTGTGAAGTTGGAAGAGAATGTAAAGTTGGAGGTCGAGAAGAAGGAAAACATCGCTACTATAAGTCACCTCAACGGTGAAATTATAGTGTTGAACTCCAAACTTGATCGATGTCTAAGTCTCAAAATGTTAACATCCGTATCGATAAGTTGGAGGAAACCCTTCACCTTGGACAGAATGCAGGAAATAAGCATGGTCTGGGATATGAAGCTGCAAAGAAACCTGCTGGTGACAAGAATAAGAACAGATCAGGAAAATCAATGTCAAAGAAGATGTCACACCACAAGGGAGGAAATAGGTCTGGCTCAGGATATGTGGAGGCAAAGAAATTTGCTGATAACAAAAATAAGAACAAATCTAATAAACCAATGTCAAAGCATATGTCACAACATTGGGTACAACATCAAGATCAAAGAAACATGAAGAAAAAGTTTCAAAGATGGAGATGTCATTATTGTGGGAGGTTTGGACACATAAAGCCTTTTTGCTTTAGACTACATAGATATCCTAATCAAGTTCCTTATGTCAAGCCTATGATCAATAAGGTATCCTACACTCAACAGTGGAAGAAGAAGACTGCAGCTCTGATAGCTCAACCTTCCCTTAGAGTGACAGCCAAGGAAGACTGGTACTTTGACAGTGGGTGTTCTAAGCATATGACTGGAATCAAAAATCTTCTGAATGATGTCAAACCTCATTCTACCAGTTTTGTTACTTTTGGGGATGGAGTTAAAAGAGAAATCAAAGGTGTTGGAAACTTAGACTGTTCTGGAGTTCCAAACCTAAATGGAGTGTTGCTGGTAAAAGGTTTGACTGCTAATCTCATAAGCATAAGTCAACTATGTGATATGGGATTCAAAGTCAACTTCACTAGGTCTGAATGTCTTGTAATCAATGAAAACAAGAAGTGGTTATGAGAGGAGTCAGATCAAAGGACAACTGCTACATGTGGGAGTCTGAGAACACCAACATGTCTTCTGTGTGCTCTGCAGACAAAGATGAAAAGGAGGTGAAATTGTGGCACCAAAAACTTGATCATTTGCATCTCAGAGGAATGAAAAAGATCATTTTCATGGAGGCTGTCAGAGGAATACCAAGACTCCATATTGATGAAGGGAGAGTCAGTGGTGAGTGTCAGGTTGGAAAGCAAACCAGAATGTCACATCCAATGTCAAGACATCTGACCACTTCTAAGGTGTTGGAGCTGCTACACATGGATTTGATGGGGCCTATGCAGGTTGAGAGTCTTGGTGGAAAAAGATATGCTTATGTTGTTGTGGATGATTTCTCCAGATTTACCTGGATAAACTTCATCAAGGAAAAATCTGATGTGTTTGATGTTTTTAAAGAGTTATGCAAAAGACTTCAAAGAGAGAAGGAATGCTGCATTGTCAGAATAAGAAGTGATCATGGAAAGGAATTTGAAAACAACAAGTTTGATGAATTCTGTTCCTCAGAGGGAATAAATCATGAGTTTTCTTCTCCTATAACTCCTCAACAAAATGGAGTTGTGGAAAGGAAGAATAGGACTATACAGAATGCGAGCAATGATTCATGCTAAGAAACTTCCTATTCATTTTTGGGCTGAAGCTATGAATACAACTTGCAATGTTCACAACAGGGTCACCTTAAGAAAGGGAACATCTTCCACCCTGTATGAAATATGGAAGGGAGGAAAACCTACTCGTGAAATATTCCATGTTTTGGTAGCAAATGTTATATTCGAGATCATGATCAAAGGAGAAAGATGGACTCTAAAAGTGATGAAGGCATTTTTAGGATACTCTACTAAACAGAGCATATAGAGTATTCAACTCCGTGACTAAAGTTATGATGGAGTCTATTAATGTCATAGTTGATGATCACCATCGGAAAACAATGTCCCATATGATGTTGAGACATTGTTTGAGACATCACCACAAGTGTCGATAAGGATGATGTGCCCCTACTTCACCAAAGTCTGAACCAGAGGAAGCTAACAAAGATCCTTCCATCAGAATTCAGAAAGATCATCCAAAGGAACTCATCATTGGAGATCCTAACAGTGGTGTCATTACAAGATCCAGAGAAATTGTCTCAAACTCTTGTTTTGTGTCAAAAATTGAGCCAAAGAATGTCAAAGAGGCTCTAACTGATGAATACTGGATTGGAGCAATGCAAGATGAATTGAACCAGTTCAAGCAACATGAAGTGTGAGAGTTAGTTCCTAGACCAGAAGGAACAAACATCATTGGTACAAAGTGGATCTACAAGAACAAGTCTGATGCAAAAGGGGTTGTCACCAGAAATAAAGCAAGACTTGTTGCTCAGGGATACACTCAAGTTGAAGGGATTGATTTTGATGAGAATTTTGCTCCTGTGGCTAGACTGGAATCAATCAGGATATTACTAGGAGTTGCTTGCATTCTGAAATTCAAATTGTTTCAAATGGATGTGAAAAGTGCCTTCCTAAATGGCTATTTGAATGAGGAGGTATATGTAGAGCAGCCTAAAGGATTTGTGGATCCAAATTTTCCTGATCATGTCTACAAGTTGAGGAAAGCCCTATATGGTCTGAAGCAAGCTCCTAGAGCTTGGTATGAAAGGCTGACCAAGTTCCTTACTGACAAAGGATATAGGAAAGGAGCCTTGGATAAAACCCTCTTTGTCAAGAATGAAGGAGGAAAGATAATGGTGGCTCAAATTTATGTTGATGACATAGTATTTGGAGGAATGTCAGACACAATGGTGAGACATTTTGCCAACCAAATGCAAGCTGAGTTTGAAATGAGCCTCATGGGAGAATTGACTTACTTTCTTGGACTGCAAGTCACACAGATGGAAGACTCAACATTCCTTTCACAGAGCAAGTATGCAAGGAATATTGTCAAGAAATTTGGATTGGAGAATGCCAGCCATAAAAGGACTCCTGCTCCTACTCATTTAAAGTTGTCCAAGGACACAAGTGGGGAAAATGTTGATCAAAGCTTGTATAGAAGCATGACAGGAAGCTTGTTGTACTTAACAGCCAGCAGACCTGACATTGCATTTGTTGTTGGGGTATGTGCAAGATATCAAGCTGAACCTAAAGTAAGTCACATCAATCAGGTGAAAAGAATTTTGAAGTATGTGAGTGGAACTTGCAATTATGGTATACTGTATTCTCATGGATGTGAACCAATTCTGTTTGGGTATTGTGATGCTGATTGGGCTGGTAGTGCTGATGATAGAAAAAACACTTCTGGAGGATGCTTCTTCTTGGGGAACAATCCTGTTTCTTGGTTCAGCAAGAAGCAAAACTGTGTGTCCTTGTCCACTGTTGAGGCTGAATACATAGCAGCTGGTAGCAGTTGTTCTCAGATGGTTTGGATGAAGCAGATGCTGACTGAGTACAATGTCACACAGGATGTCATGACATTGTACTGTGACAACCTGAGTGCTATTAATATTTCTAAGAATCCTATACAACACAGTAGGACTAAGCACATTGACATTAGACATCACTTCATCAGAGACCTTGTGGAAGAGAAAGTGATTAAAAATGGAACATGTAGCCACTGAACTTCAACTGGCTGACATTTTTACTAAAGCTCTTGATGCTAGTCAGTTTGAGAATTTAAGGGGCAAGCTGGGTATTTGTCAATATGAGGAATTGTAGCAATTAAAATTGCTCACAACAAGGAATGGAAGAGGCTTTTTATTTCATTTAATTCTAAGTGGAGTAATTAATTATTTTCTTCTTGTTTTTCAAAAGTCCAAGAATAGGAAGAGGCATATATATATATTTCAGTTTCTTCTTTTGAAAGTCTCTCTTGTCATTTCATTAACAAAATCTCTCAAACTCTCTGTGATAATTTTCTTGTCTTCCTCAAGATGTCTCAACAGAACATGTCATCATCCTCATCATCATCTCAAGACTCTGGCTCTTCATCTCCCACCATGGCTGAGATTAGGACAAGTGCTGAAGCCATGCATGTTGAAGCACTGAGGGTTACCCCACTGCGTGCAATGGCAACTGACCCTGAGAAGGTCAAGAAACTTCGCACCATGAATGCACGAAGGTCACAAGCATCACCTTCTGGTAAGACCTCTGAACCATCTTCATCTGTTCCTCCTGAAATAGCAAACAGAGAAGGTTCTAGGTTTGTGCATGAAGCCATTGCTAGGATAGTAACCAGGATCCTAAATGAAAACCACTATGTACCTGGGGTTTCTGTCCCTCTAAACCAATAATCTGCTAGCCCTAGTTTAGCAGGTGATCCAGATGTCACTGAGAATGTCAAGACATTTGATGATCATGTCAAGAAAACCCCTGTGGATCCTGATACTGAAACTCTTGTTGATTCCCCTGTAAATGATGCTATTAATCCTTCTGTTAAAGTCCCTGAAGTCTGTGTAGATGATACATGTAATGAGCCTCTTGTTGTTAACGAAGATGATATCTCTGATGGTATTCTTGAAGAATCTCCAGAAAAGTGTGCTTCTGTTAAATCCCCTGTGAATCCTGCTGATTATATCTCTGTTAGTATCCTTGAAGAAACTCCAGAGAAACCAATTGGTAATAATCTTGAAAATCCTCAAGTTAAATATTCTGAAAAGTTAGTGGAACCCCCTGTCATTGACTTGGATGAAGAATTCTCAGACAATGACCTCATTGCCAATGACAATCCAAGCATTGCAAAGAGGATGATGAGAAGGAAAAAGGTGCCTCTCGAGTCCGTTAAAGAAAAGGTTGATGAAGATGTCTCTAAAGAACACCAAGGCTCTAAAGAAGAGTAGGTAAAAATTGTTGGTGGTGGCTCTAGACCCAAGAGAACACCAATTATGAAGAAGAGGAAGGTACATGAACCTTCAGAGTCTGATCAAGACTCTGAGTTTGATGTTGAAATGAATGTCTCAGATATTCATCCAAGCAAGAAGCCAACTCTTGGGAAACTACCTAAAGTACCTAAAGTGGCCATTGATAACATCTCATTCCATCACCCTGAGAATGCTGGCAGATGGAAGTATGTGTGCTTGAAGAGGATTGCTCTGGAAAAGGAGCTGAATAAGAGTGCCCTTGAGTGCAAGGAAGTTATTGATCTGATCAAAGAGGCTGGCTTAATGAAGACTGTTGTGAAGTTCTCAAACTGCTATGATGTGTTGGTGAAGGAGTTCATAGTGAACTTGTCAATTGGTTATGGTGATGGGAGGTCTGCAGATTATAAGACTGTGTATGTAAGGGGAGAAAAGTAAAGTTCTCTCAAGTGTGGTCAATGATTCTTGGGAGATCGGATGATGCTCACGGAGCTTGAGGCCGATAACAAAATTTGTCAAACAATCTAAGCAAGTGAATCGACCTGAAGGAAAACTCACAACCAACAAAGAGTGTCAAATTTGCCATCCGCACAAAATAGGTCGCTCGGGTTCCAACACAAGTCAACCATCTCTATTGGATGGCGATTTATATTTGGAGGTACTCAAGCAAAATTTGACTATGGAACCTACATCTTTGAGCAAACCCTCAAACATGCCGAAAGCTATGCAATCAAAGGACCAATAGCCCCTTCCTCCTGTGGAATTATAATGGATCAATATCACGATATTCGGTTGAAGAGATACGATGCAAAGAGCCCGCCTTGGATTTCATTACAAGTTCTTTCAAGGAAGACATGTCCGGACATTGTCATGACATCCGTGAGACATCCAATGTCAAGGCAACTTCTCCAACCTTTTAGCGCAACTGCTTGAAGCAAGCAAAGGAAAACAAGAAAAAACGAGAGAGGGTTAGGTGGTGGTGATCGATAATGATGATGTTCAAATGACTGAAGTTGAAGGAAGTTCTGAAGATGCTTCTTTTCATAGTGTTTCTTCAGGAGAAGAGAGCACTTGAGATGGAAGCCTGTTGCTTGTTGATTCTTATTTCTGTTTTGGTGTTTTTATGATAACTTTGCTCTGCTATTTCTTTATTCTGAATTTTTGGATAATTGTATTAATTTGACAGAGTTGTAACTTTAACTATGATGGCATCTTTTTATATATGATGGATGTTGGGGCATTTGTACTGGTTCCTTTGGCCCTTTTGAGGCTAAAAAGGGGGAGAAGTATATGGTATATGTGGGCTATTGCATAAAAAAAATTATGGGTAGAATTTATCTTCTCTAGGTTCTAGTTTTTAAAGCTTAGGATAGCCTAGACTAGTTTGTTTTCTTCTGCTGCATGGGTACTCTGACAACTTAGTTTGTTTTAGCCAAAAAATGTGCCAAAGGGGGAGTTTGTAAGTGTTTTAAGTTGGCATTAATTTTTGGTAAAACTAGACTATGGCAATGTCTTGATAAATGTCATGACATTCAGAGATTGAAGATAAATCCTACATGACAAGGATGTTTAAGTACAACTCGAAGCAAATCGTCTTTTCTTTGGATGTCATGATGTTATGACAACATACATATGTTTTTTCCGAGATTTTTCGGAAGTTTGTTGTTTATTATTGTTATATGTTATTAGATTACATGCTCACGTGACTAAATTGGTTAATCTTAGTTAAACCTAAATTGGTTGTTGAAAAGACCAAGTTTTTAGGATTAATTAAGTGAACCCTAACTATTATTATGGAAGCCCAAAACTGAAGTTTCAAGACTGCTTCTATAATAGGAAAAGATCCCTTACACTGCTGCTGCGCCTCTTGAACTGTATTGAAGATTTAACAGGTTGTATTTGTGTAATTCTAGTTACTCTTGTGAGCCAAGCAACTATCAATTGATAAGTGCCTTAGACTAGGATTTGGTTGTAAGGGTTGTTTATCACTCAAAGCTTTGAAGCACGAGTGTTGTGTCTCTTGATTAAAGCTTTGAAGCAAAATCAAGTTTGTTTATTGAAGAGTGTCTTCACAATTCAATTAATCAATAGGTTGATATCTGTTGTGATTGAGGGGGGAACTCGTGTCTAAGTAGGACTTAGATTGAAGTTGCATTGGGTAGGTTTAAGTGAAGGAGATAAAGGTTGGTTTATTCTGAATTAATTCTACTAATAGTGAATTTCCTCCGGCTTGGTAGTTCCGGATGTAGGTGTAGTTACACCACGGGTAAACAATTTATTGTGTTCTTTCTTTGAATTTGTGTGAATTGTTAGCAGTGTCGAATCTTGTGTCATAACATTCTCTGTGACATCACGTATTTGCTGCCAGGAATTTCACAAAACATAAACCAAAAGAAACAAGTTAATTCGGTGATTCCAAAACAATCGTTCCTCAGTGTTACAACTACTAGAGCATGACACTGACACGCGGACAAACTAAATAGCATAGCTCAAGGCTATCCTCACCAGCTCCTAAGCGGCTAACCCTTCAATCTGAAATCATCAAAGTAAGGGTGAGATTTCATCAACAATTAAAATGCATTATATGTTTCTTTAAAACAATAAAACAATCAATACATTATTCCACCCGCATTAGCATAACCAGATTACAATCCATAAATGCAATTCACACAGATCATTATGCATATAACAACAATCAATGCTATTATAA
The DNA here is from genome assembly GCA_021764765.1 of Vicia sativa. NCBI lineage: Eukaryota > Viridiplantae > Streptophyta > Magnoliopsida > Fabales > Fabaceae > Vicia > Vicia sativa. The sequence goes on from CM038792.1 coordinate 155,393,834, forward strand.
CACTGGAAATCATCCTAACATGTTATAATTACATATGCAATGCAGACTCAATGTATGTGGTACCAAACGTGAACTAAATTCACACCCTGTTCCGCTTACACCATAGAAACAGAGCTAATCAACGATTCGCCTATACACCACTGGGTCAAAAATCTAGCCTCACCACCACTATCCACTGGGTACGGGTATTGGCTCTGCAGGTCCAATTCCACACAATGAGAATTAACCATCACCGGAATGCATATGCATGCACATCAAAAGCATGCAACAATCCAAATACGGAATATGATCACACAACATTATTCCACACATAGCCAACACCAACAACAGCAAGTCATGAACATATAACGTTAATTACAACACATGGAATTAACATACAACAAGTATACACAGCGAATAATTCACGAATTACAACGAATTCTTGCTACGAAAGCCATATCAATCCCTCAAGCTTCAGTTATTGGGTTTTGAAAATGTTTTTAATAGATAGTACTCGTTCTAAGCTTTCCAACGATACCAACTATGTCTAAATCGGAGTTACGGTCGCAAAGATATGACCAAAACAATTTTCAGAAAGTTCCATTCTGTTTCAGCACAGTATGTATCGATGCATAAGCCTATGCATCAATACATAAACAACATGTGTCAACACATGCATCGTATGCGTCGATGCATACAATTAAAATTCTGCATTTTTCAATTTTTGTTCAGTATGCATCGATCCATAACACGTATGTGTCGATGCATAACTTCAATTTTTGCCCTATGAGTCGATGCATGACTCTATGTATCGATGCAAGCTTTTCCCACGCCTCTAGTTTTCTAAATTTTTACCACTTGCATCGACTCATAGCCTCTTGTGTCGACCCATACTGCTATTTTTCACCAAAAACCAGTTTACTCTTCACTGTTTTCCAATTCCTATTGATTCCATTCATTACCAAACTTTATATTATACCAGAACAAAATTAGATCATGTATTTTCACATCCAATTGACCACCAATTATACTTTCTCACTTAACCTACGATCATCCTACACAAATTAACCGTTCATAACAATTCCAATTGAAGTTTTTACGTCGGATTATATCGTTAGGGCACAACCTAAAATTCCTAATTCGAGATTCCTAAAGGATCAATTCATTCTATTGATTATCAAAACCTATAAGGCATAATAATCAGACCAAATCACCCCTTACCTCGCGATGAATCTTCGAACTTCCGACGTCTTGACTTTCCTCTTTCTCTTCTCAAAAGTATGTAGAATGAAAACTCTAATTTCTCTTCTCACTTTCCTTTATTTATTCCTTTATTTTATTCCAATAATAAAAATAACATAATTAGAATAATTAGAGCCTTTTACTCTACACACCTCCAAATTCCACTTCACACCTCCAACACTCCCATTTAATTAATTAATTAATTAATTAAATCCATTAATTCAAAAATGCCAATAATTAAATCTTTAATTAAATTAATAATTAAATTTCTAATTATTTAACAATTGAATTATTTGGGGTGTCACAACTCACCCCTACTAAAAAGAGTTTTCGTCCTCAAAAACATACCTTAGACGAAAAGTTCGGGATACAAGTCCTTCATCTGGCTCTCTAGTTCCCAAGTAACATTTTCACATGCTGGTCCTCCCCAAGCTACTTTCACCAGAGCTATCTCTTTACCTCACTGCTTCAACTTACGATCCTCAATTCTCGTAGGTAATGCTTCAACAGTCAAATTATCTCGCACATGTATATCATCTACCTGAATCTCATGAGACGGATCAACAATGTACTTCCTCAACTGAGATACATGGAAGACATCATGCAAATTCGCCAGCGACTACGGTAAAGCAATCTGATAAGCAACTCTTCCAACCTTTTACTCTACACACCTCCCAATTCCACTTCACACCTCCAACACTCCCATTTATTTATTTAATTAATTAAATCCATTAATTCAAAAATGTCAATAATTAAACCTTTAATTAAATCAATAATTAAATTTCTAATTATTTAACAATTGAATTATTTGGGGTGTCACAAATGCTCCTTAAATGATATGCATAAAAATCTGGAACACCAATATACATATCCGATCTTTGACAAATTCAATGGCAGAACCATTTATGCAACTGCCCTAACTCATCAAAACCCAACCAAACTTATCCAAATCGTATAAATAGAGTCTACAAACTTGTACACTGACCTATTTGAGCTATCTAATGCATTAAAACTAGTATATTTGAGTTAATATATTAATGGGTTAATAGTCATTTACCCCCTGTAATATAGACGAGTTCTGATTTACCCCTTTTAAAAAAATTTGACCGCCCTTTGAAATTCTAAAATTATAAGTCTTTTGCCCCCTAGGTGTAAATATTACTCCTGTAAAATATGTTTTTTATTTCCCCTCATTTTTACATGCTTAGGGGTATCCAAAAATTACAGGGGGTAATCAATTTTTTATATTAAAGGAGGATAAATAAAAAAATCCACCGATATTGCAGGGGATAAATGACTATTAACCCTACATTAATCAAAAATCAAAATAAATTAAGTAATAAACTTACTCTTAAATGTGTTGACGAGTGTGTAAACTGTAAAGTACTCTAATGTTGAATGCAATAGATAGAAAGAGTTGAAAATGATAGAAAACACAAAATTGCAACTTTAAAATTTGATCTCAAAGATATACCGTAAATGAGTAGAGAGGGAGATAAAGAGAAACATTTATTTTTTTGAAAATCTATATTGTAAGGAAGAAGAAGAGTGAAAGTCTGACGTGACCTTTAAATAACTCCATATAATTTAGATATACATCTTTAAACTAATTTTTTTTATCTAAAAAAAATATTTTCAAAGATGCAATAACTAACGAATTCTTTGATTGTATATCTTTAAATTTTATTTTCATAAAAATGAAGTTCGATGAATTCAAAGATGAATCTATAAATATTAAGATATTTTGAAAATTTTACATAGAAGAGAAATAGCAAGAGTGAAATGCGAAATCCTCTTTTCTTATTATTTCAATTGGACTTTTCTCGTCAAGTCAAAACACAAAGCCCAAAAAATAATCATTAGCATATTAATTTTACAACAATCTGTCAGGGGCATTTCCGTATTTCAGTTAACCGATAAATCAAGAGAAGGATAAAAAAAAAGTCGAAAAATAATAAAAACGAAGGTTTTCTTCTTTAATCCATAGCAACAAGAACACAAACTCAACGCAAAGAAGAAAACATAACGAAGCGCGAAAGAGAAGAAACGAAAGAACTCACTGTTACTAATTACCCTATTCATTCCACAATTCATCTCGCGAGAATTTCACACTTCTCGATCTCATTTCTTCTCTCGCTCCGTGATTCATCACCACCACCTACGATTCTTCTCCGATCTATATTCTTCTCTCTCTTTCGTTTCCTCGGTAATTCTCTCTTCTTCTTCGTACTCTTCTTCATCCAATCATCGTTCTCGATTTCAATGGAGTTCGTTCGTAGTGTTTGATTCACGAACCGTTTTTTTTTTCACGTAAAATTTATCGCGAATTTCGGTTATGGCGGTGTTGAATTATTTATATGCATTTGTTTTTGGTTTTAATCTCTTTGCTGATTATGTTATTTGTGGTGTGATTTAGGGTTTTTGATTTGTGTGAGGATTAAGAAGAAGTGAAGCGTTGGAAGCATGAGCATCAATAGCCCTGGCCAAAGGAAGAGCTAGGGTTTTCTAACGTGGAAGGTGAGATTTCCATGGGCGATGGAGGTGTCGCATGCATGCCTTTGCAGTATAATATGGAGAGCTTATCGAGTTCAGAGAAAACGCATTGCGGAGGTGGTAGTGGGAATGTCTTCAACTCCAAGTTGCTTAAGAATATGAAGTCGAGGAAGAGTGAATTAGTGTTGGATAGAGTGGAGAAGAGAAGTGGAAGCGATGTTGAGAATGGTGAAATGGTATGTGGTGATAAGGTGCAGAAGGAAGAAGTTGAAGAGGGTGAATTGGTTGCTTTGAAGTGGCCTAGAAGTGAAGTTGAAATAGAAAATGGAGAGTTTGTGTCGGAGATGAATATGTCGTCGAGACGAAGTGAGGTTGAGAATGAGGAGATTGTTAGTGATAGATGGCAAGCAAGGGAGTTTGAGAAGGGAGAATTGCATCATCATGGGAAATGGAGAAGAGACGACGTGGAAAGAGGGGGGATAGTTCATGAGAAGGCTAGGAGAGGAGAAAATGAATATGGTGGACCATGGAGAGGTGTGAAAGATGATGTTGAGAGGGGAGAGTTTATTCCAAATAGATGGTATAATGGACCAATTGGGAAGAATGATTACGGTAACAGCAGTAGCCGCAGAAATTATTCAGGTAAGGACAAAGTTTGGAAATTTCAACGTGATCGTACACCACCTTCTTGGAGATATACAGGTGAAGATTCTATCAGGAAGAAAGAATTTATTAATAGAAGTGGGAATCAGCATGCTAAAATTTCTCCCAGGTGGGAGAATGCCCAGCAGAGAAATATAAGGAACGGTTCAAAGATTGTAGATGACGAGAAAAATGCATATAGCAATGGTAAGGATCATACACGAGATTACTTTTCTGGAACTCGCTTGAAGAGGTTCGGTAATGATTTTGACAGCTATGAGCGGAAGCATTCTGCAGCTTTTACAAGTTCAAAAAGTAGAAAGCTTTCTGATGATAGCTATCCTTATTCAGAGAGCTATTCTCGTCGCCCTGCGGAGCAGTCTTATAGAAATAATAATTCTACCAAACTTTCTGCAGAAAAGTATTCTTCTAGAAATCACGAATCTTCTTTTTCTACCAGACCAGCTTATGACAGGCATGCACGCAGCCCTGTTCATTCTGAGTGGTCCCCACATGACCGAAGTAGGTATTATGATCATAGAGACCACACTCCAGTGCGCCGATCGCCCTTTAGTCGTGAGAGATCTCCATATAGCCGGGAGAAATCCCCCCATGGTCGGGAGAGGTCCCCGTATATGAGGAGCTGGGACAGAAGTCGACAGCATGATCATAAATTGAGAAGTCCAGCGCGCACCGAACAGTCGCCACAAGATCAGTGCTGGCGACAGCATGATCATAAGATGAGAAGCCCAGCACTCACCGAGCAGTCGCCACAAGATCAGGGTTGGCGACAGCACAGTCATAAATTGAGAAGTCCAGCACGCGTCGAGCAGTTGCCACAAGATCAAGGTCGGCGTCATGATCACCGAGACTGTACTCCAAATTTAGTAGAAGCATCCCCCCTTGATCAAACTAGGAAGGATGTTCATGATGAAACAAGTTGCAAGAACTCATCATGTGATAAGCAGAATTCCCCAAATAGTTGTCAGAGTGATGAAGATAAACTCATTCAAAGGGAGTTGGATTTTTCAGTTGCAGAATCTCGAGGTGAAAGAAACGTGCAAAAGACCGACGAGTCAATTGAGAAAGATATTAGTGATAGTCAACCTGTTGAGGAGCAGAAGTCCTGTAGTCCAACTATTGATCCGAAAGAATCTCCACACCTTGAGCCACAACCACCTCCTGATGAGCTGCCTTCAATGGAAGAAGATATGGACATTTGTGATACCCCTCCTCATGTCCCTGTGGTGACAAATTTGTCATCAGGAAAATGGTTTTACCTTGATTATGGAGGTGTAGAAAATGGGCCTGCCAAATTGTGTGACATTAAGCTCCTTGTTGATGAAGGGGTACTAATGTCAGATCATTTTATCAAGCACTTGGATAGTGACAGATGGTTAACAGTTGAAAATGCAGTGTCGCCATTGGCTTCTCTGAGTTTCCCATCTATTGTGTCCGATACAATAACTCAGCTTGTAAATCCTCCAGAGGCTTCTGGTAATATTTTGGTCGATGCTGCAGATATTCAATCTGGTTCTGAGAATTATCTAGAAAAGCCGGGCCCCTCGCTGCTGCCACACGGACAACCTAGGGAGAGTGTGCTTACATCTGAACTTTTGGACAACTTCTATATTGATGAAAGAGTTCAAAATCTGTTAGAGGGTTATGATGTCATTCCTGGGTTGGAACTTGAGGCAGTAAAAGGTATTTTATCCTGTCAATGTTATTCTTTTGAATCTTCTTAAAAAGTGTGAAAAGATCTCTGAAACTTCATTTTCCCCCTATTTACTCTGAAATATCTATTCCTAACTTGGTATTTATTATTACTTATTTGCAGAAGCTTTGCAATTGAAATTTGAATATGCCAAGGAAGATGGATTAGGAGACTATGAAGGTATGTATTCTGCTGTGGTGATTTTAGTTGTTAGCCATTTTGGTAATTTTGTTTTTGTTTTATGTTACCTGTCAATATTGAGGTTATTTTATTATCGGAGTTGTCTGTTTGCGCATTGGCATGTTGGCTCTTGTCTTGATGTTGATAACGGTTGACGGGTTGAGAGATAATACGTATTTGAACGTTATACGCATTAACTTGATTTGTAGTGTAGTTTGGTCCTTGGAGATAGTATAAGGAGTTGGTGCCTGAAATCTAAATAACTTGTGATTATTTATAAATTTATGGTATTTTGCATATCATTTTATGCTTTACTCAATAACCCTTTTCTTTTGTTAAAAAACATTTTCTTATGCTTTCCTACTTTTTCTAATTCTCAGTTAAACAAAAAGTTTATGTCAGTCCAATGCTGTCATTTTAATCTTTGCCATTGATGTTGTGAGTTGAGTTGGTCTGAAATTTTGAATTCATCTATGCATTGGAAGCAGATTAAATGAATAAAATCGTACTTCAATTTTTTTATTTAAAAAAAGGCTAACCAAGTGTGGTTACATTTTACACCATATATGGAATTCAAATTTGCAATTTAATTTGCGCTGTTTTGCCAATGCACCCAAAACCATGGTTGTCAAAATCGGGATCTCAATAAAGATCGTTAGGGTATAGAAAAAGCGCAAATCGTAGGATCGTAACACGGATCGTAAGATCCCAATAAATAGACAAAATTATAGAAATAACTACTTTAACGTAAAATTTTCATTAATTTAAATCAATGGCAAATATTTTATCCAAAAAAACATAATAGAAGGTCATTTAAAACATTGCAAGTCCCAAAACCCTAAAATATGTGTGCACAACAGTCAGAAACAGTCAAGGTTAATTATGGGTCAGTTTATGGGCTGATTCCAATTGTTTAATGACCTGGTCAAAACGGGTCTAAAGCGGGTAAAAAAAAAAGGATCGTTGGGATCTCAAGATCCCACAATTTAAAGATCTTTCTCTAGGAGTTCAACGCTCCAGCCAAATCCAAGATCTTTGTGCCACTTAAATCGGTGGCTGGTTGCTGGAGCTTAAGATCGTAAGATTTTGGGAGTTAGAGCTAGATCCCAACAACCATGCCCAAAACTTTTTTGTTCATTATCAGTATTCTATATCTGGGGCATTCCAAAAGTAAATGGATATGCACTTTGAGTTGTATGTCTTGTGAAGCTGACAAAAGTGTTCGTCTCTGTTCAGGTTTTCCTTGGCATGTTTCCTGCCCTAGGGAAGATTGGGATTCAAGTACTGATTTAGCAACAAGAGATTCTGAATCTCAGTTAAGTATAGACAACATGGATAATGGGTTTGGCATTCCTAAGGATTGGTTTTCTACCCATTGGCCATGCAAAGGTGGTGACTGGAAGAGGAACGATGATGCCTACGATCAATGTTCTAGGAAAAAACTTGTTCTAAATAATGGTTTTCTGTTGTGCCAAATGCCGAAGTCTGGATGTGAAGATCCTCGATGGCCTGAAAAAGATGACTTGTATTTTCCTTCTCAAAACAGAAGGCTTGATCTCCCTCTGTGGGCTGTTGGTGCTGATGAGTGGGTTGATTGCAATGCTGCAAGCAAGTCTATTCAAAGTAAGCCTTCTTCTGTCAAAGGAATGAAAGGAAGTGTTCTTTCAGTGGTAAGGATAAATGCATGCGTTGTCAATGATCAGGGATTGCTGCTCACTGAGTCACGCCACCAGACCCGAGGCAAGGATAAACAGCATCCAAGGTCAGCTTGGCCATTCACTTCAACCTGTGATAGTAAGAGATCATCAACTGAAGAAGATTCTCAGTCAAAATCATTTAGTGATCAAGGTTCTTACCAAAGCATGGAGTCCATTAGTGTTCCTAAAGACCATCTCTGTACTACCCAGGAGTTGCAGCTACATTTGGGTGACTGGTATTACATTGATGGTTCTGGACGTGAGAAAGGGCCTTCATCATTTTCAGAGCTACAATATTTAGCGGATCAAGGAATTGTAAAAAGGCATAGCAGTGTGTTTAGGAAACACGATAAACTCTGGGTTCCTATTACATCTACCGCTGAAACTACAGATGTCTGTTTCACAAGCCATCAAAAAAGCAGTTCAACATTGGGTGCATGCTCTGATCATCCATCAGAGCAAACTCAAGGTGTTTCATATGGTGGATCTCACACATGTTCAAGTATGTTTAACTGGATACACCCTCAGTTTGTTGGTTTTACTCGTGGGAAGCTGCATGAACTGGTTATGAAATCATACAAGAGCCGGGAGTTGGCCGCTGCTATAAATGAGGTTTTAGATCCCTGGATCAATGCAAAGCAACCAAAGAAAGATGTTGAGAAACAAATATATTGGAAATCAGGTAATTATTGGTCCTTCATATTCCTCCCCACCCCCACTCTTCTCTATCTCTGTAAAATTTGATTTTGTCAGCTTTTTTTATTTTTGGTTCAAACTTCTGACTAATTTGTGTGGCCTTGTCATGTGCTTGTGTGGGGAAATGTTCACTAGATTAGACTTATTCTGGAAATTCAATTCAAGCGGTCTTATTATTTTCTTGTTTATTGTGTGTTGGGGCATGTAAATTTTCAGAAGGCGACACGCGAGCTGCCAAAAGAGCCCGGATGCTGGTTGATGATAGTGAAGAAGACAGTGGTTTGGAAGATGATGTTACCATTGACCAGAATGAACCCACTTTTGAAGATCTATGTGGTGATGCTACTTTTCCTGAAGGTGAAATTGGTATCTCTGATTCTGAAGTGGGAAGCTGGGGCTTATTGGATGGTCTGGTATTGGCACGAGTTTTTCATTTTTTGAGATCTGATTTTAAGTCCCTTGTATTTGCATCGATGACGTGCAAGCATTGGAGTGCTGCTGTAAGGTTTTACAAGGAAGTTTCAATACAGGTCAATTTGTCATCCTTAGGGCCGTCTTGCACTGATACTGTGTTGTGGAACATTATGGTAGGTCTGATATATATTTTCTGATTCACATTTTTGGTATGTTTTTGTATTCTTCTTTCACATAAGACTTGTTTATTTTTTCTGCAGAATGCTTATGAAAGAGAGAAGATCAATTCAATCATTCTAATGGGGTGTAACAATATTACGGCTGACATGCTCGAGAAAATTCTTCTTTCATTTCCTGGTTTATGTACCATAAACATTAGAGGATGCAGCCAGTTTAGAGAGCTAACTCCTAAATTTACCAATGTGAAATGGATCAAGAGCAGAAGTTCACGCATGGATAGAATTGCAGAGGAGCCTCATAAAATTAGAGGTCTTAAACATTTTACAGAACAAGTTTCATCTACATCCAAATCCAGCAATTTAGGAATAGATGGTTTTGGTCAATTGAAAGAGTATTTTGATAGTGTGGATAAGAGAGATTCGGCAAAGCAGTTATTTCGGCAAAACTTATACAAGCGGTCCAAACTATATGATGCTAGAAGGTCCTCTTCCATTCTATCTAGGGATGCTCGCACAAGACGTTGGGCAATTAAGAAGTCTGAAAGTGGTTTTGAGAAGATGGAGGAATTCCTTGCTTCAAGACTAAAGGAAATCATGAAGTCAAACTCTTGTGACTTCTTTGTACACAAGGTAGTGTGATTTATTCTTTAAAATTTATTATTATGAAGATGCCTGCTGTGACTCATGATTTCTGCTGGTACATTTTTATTAACAGGTTGCAGAAATTGAGGCTAAAATGAAAAATGGTTATTACAGTAGCCGTGGATTGAGCTCTGTCAAAGAGGACATAAGTAGAATGTGCCGTGATGCAATAAAGTAAGTTCTCTTTTTCTTTTTTTCATTTTTTCTTGGGCGAAGGTGACTGTTCTCTTTTTCTCCTGATGCCTGGTTTATGTACTGCTGGACACTTTGAAATGAGGATGGTAGGGTTTATTAGTTTTGAGGACAAGGATGCAGAGATCTTATTCTTATAGTGTACATAGTTTTGTCCAAAGTCTGATTAAGTACTGTATCCTCTTGCCTTCGAGGTTCATCCATTTGATTCTCATCTGTATGCATTAGCTCTACTGTTTTGCAGTTATAGTTGTTTTCCATCCATGCAAGGTTGTCAGAATCGAGAGTTTACTTTGAATTGAAAGAGGATAGTAAGATCGAAAACTCGTAAATCGCAACCAAAATCGGTGGATTCTACTCAAATCGTTTTGTTGAATCGAAAGGGGAAATCAAGATCGCATAATCGAAAATCGCAACCAAAATTGATAGATTCAACTCATAATAGTATAAAGTGCAAGTAATCAAAGTTTAAAATCATAAAACAACCAAGTCTCAAATCTTAAATATAAGAGTACTCAAAAGTTTAAAATCTTAAAACAAACATAAAACAACCCGTCCCAACATAAAACAACCCGTCCCAAATCTTAAATATAAAACAAAATACTTAAAGCCTAGATGCAAAATTAGATCACTAATGTACTAATGTGCCATCTACTTGGATGAATAAAATAGGGTTTTCCCCCTTTTTAAATACAAAGGGTTAAAACTGGGTCACAAAACTGAAACAGGTCATCTTTACCCATTCTAAAATTACCCAAAAAAAGAGACCAAAATCGGTGGAATCCATACGAGATCGCGGATTTTGCTGCAATTTAGCGATTTTGTGTGATTTTATTGGGATTTTGCTCTGAAATAGGATTCTACTCACGATTTAGATCGTTTAGGGTGAGCAAAATCGCAAAATTCATGGATTTCACGATTCTAATTGTGATTCTGACAACAATGCATCCATGTTAAGTTTGGTGGGTTTCCATAAATTCTAGTTGTTTTTTGCATCTAGATACTATCTTCAAAAATATATATTATATATATTGCGGAGTTGTTTTTATTTATGAATGCGTTCATTTAGCTCATGTTTCATGAGTAATCTAAAATGGGTGTATTTCATATGACCACTCAATCTTGTCGCCCTACCCTGCCCCTAATATTTACATTAAATTTTGACTCCTGTTTGCTTATTGATTACAGAGCAAAAAATCGGGGTGATTCTAGTGACATGAATCACATTATCACATTATTTATTCAACTCGCAGCTCGGTTGGAAGCGAGTTCTAAAAATGTGCATGGCAGAGATGTCCTACCGAAGTCATGGGACAGTGACTCGCCAGCAATGTTCTGTTCTACTTCGTCAAAGTATAAGAAAAATAGATTAGTGAAAGAAAGGAAGTACAGGAGTAATGGAAAACATAGTATTTTGGATAATGTAGAGTATACCTCTGATAGAGATATTAGGAGGCGCTTATCAAAGTTGAATAAGAAATCCATGGGCTCAGACAGTGAAACATCTGATGATCTTGATCGGTCTTTTGATGATGACAAGCGTGACAGTGATACTACGTCAACTGAGTCTGAAAGTGACCATGAAGTACGCTCACAAATTTTGATTAGGGAACCAAGAGGGGATGGATGCTTCTCACCTGAGGAAGAGTCGGATTTCATAACTGATGACCGAGAGTGGGGTGCTCGCATGACAAAAGCAAGTCTGGTTCCTCCAGCTACCAGGAAATATGAAGTCATTGATCATTATTGCATTGTAGCTGATGAGGAGGAAGTGCGGAGGAAGATGCGGGTTTCATTACCAGATGATTATGCAGAGAAGCTGAGTGCACAAAAGAATGGCACAGAGGAGTCAGATATGGAACTTCCTGAAGTCAAAGATTTCAAACCTAGAAAGCAGCTTGGAAATGAGGTTATTGAGCAAGAGGTTTATGGAATTGATCCTTATACACACAACCTTTTGCTTGATTCTATGCCAGGGGATTTAGATTGGTCTCTGCAAGAGAAGCATTTGTTTATAGAAGACGTGCTCCTTCAAACATTGAATAAGCATGTTAGGAGCTCTACTGGAACTGGAAATACTCCAATGAGCTACCCTTTGCTGCCTGTTATTGACGATATTAAAAGATGCGCTGAAGAAGATTGTGATGCAAGAATGATAAGAATGTGTCAAGGTATTCTAAAGGCCATAGACAGTCGTCCAGATGACAAATATGTAGCTTATAGAAAGGTATATGTTCTTTTTGTTATTTAACTTCAATTTATTCCTATCATCCACTGGCATTTTCTCTGTTTACTGCTTTTAAACTGTTATTTTACCCAGACTGTCTGTTGGGATGGATCATGCAGGGGCTTGGTGTTGTTTGCAACAAGGAAGAAGGCTTCTCTCAAGATGATTTTGTTGTGGAGTTTTTGGGAGAGGTAAAGCATCATACATGTTTCTGTAATTTCACTCATGTAGCTTCTTTCTGGATTATTTATGTGCAAAATATACATGTTTTGCGGTTGCCCTAGCCTCTACCTCTGGACTAATTGCCGGTTTCTAGAATAGAGTCAGATATTCAAGCATCGATTCATCTACTAGAGAGAATAGGAAACTTTGCATACATTCTGCGTTCTCTAACTTGATTAAACTAGTTATGATACATTCTTTCTGAAACCTAAACATATGGTTTTACACATGCTGCATAATATCAAATACTTGGGCAACAAGCTATTTAATAGAGTGAATAAAAATAATCTATCCATTAGAGAATAAAAAAATGTGAACACATCTAATTCTAATTGTTTTGGTACTCTTTGTCATTAATAAACTAGGTATGATCTATTCTCTACAATTCTAAACCGTTGGATAATTGGTATGCTTATTTGCTTTGGAGATTTAGACTATTATTTTCTTTACCAGCCAAGGTTTTTTATTAAGTGTTGTTCCGTGTTACATTCACAATATGTTCATGTAGAGGTGTCTCTACAATTCTAAATCGTTGGATAATTGGTATGCTTATTTGCTTTGGAGATTTAGACTATTATTTTCTTTACCAGCCAAGGTTTTTTATTAAGTGTTGTTCTGTGTTTCATTCACAATATGTTCATGTAGAGGTGTCTGTTCTCCTGAATAGATGTGCTGTTATGGTTTAGCGTATCTTCTATAAATGAGGCGGTTCTCTTTAGAAATCTTTGTTTTGGCGTTATATGTTATTATATGTTGTGACGGGGAGGCATTGTAATTATATTAAATCTTTTTTACAGGTTTATCCTGTGTGGAAGTGGTTTGAGAAACAAGATGGGATTCGATCTCTGCAGAAAGATAGTACAGATCCAGCACCAGAGTTCTATAACATCTACCTTGAGAGACCAAAGGTGCCTGTCACTTCAAAATGACAAGCTGATGATTTTTAATTTGATACAGTTCACTCATCTTGTAGTTCTGCACTTACTAATTTAGCATTTTTTATGATAGGGTGATGCGGATGGGTATGACTTAGTTGTCGTTGATGCCATGCACAAGGCTAATTATGCCAGTCGAATATGTCATTCTTGCCGACCCAATTGTGAAGCCAAGTAAGCGGTTTATCATTCATGCTATCTAATTGGTATAAATCTATTTTCTGACCTTTTCAGCCTTGACACTAGTTCTCGATCCTGTAGAACAATACAATTGGTTTGCTATTTCAGTGCATTGCTGGCATTTTTTGGGCAACCACTACTCATTTCCATAAAAGATTATGCACATACATTCCCCTATTTCTGCCATGGTTTTATTTTAGTTACAATCATGATTAATTTTCTTGTATATTTTTTATCATTATCTCCTTATCCTTAGTATTACTTCATTTTCGATGTGTCTCCACCTGGCTTTCTTTGGAAAACCTGTATGATGGCTTGTGCCTTGAGGCCCATTATGTGGGCATGAGAAGGCTTTTAAATAATATGATGGTTTCTATGGTCAAGTAATTGCTTAACATGCTAAAATTTTATATAGATGTGTATATGTGATAATTCCTTTTTAATTTTATTATTGGTCAAGTCCTATGAAGCACGGACACCTTGAACACGACACCGATTCTTACACAGCGACACTGGTGATAATTTGGAAAAATAAATAAATTAAACGTAATCACAAGGGTCAGTGTCGGTGTCTGACACGGACACAAACACGGACAGAGTCCTGTTCTGTGTCTTATTGCTTTTGGTCCACAACGTTCAAGTGGCCTTTAAATGCTCCTATTGTCAAGAAACGTTAACACTTAACTAGTCTGTTTATGGAGCTTCCATTAATTTTTTCTACTGTCTTTGTTGTGGCAGCAAAGATGCAAGGATCAAACCTATTTGAGATTTAATCTAGTGCTACTTTTTATATTCTACCCCAGTGCTGTCCTCAGTAAATGCTCTGATATATTTATTGATTAGCTGCTGAGGATTATAAATCTGGGGCATAATCCTTTTGCTACATTTTGTTATAAATTATAATATTGTTTCTGGCTATCATATACCGCAAGGTTGTCAAAATCGGGATCTTGCATAAGATCGGGAGGGGATAATAAGATCGTTAAACATAAGATCATAACTAAGATCGGAAGATCTTACTCAATTATTTTTGTAAGATCGAGAGTGGATAGCAAGATCGTAAAACATAAGATCGTAACAAAAATCGTAAGATACTAATAAAACATAAAATAATACTACATATCTAAGGTATTTCTCCATGATATTTTTGTAAGCAGGTGTATTTGTGTAAAAATTGACGCCGCCGAACTATAATTGTTGCACTTATGTATCTTGTCATTCTTTTCGGCTTGTAATACGGTGGCCGGAAAATGGGGTCGTGGCCGGAACTAGCCATGATAGCACATAATAAATATTTTTACCATTTTTTTACAATTTGACTATAACCTTCGATTCTACTTAAGATCTAGATCGTTGGGGGTGAGAGATTGTAAAATCGTAAGATTTTAAGATTTAAATCGAGATTTTGATAACCATCTTTTTTGACTTTTTTCAGAGTCACCGCTGTTGATGGTCAGTATCAAATTGGTATTTATAGTGTTCGTAAAATTCAACATGGTGATGAGATCACTTTTGATTACAATTCTGTTACTGAGGTTTGTTCAGCATGCTGATTTGTATCTATTCAAGGCAATAAAAAAAGTATCTGCAATATATTTGTCTAATGAAAACATATTCTGTTTTCATCTTATTGTAGAGCAAGGAGGAGTATGAAGCATCGGTTTGTTTGTGTGGAAGCCAAGTATGCCGGGGGAGCTACTTGAATCTGACTGGTGAAGGGGCATTTCAAAAGGTTTGGACTATTTCAAAATTTTCAACTCTTGCTAAGAAAATAAAGGAGAAATATGATATTTTGACGACTTCAGTGGAAGTACTGGACATCCTTGCCATGGTTGAAACTTGTAATGTGCTTCACGTGAAACCCTGGTTGGGGTTGCTTTAAAAAGTGGAGCAATACAGTTTATATTTCCATTTAATTTGTTCGGTTACTTTATCTGTTGAGTGAAATATGTTGTCCCTCCTCTCAGGTTTTGAAGGACTCACATGGAATTCTTGATCGGCATTATTTGATGCTAGAAGCTTGTGAATCAAACTCCGTGTCTGAAGAAGATTATAATGACCTCAGTAGAGCTGGTTTAGGCATTTGTTTGCTTGGGGGCCTGCCAGATTGGCTTATTGCCTATGCAGTTCGCCTTGTATGTTCCTTCCTGTGTTTTTAGCTATATTTTATTTTAGTTTTTGAGGTTATGTATTAAATTTGGCTTTCATTTCTCCTGTTTTAAAGGTGAGATTCATCAACTTTGAAAGAACGAAACTTCCTGAAGAAATTCTAAAGCATAATCTGGAAGAAAAGAGAAAATATTTTTCAGATGTATGTCTTGAAGTTGAAAGGAGTGATGCTGAGGTTCAGGTGTGTTCACTATTTCCTTCACGTGCTTCATTATCATAAAGATGACATTTTCAATTTTTTTTTGTTGAGAGTTCTACGTTGGCGTAATATGGCGTAAACAAATATTATAAGTCAGAGTTATCTTTCACCTTACAAAGATTGTATTTGATCCTATCCCAAATCGGTTGGATCATTTGTATGCTTTAGATGTCTGGTCTTGGGCATAAGTGAGGGGGGTTTGAGTCCCACATTGAATGTGATATATTATATAGGCTTGAATTTTTTAGATGTAGTAGGACACATCGCTCAAACCACAAACCAGTTTTGTAGATTGAGTTAGATCCTATCCAAATTCTAAGAATTCTTATATTCCATTGAAACTTTTTTTATTTTATTTAATTTCTTTGGTTTTTGATTCAGGCGGAGGGAGTGTACAACCAAAGGCTTCAGAATCTTGCTGTCACTCTCGACAAGGTGAGTGTACCTCTTAGTGGTCTAGTTGCTTCTTTGTTATTTGTATTTATAACTATGAGAAAAAAGTTTGGCACTTAAAACATGTTGATTACGGAGGAATGCTTAAGTTAAATATACTGACAGTTTCTATAGATGATCAAGAAATTTATACTCTCTGCTGTATGCCAAGTATGCACTTCCCCATTATTTCCTTCTGTGTATCTGAAAGTAGAGAAAGTGAACTCATTTTATACAGTTTTACCTCACTGCACATCAGTAATTTTCCATTTCATTTTGTAGTTTGGAGGATTTTAATCTTTGGTGGAATATTACAGGTAAGGTATGTTATGAGATGTATATTTGGTGATCCTCGGAAAGCTCCACCTCCTATTGAGAAGCTCAGTCCTGAAGCAATTGTTTCGTCTCTCTGGAAAGGAGAGGGCTCATTTGTTGAGGAGCTTCTTCAGGGCATAGCCGCTCATGTGGAAGAAGATATCTTGAATGATCTCAAATCCAAAATTCATGCTCACGATCCTTCAGGTTCGAAAGATATTCAGAAAGAGCTTCGGAAATCTCTATTATGGTATAATTCGTTCTTGCTTCTAGCTTGTCTGTATGTATTTGAACCCGGTGGAACTTGCAACCTTTAAAGTTTATTTTCTTACCCTTTGTTGATAGGTTGAGGGATGAGATCCGAAGTCTTTCTTGTACATATAGATGCCGGCATGATGCTGCTGCCGACTTACTCCATATTTACTCTTATACCAAGCACTTCTTTAGAATACATGTATGTTTTTCCAATCGTGAATACCAAGGTGCAAGGGGCATTTTTCTTTGCATTTTAAACTTCAGATTTTAAAATATCTTGTTTTCTTTCAGGAATATCAAACTGTTACTTCACCGCCCGTCCATATTAGTCCACTGGACTTAGGCCCCAAGTATACTAACAAGCTGGGAGCAGAGATTCAGGAGTACCGGAAGGTATATGGTAAAAATTATTGTTTGGGGCAGCTGATCTTTTGGCATAATCAGAGTAATGCAGATCCAGATCATAGCTTGGTTAGAGCAAGCAGGGGGTGTTTGTCTTTACCAGACATCAGTTCCTTTTATACAAAGGCTCAGAAGCCTTCACAGAATCGTGTTTATGGTCCAAGGACTGTGAGATCTATGCTGGCGAGAATGGTTAGTTCTTTTTACTATAATTATTATTGAGGTTCTTAACTTGTTTAAATAGGCTGCGTTTTGGGAAAAATAACAAGTAAGAAATGTTCCATAGGATAAAATTTTCCCTAATTTGATATGGTTCCATCAACAATAGCAATCAAGTCTTATTCCAATAAATGAATAATTGTGTTGAAGTTATCAACAACCAAATCTCTGTAGTAGGTGAAATGATGTTTGAAGTGATGAGTGTATATGAAGTTCCTGTTTTATTTTTGGTTAGCTTTAATAGTTTGGAGGGCCAAAAACTAGAAAAGGGGCACACAAGGACAGTCAACTCTGTTTTTCTAAAATGTAGAATCAAGATGCTTGTACCTAAGTTTTAAAATGAGCATTTAAATTCACCTATCGCTAGATATCTCGTCTGCAACAAGAAGTTTCTCTTAGGTTACTGAAAATTGCTATCTAGGTGACTGAGAAAGCCAACTAAAGAAAGGATTTCTTGGATACTTGGTAAACCACAACCTTACATGAAGCCTATGCCTTCGTTTTTTGTTAATAGAAAACCAGTTCTCAGCAACTGTCTGGACACCCAACATAATATGTGTTGGCACATTTCTATCTCCAATGGCTCACTCTAACTTCCTCAATTAGATAAAGATTTTCAATTGGATAGCTTTTTAACACTGTTGACAATTACATTTTTGAAGGCTAGGCTTGATATGCTTTCTGTGATTTTGTCTTTGATGTCAGTGATGACGATCTGTTTTGTTTATCCAGGAGAAACAGCCGCAGAGATCCTGGCCCAAAGACCAGATATGGTTGTATAGAAGTTGTCCAAAATTCTTTGGTAGCCCAATGTTAGATGCTGTAATAAATAACTCTATATTGGACAGAGAGATGGTTCATTGGTTGAGGCACAGACCGGAGGCCACATGGGACCGTTAAATTCTTGCATTTTATGGAGAAGTGGAGAGACTACCCTGTGAAACACCTATTGTCAGATATGGAAGGGTTCATCATTCAGAGCTGCCTGCCTCTTTCAGGGTGGGGTTCTGTAATTATTAACCCAAGGGATGTTTTTTCCTTGTGCCTCATTTTAGTCATTCTTCTGTACAGTTTTTCTTGACCATTGAACTCTAATTCATTTGATTGTAGGGCAGTGTTTCGCTCCTGTGTAACACATGAAATGAAAGTTAGGAAGGAAAAAGTAAGGTTAATTCAAGGCCTTGACGTGTTATCATCTATATCTTATAGTTAGGACAATATAAATGTGCAATACAGTTTCCTGATGAATGGTCTCATAGTGATGATTACAACTATTAGATTTGCAAATGACTAGAACTAGAATGGATTCAGTTGTAGTTTAATAAAAATAGAGGTGGTGTTACTTCATTATATTTTCCAATTCGCATATTCCTTGTAAATCGTATGGTGGAGTGTTAGCAATCTGATGCTGGGGTCTGTGTCGAGCTGGCAATTGTGTACTAGAGTTTAGGCTGGCTGGAATTTTGAGCTCATTTAACCTTCAATATCAGGTGATATTGCTTGTAAACAGTAGCTGATAACTAATGTTGTGTAGGAAGAAACAATGTTACATCTATTATTTGATTATTTGATGCAAAGGATGCTACTGCTTTTGGTTTTTAGGAGGCCATCAAAGCATCTCAAACTGATAGACTTTTTTTCAGTATGTCTACAATGCTATTTTTGATGGGGATTTCTTAAGGAAAATTCTATGTGAAGTTATACAATTGATTTATTTATTTGGTGAAATCATTATTCTAGCCGATGAGAGACTCTTAATTTAGTGGTTGTCACGTAGGATTATGCAGTACATACTACTTTTTATATATCTTCATATCTATTAATATTACAATTAAGTCAATCCTGTATTAATATTACAATTAAGTCCCTAAAATATTAAAAGTGAAAAAATCATCTCAATCTTTATATTATCTTTTAATTTTAATTGTTATTATTAAAATCAATTAAAACATCATTATCAACTAATATAATATCTATTACTTCTGTACATCCTTGCTTTCCCTAACATAATTTTCCATGTAATTTTCCCGAGTAACTCCTACCCTTCACAGCCCCATTTCGAATACCAATCGGAAACCCTAGTGAAACTGGGGAGCAATTCAGCCGATTCACGGCTGCATACGACGGTGATTCCATGGATGCATAAAGCGAACCAGACAAAGAGTGAGTTGCGGTGGAAGAAGATTAGGTAGGAGATACTTTCTTGAGAGATTTAAGAGGTGGAAGAATAGATCTTATCTTGGATGAGGTAATGATGAAGAAGCTCCATCGTATTCTTTGATTATATTCGACAAAACTTCTCGGTTGGTGATTGGATCCAAAAGTCTCCAAATCTCCGTTTGATAAAGAACACTTCAGTGCATAATTCACAAACTTCACCATCAACTCTCTATAATATAAAGTAACCGAACAAAAATCAACTAAGAAATTAAAATATTATATTTTTATAGTTAAAGGAAGAAATAAAAAACCCATTAGTTAAATATTTATTCAAGGAGAAATGAATCTGAGAAAGAAATGGGAAGAGAAAGCGTAAGGACTCTGGTGTGGCCGTCGGCCGTGCAAAGAATGGGTGAATGGGATTCAAGATTTTTAATTATAAAATTAATTGTCAAATAAAAATTATTATAAATTATTATCTAATTTAAATTCAAATAAAATTTATTTTTAATTTGAAAATTATTATTAATTTAATTGCGACTGTAATGCAATAAATAGAAAATTTTATATAAAAAAAATAAATTTATCATAGGTTTCTTCCACTATAATGCTAATGTGACATCAACTAATATTCTATTGGTCAATAAAAATGACTTCAATAAAAAAAATCAATAATGTGACTTCACTATAGAAACTCTAATTTTTTAATACGCATAATATTTAACGCATCACATAAAATTATTATAAAATTGTCATTGATATCATAAAATTAATAGTACATCAGAGATTTTAACATAAAAAAAGTTACTTTAATATTTAGGTGGACGTTGTCTAGATAATATCATCGATCGATATCGAAACAGTCACATCTACCTCGATTAGAATTATTGATTTTAAACTGAAAAAGGTTCTCCACGTAGCCCTTGAATCAACGGTCCTAATGGTTGTTGAACTCGAGCTTCTCTTTTTTGTCAACAGATGTCGATTGATACTCGATATTCACAATTTTACGATTGTCGCCATATGGTAGAAGTTTTTTGCAGTGTGTATTGCAGATCTTCTAGAGGGGCGTACTCAGTACTCTTAAGTTTTCTTGATGGTGTAACGTCTATAAAGTGAGCATATTCAACATGTCAAATGATGTTCATTCTGATTTTGTGTTTTGTATGAAACAATATGACAAGTCATCTATATTTATAGGAGTCGAAGACTAATTCAGATCTCACAAACTCTATCTTGAACCTGAGCACGTTTTAGAAATGTATATATGGAACCACTATTTATTTTGGAAATGGATTTTCGGAACCTTCCCTAGCATATTAGAACAAAAACAAAACATGACAAAATAAGTAAAGGATGCTGTTTTTTTGGCAAACTTCAAAATATATATCTTAGACATCATAACATATTAATATATTGCCACTTATACAAAATTAATAAATAACTACTAAAATGAACTGAAATAGTTGTCTCCAGCCCAATCTACAACTATTGATGGTATCCCTTTGACTTTTCTTTATTAATTTCTTTTTCAATCTTGCTTAGTTTGGTAAACTCTTACATCCTTTCAACATTTATCCGACCAAGTTTCTACTTTGTTTGTATAATGAGCCATCCACTTCGATGATGTAATTGGTACAAGACATTTTGATTTCAAATTAACTTGAACAAAATGTCGCAGATTTGAAATCCACCTAACACAAATGATATAATCATTTGGATTTGGAGGTGGAGCAGTGCACAGTGGAAAAAGTTATAGAGAAACTATATCTTATAAGATAAATACACTCTTTCATACACACTTGTAATGAGGTGATCCATTTTAAGGAAGCACACCAATTTATCCTATAGGGTAGGTCCACTAATGTAAGGTACAAGAGAGTGATGAATTTTTTCATTTTTTTCTTTATTCCCGAACACCCTTGTGTATATTTATTTATTTCTCCTCAACTCTTGGATAAGAGTATGGCACACAAATGTGTGGTCCTCTTCTCCTTTACCGAGTAAAGAAAAAACAATTTGAAAATCACAGTTGCCGCCACTTTTGACATCGACGATCCGTTTGTGCATAGAAGTCATCATTTCCTCAATGAATGAGGTTTTTGGTGGAGGCGCTGAAGGAGATTGTTTGCTAATGCGAGCTCTTTTGAAAACACTTTTATGAGATTTCATAGTTGGTGAACTGGAAAAAGTTTGTCAATGTGTTCAAAATATGATGGACTCCGCATCGTTGAATTGTCACTCGATGTAGGTTCGACCTTCATAGGTGCTCCTTTTGTTTTTACCGGTTGAGAGAGTGCTTTCAAGTTTGTGGTCTCAAGAAATGCAATCTTCCTCAATTTTTCTTTGATGTGGAGTTTTGTGTTGTCATCGGCATTCAAAAATATTGCTTGTATTGCTTCCCATTCAATCAATATGAAGGGAGATATTCGATTTACCATCTTTTATAACATCGTCATCATCAAAATTGAGCCTCTTCCGATGACTGTAGACTTCACCCATTTGTATTGGGCTATCATGTTTTACCTTCTTAGATACAACACAAGCACATGGAAGACCATAAATTCTCACAAGTGTACAACTACACTTTGAGCCATCAAAACCTAAATTATCAGCTCGTCTCATTTCATGAAAAAATATTCAAAATTGATCGAGACATGATGTCGACACACTGAGAATATTGAGTGTTATCTTTGAACTCGTGTTCCAACAATACACTATACACTAATATTATAATTAGTTAATTATTTTTAAAATTTTATAAACATTTTTTTTAATTAAAAAATTCTAACTAATGGCAAATAACTACATATATGTTTTATTTCATATTTTGGAGAATTATGTGTAATTTTATATAAATGTTATTTATCTTCTTTTAGTTAAAAAAATGATTAAGATTTACTATTATTTACACAAGAATAAAATAAATATTTTTTAATATAATTAAAATATTAAATTGACAAATTTTAGTGGTTATTAGTTAATTAATTTAAAAAACACTTTAATTGATAAGTTGTTGGAACATCCAAAACACAAAACAAATGGTTGAAAAATCAACATATAAAGTTTCCATGTATATCCAGTAAAGTATATATATAATTCAAAAATACACTTTCGGCTACCGCGTGACCTGTTTTTTTTTTTTTTTTTTCTTAAAAACCATATTCGTACGAGCAATGATGAAATAAATGATTTTTTCTTAAATTCCATCTCATTTAGCTTCTTCTGATTTATATGAAACACAAGAGTGAAGATTTGGAGTGAAAAATTTGATTGAAAATGATAGAGTTTTTGTAGAGGGTTTAAAGAAAATATATAAATGTACTATGATCATCCAAATGACGGTTTCTAGCAATTATATTTATGATTTTTATTTTATCAAATTCTCAAAGATGTATCTCCAAAAAGAATTTTTGTTTGACAGTAAGGCGAAATCATATTCGCTTGTTTGTGTATGATGTAAAGAGTGCGTCCGAAAATATATGAACAAAATCATAGAAGCATTTTCGATTTTCTATAAAGTTCTTTTGCAATATATAAGATACAATAAGAAATCCTCATTTTGATTGAAAAATGTTCATTATTTTCATGGATATAAAAATGTTCATTATTTTCACGGATATAATGATAACTTGGGGTTCTAACATGTATTTGAGTTTCAAGTTGAGCCTCTACTAAGAGAGTTTAACCTATACCTAGCACCCCACATTTTGCAATAGTAACAAAAAATTCTCTTTCATTATTTAACACGTCTCAAATAAAATTTTGGATTTTTTTTCACTATTCAAGTATCGGTAAAAAATCCGATAATTTGTTTTAAAATCCAGTATTTTTTTATTGTTTCATGTCAAATTTCGCATTTTTATCGGGCATTTAAAAATTTGTTATGCATTTTTACTAAACATCTTTTATATATATATATTAGAAATAATGTGTAATAATTTTCTCTCTCCACATTTAATTATTCATTATTATTAACCATTGAATTGAAAAGAATTAATAGTCAAGATGTGGAGTAAGTCATGATAACTTACTCTTGGAGTAAGAATATCCCTCTTCATAAAAAATATATCATATGAGAATGACATATTTATACGAGAATATGAGAATGAATCTGCATCATTGAATTTGAAAAGTAATGCTTGAGATTAAAATATATTTTTAAAATTTAATTAATGATTTCTATTTCCTATTAATGACACATGATTTAATAAAAATCACAATTTTATTTCAACTATTCATTTTCAAATTCAATGATGCAGATTCATTATCATATTCTCATATAAATATATTATTCTCATAGGATATGTGCTATATATAAATTTTTCAAATTTTTTGAAAAATTCAAAATTATATTAAATTTTTAGAAAAAACATTGGATATTTGATATTTTAATTCACAGCTAAAAAACTCTAGTAGTTCAATTCAGTATGCTCACTCTAAACGCGTTTAAGGTGGATGTTTCTCTTATGTATTTTAGCCCATTCTTCACCTAAAAGAGATATATTTTCTCTAATTGGGTAATTCTTGTACGTACAACTTATTTCAAGGTTGGTCAATTGTTTTGACTGATTTAAGTTCATCAAATTACAATTTAATCACTTGAACGAAACCAAATGGTTTCATTTGATTATATATTCCAGTAGATTAGTGTAAAACCAATTCATACTAATTATGTCATATGTAAATGGTTGATTTAGTCTAGGATGTTAATTGAGCTGTAACCAAACTACTAGGTAATATAGCTAGTGTTTAAGGAACATCTGACATTGCAGTGTCGGAGTATTTCTGGAAATTGTAGTGATAATATGCACTGCATTACTACTACTAATAGGACGAACAAAAAACATGCGAGGCAGTGGCAATTCGTAATTGCAGGTAGTTGAGGTATTAGTGTCCTGTCCAGATAAACAAATGATATATAGCTAGTACTAGTACTAACGGTGTATGTGCATCATGTGTATATATGCATCATCATGCATGCTGCATGGATGTGAGAAAGAAAGAATGATGGTATGGTGGATATTTCTATTCGATATTGGGACATGCATCATCATTCTATTTCTAGCTAATCGTCACAGCCATACGTGTGAAGCCATGCTATTCCATCACATGCTTTTCCTCGGATGAGTGATTTTAGTGATGACATGCATCATGGTTCCGGTATGATGATAAAATGCATTACATATATACAAAAGTAGGCTCACTCACTGCGGCCAAAATAAGAAAAAGACAAAAAGCAAAAATATGGACCGACAAAGACGGTTTCCAGCGTGTTGCAAAACGGCCACAAGCAGGTTATCAGAATCAGAGCAGAATTATATCACAAACCGTTTTTCACAGCTGTACAGTATAATACTAACCCATCCATATCTCTCTCTCACACCAAAATCACAAATTAACGTACGAACCATACCCTTTTCCCTCCAATCTCCCCATTCCACCTGTCTCTTTTTCACATACACATCCTTTTACATTTTTTTAGTATTTAATTTAATTCAAATTGACTAAAATGTTCTTATAACATCCTTTTACATAATGTTCTTATAACATCCTTTTACATTTTTTTAGTACTTACTTTAAATTGAAACGGACTAAAATGTTAACATTTTTTGTATACAAAAGTATTACGATTTAATTTAACGAGTCAAAATTTATTTTAAAAAATAACTCTTCAGCAAACATAAAAATAAGAGAATTACTCTAAAATATTCTTTTGAAAAATTATTTGATAAGTGAAAAGTTCTTAGGTAATTACATATATATAATACACATAATTAATTATAATTTTTGTATTAATTAAAAAAGAAATTAAATTTTAAATAATTTTTTATTGATTGTTTCTAAAAGGTAAATTTAGATTCGTTCAAGAATTCCTATAGATAAATATTTTACTGTTGTCATTCCGAAAAATAATAATATAGTTAATATTTTTATTACAAATTAATTGAAATAAGAAATTTAAAAAACTCAATTATTTTATTACATCAAACAATTTAAATAAAAGTAAACTACTACTAATAGTACCTCTCCCTATATACAAATCTCATTTGAAAATTTGCTTATATATATATATATATATATATATATATATATATATATATATATATATATATATATATATATATATATATATTTTTTACATAAGAATATTACGAAGATTAAGATTTTTTTTCTTAATTAGGTATGAATTCTGTTATGCTAACAAAACAAGCAATGATTAGAGAAGTGTTGAATTGACACGATGTGACAGTGGTCTAAAATAGAAACGTGATATTTTAATTTTAATTTTTTAGTTTTTAAATTCATATTCATCTAATTATTAGACTCAACCAACTTTTTTAGGTGAATTTCATTGAAATTTGTGGGTTAATCCAACTAATGTACACCTTATATTTTCGGAAAAACTACAAGTACACCTTAACCAATGATGGTAGAGAGTGATCGTACGACTGTTAACTTTTTAATGGAGTATATGGATTTCTCGAATAGTTATTATTATCTCATACCGGTTGTTATTAGTTTTACACAAGAATTTTCTTCCCTCTGAAGACCCCTCTGGGATGATTTTGGTTTGTGCATGAGAAATATTGTCAGTCACTTTCATTTTACACACTATTACGAAATACCCATATAACAATGGTTTGAAAACATTTATATTCACGCGGTCTAGACGTTGTTGTGTAGAGTGTGGTTGTATATGCGACACTTACAACAACGGTCAGTGGCGGAGCCATGAATATTATAAAGTCTGGACGAAAAATTAAAGACCGCAAATTCACATTGTATGTAATATATAAATACTCATCAATCAAAATAACAGAGACTCGTTATTTTGTCAACAAAAATATAGTTTAAAATAAAAGAGATAAACATAGACTTACAATAGCGGGTTAAATAAAATCACGAGACAAATGTCCTTTCCGAGACTTCTTTGCGGTGAATGTTCGAATGATATCAATATCATTAAGTGATTTGAATATCTCCCGCTCGGTGTAACATACCATCAAGTCATTGAACCACACATCGTTAATCTTATTGTGCAATTTAAACTTGATAATGTTCATTGCTGAAAAAACTCTTTCAACGGATGTTGTCGACACCGACAATATCAAAGCTAACTCAATAAATTTATAAACCAATGGAAATACCAAATGTTTCCCAATTTGAACCATCTTCATAGCCAAACTTTGAACATCTTCACAAGTGGAAAATGAAGCATTTCTTCTCAATTGAAGAACATAAGTGTCAAGTTGATCCCTTATTGTTCCTCGGTCATCATTAGAAAAGTCTGCATGATAATTATCAGCAAGACAAGCAAGCTTATCAACATTAAACTTGGAGAAAGAGTTCTTGGGGTCAAGAGATGAAAAATAATTAAGGATAATGTTACTTCCTTCACTAAAGCGATGATCCATCTCCACACATATTTTGTCAATAGCAACATAAAAAATCTTGGCACGGTAATGATGAAGATTAGTGATAGTCCTCCCTTCTACCCTTGAACGACCCCGAACTGGTATTTGGTCATCCAAATTTGGAATTAGAATACCTTTAGCAACACAAAAATCTTGGACATCGACAGATAAATTATCTCAACCACTCTCTCTCATTGTGGTCAACCGAGCTTTGACATCATCAACTAATTACATGACAATCACAATATTAAGATCTTTTCTTTGTTAGACATTTGAAAGCTCGTTTGTGATACCAAACAACTTTAACATTAACTTCAAAATGAAATCAAATTTAAAGCTCTCCATTTTTTCTATCAAACCCGTTGCTTAAGATGGTCCACGTCCATCTTCATCAACCATACTAAGCACATTTAACAGAAAGGGCCATATTTGATCCAAACGAAGTAATGTAGTGTGATGTGAACCCCATCTAGTATCTCCGGGTCTAGTGAGACTAGATGATTGGTGCAAGCCCTTTCCTCTAGATATCTCACCACTCTCAAGTTTATTTAAAATATCTTGGTGGTTTGCCTCTATCAAAGCATCCCTCCTCTTACAAAACGCACTTATTATGGTCACAATCAAGGAGATGTACTCAAATAAATCATGAATAGATGAGCAACTACTATTAACAGACACAACAACCAATTGTAAACGGTGAGCATAACAATGAACATAGAAAGCATAAGGGTTTTCATCTAGAATCTTTCTTTGCAAACCATTAAATTCACCTCTCATATTTGAAGTTCCATCATATCCTTGCCCTCGTATCCTTGAAATCGATAACGTGTACTTATCAATAATACCATAAAGAGCATCCTTTAATGTCTTAGATGTAGTATCTTTGACATGATGTAGAGAAATAAATCGTTCCACAACATTCTCTTTGTCATTCAAAAACCTAAAATAAATTTAACAAGTTTACTTGGCGGCATAAAGAATAATAGGTAATGAAAAATGGAAAATACAACTACTAACCTCAACATCACCATCATTTGCTCTTTGATGGATATATCACGTGACTCATCAATAAGGACAGAGAATTGTCTATCGACAAGCTCTTCCATAATCACCTTGATAACTTCATGTACACAACACGCTGCAAGTTCCTTTTGAATGTCACTGGAAGTCATTATGCAATTTTTTCCACCACGGTCAAAAGCATCCCTCATTTGTTCATTATGAGATTTTACCCAATCTACCATCTTTCTAACATTACCCTTATTTAGATAAGTAGAAGATTCATCATAGCCACGGAAATCTATGCCTTGTGTTATGAGGTATCTTGAACAATATACAGAACAAATCAAATGAATCTTATATAATTCTTCTGATTCTTTGGTTGCTTTAGCAAACTTACTTGTCACACTTTGTCTTTGATTATTACAATCATCATAGTGCTCGACACATGAGTTGTGAAAATTATTATGACTACCAACGTGACCTTTCAAGCCTTGAGATGCAGGCTTCCAATCTCTATATCCGCTTTTAGTGAAGACTTCAAAACCAAAGTGCTCGGCCCTCCCGGGTTGCTTAAAGAGAAAGCAATAAAAATAATAAGTTTCATCCTTTATCTCATTGTATTTTAACCATGTATAATTCTTATACCATGATTTACTAAATGATCTTTTAACACTTCCAAATAGAGTACGAGGAAAGCTTGACAAATCTGGTTGCATTGGACCCTTCAATGTATATGTCATCCTCACTTGGTCTTATCTAAAACATACTCATTAATTTGTTTTCTACGACCTGGATCTCGCACA
Organism: Vicia sativa; assembly: GCA_021764765.1. Classification (NCBI taxonomy): domain Eukaryota; kingdom Viridiplantae; phylum Streptophyta; class Magnoliopsida; order Fabales; family Fabaceae; genus Vicia; species Vicia sativa. Next base: position 155,422,842 of record CM038792.1, read on the forward strand.
ATTTCATTTCAATTAAACTCTTTAATCACATTAGGTTGTGATTCTAATTCGACTTCCGGTTGCACAACATTCACATTCTCAATATTTTCTCTAGCAACTAAAAATCTCTTTGAAATTCTGGTACTAGATATGGGATGTCGAAGGTAATGTCACGAAACTAATATCTGTTTTTAAGAACATCTAACAAAATAGAGTTATAAAGTGTAGAAAACAATAAAACACAGAGAGTTGTTAAACAAGTTCGGTTCTAACCAACCTACGTCTGGGGGCTTCCAAGCCAGAGATGAAGTTCCCTATCAGCAGTATTAATTCAGAGCTAAACCTCCTTGTTTACACTCCTCACTTAATCCTTACCCAATGACCCTTATACCTAAGATACCTCACTTATATATGAGAACCTCTGCTCACTCCCTAAGTCACACACCGTGACACTCAACAAAAATAAAACTGAAGACACTCTTCAAAGACACACAATCACACTCGCTTCAAAGCTTATGGTGATTGACAACTTACAACTCAAACAAAAACGTCATACTCAAGTATGAATACAAGAGAGGCTCACAATGAACAATAAACAACCAAAACAATGAACAACCAACAAAATAAAATCTAAGTTTCTAAATCTGGAATGGCCAAACTGCAAAATAGGGTTTGCAGCCTTTAAATAGAGTAACAACAACTAGGGTTGCTTTACTCACAAGTCTTCAGCGCTTCCTCTCTTTTCTCCATGAAAGCAGGACATAAAATCTCCAAGTATATTGTTGAAGTCGTTCTCAAGCTTCCTTAATCGAAGCATACAAATAACAAACAAACTGCCTTCCTAAAAATTCTAAACTTAAACCAATTCTGTCAGTTTCACATGTCAGGACATCTGTTGTGACATATGCTACTTCAGTAAACTTCATGGCATTTTCTGAGCAGAATATTTTATCAAAATTTCTGCCAATCAATAGAACTAACAAACTCCCCATTTGGAAAATTTTGGCTAAAACATTACTTGGGGTACAAGCCCTATAAACATTGCAGAATCACAATTAACATAGGCATTTAAGCACACATATCAGAGCAGCATAGTAAAATCATCATCACACACATATAACAGATATAGCAGTGGAAAAAGAAAACAGATGCTCAAACATTAGTTAGAACATTCACAGATGCAATATTTTCCTCCCTCTGCATACAACACATATAGATGCATAATTGACAGATTCTTGCTCCCCCTGCACAACGCTTCTTCACTTGTGGAAACACATAATATCATCAGAGATACACATGAAGCACATAAACAAATAACAATTAACACATTGAAGCAAATTCTCCTCAGCACAATTGCAGCAACTCTCCCTCAGCACAATCATCATATCTGTTGCACACATTTGGAATCACAATTAACACACACACACCGCTCACAACTGCAATTATTCACAGCTGCTCCCCCTCAACACAATCCATAATTAATCACATTCATACTTACTCACTTTCCCCCTTTTTAGCCATAATTGGCCAAACTACTAATAAGCTCATAGAGAATGATAGAAAAAAAATTCTAAATTCAACTAATTTACTAATATCTAGAGTTAGGTACGACCCCAAAATAATTATGCACTTAAGTGCCAAAATTACAAATAAATAAAATTCAACATTGTTAAAATGGAAATACAAATCACAGAGCTTCAAGCACATTCAGTGTTCTGCAGGACTTGCAGACTCTCCACTTCCTTCACTTCCTTCATTTCATGGGCCAGATTCAGAAGAGCCTTGAGTTGTAGAGCAGTTTACTTCTTCTTCTAGTACCTCTTCTGCAACACTTGCAACAACATTCCTTTCAGAGCTAAGATGGTCTTATTCAAGTTTCAGTTTCCTTGTTGAGCTAATGCGTATGACCTCATCTAATTCTCTGCAGGTTTCAGTAAATTCAACAATCAAATCCCCTTTATTAGCAGTTTTTTGTTCAGCACCTGTAGATGTCGAGACAATGTCTGGGACATGTGCTCCTGCAAACAACTTCTGATATAGGGACAAAGGGGTTACTCTTTTACATCCATTGTTGATAGAATTCCAGGGTGTTGATAAAGAATTATTCTGCTTATGAGAGTGGGGGAAGCAATGGGAAGCTTTGTGGCACAGGTATCATCATGCTTTATAGTCTGATCAAAAATATAAGAACCATAATCAAATGGTGTCTTCATGACAACTGCATAAATAATTTTTTCCAATCCTACTGAGATTGTTGAAGTGTGGTTTGTTGGCACCCAATTGGTTGCTCCAATTCTATGCAGAATTGCATACTTCACACTTAATTTTCCAGCAGACAGTTTTCCTTTCATAGGCCAAGTTCTGACATGATTTGCAGTGATAGTCATGCATACTTGATCATCAGTGACTTCAAGTTCACATTCTTCCTTATCACTCCTTCCAAGATATGTATTGATGATAGCAGGTGAGAAATTGACACACTTTCCTCTTACATAGACCTTCTGAAATTCTTTACTTATTTTGTCATCACAATCTTCTGGATATTAACTATGAATTCCTTGACTAGGATTTCATAGCACTTTGGTAGTTTTGTCACAGTCTTCATCATCCCAACTTCAAAGATTAAGTTGATGACTTCCTTGCATGCCAAGGCTTCTTTTCCCAGTTCTTTCTCCAATGCTAGTCTCCTTTGGTAAATGTACTTACATCTTGCAATAAACTTGATGAAATGAAATGAAATGTTATCAGTTGGAGCATCAAGTACATTATCAGTGGACCTCTGTACAATGGACTTCTTTCTAGGTGTGATGTATGAGACATCATTTTCAACATCATAGTCAAAATCAAATTCAGATTTGATTTTCCTCTTGCTGGATTATGGAATAACTTTGCTCTACCCTTTTGGAGGTCCATACATAACCTTCTTCTTGATAGGTTTGGATGGAGTGCTTGAAGCAACAACCTTTCCCTTTATTGTTTTCAGTCTCTTAGCAATCACAGGGTTTACATTGATGATCAACTCATTATCAAATAGAGTGTCTACATCTACAACTTCCTCAGCTACATTTTCCTTAGTCTGTTTTCCAATTGAATCAGCCTGTTTATCTTAAGGGGTTATTTTCAAGGGTGATGTTCCAACATCATTCGTGAATTCATCAAGAATTATTTCTTTTTCAAGATTCTCTTGAGGAGTCTCTTCTTCCCTCATGGATGCTTCAGTATGCTCTTTTGGGGAAACTTCACCAGACATTTGGGCAAGAGGGATTATGATCCCTTCAACAGGTAACCCTACACTTAGGGTCTTAGCAACTAGTCTCCTTATGACCCTATCTACATTTACTGTATCTTGATCAACTTCAACATCAATAGGTTCAGGGACATTACCTCCAACTGGAATAGGTGTTTCTCTTGGTCGTCTTGCATGGCGGGTGCGAAGCTTTTCAGGTCTTGCATAAGGGCATGGAATCATTGAGAGAGCAACAATGTTTTGTGCTTCTTCACTTGGTACACTTTTGTTAATGTTGCTTGGTCCTGATGTAGTATGTTGAGACATCTAGATGTTGGAGTGCTGAAAGTTGATTTTCTGAAGGTTAAAGATGAAGATTTTGTGGTTTTTAGGACTTGTATAGCGTGTGGGGAAACTGTGAAATATTTGAACTTGGGGTGGGTCTTTTATATGTTGTGCGTCATGTTTCAATATTGTTAAATGATATTTTGAAAATTTAAGCCTCTTAGTGACGTTCTCACACGCTTTTATTTACTATAACTTCTTTAGCGTACAGTGCCCTTGCTCTCTTCTTGCAGTTTCATATACATCTTATCCTCTTGAATAACAATTGACCAAATTTAATTCAGAGATTTTCTGGGTCAGATTCATATTTCTTTTTTTAGTAGATTGATCATTAACTCTAGCAGAGTTAACTGATGTCATGATATTCTTTGGGACATTAAAATCAGTTGACCACAAAGTTGTCTTGTCCTTCTGGGAACTCCTCCCTATAACTTGTTTGACCTCCACACATGTGGTATAACTTTCATCTAGAGGGACCCTTAAATATCAGTTATCCTTGTTTCTTATTCCCTTCATAGTAACTTCATATTTCTTGTTTGTAATGATACATTCAGTTTTTGCAAAGTTCACATTGAATCCTTGATCACATAATTGACTTATGCTGATTAGGTTGGAAGTCAAACCTTTGACAAATAATACACCTTCAATGTTAGGAAACTTTGTACTATGTATCTTCCCTGTTCCCTTGATTTCACCCTTCATTCCATCTCCAAAGTTGACATAACTAGTTGGATGATCTTGATAATTGATCAACAAGTTTTGGTCTCCTGTCATATGCCTTGAGCATCCACTGTCAAAATACCAGTCTTCTATGGTCTTTACTGTTGGTGACGTGTGAGCCAAGAAACATGAGATATTAGATTTGGGAGTCCACTATTTCCTTGGGCTAGCCTGGGTCACATTTGATTGGTGGGTAGGGTTGGGGTAACCATACAACTTGAAACAAAATGGCTTTATATGACCATATCTTCCATAGTAATGACATCTCCAGTGTTGAGGTCTTCTGTTAGGTTGTTTGTAGTTGTTTCTCCTGTGATGTTGAAACATTTGATTCGACATCTTTGATTCAGCTTGAATTTGAGCAGATTCTGTAGAAGACTCCTTTGTACCATTGTATCCCAGATCACTCATGTCTCCTGCTACTCTTCCAGCTTGAAGTATCTTATCCAGTGTCTCAGATCCACTATTTAGCATCTTGACAGATTTGGTCATCTTATCTAGGTCAGACTTCAGCACAGTTACTTCCCTTTCTAGCTTCTTAATCATCTCTAGATGCTCCTTCTTTATGTCTTGTAATTGTATTATGAGCTTCTTCTGCTTCTCATTTTCCTGTAATACTTTAACACTTTTGAGGCATAGTTCTTTGTATGTAGCAGTTAGTTCCTCAAAGGTCTATTATTCATCACTTGAGTCTCCATCAGAAATATATGTACCAGTCAGAGCTGTTACATGTTTGGCTGATTCCTCTTCCACCTCATTTTCAGAATCCTCATTTGAATATAGTACATTCAATCCTTTGCCTTGCCTTTTGAGAAAAGTTGGACATTCATATTTGATGTGACCAAAGCCTCCACATTCATAACACCTTAGCTCTCTCCCTTGAGTAAGTCTTTCCTCAGCTCCTACTTTCTTCCAAGAGTTATTTGTTCTACTGATGTTGTATGAGATGTTCCTGACATTTGTTCTTGAGATTCCCTCCATTCTTTTCAGTACTCTGTTGAATTGTCTTTCAAGAAGCACTATGGTATTTGACATTTCTTCCTCAGTGTCCAGATTATATTCCTCACCTTTCTCTTTAGTGTTGGACTTGAACGCTATGCTTTTAGGCTTCTTCTCATACCTCTCATTAATACCTAACTCAAATGTTTGGAGGGAACCAACTAGTTCATCCACTTTCATGTTGTTGATTTATTGAGATTCTTCAATGGTTGTCACTTTCATATCAAATCTTTTAGGTAGAGATTTGAGCATGTTCCTCTCCAGCTTCTCTTCTGGTTTCTTTTCACCCAAGGCATTGCATGTATTTGCTATTTCAAGAATGTTCATGTGAAATTCCTGAATGCTCTCATCTTATTTCATCCTTAGGTTCTCAAATTTAGTAGTGAGAAGTTGTAGCCTTGACATCTTAACTTTTGAGGTGCCTTCATGAGTAGTTCTAAGTATTTCCCAGGCACCTTTGGCTACTTCACACGTATTGATTAATCTGAATATGTTTCTCTCCACTCCATTGAATATAGCATTGAGGGATTTTGAGTTTCCAAGTGCTAGTTCATCATCTTAATTTGATCAGTCTTCTTCAGGCTTAAGCTCACCGGTAGGTTGATTATCAGCTCCAATAATAACATGATATATCCAACCCTTCAGAATAGCTTTCCAAGCCCTGTTGTCCAAGGACTTTATGTATGCTGCCATACGAGGCTTCCATAGGTCATAGTTAGAACCATCCATAATGGATGGTCTATTTATAAATATTGCCTCCTTGTCCATGTTACCATAAAGTATCTTCCCTAGATCTCAACCAGAGACAGAGTAGGATGCCCGCTCTGATACCAATTTAAATTCAGGTACCAGATATGGGATGTCAAAGGTAATATCACGACACTAATATTTGTTTTAAGAACAGCTAACAGAACAGAGTTATAAAGTGCAGAAAACAATAAAAACACTAAGAGTTGTTAACCCAGTTCGGTTCTAACCAACCTACATTTGGGGACTTCCAAGGCAGGGATGAAGTTCACTATCAACAATATTAATTCATAGCTAAACCTCCCTATTTACACTCCTCAGTTAATCCCTACCCAATGACCCTTCTACCTAAGATACCTCACTTAGATATGAGAACCTCTGCTCACTCCCTAAGTCACACACGATGACACTCAACAAAAACAAAACTAAATACACTCTTCAAAGACACACAATCACACTCGCTTCAAAGCTTATGGTGATTGACAACTTACAACTCAAACAAAAACGTCCTACTCAAGTATGAATACAAGAGAGACTCGCAATGAACAATGAACAACCAACAAAATAAAATCTAAGTTTCCAAATCTGGAATGGCCAAACCGCAAAACAGGGTTTGCAACCTTTAAATAGAGTAACAACAACTAGGGTTGCTTTACTCACAAGTCTTCAGTGCTTCCTCTCTTTTCTCCATGAAAGCAGGACATAAAATCTCCAAGTATATTGCTGAAGTCGTTCTCAAGCTTCCTTAATCGAAGCATACAAATAACAAATAAACTAACTTCCTAAAAATTTTGAACTTAAACCAATTATGTCAGTTTCACATGTCAGGACATCTGTTGTGACATCTGCTACTTTAGTAAACTTCATGGCATTTCTGAGAAGAATGTTTTATCAAAATTGCTACCAATCAATAGAACTAACACTCCATCTCTAAACAAAAGATAAAATAGTTACAAAATTTTAGTTTCAAAATTTAAAAGAATAATAATCAAATAAAAAAAAAATAAGAATACACAATATTCTTCAAATAAATAAAACAAAATTTAAAATAATGAGAATCAAACAACCTAAATTCTAATAAATAAATTAGTATTTGCAACTGCATATGGTTAATCAAACAACCTAAACTCTAATAAATAAATAAATTAATACATGTTAATCAAACAACCTAAACTCTGATAAATAAATTAGAATCAAACATGAAATTAAACAAGTAAGACAAAGCATATATATGTGTCTATCTAGTAAATATATCAAGTCATTTTTAATCAATAAATTAGAATCAAACATGAAATTAAACAAGTAAGGCAAAGTATTATATATATATGTATCTAATAAATATATCAATTCAATTTTATACTAGTATGGTGGCTTAAAAAGTACAAAGGATATATGTGTGATGTGTCTATCTAAAAGTACAAGAAAGACAAAAATTATATATGTGACTATCTACTACTTTACTAGCATATTAGTCATCTAGAACAGTATTTCTTACTGTGACAAATATATCAAATAGATTCATAGACCAGAATCAAGCTTACCTAATATAATTATATTATATAAAACACAGTATATTTATATTATATAGAAAGAGAGAAGGAGACACAATATATTTATAAAACACAATATACTTACTATAGTAATAGGAATGATATAGAACCGTAAGGAAGTTGGCGATGGAGGCGGATTGAACAAAGAAAGAAAGAGAGCACGGGTAGCTTTGTTCCTCTTTAAGTTTTTTCAATTTTAGGCTCTTTAAGTTTTTTCAATTTTAGGCCGAGCCCGAACATTTTTCCAAGTTGGCCGTATGGTAGAACCGCCCTCAATTACGTTCAGTGACCGTTGTTGTAAATATCATAACAGTTGACTTAAACAATGTTATAATAAATATAGTGACACGAGTTCGATACACAACTACAATCAAAATTAAAGCGCATAAAAAAGTCTTTTACAATGGTTAAACGTTCCAACCGTTGTGGTATATATAAGAGTTTATTATAAAATATGAGATTGCCTCTTTTTCCCAACCCCTCGTTAAACTATATACAATCATTCAAATAGATTTTTGAGAGGATAATTTAAAAAAACAACTTAGATGATCCAATATTTATCGAATTGCAAGCATACTGTAAATCATGATTTCCTCTCTTAACTTATATGATTTGATTCAATCCCAAATTCTTCAAAGTAATGTTGATAAATGGACGATAATCTGGATCTTTCACACGTTCCAACCAATTTATCAATATTATTTTGAAAAATTTGTGACATTGACTGAAATTCTATATGCTAAAGAGGAAATTATGATTTACAAGATGGATGCAATTCGACAAAACATTGGATTGTCTAAATTGATTTTCAAGAATAAATTTATTTTTTACATTATTATCTTAAAAATATTTTTAAATGAGTGCAATTTCAATGAGGGGTTAGTGAAACAAGCAATCTCATATGATATAACAAACTCTCTAAACAAAATTTATCAACAAAAACATCAAATCAAATTAATTTACATGGATAGTGAAACAAATAATATACATACTATATAATAAACTATACTTCATCTTACATGTCAACACATATAAGAATTTAAAAAACAAAACATTGTTACACAAACCATATGTACCTTATCACTATATGAGGTTCATTTAGTTTGTGAAAGCATGAAAAAGAAATACAAGATGGATGAAGTTTACACGGTAGCTTCATACTTCTTATATTTTTGGCTTAAATGCACTTTTGGTTCCCCTATAATGAAATAAACAAGATTTTAGTCCCTCTTTAAAAAAATCCAACGATTAAGTCCCTCAATACTGTTTTTGGTGAAATTATAGTGGTCCCTGGCCATTTGTCTAAATTTTTAATGACGTGACACATGCATTTGAATCTAGTCATTTGCCTCCTCATTACAAACCAATTAATGTAATTTTAATATTTTCTTAAATTTGTATTTTTATTTTATATTATATAAGAGATTATTTATATTATTTAATTAAATAAAAAATCATTAAAATTAGGTTATATATCATCTTCTTCATCCGCCCCAAATCATGTTCTTCGTCTGCACCTTAATACTTCTTTTTCCATTGTGTGTTTCGTTTTCCACTTCCTTCATCTTTCTTTCATAATCAAGATGTACCAATGCACAAGAGCTAGTAGTAGTCGATCTTGTAACTTCCAAAGCCAATGCAGGTGTGGGATTGAGGCGTCGTTGATGACTTCATGGACAAAATCCAACCCAGGTCATCATTTTTTTTGGTTGTGGGATGTACAAGATAAGATCAATGTGTTGCTTACATTTTTCCATGTATTATGTATTCCAAGTTGTAGATTCATTGTTTTGTGATATTTACAGGTTCAAGGTTATAAAAAATGCAGCTATTTTGTCTGGTATGATGATGAAATGTCTTCAAGAGCCAAGGAGATTATCACTGCATTACAAAAAAAGTTAGCCGAAGAAACGACAAAAGTAGATGAAGCCAACATTAAGCTATCCGAAGTGAAGACAAAATTGACTTCAATGAACATGATGATGAAATTCTTTGTTTCCATTACATTTGTTTTGGCATTAGGATTAGTTTTATCAAATGTAATAAAATAGTGTTTGGATTGATGTAAAATAGTGGATGTGTTTGAACATGTTACTTGTAGTAGTGTTAGGGTTAGTGTTGAAATTGATGGAAAGATGTAATGGATGTACAATTTCAGTTTGAATTGAAATGAAGAAATGGTTTATTTTTCCTATTTAAATATGTAATGGAGAAATATTGTGAGAATGTATTTTCATAATTTATGCAGAAATATTGTAGCATAAATGGTTTATCTTGGTATATGTAATGGATGTACTTATATAGAATTGTACCAAAAATTATGCAGCTTGTTTACACAAATTTGTTCATGACAAAATTCCATCAAGCTTGTTTAGAAAAATTTGTATCATAAATGACTACATCAAATTAACAGAAATACCATCAAGTTAACACAACATAAGTAGATTGGATTAAGTAGATTGTTTTTACAGACACAAAATACCATCTTGACTATTACAAGTAAGCCAAAATTCCAAAATGTCATACATCCAAAGTATGACATAAATCTGTTCATGACAGATTTCCAAATGACAAGTGCATGAATTAACTTTGTTCATGATAGATTTACAAAACACTTAACACTACAAGCACTACTCTTGACTTGGTTGTGTAATTGGTGGAGCCTGAAAACACGTGCCAACTTTAAAATAGTCCCAGCCTTTGCCCTAGTCTTTACATTTGTTTTGACTTTTGTCTTAGCCTTTCCCTTTGCCTTAGTCTTGCCCTTTGTTGTATTCTTGCAATTTGACTTTGTCTTGCCTGTAGCCTTGTTCTTTGAGGTTTCTCCATCCTGAGTCCTAGTCTTCTTGTTCTTGTAACACCCTATTTCTACCCGATATTTATAAACAAAATCAGAGTGATAAAATTTCAACCAAACATGGGATATCACATTTTCAACCTAAAAAAACAACGACATAATACTCATCATAATAGATACATAACACATATAATCAGTGAGAACTCATAATAACCATTTAGTCTCCAAAATAAATCAACTTAATTAAATAACCATGCCACGGATTTTTCAACATAATCTCCCAAAATAAATCATAGCATCTTGCTCAACATAACACAACTTAAACCAAAACAAACTTCTCAAATAAAAACTGAAATTCAAAATAAAAGCGAAATCAAATGTGTTTATTCCCCCCGAGTGTTACGTATCAGAGAAAATGACACCAACTTGAACTAACAATTGTAACAGCTATTAAACATCATCTAATCTTTCTGATTACCTGCATGTCACCCACGTAGAGGCAACATCACAACAGAAGGGGTGAGATATCGAATGATATAAACAAAAGTATAATAATTAATATATTAGACTATAATCATACGAATTTACACCGCTTCATAACAACCACCAAATCACAATTCAACCAGCAACATAACACGATAACAACTTCAATATACAACTCAATTGTGACTCAACTATGCATATGCATGTGGTACCATTGGAGCATAACTCCCAACTTAAAATCTGCCAGTTTATCGAGGCATAAACAAGGCATAAGCCTTCAACTTAATATTTTTCCAATCCAGGCCAATGTGGTGAGCATCAACTCCAACTTAGAGAATCCAATGTATGCGACCATTATGAATGACATACAACAACCAAACAACTCAGACAATATAACAACTTTCAATGTTGGCTATCAAGCCTCCAACTTACACTTGTCCATAATTCGGAACAATTACAACTTATTCAACTGTACCAGCAAATACATGCATTCAACTTAATTTCAACAAAGTAAAACAACCACAATCACCTACTGTATATACGAATTACGCCGATGAATTTCAATCAATTCCGGATAACTAATTTGACCGCTTAATTTACTAATTCAGCTAATTAAACATTATTTCCATTCACTGCTATTACTACCAATTATTATCTAGCTTCTTATAAATTATCGTACTGATATAGTTAATTACCCTGTATCTAAAAATTATTCTGTCATCAAAATTTCAGCACTGCTACTAAAATATCAATATCTGTTAACACTTGCTATCAGCCATTTACCTACTCTGTATCATTATATGTTCTAATAATTCACTGAAGCTATTATAATATTATTGTCATTATAATATTTTCCTTAGTTTATTAGTATTTCTCCAATTCACTTATGTTCCTATTATCTAATGATACTGCTTGCCCAAAAACTAGAAAACAAAATCTAAATCCATATGCATATACACGTAACCAGGAAATGGCAAAGAGGAATAAGGTGGGTCGCCCACCCTCCTTAGTGGGGCGTCCGCCCTCCATCTCACCTATATATATATATATATATATATATATATATATATATATACTATTTTCTTTTCTTCTTTCTTACTAACAGGGTTTGCAAAAAAAATAAAAATACAATGCTACCTAAGAACATCACGTGGCCATATGAGGAGAGGGAGGATGGGAAGTGGGGTGCCTACCCTAGCTAAGGGGCGCCTGCCCTCCTAAGACTGTGGACCCACTTTTCTCCTTTCTTAAAATGGGACGGTCGTCCCTGATCTTACTCATTCTTCTATCTACTTGTCTTATTCAATACATTATCATACATTCTTATTTCTTTCCACCCAGATTGCCCATGGTTTTTCCCATAATTATTTCGATTCAGTAATTCAAATCACACCCTATATCAACATGAAATCTACAACAACACAATACCAACAACATCAACATGTACAATTTTTATTCAGCACGATTTCATCAAGGACAAATCGGAATTTTTCAGAATCAAAACACTACAATTCAACACATCATAGTATAAACTCATATTAACCCAATTCCACATATCAATCATCATATTCATGATTATAAAATTCGAACCCCACCCTTACCTTGGTTTGAACGTAGTCTGAATTTTTTGATCAAAATTCGCTTTGGTTCCGGTTGCAATCTCTCACGGTGGCAAGTTTCCTCAAACCCTTATTTTCCCTCTTTTCCCCAATTCCCACGTACTGATTCCTTCTTTTTCTTATTTCGCTACAAGTAACTACTTATACTACTAATATTATTTTTATATCTTACTAACTTGTCTTAATGGGCCTACCAAATAACACCCTCTATTTTGCTCTCTCACACATACAACTTAATCCAACTAAATTAATTAACATTATATTAAAACTAATATTATTTATAATATTATTTCTAATATTAATTTCTCTCGGCTAAATCGATCATTTACCCGATTATCAACTTATCAACTCAAACAACTTATTCAACAAATATTTGGAAAAAATACTTAAAATATTTAATTAAATATGAGTGTTACAACTCTCCCCTACTTAGAATATTTCCGCCTTTAAAAATCTTACCTGGTTCAAACAACTCGGGATAAAAGTCTTGCATATTGCTCTCCAATTTCCATGTCATGCTTTCTCCAGCAGCTCCCCACCTGACAACTTTCACCAATGCAATCTCCTTATCACTTAAGGTCTTAATTTCACGATCCGCAATTTGTACATGCATCGTTTCTACAGTAATATTATCCCGTACTTGCACTTCATCCATACGAATCTCTTGGGATGAATCTGGAATATATTTCTGAAGTTGCGACACATGGAACACATCATGTAAATTCCAAAGATTCGATGGTAACACCACTCTATAAGCAATTTTTCCAACTCTGCCCAATATCTAATACAGACCAATAAAACAAGGAGTAAGTTTCTTCGACTTCAATGCTCGCCCAACACCGGTCACAAACGTGACTCTCAAAAACACACGGTCACCTTCTTGAAATTCTAAATGTTTCCTTCGCTTGTCATGATAACCCTTCTGTCTACTTTGTCTACTTTGGAAAGCTTTCATCTTTTCCCAAATAAACTTCACCTTTTCGGTAGTCTCTCGAACAAGTTCAGATCCAAGTACTACACTTTCTCCAGATTCATGCCAACACAAAGGAGTTCTACATCTCCGACCATACAATGCTTCAAAAGGTGTCATTCCATTACTAGAATGATAACTGTTATTATAAGTAAACTCTATCAAAGGAATACAAGTATCCCACGAACCTCTCTGTTCAAGAACACATGCTCGCAACAAATCCTACAATGACTGAATACTCCTCTCTGCCCGACCGTCCGTCTGAGGATGATACGCCAAACTCAACCTCAAATTAGATCCCAACACGTCTTGAAAACTTTGCCAAAAATCAGAAGTAAACCTTGGATCTCTATCCGACACAATACATAATGGAACACCGTGCAGCTTTACAATCACTTTAGTATAAATCTCCGCAAGCTTCGGTATTGGAAAACTGATGTCGGTAGGTATAAAATGATCCGACTTCATAAGTCTATCAAAAACCACCCAAATTGTATTATGTCCTTGTGCATTGTTAGGTAATCCCACCACAAAATCCATTGAAATACTATCTCATTTCCATTTTGGAATTTCTAACGGTTGCATCAACCCTGCATGCTTCTGATGTTCAACTTTCGACTTTTGACAAATTAAACATGCATACACAAACTGCACAACATCACATTTCATCCCAGGCCACCAAAATAATTTCTTCAAGTCTTGATACATTTTAATAGCTCTCGGATGAATGATCAACTTACTTCTATGGCGTTCTTCAAGAATTAGTCTTTTCATCTTCGCATCATCGATAAAACAAATTCGATCACAGAATCTCAACACTCAAATTAAAATCACTATTTTCAGACTGATTGATTCCAACCATCGAATCTACCAGTTTCACATCCAACTTCTGAGCTTCTTTGATCTTATCTAGGAAATCATTGTTAATCTTCAACATTCCTAGCATAACACTCTGTGGCATCGTCTGGCAAACTAGACTCATATCTCTGAACTGTTCAATTAATTCTAACTCTTTAACCATCATTGTTGACATATGCAAAGTCTTCCTACTTAACGCATCAGCATCAGCTACCCCATTCTCTTTGCCTGGATGATAATTCAAACCAAAAGCATAATCTTTCAATAATTATAACCATCTTCGCTGCCTCATATTCAACTCTTTCTGGTCGAAAAAATACTTCAAGCTCTTATGGTCACTAAATACTTCAAATCTAGAACCATACAGGCAATGCCTCCAAATCTTTAGCACAAAAACAACTGCAACAAGCTTCAAATCACGTGTAGGATAATTCTTCTCATGAATTCTCAATTGTCTTGACGCATACGCAACTACTTTATCATTTTGCATCAGCACTCCTCCTAACCCCATCTTAGAAGCATCACAGTATACTACAAAAGGTTCTTCTGCTTTAGGTAATGTCAAAATCGGGGCCGACATCAATCTTTTCTTCAGCTTGATAAAACTGTCTTCACATTGAACGTCCCATACAAAAGCTTTACCTTTACAAGTCAACTTAGTCAACAAAAGTGCCAACTTGGAGAAACCTTCGATAAATCTTCTGTAATAACCAGTCAATCCCAAAAAGCTTTTGATCTCGGTAGCTGACTTCAGAGTCTTCCATTGCAACACTACATCTACTTTAGATGGGTCAATAGAAATTCCACTACTCGAAATGACATGACCAAGAAAACTAACCTCTTTCAACCAGAATTCGCATTTGGACAGCTTTGCATACAATTTTCTTTCCTTCAAAATCTGCAATAATGTTTTAAAATGTTATGCATTCTCTTCTTTCGACTTAGAATAAATCAAAATGTACTAAATGAACACCACCACAAACTGATCCAAATAAGTATGAAAGATATGGTTCATATACTCCATGAATACTCCCGGGGCATTGGTAACACCGAAAGGCATCACTGAATACTTGTAGTGCCCATAACGCGTTCTGAACGCTGTCTTCTAAATATCTTCATCTTTCACTTTAATCTGATGATAACCTGATCTCAAGTCAATATTGCTAAACACACTAGCACCCACCAATTTATCCATCAAGTCATCTATTCTTGGAAGCGGATACTTGTTTTTAATTGTCACTTTATTCAACTGTCTATAATCAACACAAAGTCTCATGCTACCGTCTTTCTTCTTTACTAACAACACTAAAGCTCCCCACAGCGATACACTTGGTCTTACAAACTTCTTCTCAAGTAATTCTTCCAATTGCTTCTTCAATTCCGACAACTCAGATGCAAACATCCTGTACGGTTCCATAGAAATAGGTCTGTTACTAGGTACAAGATCAATACCAAATTCAACCTCTCTTTCCGGTGGTACATCTGGAATTTCATTTGGGAAAACTTCAGGAAACTCATGCACCACCTGTAACTATTAAATTATAGCTTGATTCTCAGGAGATAGCGATGCTGTCAATGAGAATACCTAAGCTTCACCTATCATCAACATCTTCAGCTGTCTGACAGTCAATACACCATCTTCTTCTTTTTCAAGCGAAGAAAACCTCACAGACTTGTTATAACAATTAAACATAGTTATATTCTAACCAATTCATACCTAAGATTACATTCAATCCACTCAACGTAAAACAAACCAAATCAATAATAAAGTCTATGTCGAAGATCGACAAAGGACACTTTAAACACATAAAAGAAGTAGTCATCGATCCTTTCGCAAGAGTCTCGAAAATCATCTCTCCATTCATATAAGAGAACATAAGACCCAATATTTCAACACAATTAGCAACAATAAAGCAAGGAGTAGCACCAGTATCAATAATAGTAATTAAATAAGTACTATTAATGAAACATGTACCTCTGATGAGTATGTCCTCATTAGGTGTTTGGGTCCCAACCAAAGCGAACACTTTTCCACCGGTATGCGCCTTCTTTGGCTTCTGACACTGACTACCAATATGTCCTTCTTCACCACAGTTGAAACAAACCATATCTTTATGCTTACATTCAGACATAGCATATACGGTCTTACTGCGACAGAAACACCTCTTGATTTGAGCATTACACACAGTACTCTTATGACCAGCTTGTCCACATTTGAAACACACAACTTTAGCAGGAGCATGTCCCTCACTAGTCCTCTGACCCGAAGAAACTCTCTGCTTACCTTTACCAGCATCATACGACTTGTCATGATTTTGTTGGTGCTCACCTCTTTTCTCTCTAACGATCTTGTAAAGAGCATCACTATCTTCCTTATAAATCCTACAACTATCAACCAAATCAGGAAAAACACGGACCTTCTGATACCTAATTATCTTCTTGATCTCTGAGTGCAACTCATTCTCGAACTTAACGCACTTTGAAAATTCAACATTGGCACCATCAAAATGCGGATAAAACTTAGCCAACTCGACAAACCTTGCAGCATATTCCGTAACAGACATATTACCCTGCTTCAGCTCAGGAAATTCAATTTCTTTCTTACCCCGAACATCCTTAGGATAGTACTTCCTCATAAACTCTCTACGGAACACAACCCAAATGACCTCTTCACCTGCAGGTTCTAACCTCGGATGCGTCTCTAGTCACCAGTCATCAGCCTCGACTGCTAACATATGAGTGCCATAACGAACCTTATGTGTTGGAGTGCAGTCCATCACACGGAAGATCCTCTTCATCTCCTTCAACCAATCCAAAGCTCCATCAGGATCATACTTGCCCTTGAAGGTAGGCGAATTTTCCCTCTGAAAGGTTGCCAAACTACGAGATCCAGCATCCCTGTCAGCATTCGACTGATTCTTGATCGCGACTTTATCGTCTATTAATCAGCAGACTGCAAGTGCACAGTCCTATCGCGTAGTTTTAAAAGATATCGAACCCACAGAGACTATAAATCGAACTATTGTTATCCTAAGTTACGGTATCTGACTAAGGCGAATAATTCTTTAAGGTTTTGGTTAAGGAAAATATAATAAATAAATAGATATTAGTATGTAATTCGTCTAACCTAAGGGGATCTGAATTTCCACTGGCTTGTTACTTAAGTTGATAGAAATCTTATTTCAGCAAACAATATTCATCTAAAGATCCTATCTCAAACTGTCGCTCTGTTGAATCGGATCATGCAATTAAATCTAACGTATGCTCGCTATCCCCGAATTTAAAAACACTTTTTGAAAATAAATAAAGTTTAATCTCTTTTAAGTCATGATCTTTAAAATTAATACCTAGTATCCACTATCGGTTCTAAACCTCAATCGCTCTGTTGGTTTCTAACCTTAATCCATTTATTAACCTCAAACTTTCGCTCTGTTGGTTTCTAAACCTTTTAATAAATTAAATTAGATATCTAAATCGAAATAATATTTTTAACAACGTAACATTATGCGGTTTATTTTGATTCCTTTGGTTCGATTAATTTACATACCAATATCAAAACGATTTAGCCAAACATATTAATTAATTTAGACATGCATAAATAATACGATTCGATATATTTAAACATTTCCACAATTAAATAAATAATATCAGGCAACAATAAATAAAATAAAATAAATAAATAAAACCTGAAATTAAGAATGCTGGAAATAATCTGTTCTTGACTTCTTGAATTGAAAGGAAAAATAAAATACGACAAGGAATAAATAGCACTGATCTAACGTAAGGTTAGATCAGTGAAAACTGGAAAATACAATACTGGAATAAAATTACGAAATATGAAATAGCGGTTGTTCGGTGAAATGCCGACCCTGAATTCTGAGACTAGAGCTCCTATTTATAGATGCATGAAGTAACTTCCCATCCCTTCCATTTCGCACGCAAATCAAGACGCGGAGAAAGCGTTGCCTTAGGAGTAGGAGGCGGGGGCCTCAAGAATAGGTCAAACGTGGGGACGTGCGTCTCAACTGCATGGGAAAAAGTAGTGGGCCCCACTTGCGAGGGAGGCGGGCGCCTCCACGTGACCCTTGACTTTGAGACGTGCGTCTCAACTGCGAAATGGAGGCCCCACTAAGGAGGCGGGCGCCTCCGAGGAAAGAGGAAAGTTGAGACGACCGTCTCAGCCCACGTGGCAAGGGCATGTGCGTGCTGGTCTGGGCTTGCTTGCTTTGGGCTTGCTTGCTTGTGGGCTTAGTCTTGGACCTTTGCTATAATTGTTTTCTACTTCTTAACACCTCCCTTTCACTATATCACTCATTTGCTTCATTTCTTTGCTTTTTAATCCAATTTTTCCTCGATTTTACTTCTTTGCTCGATTTATCTTTATTTAATACGAAATACCTGAAACATAGAAAATACCAACGTAATATAGAAATAAAGTGAAATAATTAAATAAAAACATTAACATTATTTATGAAAAATACATCAAATATGTTATATAAAATCGTGTTATCAAACTCCCCTATACTTAAACCTTTGCTTGTCCTCAAGCAAAAAGTAAAAATGAAAAATCACCTGAGCATATGTCAAACGCAGATATATAACACAATTCAATTTGTACTAGGTTGCAATTCACTTCTTTGTTGGATAACTCGAGTTTAGACTTTGACACCAAAATTACCGTAATAACACTAGATAACCCCATTTATGCAGACCAATTTAAGTCATGAATTATAGCTCGACCTAATACTTTCGTTTTGTTTCACCCGTTTTCATTACGCGCAATCACATTAAGCCCATTACCTTCGCACATAGTGGAGTAACCGGTTAGTGACTTTGATCTTTATAATCCATTAGGAGTCCGGTAATTATATTTGGTACTCCTTTATCCAATTACAAATTGCGGGGGATCGGATCGTCATCCGCCCTACCAAGTTCAGCACCAGGGACCACTGAACCAATTCATAATGGATGTTTGCATAAATATTTTATAGTTTCCGCAACTGTTGAATTAAATGATCTGGTAAGGACCATCTAACTTAATAAGTGCATCTTCTAATAAAAATTTTCTTTAAAATTCTTGATCAATCACTTATATTCATCGATTCTCCACGTAGTTTGTCGTTTAAGGCGGTGCCGACTGCTTAATAAACTACTCGGGATTACTTTAAAACTAAGTCTTAATGTGTTGGTATAATAAGTACTTAAATCAATCTAACACATCGGGGGTTTTAAAGTGTTAGGACGATAACAATTTTGCTAAGTCGCGCTCGAATTCTTATTTAAAAATAGGCAACCTAAGTATTATTTGAGTGTGTTAATATATACGTTTTAATTTTTGTTAAAATTTGTCGTTATGGCTCAAGAAAAAGGAGAAATTCGAATAAGCACGAAATTTAAACATAAAAGACTAAAATTTCATAAACATGTATTTTATTGAATGGAAATTTTGCAATACATAGAAAAAGGAAACTAAAAGGGAAAAACTAAATAGAGCAAAGAAAATAAAAATGAACAAAGAAATGTTCTGACTCCCCCAAACTTAAAATAAGCATTGTCCTCAATGCGATAAAACCAGGAGAAATCAGAAAGGGGAAGGGTGGTCACTCGAGCAGGGAATCTTAATTTGCATGCCTTTTTAGTAATACATGTGACTTAGGCAAATAAGGAACAATTTTGTAGACCACATGCATACATATTATATACTTGCATATATATATATATATATATATATATATATATATATATATATATATATATATATATATATATATATATATTATAAATAATTCTAGAATTTTAATATATATAATACTAGTATATAATGCTTTTTAATTAATATAATAAATATTAGGAAATATTGATTTGGTATATTAATAGGAGAAATGCGATAATTAAAATATTACTCAATTATAATTATAAATATTAATGTGAAATTTTTATTGAGTTTAATTATCGGTATTACGGGGAAATAGTTCAAGCGCATCAGATGAAAGGGTGCAACCGATAATCGAATAAAATTAAAAATTTAACATAAAATAGAAAAATTGAAAATACGAAAAAGAAAATTTAAAATTGAATGACTACTCGTTGATTTTCCATTGCCACTTATCAAGCCATCTCACATATCCCTCACCTTTTCTTTTCTTACGTCTATAGAGCGGGTTATTCTTTCGAAATTTTGGTAGTGGTCCTGGATTTATCCTAAGTATAAGTTTTTCAATTTTTGGCTTAGTGATTTCGTCCATCGCCTCATAAGTTAACCTCACCCTTTTAACAGTAATTATATCCCTAATTTTATGGTCCTCTAATTTTCGCTTTTTAGGTAAGACTTCAAATGGTGAATTAGTATGAATATTTTTCAATACCGCAACGTGCGTTTTAGATTGGGAGTTTACCGGAGTTTCCATAAAAATTTTCGAGAAGGGAATCAGTGGGATGTAGTGATTCGGGATTACAATAGATGCTTCTTTTTCTACCTCTTTTACAACCTCCTCTTCGAACAGTGTTGATGGATTTTCATCAACCTCCCCTA
Organism: Vicia sativa; assembly: GCA_021764765.1. Lineage (NCBI taxonomy): Eukaryota > Viridiplantae > Streptophyta > Magnoliopsida > Fabales > Fabaceae > Vicia > Vicia sativa. The sequence goes on from CM038792.1 coordinate 155,443,667, forward strand.
TTTTCTCGTCAGAACTTTCCTCGGCCACAATATCACTCTCCTCATACTCATCATCACTTTCTAGATTTCCAAGTAGAATTTCCATAATGGTTGTTTCAACATCCATATCTTTCTCGGGTTGAGGTTCTAGAAGGTTTTGTTTGAGTTGGGAGATTTGAGTCTCTAAGAACATGTTGTGAGACGCGAGGGATTCAACCATATTGGTTAGTTGGCTAAGAGTTTCATTATTTTGAAGATTTTGGATAGTTTGTGTCTCTATAAAGTGTTCAATCATAGACTCTAACCTAGAGTTAGTTATCATCTCATCAGAATCCTCCATTGATGTTTCGAAATTAAAATCTTGCGATTCTTCAGAGTCTTGAAAGTAAGTTAAAGTCTCTTTTTGTGTTTCCCTATCATGTTCTATCATCCTACATGATTCGTTAAAATCTTCCATTAATATTTCGAGATCAGATTTGTATGGTTCTGGTGATCCTTCAAAATATTGGGTGTGATAATTGTAGGAAGGATTGGGTTGAGGAAAGGTTTGGTTGAAATTATAAGTTTCTTGTGGTTCTTCAAAATATGGGGATTGGTAGTTTTGAGGGTAGTTGGGGTAGGAGTAGGTTTGTGAAGCATTAAAGTTTTCCATCAGTATTTCAAGGTCGGATCTATGGGATTCTTGTGGTTCCTCATAATACTGATAATGGGCATAGGAAAAATTTGGGTCATACATGGTAAATAAAATAAAAATGCCTTAGTCTATACTTGTAACACCGAGTTACAATATCGACTTAAATAGTCCCCAAGCGCCAAAAACTTGATCGCGACTTTATCGTCTATTAATCGATTGATGCACGATCCTATCGCGTAGTTTTAAAAGATATCGAACCCACGAGACTATAAATCGAACTATTGTTATCCTAAGTTATGGTATCTGACTAAGGCGAATAATTCTTTAAGGTTTTGGTTAAGGAAAATATAATAAATAAATAGATATTAGTATGTAATTAAATAACCTAAGGGATCAATTTCCAACGGCTTGTTACTTAAGTTGATAGAAATCTTATTTCAACAAACAATATTCATCTAAAGATCCTATCTCAAACTGTCGCTCTGTTGAATCGGATCATGCAATTAAATCCTAACGTATGCTCTCGCTATCCCGAATTTAAAAACACTTTTGAAAATAAATAAAGTTTAATCTCTTTTAAAGCGCATGATATTTAAAATTAATACCTAGTATCCACTATCTGGTTCTAAACCTCAAACTGTCGCTCTGTTGGTTTCTAACCTTAATCCAGTTTATTAACCTCAAACTTTCGCTCTGTTGGTTTCTAAACCTTTTAATAAATTAAATTAGATATCTAAATCAGAAATAATATTTTTAACAACGTAACATTATGCCAGTTTATTTTCAGATTCCTTTGGTTCGATTAATTTACATACCAATATCAAAACGATTTAGCCAAACATATTAATTAATTTAGACATGCATAAATAATACGATTCGATATATTTAAACATTTCCACAATTAAATAAATAATATCAGGCAACAATAAATAAAATAAAATAAATAAATAAAACCTGAAATTAAGAATGCTGGAAATAATCTGTTCTTGACTTCTTGAATTGAAAGGAAAAATAAAATACGACAAGGAATAAATAGCACTGATCTAACGTAAGGTTAGATCAGTGAAAACTGGAAAATACAATACTGGAATAAAATTACGAAATATGAAATAGCGGTTGTTCGGTGAAATGCCGACCCTGAATTCTGAGACTAGAGCTCCTATTTATAGATGCATGAAGTAACTTCCCATCCCTTCCATTTCGCACGCAAATCAAGACGCGGAGAAAGCGTTGCCTTAGGAGTAGGAGGCGGGGGCCTCAAGAATAGGTCAAACGTGGGGACGTGCGTCTCAACTGCATGGGAAAAAGTAGTGGGCCCCACTTGCGAGGGAGGCGGGCGCCTCCACGTGACCCTTGACTTTGAGACGTGCGTCTCAACTGCTGCGAAAATGGAGGGCCCCACTTGCTAAGGAGGCGGGCGCCTCCGAGGAAAGAGGAAAGTTGAGACGACCGTCTCAGCCCACGTGGCAAGGGCATGTGCGTGCTGGTCTGGGCTTGCTTGCTTTGGGCTTGCTTGCTTGTGGGCTTAGTCTTGGACCTTTGCTATAATTGTTTTCTACTTCTTAACACCTCCCTTTCACTATATCACCCATTTGCTTCATTTCTTTGCTTTTTAATCCAATTTTTCCTCGATTTTACTTCTTTGCTCGATTTATCTTTATTTAATACGAAATACCTGAAACATAGAAAATACCAACGTAATATAGAAATAAAGTGAAATAATTAAATAAAAACATTAACATTATTTATGAAAAATACATCAAATATGTTATATAAAATCGTGTTATCAATTCTACATAGCCTGAGTCATAGCTTCCAAAGCAACAACAATTGTAGCACACTTTCTTCCAACCATCTCAACTTATCACTACAACATAAACAACAGTTAGAACTAAATAATAATACTCGATTGTTACACGACTAGACAACTTGGCCGGACGGACCGACCTGCTCTGATACCACTGATGTAGCACCCTATTTCTATCAGGTATTTATAAACAAAATCAGAGTGATAAAATTTCAACCAAATATGGGATATCACATTTTGATCCTAAACAAACAACGACATAAAACTCATTATAACAAATGCATAACACATATAATCAGAGAGAACTCATAACAACCTTTTAGTCTCCAAAATAAATCAACTTTATTAAATAACCATGCAACGTATTTTTCAACATAATCTCCCAAAATAAATCATAGCATCTTGCTCAACAAAATCAAATATGCGTTCACTCCCCCTGAGTGCTACGTATAAGAGCAAATGACACCAACTCGAACTAACAATTGTAACAACTACTAAGAATCAGCTAATCTTCCTGATTACTTGCACGTTACCCACGTAGAGGCAACATCACAACAGAAGGGGTGACATATCTAATGATATAAACAAAAGTATGATAATTAATATATTAGACTAGAATCATACGAATTTACACCGCTTCATAACAACCACCAAATCACAAATCAACCAGCAACATAACACAATAACAACTTCAAGATGCAACTCAAATGCGACTCAACTATGCATATGCATGTGGTACCATTGGAGCATAACTCCCAACTTAAAACCTGCCAGTTTATCGAAGAATCTACAAGGTATAAGCCTTCAACTTAATATTTTGCCAATCCAGACCAACGTGTTGAGCATCTACTCCAAGTTAGAGAATGCAATGTATGCGACCATTATGAATGACATACAACAACAACAACCAAACAACTCAGACAACATAACAACTTTCAATGTTGGCTATCAAGCCTCCAACTTACACTTGTCTACAATTCGGAACAATTACAACTTATTCAATTGTACCTGAAAATCCATACATTCAACTTAATTTCAACAAAATAAAACAACCACAATCACCTACTAGTATATACGAATTACCTCGACGAATTTCGATCAATTCCTAAAAACTAATTTTACCGCTTAATTTACTAATTCAGCTAATTCTACATTATTTCCATTCACTACTATTACTACCAATTATTATCTAGCTTCTGCTAAATTATCGTACTGATATAGTTAATTACCCTGCATCCAAAAATCATCCAATCATCAAAATTTCAACTCTGCTACTAAAATATCAATATATGTTAACACTTGCTATCAGCCATTTACCTACTCTGTATCACTATATGTTCTAATAATTTACTAATGCTATTATACTATTATTGTCATTATACTATTTTCTTAAGTTTATTAGTATTTCTCCAATTCACTTATGTTCCTATTACCTAATGATGTTGCTTACCCAAAAACTAGAAAACGAAATCTAAAACAAGATGCATATACACGTAACCAGGAAATGGCAAAGAGGAACAAGGTGGGGCGCCCACCCTCCTTAGTGGGGCGTCCTCCCTCTATCTCTATATATATATATATATATATATATATATATATATATATATATATATATATATATATATATATATATATATATATATATATATTATTTTCTTTTCTTCTTTCTTACTAACAGGGTTTGCCAAAAAAAAATACAATGGTACCTAAGAACATCACGTGGCCATATGAGGAAAGGGAGGATGATAATTGGGGCGCCCACCCTAGCTAAGGGGCACCCGCCATCCTAAGAATGTGGGGCCCACTTTTCTCCTTTCTTAAAATGGGACGGTCGTCCCTGATCTTACTCCTTTCTCCACCTGCTTGTCTTATTCAATACAGTATCATACATTCTTATTTCTTTCAACCCATATTGCCCATGGTTTTTCCCAGAATTATTTCGATTCAGTAATTCAAATCACACCCTATATGTACATGAATACTACAACAACACAATACCAACAACATGTACAATTTTTATTCAGCACGATTTCATCAAGGAATAATAAATTTTTTCACAATCTAAACACTACAATTCAACACATCACAGTATAAACTCATATAACCCCAATTCCACATATCAATCATCATATTCCCGATTATAAATTTCGAACCCCACCCTTACCTTGGATTGAAGGTAGCTCAAATTTTTCCGATCGAAATTCTCTTTGGTTCCGGTTGGAATCTCTCACGGTGGCAAGTTTCCTCAAACCCTTGTTTTTCCTTTTTTCCCTAATTTTCACGTACTGATTCCTTCTTTTTCTTATTTGGCTACAAGTAACTACTTATACTACTAATATTATTTTTATATCTTACTAACTTGTCTTAATTGACCTACCAAATAACACCCTCTATTTTGCTATTTCTCACATACAACTTAACCTAACTAAATTAATTAACATTCTATTAAAACTAATATTATTTCTAATATTAATTTCTCCCGGCTAAATCGACCATTTATCCAATTATCAACTTATCAGTTCAAACAACGTATTCAACAAATATTCAGAAAAAATACTTAAAATATTTAATTAAATACCGGTGTTACATTTCCCACCAACATGTATGGCCATATCTGCAGCTCTTTTACCTTTGCAACTTCTCATGTTATGACCAACACTTCCACATTTTTTACATGTAACAATTGCTAAGGTCCTCCGCAACACATATGGGTTTCTTGCCTCATCATTTAACTTGTTCCACATCTTTTTGGGGCGCCCAATTGCCCTTCTCATAATTGGTGGGTTGAATGCCATTTGTCCATCCACAACATGCCATAGTTGAGGTCCATTGGTTGGGTAGATGATGTTGGAGTAACATTCCAAATATTTAGACTTTCTGCATTTAGAGAATTATCTATCAGCAACATTTACAGAATTACATAATTACAAGAGATAATAACAGAATTACAAAATTAGTCTTACTTATAGTAGTCATCAACATATTCTTCAGGTGACTTCTTAATTTGCCACATACAAGAGATATCATGTATGCAAGGAATCCTAGTCAACATCCACACACTACATGAACAAGTTCCTTCTTTGAGATTAATGCAAAATGTTTCTTTCCCATTTGTGACTCCAAAAATTTCCATATCATCATCATCATGTCAGGTGGGAGTCCATTTATGAGCATACTTCTTCTTCTTTTCCAAGACTAGTTGGATATTTGGACACATATCTCCAGGATACTTCTATATCATTTCCTTCTGAAGTGTTATCCTCTTAGTGAGATAATGTTTAATTCCCTACAACAAAGAAATGATTGGTTTGTCTCTGTGCTCCAATATAGCTCTGTTAAATTCCTCGCACATATTATTGACTTGAAGGTCACACTTAACATGTGTCTTGAAATATGATCTAGACCAAAACTTTGCAGGCATTTCCATCATGTCTTCCCAAGCTTCAGGTTTCACAGCTTTTAGCCTAATCATTACTCTCTCCCGTTCTTGAATGGTAGTTTCCCCAACAGCACTCCAAAACATCTATTTCATTTCCACACCAAAATATTTCTTCTTCCAATTCCCATATAGATGCTTTACACATAACCTTTGTTCAACATGCTCACTTACAACTTGAACAAGCCCCTGACAAGATAAAAACATTAGAATATAATATTACAATAACCACACTACATAAAAAACTAACAACATTCACACAATACCTTCTGCTGATCTGAGATGAATGCATAAGGAATATTGTTAATTGTCTGCAAGTCTTCAAGGAGTAGTTTTATGAACCACTCCCAGGAATCCCTTGTCTCAGCTTCTACAACAACATATGCAATGGGAAATATTTGGTTATTCCCATCACTTCCAACAACATCCATTAGTTTTTTCCCATAATCACCTTTCAAAAAGCATGCATAAAGCCCTATTAATGGTTTGCAGAAGTTAGCAAATCCAACCTTACATGCTTGTAGACAAACATATATTCTTTCGATTTCAAAAACTGGACCATTAGTTGAATCAAAACACTGGATAATTACACTACTGTTAGGGTTTGAATTTAATAATTCTTGTGCATAACTCCTCAAATGTGTAAAGTGCTCCCTCCTAGAACCCTTTATTAATTCCATTTCTTTTCTCTTAGCTCTGTATGCCTGATCAGATGACAGTTTCACACCCCATCTTTCAATTGCTAAAGATATTAATCCACTTGGTTTTATGTTTGGAGTGTGTCTAAGGATATGTGCAAATTGCTTGGCCAACCAACAAGTTTTGGCTTGTCTATTTTTTGGAGTCCTAGCACAAGTATGCTCATCATATAAACTAGATATTGCCCAAATTGGTTTCCAACCCTCTTACTAAACCTTATGTAGAATTTACACCCCTCTATGCAATTAACAACCATCCTCTTTCCATCATTCTTTTTGAACCACACATTCTTGTTATGAACCATGGCATATTCCTTGACAGCATCCTTAATAACATCCTTATTGTTAAATCTGGTGCCTAATTTGAACAGTGGGGTATCACTACTTTGGTAATTTGGAAAATGCTCATACTCTTCTTCATACTCACTAGCAGGAGGAGTGTATAGCCGATATGAATCTTCATCCATAAATTGCTCAAGAGGTAATTCTGATATCTCATTAGGTAAGCATGTAGTCGAATCCAAATCCACATAATCATCCTCAGAATCACCCACAATATCAACATCATTATCAGAACCACCCTGCAAATCAGATTCACCCTCATATTTATCACCCTCATCCATCTCACCATCAGAATTATCAGCCACTCCCTCATCCATCTCACAACCAACATTATCAGTCACACCCTCATCTTTATCACCCTCATCATTCTCACCCTCATGATTTGTCACACCATCATCCATTTCACAACCAACATTATCAGTCACTCCCTCATCCATCTCACAACCAACATTATCAGTCATTCTCTCACCCTTAGTAGACTTCACACCCCCACCCTCAATAGACTTCAACCCTCAGCAACACCCTCACTCTCAGTATACTTCACACCCTCATCAACCTCAATATCATCATTGGTCCATCCTGACCCAACTCTGCCTCATCTACTATATTTGGGATATCAACACCATGCTCAACATAAACATAAACCAACTCAAATCCCTCAACATCTTTAGCAAATTTTAGTACATCATTATCATTCTCTATAAGTGTAAGACCCCTAACAAAGCTAAACCTATGGTTGACATACCAAAGACACTTCATGCTTGTGTATCCTACCTGATGAACTAATTTCTCCAGCTCTATGTAGGACATGCAATCAACGTTACATGCCCATGTCATTTCTTTTACTAACCCATCCAGATACCATTTAACAGGAGACTGTACAAGTGTGCCACGATGGTGAATTCTAAGCCTAACTGTATTTTCACTTGATGGCCTGTATACGGAAAAATAAGAAACAATTAAAGACTTAGTGCCCCTCTTTCAGATTAAACAAATAGGCATCATGGGACCACTAAGAAACATTTGAGAAGAAGACAAGATGGGACCACATAGATGCACAATAAAAGAGAAACACCATACATGAAACAAAACTTGTCGTTTTCATGTGTTTTGGAAGAAGGTTGTGCTTGATACATTGCTCTAATACACACGTCTTGTTCTGTAAACAACTTGGTCGAAAATGCAACACGAAAATGGATCACTAAGAAGATGCTTGAAAGGGAATTAGGGTTTTCACGCATAAGAGAATTGAAAGAGGATTAATTTTACTATAGAAACTTTACGTGATTCAATTAAATAATATAAATAATTTCTGATATAATATAAAATGAAAATACAAATTTAAGAAAATAATAAAATTACATTATTAATGCATGTGTCACATCATTAAAAATTCAAATGCATGTGACTAGAATCAAATGCATGTGCCACATCATTAAAAATTCAAACAAATGGCCAATGAGCACTACAAATTCACCAAAAAAGTATTGAGGGACTTAATAGTTGGATTTTTTTAAAGAGGGACTAAAATCTTATTTATTTCATTATAGGGAGACAAAAGTGCATTTAAGCCTATATTTTTTCTCATAGCTTCTCAAATTAGATGAGGTTTGTTACTGTTATTTGTTAAGATAGCGAAGACGAATATGAAAAAATGAGAACAATCAACAAAAAAAACATGCAACAAACGAGATAATGACTAACAAGAAGAAAGAAGACGAAGAATACCTTAATGTATGAAGTACAATATTCACAGCTAATGGCGGAAAAGAAGAGAAAAAATGGGTGCTAGGGTTTCGCTGTGAAGGAAACGACGCTACTGTCATTAAGAAGAAATTATTCTAAATTGATCGAAATTCAATACTGCATCTTATAAATTATTTAATATCATTTTATTTATTCAATATATATATATATATATTCTCTCCGTCTTAAATTATAAACTAAAATAATATTTTATGTTGATTGAGTATTTAAAATATTTGATCTGTATATAGATCAGATACAATAGATGTTTAATAAACTTAAAAATAATTTTATTTTTAATAATGGAGAGAGTATATATATTTCGCTTGTTTGCTTATAAGTGACTCCATGATAGATAATTAGTCCATTTATATTGTCAAAAAGTAACTTAGAAAAAATATTTGACCGTAAAGAAACTATTTTCCATAATTAATTAGTTATACAACTTTAATTTTATAACACTTATTGAATGTCTAAAGTTTGGTGAGGTTTAAGTTATCGTTATAAAATTAGGGATAATCTACCTTCAATGATATATATTAATAAAATTTTATCACATAAAAAATTTTAAAATTATATATTAACATCAAAATTTAAAATATTGGGTCTGTGTCTTTTATCATTTAAAAATAGTTTAATATCATCTTTTTCATTGAATGTGAGAATTATTACCCACATTTGACATCCCAACATTTTACTATTCAAAAATCAAGTCGAAAATCAAATTATATATTATTTTTTGATTTCATTTTGATTCTTTAAAATTTTAGATTAATATGTGATTTTAAATTCTACTTTATATGACAAATTTTAATTGATACACGCCATAAGAGATAAATCATCTCTAAACCTGTGTAGGAGCAGCAGACTCTACAACACACGGACCCAAAATTTTAAAAAATCTAATTTATTTTTGTATTAATATTAATAAATAAAAATATGCTATAAAAAAACTCAATAAATCAAAAAAATACTATCATAAAAATCCAATACATTATAAAAATGAGATTGCTTAAAATCTTTAATTAAATGTTTTTTTAAATATATAATTATTTTTTTATATGTCATTTTTAATTTAATATAATTGTATTTTTTTTTAAATTGAGATTCATTTTTAAAAGGTGAGGTCTAGCCTACCATTTAAAAATTTAAGGGTAATTTACCCTTAACGACTAATATTAATGAAATTTTATCACATAAAATTAATTTTTAAAATCACATATTAACTTAAAACCTTAGGATATTAGGTCTATGTGTTTTTTCATCTAAAAAAAGATTTAACATTCTCTTTTTCATCAAATGCAAGAATTATTAGTCACACTTGACATACCAACACCTTACTACTCAAAAATCAAATTAAATATTATTTTCTTGCTTTCATTTTAATTTATTAAGGTTTTAGATTAATATGTGATTTTAAAATTTTAATTTATATAACAAAATTTAATTGATACATGTCATAAGGAGTAAACTACCCCTAAATTTTTAACGAATAGCCAAAAATTTATCTTTTTAAAATTAGAACGGAGCCTCTAATTCAATTGTATCGACTCTATCTCTAAATTTTTAAGGGGTTGTCAAAATTTTACTCTAACATTTTTATAAATTTTTTCTCGGATTTGGATTTGTTGTAGTGGGTAAATCTTGCATTCACACAGTTAAGCAGTTCTGACAGCTCGATTAAAATTGGATAGTTTTAATTTATCACAATATTTTTTGAATTAATGAATAAAATTTTGAACTTTTTTTTTGTTGTCTATTTGATCAAAATCAAACTGGTTATAATACCTTGACAGCGTGACTCAGTGGAATAAATGGATGCCAGTGTATTCAAATCTCCTTTCCTCTGGTATTAGCTATCTCTGAACCCGTCAAATATTGGGCTCTATTTATAAAGATAAAGACAACAAATAGTTTGAAAAAAAGTACTCCCTCCATCCTAAATTATATATTATTTTGGTCATTTCATGGAATTTAAAAAATTTAATTATTATTTATGAAAAAGTGAAATAATGTATGAGTTTATAAATATGTCATTCAATAATTACATTGAAAAACGAAATCAAAATAATGAAAGAAAAAAGAGAAATAAATATTTGAAGGTATATTAGACAAAAGAATTATAAATGATGTATTGAAATTTTAAAGTGAATTATAATTTAAAAAAATATGTTTTATAAAATGACTTATAATTTGAAATGGAGGGAGGAGTAGATTGACTGGGATACAAATGAATGGCTCTTCACTCCCCTTTCTTTGGTAACAAACTCACAGTTTACATTTTGTCTTTTTATGAAACCACCGGTAACATTTGAAATGATGAATACACGAGTAGTACTCACTTTCATGTTAATAAAATGTTGATTTAGTTTTTGATGTTAATTTAGCTGTAACCTAGGTATACTAGGTAATGCTATAAGTAGTGGTTAAAGAAAACATCTGTAATTGAAGTGTCGGAGTTTGTCTGGAAATTGTAGTGATAATACGTAGTGCCCTGGTAGTATACAACTACTGACGATCGAATTGCTTTAAGAATAAAAGACATACGAGGCAGTGGTAATCCGTAAGTTTGTTGAGGTATTACTGTCCCGATATACTAGTAATACTATGATGGTATATGTATGTGCATGGATATGCATCATGCATCATGCATGCGTGGATGTGAGAGTGAGATATTGGCTACAAGCATCATCATATTTTAGCTAGCCGTACGTGTGAAACCATGCTATTCCATCACAATGGATGATTTTAGTGACTATAAAAACCAAATATCTTGATGACATGCATCGTATAATTCGGTTCTTGTGTGATGATGATATTATACAAAACAAAAGAATAGAAGCCAATATGAGAAAAGGACAAAAAACAAGAACATGGACCGACAAACCCGGTGGTGCAAAACGGCCGCAAGAGGGTGGTATCAGAATCTCAACAAACCGTTTTTTACAGCTGTACCAGTACAGTACTACCCTCTCTCTCTCTCTCACTAAACTCACGGTTAACATTTTGTCTTTTTATGAAACAACTCTTACTAACATTTTCAAATGATGAATACACGAATACTATTACTCTCTCTCTCTCTATATCACTATATAATCTCTCCTCCTCTTCACTACTTTTTCATACTCATTCTCTTGCTTCAATTTCAATCAATATGGACCCAAATTCACACTCCTTCTTTTCCAGCAACACCTCCTCCTTCCCCGTAGACCCAATGTTCTCCAACTTCACCCTCCAATCTCTTCTCACTTTCAACCCTTCCTTCTTCACCGACAACTTCCTCGCCATATCCGACCACCCTCATCAACTCCCTACCCTCCCTCAATCCCTCACCGATCAAACTCCATACCTTGACGACAACAAAAATGCTCTCATAGTCCCCAAAACCGAACACCCTCTTAATCTTCCTCCATTACAAGAATATCTCCCAATTCAACAACAACCCTTCAACTTCTTCCCCCAATACTACCCACCCTTTGAAACTTTCCATCATCTCCCTCAACTCCACTCCCCTGAACACTCTAACAGAAAACGCCTCCGCCACCCACAACAGAAACAACCTCACTTTGTCCGTGCAAGATCTCCTTCTTTGATTCCTCAGAGCAAGTTAGCAAGACAGAGAAGACAAACGCTAAGCGAGAAAACACGCTGTTTGCAGAAACTAATGCCATGGGATAAGAAAATGGATCAAGCCACCCTTTTCGAAGAAGCTTACAAATATGTTAAGTTCTTGCAGGCACAGGTCTCTGCTCTTCAATCAATGCCTTTTCGTTCCACCACCACCACCTACGGTGGCGGAGGTGGTGTTTATGGTGACTTGAAGGGGCTTAACAGAAATCAGGCTTTGCAGGTTGTGGTGAACTCACCGGTAGCACAAACAAAACTTTGTTCACAAGGTTACTGTGTTTTCTCAATGGAACAAATCTCTTTGCTCAGAAAATTATCAGAGAGAAAACAACAACAACAACAACTGCAGCAGCAGAATATGTCTGATAATGCTTCTTCTTCCAACACTTTTTTTCACTAAAGACCAACAAAACGTCATCGTTTTATTATAACATCTTTTCAGTGACATTATTTTTTGCCAAGTATTTACTCAGTTTCTGTCAAGCTTTCTAGTGATTTTCTTAGTATTAACTTTTTTGGTTTTTTTAGGAAGAAGAAAGGTTTCGCTTAGTATTGTGTTCTAGTTATGGTTAAACTAAATATGTTAATGCTGATTATAATCAACTAAATCAAGTATTAAAGAACTTAGCGTTTTAATGTTTGATATGCTTTGTTATTAGCACTAAGTTTCTTGTTCTATTGCACGCACTGCTATCTTTATTATTTTATGTTGTGACTGTTTTTTAGTTTAATTAATGAGTGACCGTTGATTTTCATAACCATATTGGTATAAGCCTCTTGTAAGACTTAAGAGTGTAAAACAAGTAGTACTCCAAATTAGATTTAATAAGTTTGATAGTTGAATTAAATTCAATTATATTTGATTATAATTCAGAGATGAGAAATTCTATCGTACAAACTATTATGCTACAGAAATCTTAACAGAATCAAGCTAATTATATTTGCATTAGAAGAACTTCATTCATATTTAATTGGCTCTAATATTATTTTGTCTTCCCGTATCATGAAATCCGGAAATATTTATCAAATAAATGAGAATTAAACTTGTTTTTATTGAAAACACTAAAAGAGTTCTCTCTCCGTCTCAAAATAAAAGTCGTTTAAAGTTGTTACATACAGATTAAGATAAATAATGATTTAGTCAATAAATGTAGTATTTTTACGAAATTACTCTTAATTATTTGTTATATATTGTCATATCTTGAAAAAAGTGTAGATAAGGGGTAAAGTTGGTAAAAGTTATATTGAGAAAGTAAATAGACTATTATTTTGAGACAAATATTTTTGACTAAAAAGACATTTATTTTGAGACAAAGAGAGTAATTTCCTTGTAGATGTTCAGGGAGAGGGAGAGTCGTAAATGATTGATTATTTTTATTTATTTATTGTCTATGTTTCAGATGATACATTCCATCATCCCGTAGTCCCCTTTATAGGTCTTTCAGTGTCCTTCAATGCCTGCTTAAAGGCGAGCTCCTTCATATCCTTACTTAACTCATTACATTGTAACAATCGTTGCTGCCATGAATGATGGGCAATAAAAATATCGTAACGTCCGCATTAATCAGGCTATTGTCGTTACATTTATACTCGGAGTCAACTTCGTGCAGGGAGTTTTTGACGAAATGAGTACATACTCGGATGAATAACATCTCCAATCCGAGCTAGCAAATACTCGACTATGAGGCTCGCTACTGCCCTACCTGAGTAGGTAGTCGTCTCACTACCTTACAAACTTGTATTCACATGTTAACTATCGACTACTTTGCCTCCGAGTTCACACTCCGGTCTAGGTAAAATATTTTGGGATGTACATAAGCCCCCGACCATGAAATATGTAGGATTGAAGTGTTCAGTCAGTAGAAACCTGATACCTTACCCTATGGCCCGGGTAGTGAATGTGGTCATCCTTCCTTTTTCGGTTTTAACTCGGCTCACGTGATGCGCACAAATGCCTTAAACAAAAGGTCGTGACTCTTAAGTGTTTTTTCTCTTTCCTCCGGAAATGATGTTATTTTTATGGGATATTGATGTTTCCCCTTATTACAAAATACTATTCAGATGAACTTTTTAAAACCTCTTCTTTTTCCCCTTTCCTCTTTTTATCACATTTGCTCATTCGTAACGCTCGACGAATCCTCCTCAGCAAAAATCATTTGATCTTCAAAGCTTTAGCATTCACAAGTACCTTCCTTTTCCTTTCACCTACTTCTTTTATTCCTTGATTCTTTGAACTTTCTTTTATGTTATGGTAATCATTAGGGAGTGTGATAGTGAGGGGGACATATTAAAACCCCCAAAATATTAGGAACAAAGAGATATGTGGAATTAACGTGTGCGAGAGATTAAGGATAACTTAGGTCGGAAAGAGTTCAATCATGCCATATAAGAAGTTTATGGGTGATATTTTTACTTCTATAAGCGATTCAGACTCCGACCCTTCTTCATCAGGTTTTGTAGAGATATTAATGGTCATGGATGCCTCTGTTGAAGAAGAGGTCTTGAGCTATATCCACAACTCTATCGATGATGTAGAAGTTGCTAGGATCCGATCCTTGAAGAATATATCTACTACCGGGACCAAAGACGATGTCCTCCTTGAAGAAGTGCATGTCTTCTATTTTATTTTAGGGGTGTTTGAGGACTTCAAAATTCGTGTACCCTTCTCAGATTTTGAGGTTGATATTTTGAAGACTATAAACGTGGCCCCTTGTCAACTTGTTACCTGAAATTTCTTAAGTACGTTTAAGGACACGTGTCAAAGGCAAACATCCATACAGGTTAGGGGCCGATCCTGAACGAATATAGTTTCCGTAGGAGAATTTATGAAACCAAGTCAAAAATGCCGAAAATAAGTGTGTCGACCAAGAGAGTCAAACAAGAAATTGGTCGATTCGACCAAAGTATCAGATGAACCTGGAAAATGTCGAGATTGACGTCCAAAAGGAAAAGGGGATCAAAGCGAAGGTGTCGAAGGTTAACCACATCGACTATGAAGAAAGAAAGGTTGTTGGTCGATTCGACATATTATGGATTGAATGAGAGAATTGATCGAAGTTCAGGTGTCGTCGAAGACATAGTCTAAGTCGTCGAAGACATAGTCTAAGGGACTTAGGGAAATGTTATTCTTCCTGAGATGCATAAACTAGGAGTGGTTCACTCTTTTGAAGTCACGAGCGGGAAGATTCAAATTCTGAATATCGTGGTCAGTTACCTCAAGAGATCGTGGTTGTTAGGCGCTAAATGGATGGTGAAATCTTATGTAGCGGTTACGTTTTAGTTTCATTTTTTTCCGTTGAATGCTTTAAGGGGTTATCTTGTAAATTACTATAAATAAGTCACTTCGTTGTAATTTTTAGAGGTGTTCACTTGTATTCTCAAATTTCTTACCAACACTCTGCCCAATTCAGCGCTTAAGGAAGAAAGAGTCATTAAGCTTTTGATGTACGTGAATCACCACCTTTATTTTCAATGCAATCAGTTTATCTTTTCAATTTTATCTCTTTAATGTCTTTGCTTTTTGTTTCCGTTTCGAACAACTTTACATGAACGTTTCAACACTGCTTGTGGGTCATGAGTCACCAACTAGTTTGTCCGTTGAGTCTTGTTTCGGCCAGAATATACTGTCGGTCACGAGTCACCAGTTAGTCGGTCGAAACTCCTGTGTGGAAAGCCATTGTACTGTTTTCCTTGGTCTTAGAAAACCGTTTCTTGACTAGGGCATATTTTTCGACAGAATCAGTACAATATACAAAATCTTAGCACGCGTCTTAAGATCGACTGGTCGATCTTGCGAGTAACCCTTAGTTTTAGGACCTAGGGAGGACCAGCGCTTGTTTACCATTTTCCACATTAAACACAACTACGCCTCAATAGTTAGGGCTTCATAAATACCAATTATCATTCCAAAATCTAATCGATTTTCCATTTTTGAGGATTCAAGAAGATTTATCACAAATCAATGATGTCTCATTCTTGACACTAGAAAAAATCGAGGAGAAAATGTGATGCCTAATGATTTTATTTTTCCTCAAAACCCAAAGCCTAAGAAGAATTGCCTAAGGTTCCTTCAAATTGAAAAGATACCACCCAAGCTTTATATTGGTGGACTATTAAGAGCAACCAACAATCTAAGGCCAAAAACACCTTTAGAAATAGGTCTGCAAATGTTTTTCCTTGCCACCATGACAGAGTTACTCTTAGAAGAGTCACGACTCCAAATGAAGTTTCGAGCGGCTTGTTCCAAATCTGTAACAAGAATAACTAGCCACACATATATAATATGGAATGGATAAGTATACCATAAATGATTGATTTAACAAGCTTGACTCTGCCGACAAAATATTAAAGTGAACCTTTCCAAGACGCAAGTTTGTTGATGACTTTATCGACAATCAGGGGATGAAATTTTGCTTTGGGCATTCCTTTAAAGGTAAACACTGCAATATAATTAAAAGGAGTGACGCCTTTATTGAAATCAAATAATTTAGACATAATATTAAGCTTATAAGTAGACATAGCCCCTTCATATATAGAAGATTTCTCACCATTAACAACTTGTCTAGAGGCTAAAAAGTATTCTTTGAAGACTGAAATGAGAGACTTTATGTTAAAGATATTATCTTTATTGGATATGAAAACATCGTTAGCTTAGAAAATGTGAGAAGGAACTTTAATTTGCTAAAGACCCGTGTTCAAGTCGAGAGAACCAGAGTTCACCAACTTCAAGATATTTCTGCTGAGCACTTCTTCCGTTAGGCAGAATAATAAAGGAGATAGAGGGTCTTCTTGACGAACCCCTCTAGTGCATTTAAAGTAACAGTGAAGCGAACTGTTGATAGAAATAAAGAGTCGGATAGAATGCATAATAAAAATAGTTGAGATTACTTATAAACTGCTTAAATGCAATCTGGTCACTGAATCCCACCAGATATAACATGAAATAAAATGCTCCATCGATGTTTTTAGTGTTATAGAAAATGAATAAAGTAATACTATTTTTCTCAAGGTCTTATATATAGACACCTTTCATTATCCTCTAAAGCATGTGTACTTCTAAATAGTGAAGTACCGGTATCGGACACATACCTGTATCGGATACACATACCATACTCATGGTAGTTCATTTTTTTTCTTCTCATTATTCAATTTCGAGTAAAAGTTGTGGCTATCTAAAATATCAATATAGTATATTTATGTATTTTAATATCTTCTATATTATATATTGACATTTTATTTTTTATTTTTTTAAAACTTTTATAACGATGATTTGTTAGACTCCACTCATGCATGTCAAAAATCTCTTATATTTTATTAACAGCCTATGCCCTAATATTTTTGTAAATGTCGTATCTCGTACCAGTAGCGGTACCTGCACCGAATACCGTACCATACCTATGCATAATAGTCACTATCATACATCATTTGAACATTCTCGCATTCATTATATTCATTTAGATTCTTTAAATAGACTTCATTTAATTTATTATATTATTACTTACTTCTCAATTATTTAAACAACTTATCTATACATTTTAAATATCCGCACGACCTTTTAAAAACTCTAATTGGATTCCACTAGACCCATAATATATCTCATAAATCATTGATTGTTCGCACTTTTTGAAAATAAAATAAATAAAAATGATCAATAAAAGTTAAGAAACCATTGTTAGTTTGAGCACGTACTGGAAGTGAGGAACGGAAAAACTAACGAAATACCAATCCACTTCTGACACAGTTTCATAAAAATATGGTAGACACTCTAAAAAGCATTCGATATTCATGCTGTTAGTATTTAGCATATTTATTAGATCATGACATTTTCTACTATTAATTTTTAATTTATTTATATTTTTGCGTTTAACACATCTTCGATTAATTGTTTTTAAGATCACACATTATAATTTTTAATCGTTTCAAAATTAAAATACTAAGCTACAAATGTGGATCGATCAATCTTATTTTACTTAGGTATCCAAGTATGGATAAATCAATCTTGATACAATGACCGTAGATAAAAAACAATAAATATTTATTGCAGAGAACTCTTTTCAATAATTAACTAATTTTACACCTTTAATTTTAAAACACTTATTCAATGTCAAAATATTTTCTACACATTTCCTGAGAGATTTTTGCATTTCTCAAATTAGAAAAGCTATTCCTACACTTTAAAGTGACACTACACCAGTACACCGTATGTCTATACTGTTTTATTTTTTTTAATACATTTAATTATTCCTTTTCATTTTATTTAGGTACAAATAAATATATGGGGATTGTATTCCAACCAAGGTTAACATTTTGAAATGAAATGATGAATACACGAATACTCACTCACTCTCACTCCTACTATATATATATATATATATATATATATATATATATATATATATATATATATATATATATATATATATATATATATATAAGCTCCTTCTCTTCACAACATTATCATACACATTCTAGCTTCAATCTTTTCCGGCAACACCTCTTCCTCCGCCATAGATCCAATGTTATCCACCTTTAGCCTCCGACCCCTTCTCACTTTCAACACCTTAACCGATGACCTTCAACTCTCTAACTTCGCTCAATCTGCCACCTACCAAACTCCTTACCTTAACTTCAACGGCAACCCAAAAAGGGAACACCCTCTTAATCTTCCTCCACTAGAAGAATATCTCCCATTTCAACAACAACCCTTCAACTTCCTCCCCCAATACTACCCACCCTTTCAAACTTTCCATCGTCTCCCTCAACTCCACTCCCCTGAACACTCTAACAGAAAACGCCTCCGCCACCCACAACAGAAACAACCTCACTTTGTCCGTGCAAGATCTCCTTCTTTGATTCCTCAGAGCAAGTTAGCAAGACAGAGAAGACAAACGCTAAGCGAGAAAACACGCTGTTTGCAGAAACTAATGCCATGGGATAAGAAAATAGACCAAGCTACCCTTTTCGAAGAAGCTTACAAATATGTTAAGTTCTTGCAGGCACAGATCTCTTCTCTTCAATCAATGCCTTTTCATTCAACCACCATCACCTACAGTGGCGGCGGCGGCGATGGTGTTTATGGTGATTTGAAAGGGCTGAACAGAAAGCAGGCCTTGCAGGTTGTGGTGAACTCACGGCTAGCACAAACAAAACTTTGTTCACAACGTTACTGTGTTTTCTCCATGGAACAAATCTCTGAGCTCAGAAAACTATCAGAAAGAAGACAACAACAACAGCAGCAGCAGAATATGTCTGATAATGCTTCTTCTTCCAACACTTTCTTTCACTAAAGACCTACAACACGACATCGTTTAGTGCTCACTCTCTGTTTCTGTCAAGTTTTTATTTTAGTGTTTACTCTCAGTTTTAGTAAACTTTTTTCTGTTTTGGTTTTTAGGAAGAAAAGAAAAACTTTTTCAGTTTAGTATTGTTTTCTAGGTATGATTAAACTAATTTCGCTGATGCTTATTATAGTTAAGATTTAAAGGGCTTGAGCGTTTTTAATGTTTAAATTTTAATATGCTTTGCTGTTGTTAATAAGTTATTTGCTTTGCTGCTATAGTACTATCTTTGAAGTGCCGTGACTGTTTTATTAGATGAACTAATTAATGAATGAGTGAGTGTTAATTTTCACAACCACAATAGTACAAGCCTATGCGGTAATAGCTATACTATTCATACACTGATTTTATACGTTAGCACTGATATGAATCCTTACGTGTGAACATTGCTTGAACAAGAATTATAAATATTGTTTGTAAATAATAACAATAGTAACACAATATTTATTAATCGAATATAAAAAGTTATTTAATATAGTGGATAGTTTGATTAATAAACGTTTGGTTAATATAATGATGGATCTTAATAATGATCAAATATTAAAAGTAAATTAAAGTAATAAAATAAAATTATTTAATAAAATATAAAATATTTGTTAATTCAATAATGAAGTTTATTAATAAACCATCAAATATTAAAAATGTTTTAATAATAAAATAAAACTAATTAATAAAATATAAAATATTAGTTAATAAAATGATAAAAATTGATTAACCACACAATTTTTTATCAATGCTCTTTAATCTAAAAAATACAAAAAAAATTATTATTCTTTTAATAAAAAATTGTTCCAATGAAATGTAATCAGGGTGTACTTTATATTTTGGATGTAAGAATAGCATATTTGAGGGTGTACTTTATATTCACTTGCTCCCTTAATGTAAAAATATCAAGTTGAGATTCGCTTGGAAAATATTGCACCTCTAGTTTTTTTTTATTCACTTGCTACGTTAAGACATGAAATCTAGCTATATGTTCGCTTACACCATGAAGGACATGATTCTTTATCAAGTTGATGGCTGATTGGTTGTCCAATTACAAGATAAGTGGTTTTCTGACTTGAACATTTAACTCATTTAACACTAATTCAATTCAAATGGTTTAGCATGCTGTATAAAATCCTGTAATATATTATGCCTCATACGAGGACACTGCCACAACTAATTATTTTCTATAGCATCATGAGATTGATGCACCAAAAATCTTGAATAATTAATCAATTGTATCTCAAAAATAAAATTTAAAAAAGAGACTAAAAACATGATTTTTATAATAGGAGGATCAAAATTCAAAAAAGACAAAATAGGAGGATCAAAGTTGCAATTAAACTTAATTTTTTTAAATAAAAAATCGAACCAACCAAACCAATCCAAATCAATTTGGTTTGGTTTGGTTCAATTTTATTTCTCAAATCCAATCGAACCAAACCGAACCACACACTTTTTTTTTTGCGGTTCAGATGACTTTTTACTTCAAAACCACCCAAATCGTACCGCAAACACCATTACCCTACCATTATATCATTCTCTTCATTTCCCCCATAACCAAAACCTACCACAAAGCTTCAACCATTCTCAATCAACTTTTCGTCTCCTAACCAACTTTTCGATCTCATACCAGTTTCAAACTGGATGTGCTTCTCTAAAATGGATCATATTATATCAAGTGCATATGACAGAGTGTGTATAAATGTGACGAGATATAATTTTTGGGAGACATTTTCCCCACCTCAAGACCCATCCGACCGCATCATTTGTATTGGGTATCTTAGATCGTTTTATTTTGTTCTGGTTTATTTGAAATCAGGGTGTCATATTCCGGCTACATAAGTAGAGTGTACGTCATATTCTACAAAAGAGGCGGAAACTTGGCCGAATGACTTTTTGAAAAGGATGACAGAGTTCAACAAATTAGCAGAGCTTGAGAGAGAATTACATAAGGAGAAGTTGAAGAAAGAGCCAGTTTTAGATTTAAGCGGTGACAATTTGTTCAGTGCATTTTAGAATGTAATTGAACCATTTTTAAATGTATTGTTGTGCACAATGTAATTCTATACGATTCAATACATATATAATTAATATTTTCAACATTTTACCGCTGTTTACTTTTACAGATTTAATATTTTCATGTTTCTATGGTATTGATTCTACTAAAACAAAATATGTTACTAGTTCTGCATAATTCGGATATGCTTATCCAAAATAACCTTCATTTTAAAAAAAACTGAATTAAGGGTTATTTCGAATATGCGTGTCCGAAAATTACCATTTGGTGGCTTCAGATATACATCTTCGAACCTATTCGATAAAAAACTAAAATGCGGTGAGTTCATATATGTATATCTGAATTAAGGGGGTATTACGAGAATTCCACCAAGGGCTCCTAAGAACCACTAAGGGTGTATTAATAAAATCTCAAAAACAAATGGTAAAAAGAAAAAAATGAAAATAGGAAAAAATACACAACGCGATAGCCATAACGCCAAAAAGGCAATATGCTCTTCATTAGAGAGCTCCTCAGTTGTTTTGTCATGATGATCAACTATGTAATGGGAGAAAATGGCCTTGTTTCCTATGAAGGTTATATTGTCCTCTTCCATCTCAAAAGTCTCAAAAGTTTCTCAAGTTGGTTGAAGGCCAATAATTGCACTAATATAAAAAAGAGTGGGAGTTATCATTCCACAAGGGACATGAAAAGTATTATTGTGGGAAACATTACAAAAGTATAACAAAGCTATTGACATACTTTGGCTATAGCCTGGGCCAAATTTTGACGATTGAACCATATCATAAATCTCCATTTCTTTCCACAATTGGCCTTTCTTTTTCTTGACCTTAGCAATCCAGGAGAGGTATGTCTTATGGTTATTCATCAAGAGGAAAGAGAGAAACACTCCAAGAGTAAAGTATCCGTAAAAACTTTTCTTGATCGAGTTTAACGCTACCTTTGTCATCAATTTTCCTCTTTCTAGCCAAGGGTTTTGTGCAATGATAAACAGGGAAAAACTCTTTCAACTTTTCATCAATATTAGGGCCCATGTAAGCATGATTTTCACCAACTATGGTTAGAGAAATGAGACCTCGAGACTGATATATTTTGCGTTTCTCTTCAAGAAGAGGAGGCTCAGGAACATACTCCAAATTTCCTACCAGCAAAGGCTTCGCGATCTGGGTAAATGACGTTGAAGCTTCTTTCTTTTTAGCATTCTTGTTATTCCTAGGTTCCATTGTGGAAGTTTTAAAGTTTTCAAGATGAAGAGTTTGTGTTCTCTGAAGAAGAAAATACTGATAGTTTCTTCAAATTGAAAAGTTTGAAAAATAGGAGTCAGAAAAGTTTGAAATATGAGAGATTGAGGCTATTTATAAAAGGAAAAAAGAAACGATTTTGCTTCTCTCTTTATGATAAATGGTTCGATAGTGGGACGCGTGTCCGCTTTGAAAGGATGAAATGTTGGTTAACCTATTCAGATGCCACGGTGTTCCCTACAAAGTAGGAGAAATAATGAAGTTTTGCACTCCGCAGTCTCTTGCACGCCTTGATGAGACATTTGAAAAAAATCATGATGACCATGACATCGTAGCACTTGAGTGTATTGTTGTATCGAAATAATAAAAAAGGTCCCTTTCTTTAAGTATTCGAAAAGAACGATTTTAGAGGGAAATTTGTTAGTTGGAATTTCGACGGTACATAATATTTGAAACAACAAATGAAACTAAGAATAATTGTCTTTGGAAGAAGTAAGCAAATTATACCAAGAAGATATTATTCGAAGTTTTTCGACTGAAATTGGCGAAGGAAAATTTTGTTCATAAGAAAGATAGTAGTTTGGGAACTAGCATATATTTGACTTAAATTGGAAAACAGTTTGACAAAGTAAATTAAAATGAGGCTTTGACGTGGATAAATTTGAAACAAGGCTATTAACCGTTTTTTAACCTCATCTGATTCCTAAAGAGGCGTAGAAGCATGAGAAAGTCGAAGTGCATGCAGACGAGAACGTGTCATCTTTAGCGAGAATAATCATTTGTTACCGTTAACAATATTTTAAAAATTGGACTGGTCATCAAACTGCTGGAAGTACTAGGTCATTGATTCTTTGGTCGAACCACTGAGTCACTGATCGAACCGTATGGATAAACCAGATTAAACCGAATAACTGTTGCGGCGGTATAAGCGGCAAGCAAAAAGTTGGTATTATTTTTACCGGGTGATATATACCGATTAGGTTATATCGTATCGTGTCCACAGAGATTGGTTATTGATTCGTCGTTCGACAATTCTACCATTAATGAGTTTGAGATTTAAAGAAATGAAAATAAAAGACAAAAAGTAAATGAACAAAAAGTATAAAGGATAGACAGCTTGTCCGGAACGAATGTAAACTACCCGTAACAGACTTAAATCTACCACCCATGTCATACTCGGCCTACGTTACTCGTCCGTGTCATCACATACCTCTAACAATCTAAGCTATTTCTAACCCAAATTGAGAATCCTCATAAATCATCTCAATATCCATCCCTGGCATACCTCGACAACAAAGAAGTCAACTGCGTCACCCCCATACCCATTCCTGGCATACTTCACCGACGCAGAGGCATTAAGTTCAGGTACTCTATAGTGAATGTTAGCTCTAAACCCATTTCTAGCATTCGGAAACTAACATATAATCATCCTAGGTAAGAATCTAAGCAATCTATCTCTAGCAAAGCTCAAATCCCTAACATAAAGTAAAAACCCAAGATAACTACCGACACAAATTCGTAAAGCAAACTTTATACAAGCCAAAGGCGATAAATATACAAGAGTTATGAGTAGAAATACATACAAAACCCAACAAAAGAGATTACAAAGAGAAGAGAAGAAGAGGAACCAAACATTTCTTGGTTTGTCAACACCAATCGATGAGGGATTCGACTCCGGATCATCAAAATGCAAGCTCCAATGTTGTTTTCCAAGCAAATCTATCAAAAATATGAAGGTGATGGTGTTGGGACTCAAAAATACCCAACCCATAACCTAAAAATGTGTTTTGAGCCCCTTTTAAAGAATTTTGATGTCGCAGGGCGCGCTCAGCGCGCTATTCGCGCTAAGCGCGGTATGCTATTTTCAGCATTTTATTTTTGCCATATCTTGAGAACCGTAACTCGGAATTGCGCCCGGTTTGAAGCGTTGGAAAGCTTATTCAATGCTCTATCCAACCATGAAGAAATATCAACCAAATTGATGATTTTTATTGTGATGATTTTGAGCTTTATTCATTGATCAATTGTGCAAAATCGCACTCTTGAAGCTTAGCCTTTGGCCTTTATTACTCAATGCTCCAATTATGAATGAATACCTATAAAAGATATGAAAAACTATCAAATGATATAATATTTACACAAAAACTCAATTATTCTATTATGTACACATTTATACTAAAAGCGGGGGATTATTCAACTAAATATCAACAAAAGAACGGATAAGTGCCACAAAATGTATATACAAAATAACTACATTTTGGCACTTATCAATAACTCAATTGAATAAATTTGTCTCTATAACAAAACTATATATTTATTATACCGGTTGAACCAGATGACCCGGTCTCAAAAACATATCACGACACCTACAAAGTTTCGAATTTTCAAAATATCATAATTTTACATGTTCATTCTTTATATTCAAGTTCTAAATATAATCATCACTCACAACAAAATAATACAAAATACAAATTTTAAAAAAAATTGAACCAGATTTAAATGTAAATAAGAAAAAGTTGTTCAAAATAAGTTTTCAATAAAGTTTAGTTATATTTTTTAAAATTTTTATGAAAACGACTTCGTTTTGTCCACGAAAAAACATGCATTTGAATTGCCGATTCAATAGCATATTCGGTCCAACAATCAGACCAGACCGATAACTCATGTGATTTCAGGTTCAACCGGTCCGACCGACTGGTTCAGTTCGATTTTTAAAACTCTAATCGTTAGTGTATAAATAGTATAAGTAAGGGTCTTAGGATCAAGATTTAGGTATTCACATTGTACAAAAACTCACAAATTCTTGAAGTATCTGATTGTGATTGAGAAAAGTGTTGTACGAGAAATGTACGTATGAATCATTTCATTTTTTTGTTCTATACCAAGTTATTTATTTCAACGTTATTTTCATTCCTTTACATTTTCTATCAAAATCAATTTACATTCCTGCACTTTTTATCAATCATTTCTACATTACTTGTAAAAGTTCTAGTTATTGTCGAAATAACTATTATTTAAAAGATTTAAGAAATTCTATGCACATGTCCTAGGATCAATCTCGTCGATCCTATAAGTATCCAAAATAATAGATTTGAAAGACTAGTGCTTGTTTACCAAAATCACCGTAAACAAGATGGGAGCCCCTATATATATGACATGGCCTCATTAAAAGGTGGCCCTTAGAGTCCTTTCATAATAATTAGATCATAACTCCCACCGTCACCTTTTTTAGAGCAAACAAAACGGGCTACATGGCCCACTTCGGGTCGGCCCGAGATAGGATCGAGCTTTTTGTGGGCCGGGCTAAAAAACCCGAAATATAAATCAATTAATAGCATTAAAATAGTAAGATGTTCGTGCTCGTCAATGGTAGCCCGTCGAAGGAGTTTGTGGTAGATAAATGATTAAGCCAAGGCGATCCTCTATCACCTTTTCTTTTTTTCTTGGTGGCGGAAGGTTTAAAGAGGTTGGTGAAAATTTTTGTTGATTTGGGTGATTTCAGAGGTTTTGTTGTAGAAGGAAGATGTAGAGTGAATATTCTTTAATTTGCGGATGACACTTTGTTATTTGGGGAAGGAACTTGGAAGCATGTTTGGGCCGTCAAGGCAGTGTTCAAAGCTTTCGAACTTGTTTCTGGTCTTGACATTAATTACCATAAAAGTAAGTTGATTGGTATTAATGCAAATACTAACTTCTTGGAAGCGACGAATTGTGTTCTTATTTGTAAAATGGGGGCTAGTAATTGTAAATTTCTTGGAATCCCGATTGGATTTAATCCGAGGAAGTATTCGACTTGGAATCCTCTTTTGAATAAGATGAAAAAGCGCTTATCGAGTTGGAAAAACCGATTTCTCAATTTGGGAGGGAGGATAAATCTTCTAAAAGTTATTCTTTGTTCTCTCTCGATTTTCACTATGTCCTTCTATAGAATGTCGAAGAAAGTTGTTAAATAAGTTGTCCGTATCCAATGGAGCTTCTTATGGGGATGAGTGGAGGAAAGGAGAAAGATACATAGGGTGAGTTAGAAGAATGTGTGTCTTCCTTTAGAGATGGGAGGTTTAGGCATTAAGAACATAGTTGATTTTAATTTAGTGCTTCTCAACAAGTGGAGATGGATAATTCTTCAAGGGCATGATTCTCTATTGTTTAATTTGTTTAAAATGCGGTATGGTGACATTTTTATGAAGAATTTTCATGGTGGTGATCTGAATATAAATAGTTCTTCCTCTTTGTCTTGGTGGAAAAATTTAATGTTGATTGACAAATTTCATTCTTTTGATCCTTTGGTGGAATTTTGTCGGTTTAAGATTGGTATAGGTTTTCTACCCCTTTTTGGGAAGCTACTTTGATGGATAATAAATGTTTGAAATTCGAATTTCCAGAATTATACTTGGCTTCGGGTTTGAAAAGTGTCTCCGTAGAGGGAATAGGGGGATGTATAGATGGAGGTTGGACTTTGGGGAATTGTGGAGTTAATTTGGCGGGGAGCACGAATCCGAATTTAGGGCCTAAATTAATTTTACTTCATGACTTGTTGGATTCTTTTGGGATGAATGCTGATAGAGGGGAGGGGATGAGGTTAGGTGGACTAAGAATCTGGACGGGGCTTATTCAATTGCTTCGTGCTACGATTATTATTCTTTTTTTAGTATTCCTTTTGGGACCTATAACAAGAATGATGTGGCTTTCGGTTTGGTGTCGAAGATGGAGGTGCCTTATAAAATCAAAGCAATTGCTTGAAGACTTTTTCTTAATAGACTACAATCAAAGGATTTATTATCTTGTAGATGTATAGTTTTTTCTTCGGAAGTTATAAAGTTTTTTTTTTGGTATTGATTGGGAAGGCAGGGAGCATTCTTTCTTCTTGAGTAATGTTATGAACAAGTTTTGGAGGGTTATAACTATTTGGATTGGTAAACCGGTGAGTGAAGAAGAAGAAGAGTGTTTATCGAATTTTATGGATTAATACTCCTTTTGTAAAAAAAGAAAAGAAATTCAAAGATGGGAAAAGAGGAGCAGTTTGGCTTGCAACCATGTGGAGTATTTAGTTGGCAATAAATGGTTTATGTTTCCGGAATGAAGGCAACAATGTTGGTAACATGGTTTGGAAATGGTCTTTTATAAAGAAAATTACTTTTCCCAATAGTAATTTTCACGAATTTAGCAAAGATACGATGTTATTTCTTTTGTAATATTATTTGGATTGTAATTTTCTTTTTTTATCGGACTTGTCTGTATCTGTGTATCAGTTTGTAGAATCTTTAATTCTCCCTTTTAATATATCTTGATTACACAAAAAAAACTAGCATTAAAATAGTTCCAAATTCTACACTACAAAAGAAAAATATATAAATATTACCAAAAGTATTCGAGAAAACCGTTTTAATCTCGTACAATCAGTTTATTTTAGATAATTATTATTAATATTCATAATTTAATTTAATAATTCTCTCTAAAATTTGTTTTATATTTGTAATTTTTCATTTTAATAACAAAACCAGTTATCCGCAATCTGGTCGGACTACCTCTTGTACCCCAAAATTTAACCTCTTCATTTTAAAATTTCTGGCTTATAATTACATTATCATAAAAATATATGCATATACATACGTAGCATTCATCATATGGTTATCTGGTCCAAGGTATCTCAAATTGTGGAAGAAACTGTGCGTTTCGGCTATCTTCGATCATTTCGAGTCCGATATCGATATTCTTTGATTCGTACGCTTGAAACAACATATTCTGGCCAGAAAGCTATTTTGGTTTTGTTCTCTAAGCATTGGGATCTTATCAATTTATTCTTCAATTTATCAGTTCAGATCGGAGGCCGTTTGTCAAGAAAAAGATTAATTTGCTTATTTCTCAATAAAGTGAATTTTGAGTTTTTAGTGCGTTTCGGGTGCTCCGGAAGGCGTATCTCTCAGCTCGTCGAGTATTTTTTGATGATTTTTGACAGGAAAGTCCTTCACAATATTATCTACAACTTTTGTTTGAAATACAGAAGCAAATTATGTGAAGAAAGTCCCCAAAGAAATTGATTTCTCAAGTGGATTAAACTGAATTTTAGTGTTCTACCGTGCGCTCATTGCACTAAAACTTTCCTAATTCCTAGCTGGAAAATCGAAACTGAGTAAGGTTGATGTCTAAAATTTCATATCGGAATCCTCGCCAATTTTAATTTATAACTCCAGAGCTAATTCCTCACCAATCAATACCATAATTTTATTCTTCGGAGTTGATTTTGAGCTGAACCGGGCAATTTTCATCTGATATAAGAATTTCGAAAAATCATATATCGCTTGATTTTTATCGAAAAGAGGCGGGATCAGTGCCAAAAGTTCACAAATTTTGTTGGCTTAATTTGTCTTAGAGATACTCAAGTTCAAATTTTGATCATAAGACCCTCGTTCGAGGCAATTTCTACGAAGTGCACAAATGAAATTCTACATGTGTCAGACGCCTGAAAACTGTGCTGAAACTTCAAAAATTCGTATCGTCTGGACTGTTCGCCCGATCGAGTCGAAATTTTGACTTGCGCAAGAAAAATCGCGTTCTGGACATTTTTCATTTACATTCTGACTTCAAATTCTCGACGGATCGGGATGATTTGAACTAATTACAAAAATTATCTGAATAGTCGCTATTTGGGCTTAATTGTGCATCCAATGCACTCTAATGCCCAAATTTTCACACTATAAATAAATTTTTTCCTTCATAATTCAAGTATACACAATCATTTTCTCAAATGCCTCTCTCAAATCACTCTTAACTCTCTCTAATTCTCTCTCAACTCTCACAAAGCAAAATCAAACAAAATTCAAACAAGATTTTACCTCCTCCTTGCAATTTCCGATCAGCACCCTTGCCACCACCACACCACCGCGCGCCACCCTTCCTCCGGTGACTAACCACTGCTGTTTCGACGCATTTGCTCCGCGAACTGAGCGATCTCCGCCTCCTCTTCATTTCGATCGGATCTCTTCTGGTCATTCCATCTCTTGATTTTTCTGGCAAAATTTCATCCTCTCCTCTTGTTTCCAGCCAACACCTCTTCAATTTCTCCATCAATTCAAGTTAGGTTTTGCTTTATTTTCAAGAATCAAGACCTATTCTTCAATTCTCATTCCAATTCTTTAAGAATCAAGTTTT
This sequence comes from Vicia sativa, assembly GCA_021764765.1. Lineage (NCBI taxonomy): Eukaryota > Viridiplantae > Streptophyta > Magnoliopsida > Fabales > Fabaceae > Vicia > Vicia sativa. Next base: position 155,473,668 of record CM038792.1, read on the forward strand.
CCTCTACTCAATTTCATTGATTCAAGAGTAGATTTGGTATTTTCTTTGAAGAGCACAAGGAATTCTTCTTCAATTTGACTCAAACTTCAAGTTCAAGTAAGTGATTTATTGAATTAAGCAATTATTTTAAGCTATTTTGACTTTTATCCTTTCTTGAAATTGAATAGTCGAATTGATTGAATTTTCCGTGTGGATTCCGATTCTTGAATTTGTTTTGTCGAATTCTTTGATTTGACTACGTTTTTGTGACGTTAAAGTTTGTCGATGTGAAGGATTTCTGTACATAACACATACATACACTTGTGTAATTGTTTTTCTTTGCATTTAGACTAATAATTAGTGTATTTTGCATCATCTATCATATGATCATGCATTAGAGAGCATATAGATTGATTAAATTGCATTGAAACATGTGAATTAAGGCATAATTTACATTCTTACTTGTGTCGAAATGTAGCATTCGTTGCATTTTGATACTTAGGTGCATTTGCATTGTACATAACACATATACATGCACCGAAACACACACTCACGACACAATTTGCATCCTTATATGTTCATACATTTGCATAAGGAATAAACTATGTGAATTTGTGTATTGATGTTAAACTTTCATGACATTTAAATGTATTGAAATTTCACTTTCACTTACTTTTTCACATGTATGATTTCACAACACCAACACACATCACATACTTAATTATCATGAACATTGCCACATGTTTTGCATAGCATTTAGATAGGATTTGCATTGAGTATGTATCACTTGCAAATGGTATCACATACATTTGCATTTCATCCATTTAAATGTCATAAACATGTACATGTAACATGCATAAACATGCACTTTCACACACTTTTGAGTTTTAATTTCAATTAAACTTGTACATAATTTGTGTTGCATCTTGTTTTGGTTTTTTTTATTACATGTAGTGAATTCAATTTCGATTCATCTCACATTTCAAAAACAAAAAAACAAAAAAACAGAAAAGAATCAGAATTAAATTCAAAACATGAATTTTGAGTTCCATGAGCATTTTTTTGACACTTTTACACATCGAAACTCATTTTTCCTTGAAAGTCCAAAGTAATGGTACATGTTCCCTATGTTTTGGCACGTTCCGGAAATGATTTTGGAGGTTTCGGAACTAAATTTTAAATGCAACGTGCCAAAACGAAGTGGCTTCCCCGTCACTTTAAGGTCCAAAGAATGCCACTTCCACTCGAAATTAATTAAAACCGCTCACGTTTTTGAATCCGTTGACGCTTTTGCAAGCAACCATGCGATTCTTAATCGATTCCGAGAAATTGAATTTTTTGTTCCAATTTCAGAAAACCGCCTTCCCATTCCCATTTTTGTGATTTTATTTTACTTCTTATATGCTTATACTAGATTATAATTATATTTGTAATCGGTTGTGCATTCGGTGCTTTATTTCTAGCACTTGCTTTGTTAATTTTGACACTTTATTTCATGTGCAAGGTATTTTGACCTCTTTCACATGAGATATGGAATTTTAGCTTCCTTATTCTTGCGCTTGCACATATACATGTGCATTCTATTGTTTGTTTGCTTAGATTGACACCTTCTTGCAAGTTATCCAATCTTGAATGCGTATGAATGCGCATTCTGATGCTTGTATGTGTACGAACGCGTGTATTATTTGCATATTGTTTGGATCGACACCTTCTCGCAGGTTATCCGCTTGTTCAAATGCGTACGAATGTGCATTTTGCCGCTTGTACACGTGTGTGTGTATTTTATTGTTTTCTTGTGTGGTTTTACTCCATTCTTGCAGGTACCTTTGTTTGAATGCGTATGAACGCGCATTCTCCCGCTTGTACACATGTGTGTACATTCTATTGTCTGCTTGTGTGGTTTTACTCCATTCTTGCAGGTGCTTTTGATTGGAATGCGTACGAACGCACATTCTAATTCTTTTTTGCGTACAAACGCACATCCTATTGTCTGTTTGTTTGGTTTTACTCCTTTCTTGCAGGTGTTTGTTATCAATAGTGTACGAACGCATAATTTGATATTTGTTTTGCATACGAACGCGTAAAACCATGTCTGCTTTGTCTGGATCATCATCTTTTGCAGGTTTATTGTTTCAGATGCGTACGAACGCGCACTCTGCATATGCTTTGATGTCTCCGTGCATTTCTCACCGGTTTACTCTTATTGCTTGGCTGCAGTACTTGAAGTTTTTTGGTGTATTTTTAGCTTGCAATAGCTTACGGATAGTTGTATGTATGGTACTAGCTATATCCCTTCTATTGTTTTTCTTTGTCATGATTAGGATAGGAGCGTTGGGCTCAAAGTTTCTGTTTAAAGACTTGTAGCAGGCATTCCACATTTACTTGCTAATTGTGTATGTGTTTGCTTGTTTTGGTTGATGGATAATGTGTCACTCGGTTTAGAACCGAGAGAAAACGACTTTAGCCCTGTGCATGTTCCCCTTAGGATTTTATTGCTTTATGTTGATGGCTAATGTGTCACTCGGTTTAGAACCTAAAGGAAACGATTTTAGCCTTGTGCATGTTCCCCTTAGGATTTTATTGCTTTATGTTGTTGGCTAATGTGTCACTCAGTTTAGAACCGAGAGCAAACGAATTTATCCCTGTGCATGTTCCCCTTAGGATTTTATTGCTTTATGTTGACGGCTAATGTGTCACTCAGTTTAGAACCGAGAGCAAACGAATTTAGTCCTTTGCATGCTCCCCATAAGATTTGTGTGTTTCTTACGTGCTTCTGCAAAAGCACTTGTTTGTTTCTCTCCTATTGCATCCCTTGGTTTTACAACTAGGACGGATATAAAATAGTTTTCCCTTAGGACCGCTCAGTTAGGATAGCTCTCGAGTCCAAACATTAGGATATACGTCATTGACATGTCAACATAGGTAGAAATTCTCTTACATCCTTAACCTTAGGTTCAATCTTTGCATGACAACATTAGGGCTAGTACTAGTTAGTCTCCCTTTTTTTTTGCTTACTTCTTTTTGCATCCTTGCATGTAATTAAAACTAAAAATTATTTTCTTTTTCTTTTGAAAACTAAAACACTTAATAATGGTTTAAACTCATTTCTTAAAGGTAAAAGCAACCAACCAAGATAAACTCTTTTTTGCCTACGGGCGCATTTTCTTTTTGTGTTTAAAACCTTTTTCATAAGTAAAAAAACACAACACCCACCAAAACAAGTGAGCTGAACTGCGACGCTCGAACTTTAATTTTTTGTTCAAGCCCTTCATTTTAGCGGGTTTTTTTGCCCCAGTCCATTTTGCCTCATCTGGCCTTTATGATGCGCATTACTTCGTGTAACATATTTGGAAATCCCTCATATATTCATAACCATCGAGCTGGTATGACACTCCGATTTATCCAATCTGACATAATGTGGGTTTCATCGACCTACTCATATCCCCAACATGCGGGTCTTCGATTTATACATTTTTGAGTAGGTACGCTTCTAATAAGGTCTGATTTCATGTGAACTTGATTCATTTCACTATCGCTTGATAGATCACCCAATACCTAACACGGCATATGGGTCCTAGTCACACGTACTTCATGAGAATTCAAATTCGCGTCCCACGAATACCGATCAGAAAATCATCTTAAGTTCTGGTACTATTCTTGTGAGGACACTGAGTGGTCGTGACCACGTGGATGATGTCAGATGATACCTTGTAGATGTTTCTTGTTTCGCAGAATGATAGACGATGAGTATGTGTGACTTCCAGAGGTGGACATGTAACACCCGGGACCAAAGAAGGAGGGGGTGGTTACACCGCATGTAACACATGAGGCCGAAGGAGGCAAGGGTGGTCGCCACATCGGAATGAGAGGGATCTTGAGACTATGCAGGTATGAGACTTCATGGTTGAAGGAGACTTATAAGGATTAATTGATACTACCTATACCAACAAGATGCATCTTCTTTTCGGGAGCCTATTCCATAAGAACTTCATAGTTAAGCGTGCTTGACTTGGAGTAGTATTGGGATAGGTGACCTTCTGGGAAGTTTCCCAGAAAGCGTGCGAGTAAGGCCAAAGCATGCTGAAAAGACTCGTGTTGGTCTGTGGGGTTAGTCGGTAATCCCGAAGCCAGTCCGAGATGTTACAGTTGGTATTAGAGTCATACCTCTCCCAGTACGATGTGGTTCGAGGACGAACCATGCGGAAGCTGGTGGGCATGTAACACCTGAGGCCGAGGAGGCAAGGGTGGTCGCCACATCGGATGGTTGAAGGAGACTTATAAGAATTAATTGGTACTACCTATACCAACAAGATGCATGTGCGAGTGAGACCAAAGCATATCGTTCTTAGTTCCCCTTGGCCATGCATGTGCGAGTGAGGCGCCATGCATGTGCGAGTGAGGCCAAAGCATATCGTTCCTAGTTCCCCTTGGCCTTCTTATCATATTTTCGACCTTAAGTATCCGATATATAAGTCACCTTAAGTATTTTTAGTATGTAAAATAAGTAATATATATGTATATTACTCTCTCCGTTTCAAAATGACTGTCACTTTAGCAAATAAATTTTGTTTCAAAATGATTGTCACTTTAGCAAATAAATTTTGTTTTAAAATGACAGTCACTTTCACTTTTCAATGTAGTAATAATTACTATTTTTCAATTGTGCCCTTTACTTTTTACTTTCTACGCTATTTCCAATAAATTAATAGGGTTAATTTTATAAAAGTGTAATGTTTTATGACAATATCATTACATTTTTTAATTTGTGTACAAAAACCTTAAACGACATTTATTGGATGGAGTATTATTAGTAGTCTTTATAAAATAACAACAATACACAAAAATTATGCTGGACCAACACAAAATCATGATCAGAGCTTATTTATTTGCACAAGAAGTTGCTAGAGGTTGTGGCAGAAGATCAGAGCTTATATGTATGTAGACCTAGACTATGCTAGAGCTAAAAACCAAAGGCTACAGAGGAGGAGACAAACCTATATTACAACTATTTGTTGGCTACATCTGGAGGTGGTGGTAGCATACCACCCAAACAGATCCTTTCCTTAATTGGTGTAATTCTTATACAGCTTATTTCGAGATTGATCTATTGTCTTGACGGGTTTAACTTCATAAAATTACAATTATCCGATTCAATTTAACCAATTGAACCAAACCGAATGGTTTTATTTAATTTTAGAATTCAGTAGATTAGTTTAATACCAATTTATACTAGTGCTTAATTATATCCAACTCCGATATATGAATGGTTGGTTTACCCTCTGATGTTAATTCAGCTGTAACCTAGCTACTAGGTAGTTTAGCTATAAGTAGTGTTTAAGGAACATCTGACATGAAGTGTCGGAGTTTGTCTGGAAATTGTAGTGATAACATGTAGTGCACGGGTAGTATACAACTACTGACGAATTGCTTTAAGAACAAAAAATATACGAGGCAGTGGTATTTCGTAAGATGGTTGAGGTATTACTGTCCAGATACACATAGTATTAATGGTGTATGGATATGCATCATGCATCATGCATGCATGGATGTGAGAAAGAGAGAGTGAGGATATTTCTCTTCGATAATAGTCACATACATGATAGTATACATCATCATTTTAGCTAGCCGTCACAGCCGTACGTGTGAAACCATGCTAATCCATCACAATGGATGATTTTAGTGACTATAAAAACCAAATATCTTAATGACATGCAGGCATCATATGGTTGGGTGCTGGTGTGATGGATGATATTATACAAAACAAAAGAAATGACAAAAAACAAGAACATGGACCGACAAAGCGGGTTGTGCAAAACGGCCACCAGGAGGTGGCATCAGAATCACAACAAACCGTTTCCACAGCTGTTCAGTACAGTACAGTACTACCCCCTCTCACAAAAATCATGGAAACACTGTTAACATTTTGTCTTTTTTGGAACCACGGTTAATATTTTGAAATGAAATGATGATTACACCAATACTCACTCACTCTCACTCCTACTATATATATAAGCTCCTAGTCCTCCTCTTCACAACACTTTCATAATATCACCTCTTCTTGCCTTTCACTTTTTTTCACTCTCAACTCAAACAATTCTACCATCATCAACCAATGGACCCAATGTTTATCGGCGACACCTCTTCCTCCGCCATAGATCCAATGTTCTCCACCTTCAGTCTCCAATCCCTTCTCACAGTCAACCCTTCCTTCTTCACTGACAACTTTCACACCATAACAGACCAGCCTCATAAACTCCCTAACCTCCCTGAACCCGTTGCCGACCAAACTCCATACCTTATCGACAACAAAAATGCTCTCATAGTACCCAAAACCGAACATCCTCTTAATCTTCCTCCATTACAAGATTATCTCCCACTTCAACAACAACCCTTCAACTTCTTCCCCCAATACTATCCACCCTTTGAAACTTTCCATCATCTCCCTCAACTCCATTCCCCTCAACATTCTAACAGAAAACGCCTCCGCCACCCGGAAACAAGTCCGCCACAACTGAAACAACCTCACTCTTTCCGTAGAAAATCTCCTTCTTTGATTCCTCAGAGTACGTTAGCAAGACAGAGAAGACACACTCTAAGCGAGAAAACACGCTATTTGCAGAAACTAATGCCATGGGATAGGAAAATGGACCAAGCTACCCTTTTTGAAGAAGCTTACAAATATGTTAAGTTCTTGCAGGCACAGATCTCTTCTCTTCAATCAATGCCTTTTCATTCAACCACCATCACCTACAGTGGCGGCGGCGGCGGCGATGGTGTTTATGGTGATTTGAAAGGGCTGAACAGAAAGCAGGCCTTGCAGGTTGTGGTGAACTCACCGGTAGCACAAACAAAACTTTGTTCACAAGGTTACTGTGTTTTCTCCATGGAACAAATCTCTTTGCTCAGAAAATTATCAGAGAGAAAACAACAACAACAACAACTGCAGCAGCAGAATATGTCTGATAATGCTTCTTCCAAGACTTTCTTTAAGTAAAGACCAACAAAACGCCATCGCTTCTAACATATTTTCAATGTCTTTTTATGCTTTGTTTGTTTACTCTCTGTTTCTGTCAAGCTTTCTAGTGATTTTCCTAGTGTTAACTTTTTTGTTTTTTAGGAAGATTTGTTCTTTCTAGTTATGGCTAAACTAAATATGTTCATGCTTATTTTAGTTAAAGTATTAAAGGACTTCAGCGTTTTTAATGTTTAATGTGCTTTGCCGTTACTGAATTTCTTGCTGGTGTGGAACTAACTTATAAGTTGTTTGTGACTTTTTTTTTAGTTTAATTATTTTATTAATTAATGAGTGTTGATTCTCATAGCCATAAGCTTATCAAGTAAGGCAGATAGTACTACAACTACCGCTAAGGTGGGAGCATTATCTATTTAGATTAAGATATGTCCTGGTAGAAACAAGTACTAAATTTTAGAGAGAGAAGCTCCAACTTCTCTCTAGAATTTTGTGACCAAAATGGAATGGACCAAAGTTAATCACAAAAGGAATCGAGGCAACAACACTGAAAGATTCTATTGGGCTGATAGAAGAGAGAAGGGTGAGCAACTGAAGGAAAAGGTATCAAGTTTCTTTTTCACAGAATTTCCTGAATATGTTGGGGCAAAGGAGTTGTATGAAATCTTCAGAGAGTACGACCTGGTAATAGAAGTGATAATCCCAGCGAAAAGAGATAATCGAGGAAGGAGGTATGGATTCGCAAGATTTAGAAAGGTGTCTGATGATTGTGTCCTAGCGACCAAGCTGGATAACATCTTCATCAAGGGAAGAAAACTATATGCTAACATCCCGAGGTTTCAAAGAAGACATCAAGAGATGCAAAGAAAAAATGAGGAGCTACACTTGCATAACAGGAAGCTTGATCCTAAGTCTAGGGCTGACATTAGAGGATTATCTAATGTAAAGGAGAATAGATCCTACGTACAGGCAGTAAAAGATGGGGAGCCGGAGAAAAGCAAAGCCCCTGAGAACGAAGCAAGATTTGGAGATGGCAAACAAAGATTCGATGGCGGGGCCTGGGATAGGCGTCAAGGAGGTGGCTGGGGAAGAAGAGAACAAAAACCAAAGTTTGCTCATTTGCAGTTTGAGGTTGACGACGAGGATATGACAAGATTCGAGAAAGCGTTCGTGGGAGTAGTCGAAACACCAGGCATGACATATAATATTCAGGAAGCTTTCCATATTGAAGGATATTTCAGAATTAAAGTTACTCCTCTTGGGGCTAACTTATGCCTTCTAGAAGAACAAGAAGAATGTGAAATTAAGGCTCTTGTAGAGGAAGCATCGGACTGGGTTGGACAATGGTTTGCTGATATCCATCCTTGGTCCCCCAACGATATAGACAATGAACGACTAACATGGATCAGATGCTATGGCTTGCCCTGTCATGCGTGGAACATTAAATTATTTGAGTTTTTATCAAAACCAGTGGGGGTTTATGTATGTGCGGACGATGACACTCGAGATCAAAAAAGGATGGATGTGGCTAGATTTCTTATTAGAACCAATTGTGCTATGGTGCTAAACGAGTCTTTCAATCTGGAAATCAATAACCGAGTGTATGGCATAAAATTGGTCAAAGACATGCATGGGCCCAAACGAATAATAGTTCCAGAAGTATCAAGGGTGGAGGACGATACCTCTTCTTCAATGTCTGAGAAAGTAGTCACAGAAGAAGATTCCTCAGACGAGGAAGAGGGAGAATGGCGCAAAAGTTTTGAACTGGAGAAAGATGAAGGTGAAGCTAATTGTTTGGAGGATAATACAAGGAAACTATCGTATCAGGCATTGATTGGCGGCGATAGTATGAACGAAACCAAAGCAATTGATGATGAAGAGAGTTTGGTGGCAGAGACGGCAGAAGTATCAGAGGAAAGTGCAGAAACTGGTAGCTCCAATAAATGTGGAGCAGAGAAATCATATGCCTTGAACGTGTGTAATAAGTTAACATTTAATGGTGAAGCTGATAGGGCAAACAACCTATTTACTAGTCCTGTGACACAGATTGCTAGTGTGGGTCCAACAATTGAAATGGGGACAAATCCTGAGGGTAAGGGAGCAGAGTTGGACACTGGGCCTTCTGATCCAATAACTTTTTCTCCTTTTGTACTGTGCGGCCCAATCCATGATCTCTCAAGGCCCGTTTTAGTAAATAAAAACAAAAATAAAAAAAACCATTGGTGGATATTTACGAAGCACTGAAGATTCTGTTTTCTCCACCATACTTCACGGCGCTATTACATTCTCAGATAAATTTCAAATCCAAAGCACGCAGAGAGGGGAATTACTCATCATCGACAGAAAGGAAACAGGAATGTTCAGAAGGTGGCTGGAAAAGAAATGAAGAAGTTATAGGAGATTTTCAAAATCAGTCTCCTTCGGAATCTATTGGGGACTCAAACGTTATTAAAGCTAACAAGAGAATTGTTCAGGCTGTGGAGAGTGTGCCAAAGTCAATTTGGAAAACAATGAAACAAATGGGTGTTGAAGGGGAAGAAGATGACGAGGTCTTTGAAAGTATAATTAGGGATTTGGAAAGCAGGGAGAGAAACAAAAGGGAAGGTCAGAAGGAGCTTTACACAAAATTACGATGATTATAGGAACCTATAATGTTCGAGGAGGTGGAAATACGGCGAAACGAAGAAGAATAAGTTCTCTAGTGAGAAAAATCAAAGCTGACGTAATGTTTTTCCAAGAGACAAAAGCTGTTAACATGGATGTGAAGATGGCATTATCTTACTGGGGTTCTGGAGATTGTGATTGGTCGTATAGTCCTGCGAAGGGAAGATCCGGTGGAATAATTACAATGTGGAAAAAAAACTGGTTCTATCCTCGTATATTTACGGGTTAAAGGTCGAATGTAAAGGAAAGGTGCTATACTTCATCAACATCTACTCTCCATGTAGTCTATCAGAAAAATGAGAGTTATGGGCAGCAATTCTAAATTGGAAACAGAAGTTGGAGAAAGGAGATTGGATTGTTGGGGGAGACTTTAACGTTGTCAAGAATGGATCAGAAAGGAAAGGATTGAATGGAAATTATAGAAGAAGTGAAATGGCAGAATTTACAAGTTTTATTGAAGAGATGGAATTGATAGATATTCAGGTTGTAGGCAATTTGTTCACTTGGGTAAAACCAGATGGGAAATCTTGTAGTAGATTGGATCGAATATTGCTAACTGAGGAAATCATTTCATCTTGGGGAGTGGTGGCTCAAGAGGTTGGGTGCAGAGATATTTCTGACCATAAGCCTGTATGGCTTAAATCTAGTGATGTTGATTGGGGGAAAAAACTTTCAACATCAATAATTGCTGGTATGATCATAAAGATTTCCTTCCGTTTATCAAAAAGGAATGGAATGCAGTGAGCTTTAAAGGAAATAAACTGTTCATCTTGAAAGAGAAATTCAAGTTTCTTCGAGAAAGAATTAGGTGGTGGAGTGCAAATGTTTTTGGCTGGGTGGATTTGAAGATAGAGGAGGAAGCAGCAGGTATCAACCTGATAGAGGATCAGCTCCAATTAGGGATCAATCAAATTTCAGAGGAAGATCTGATTCGCAAACGACATCATCAAGAATTATTCTGGCGCAATATTCATTACAAAGAAAAATTACTTAAACAGAAATCTAGAGTGAGATGGATTAGGGAAGGAGACAATAATACAGAATACTTCCATGCATCTCTGAAAGCAAGAAACAGAAGCAACCGAATAGTGGCGCTACAAACTGAGGAAGGCCTGAAGGAATCAGTTTCTGAAGTCAAAGAAGCAACATTTGGGCATTTTTCTACCAGGTTTCGCAGAGATCCCTCTCTTAGACTTGTGTTGCAAAATGTAAATTTCTCAATTCTGCAAGATCAAGAAAGGGCTATGTTGGAGGAAGATTTTTTGGATGACGAAATCAAGGACGCTGTCTTTGATGGGGATGGGGATCGAAGTCCAGGGCCAGACGGATTTAACTTACTTTTCATGAAGAATTGCTGGAGTATAATAGGCGATGAGGTTGCAGAAGGCATCAGGCATTTTCATAAAGGTGGAAAATTGCCAAAAGCGGTAACATCGTCTTTCCTTGTGTTAATCCCTAAGAAGGAAAACCCCCAGGTGATAGATGATTATAGACCTATTAGTTTGATATTGGGAATGCTGAAAATTATTTCGAAAGTGTTGGTGGCAAGGTTATGTAGGGTGATGGGGAAGCTGATTTCTGGAAATCAAACAGCTTTTTTATCCCGGGCAGACAGATTCTGGATGGCGTGTTAGTAACTAATGAGATAATAGATTTTGCAAAGAGGAATAAGAAGAGCTGCCTGTTATGTAAAGTGGATTTTGCTCAAGCTTACGACTGTGTGGATTGGGAGTTTCTCAAATTTATGTTAAAAAGGATGGGATTCGGAGATCGCTGGTTAAAGTGGATAAAATCAGTGGTTTTTACAAGTTTGATTACTGTCCTAGTAAATGGAAGTCCTACTCGAGAATTTACTGTCGAACGAGGTTTACATCAAGGCGATCCTCTTTCTCCATTTTTGTTTACTATTGTAGCGGAAGGTTTGGCTGGTATGGTAAGGAAAGCAAAGGATGAAGGGTTGTTTAAGAGTTTCCAAGTATCATAAGAGGCATAATACAACCTTCTACAATTCGCAGACGATACGATATTGATCAGTGAAGCATCATGGCAAAATCTATGGGCGATAAAGGCACTGCTAAGAGGGTTCGAACTGGTTTCAGGTCTGAGAATAAACATGAACAAGAGCAAACTATATGGCATTGAAACTCAACAAGGTTTTATGGAGGCAGCGTCACATTTTCTGGCTTGTCAAATTGACGCGATTCCATTTAAATTCCTGGGCATTACGGTTGGAGGTAATCATCGAAATCTAAATTTCTGGGGTTCGGCTGTCAATTCTTTGAAGAGAAAACTGGAAGCTTGGAAGGGAAGGTTGTTATCTATCGGTGGCAGAGTAACACTAATCAATTATGTGCTTTCCAACCTACCCGTGTTCCAATTTTCCTTTTATAAAATCCCGAAGAAGATAGTGTAGCAACTCATTTCTGTGCAGAGGCAGTTTCTGTGGCAGGGCCAGGAGGATAAGCGACGGGTGGCTTGGGTCAGTTGACGAAAGATCTGTAAGAGCAAAGAACATGGGGGTCAAAGACATTACTTGCTTCAATGAGGCTTTATTGTCGAAATGGTGTTGGAGAATCATAAATGAGGACGACGCAATTTAGAAAGCAATTCTTGAAGCACGATACGGAGATTTAAAAAGAAGAATGACTTGTTTTGAAGAATTAGGTATCAAATCTAAAGAATCATTGTGGTGGAGCGACCTGTTGCTTCTTTGTAATAATGATAGAGGTTTTGTGAAGAATGCTTCTCATAAGTTGGGAAAAGGAAATACTATACTATTTTGGCAACATAAATGGCTAGGAAACTGTGCTTTGGCTGTTCAATATCCAGTTCTGTTTGAGTTATGCAGGTCAAAAGAAGAGTTAGTGCGCAATATGGGAGATTGGTCGGATGGTCAATGGTTGTGGAAGTTAGACTGTGATGTAGAAGATACGGATTCGGAGGTGTTGACTGAACTGGAAGAATTGAATGAAGTGCTCAGAGGGTATAAACCAATTGATACTGACAATGACAAGGTAATTTGGCCATACGATGTCTCGAAGGGATTCACTACCAGAACGTGCTACAAACTGTTGATGGAAAACTACGACTCTAGGATGCTGGAAGACTCACAACTATCAACATTAAAATTCATTTGGAACTCGAAGGTTCCGTATAAACTGAAGATCTTTGGTTGGAGGATAATCCAGGATAGACTACCAACTAGGATTCAGCTAGGGAAGCGTGGTATAATAATTCGGGACGATGAAATCAGATGTGTTTTCTGCAAACAGCAGCCAGAAACTCTGAATCACCTAATGCTTGCCTGGCCGGTTCTGCAGCAGGTCTGGTGTAGGGTTCAAAGCTGGTTGGAAGTGGATCTTGAAGAAGTCTATGATTGCAGTAGCCATCTGCTGATGTGTGTGGAAGTTATGTCCGGAAAGCTGGAAAGTTCGACGGTGGGAAGCATATGGCTGACAATTCTCTGGAACATTTGGAAGCTAAGAAATGATATTATCTTTAACAGTATAGAAGGTGATTTGGATTTTTTAACATATTGTGGCATTCTTGGTGGTGGTTGACAATAGAAACTAAGGATAGATTGAAGTTCACTTTCTACGAGTGGTTTAAAAATCCAGCACTCTGTGTATAGGTAGCAATATATTATATGTTTGTCTCTTGTATGGGTTGGAGTACCCCTAGTACTCCCAATCAATATTAAGAGTTGCTTTTCAAAAAAAAAATTAGATTAAGATGTGTTATGATTTGGTCTTTTAAGATTGATTTAAGGACTATAGAGTATTATTTGAATCTAAATTAAAATGAGGACTAAATCAAATTAGATTTAGTAAGTTTGACATTTGAATCAAATTCAGTTATTTGATTAAAATTTGAACTTTACATGATTTTTTAATCAAAATGTCATTCCTTATTCTCCGGATAGACACCTATTTATACAAATATACATTTAGTTGTGCTCATTACTTGAAGAACAAGGAATGTTGAACTAACTCACAATCAACTAACTAACAACCAAGGCTTAACATCTAATTAACAAAGCTTAACGAGATTATACAACAATCCCTCCCTTACTTTGACTTCTATAATAAGCGATAAGAAAGTAATATTAAAGGATAATTTAGTATTTCTAGCTATAATTTGGTTCTTGAATTCGTGTTGAATCTTGAACAAAATCGGAACAGAATCACATTTTTTGATTTTGTGGGATTGGGAAACACTGTGTTTGAGTGAGATCTAATTGTATTGTACAAGGTTGAAGATGAACGGAAACGGTAATCTGAGTACCAAACATCCAATTTTTGATGTAAAAAATGGAATAGATGGATGGTTCAGATGCGCGTGTTGTTCGGCGCTCAAGATGTTCTTGAGCTTGTTACCGATGACTATATTCTAGTTGCAGCGGATGCGACGGAAAAAGAGAGACGCATAGAGAAACAAGAGGAAGAAAGATCAGAAGGCGGTGTTCTACGTCCATCAGTTTGTGGATGTGAATGTGTTTGAGAAGATTGCAAATTCGATGAAATCAAAAGAGGAGTGGGACACACTGGTCATATGTTACGGTGGTGACACATTAGTGAAGAAGGTGAAACTTTAGTCCTTGTGAAAGCAATATGAGAATCTCAACATGGAGAACAATGAGAAGGTTTTAGAGTATATCTCTAGAGTGATTCTAATCACTAATGAGATGAAAGCTTGTGGAGAAAATATTTCTGAACAAGTAATCATTGAGAAGATATTGAGGTCGTTTATTCCTCAATTTGATTACATTGTTTTAGAAATTGAACATTCTAAAGATCTAGACGCCATGAGAATAGAAGAGCGGCAAAGCAGTCTAGAGGTGCAAGAGTTACGTCTGACTGAAAGAACTTCTGAAAGGGAAGTTGAGCAGGCTTTGAAGGCTTCTTTTTGTTAGACGATGTGATCGATCTAGAAGGGGGTTGAATAGATCAGTTACTTTAAATTTAGCGCTTTTGAAAATTTATTGCGAAAACTCCCTGAATTTTCAATCATCTAAAGGATCCACTATTGAAAAGATCGGATATGCGAACCGTATAGGATAGTATGAGAAAAATATTGAATCAATACGATTAATACTCAAATGGTTAATCGCTTAAACAATCTCAATTAGTAGTCAATACTTCCAATGATTTTGTTTAAGAATAAAATCAAACACAATGAATAATTTGTGGAAGAGACAATTTATCAAACACCTTGTGAGCGAAATTCACAAGGTTAAAATATACTAAATTGTGATGTCGAATTTAGTCAATCAACAATCAAAATGATTGTTACCAATATGAAATTTTGAGCTCGACACGCCATAAATTCTGTATAAGCACGTTTGATAATTCAAATCGCACAAATTAAAGCAATCAAGTATAGAAAGTAAAATGCGAAGAAGAACACGGGAATTTGTTAAGGCAGTTCCTTTTATCGTCCTCGTAGAGAGTACGTATGACCCCAATTCTAGAATCTAGAATTGAGAAAATTTGTATATAATTTCAAAATGTAACAGGTGAAGAAATAGTTCTTGATTCACACAAATCAATTGATGGTGATGAATCTATCTTCTTCACTCTCCTTGGTTCGAGGCAAACCAAGCGTCGATCTCTCTGAGCAAACCTCCGACTAACAATACTAAAAACCACAATCAATTTGCTGCAGAATTTCTTTCTCTCGACTGATTTCAAACGAACAAAATCGACCATAAATCTTCCTTCACGATTCTCCATCTATCGTTACATGATCAAGCGAATCCACCATTCCTCGACCATTTCGCTCGGCTGAATCCGTTGAATCAAATATTTGTACCAAAACCCCCCTTACCAATTGGATCTTGGAGGAGAAAACCCTAATGGTTTTATTCAAGAACAAGCCCACAAAACACAACTCAAATCTGAAATTGATCTTTAATTTGGACGTTATACCAATGATCTAATCTTGAGTCAACAACTTTGATTATGTGAAGAGGTTGAAATTTGAGAAGAGATGGTGAAGATAAAGTGCTCTCTATGTGTATCTTTCACTTTATTCTTGTTAACTGCTCAAAATGAAATAACCCACCATTTATATGTTGGTCAAACAAAGAAGAAGCAAAAATAGCCAGAGGAGATTCTGATGATGAACATGTGCTATTGATGGCTTATGAATATGATGAGGAACCTGTGAGGTTGTCATTTTCTAATACTGAAGGGGAAGAAGATGAGTCTAAATATTTTGAAGGAGTGTTTCTTTGTGAGTCAACGTTAGAAGATGACTTCGAAGACTCTTAGGATGAGTCAGAATCTGAGATTTCTGAAGATGAGTCAGAGTTAGAAGATAACTCTAAAGCTAAAAAACGAGTCAGAATCTGAAGGTGGTTATGAGTTTGAAGAAGAATCAAAAGATGAGTCAGAATCTCGAGAAGATTTGTTCTGACGAAGTCCAGAAACCAACAAAGGTGGAGCTTCTGGTGGTAGTCGAACTTCTGAAGAAAGTCTAGAAGGAGATATTGTCCAAAATCATAAGGAGATTCTGAAAAAATCCAGAGGCCACGATTAATCAGAAAAATACCAAAGAGATTTGCAGATTTTGACAAGCTGCAAAATACTGAAGGGACTCTGAGGTATGGAGTGTTGTTCCCTTTATGTGTTAGATCAGATGCAGAGATAATTGTTATTCAGAATCTGATTGGTATGAAGACAAAGTTGATAAAATAAATACTTCTGGATATTTTCTCAAATATTTGGGAAGATCCATTTCTTGGTGTTTCAAGAAGAAACTGGTGGTTGTGTTGTCAACCTGTGAAGAAAGTATGGTTGAATGTCGTGAAAGAAGAACTTCAGGCTTTAGAAAGAAATAAGACTTGGAAGTTAACTGATCTTCCAAAGGAGAAGAATACCATCAACGTCATATGAGTTTTTAAGTTGAAATCTGTTTTTATGAATAGGATTGCACACTATAGTAACCAGAAGCAACTAGCAGATGTTCTGACGAAGGATGTCAAGACTGGACACTTTATCCGTTTGAGGGATGAAATTGATGTTGCAGTTTTCTGGTTAGCTAAATATAAATCAAGGGATGGTGATGGAATTTTTTGTTGTCAGAAGATTCCGATGTTGTTGCTCAGAAGCAGTGTTGCTCTTAAAAATAGTAGAGTTTTTGAGGTTATTAGTCAGAAGCAGAAGCTTCTGAGGTTACGCCCATAAGTATGCTTAGCTTCTGGGGTTCTAGTTATGCTGTTAGTTTTTAAGGAAATCCCAAATTAAGGGATGGTATTGAAGGGTAATTTAGTATTTCTAGTTGTTTTGATAACTTAGCTATTAAATTTATTTTATTATGGCCTATGTGACAGTTTACTTTGTGTATAAATAAACTAGTAGTAATAATCATTTGTATTCATTCCTTTTGTAAGCTTTCTAGTCATCATTGCAGTAAATATATTCTCTTTATTCCTTCTTGTTCTTCATTAAACCTTGTGCACCAACAAGTAATATTAGATAAGGTCTTCATTCCTAAGCCCTTCCTTAATTTGAGAAAAAAACTCAAACTTCAATAGTTTAGTGAAGATATCAGACAATTGATCTTGAGTATTGCAATGCTTGAATGTAATTACTTCATCCTTGATCAGGTCTCTTAGAAAATAAAATCTGATATCTATGTGCTTACATCTTTCATGTATAATTGGATTTTCTTATAGTTTGATTGAGAAGTTTTTCTCACAAAAGATGATTGACCCTTTCTTTTAAGGCACCTTCAAATGAGCCAACACATTTCTTAACCAAACTTCTTGGCAAGCACATGAAACAACAACCACAGAATATGCTTTGTTGTTGACAATGTGACTATTGGTTGTTTCTTTGAGGGCCGTGAGATTGACCCCAAATCTATTTTGAAAACATGCCTTGAGAAGCTCTTTCTATCATCTTTGTCTCTTGCATAATTTGAGTTAGTCCAACCTAGTAATTTCATACTGGTTGCACCTTCTTGCTTGTATAAGATGCCAAAATCTAATGTGCATTGCAAGTACCTCGTGATTCTTTTAATTGTAGCAACATGCATTTATGTAGGCCTTTTCAAGTATCTGACCATCAAGTACACAAAAAAAGGCCATGTAATGTTTGTTAGCTAACTGGTACATCAAGCTTCCTACCATCTAATTGAAGATTGTAGCATCAAAAGCCTTGCCATTTTGATCCTTCATCAATTTGAAACCAGAACCGATAGAGTCGCATACTTTGTTGCACCCCTACATGCTAAATCTTGATAGAATCTCAGTTGTATACTTTGTTTCATGCCTTTAATCCTTTATGCCAAACTTTAATAGAATCTCAACTGCATACGTTTGTTGATGGATGAATACCATCATTGCCATATTCACCTCAATTCCCAAGAAAAACCTCGTCATTCATGGAAAACTCTCCTTTCATTGGCTGCTTTAATTCATCCATCGTTTGAAGATGATTTCTAATGTACATGAGGTCATCCATATACAAAATGACAATGAGAATCTTCCCTTTAATTCCATATTTAACAAAAGAGAATATGCTCCTATGGACATTTTTGAAACATGGCAACACAAAAGTATGAATATATATTACTATACCAGACTTTTGGAGCTTGTCTTGCGTCATATGGAGTTTTTCTCAACTTTCACTACAACAAATAACGTTTTTTATAACAAAGTTTTCACGTCATTCAGAAAAAACCGAGGTTTTATTCTAAGGCGTGTCATATTTTATTTAAAAAAACATGTCCCTTCAGTTATTTTAAAAGCCGAGTTAGAAGCAATTGTCAATGTTGTGGCCATATCCCTATGAAAACGACAATATCTCATAGAATATGCAATAATCAGAAATCGATTCCCACAGACGGTGTCACTGTTCTGTTATGGACCCATAAATGTAAAGAGGCGTGAAAGTTGCGACAAATGACAGCTTCTGATACAACGGAGCGGGGGTGTACCTACAACGTTAGCACTCCAACACTCAAGTCAGTATGTGAATGATTAGAGAGTATTCAAATTGTGTTTGAAACTTGTTACTTGAAATAACGTCATTCCATATATATAGGGAAGAGGAATAACTGTCTCGCTATCTTTCAAGCGCGAAATACGGCAGACTATTGGATATGCTTGAGGTGTGAATCTCTTGTAACTTGGTACATTATATTCCAATGATCAGGAAAATATTCTAGAAGTTGATTGAGTGACTGGTTGATACGTTTAAACCCGAAATTTTCTATTTCAGGATGGTCGGATCAATGGAGATATAATCGGATCAAAAGAGATGTGACTAGCCAAGAACATCTTCCTTGAATATAAGATAGTAACTAGGTTCTCTTTGTTGAGTAAGAGAAAAGTTTACATTGGTTACTTTTCTCGTACCTTATTTTATGATTATCTCAATGTAGTAATGTGGTGTTATTGTTTCATAATTCAGTGTTACAAGCTCGAACAAAGCACATTAAATTAGACATTCATTTTATTAGTAAAAAGGTGATGTCAAATAAGTTAGAAACTCAACATGTTCTTCCACCAACACAAATTTTAGATACTTTGATGAAGCCTCTACCAAAAGATGCCTTTCAAGAATTGAGAACTAAACTGAGAGTTGTTTATCTCAAACCATGTTGATCAAGAGGAGTATTAGCGTTAAATATTTTGTATTAATCAAATTGTTAGAAAATAGATTATTAAGTCTTCAAAATAAGTTTATTATATTAGAGACGAATTAGTTATCTCAATAGAAGTTTGTTAGAATCTCTAAACGCATCATCAACTCTATAAATAGATCATTTATAATTGAAGAGAATTCACAATATGCACTTGTCATTCTCCATTAATTTACAATACAAAAAACTAATTGATGTATTATCAATTAAATCCTTTAATATTTTAACTAAAATGAGTTAAGTATTTGTGGATAGAGTACAGTGTCACTCACGACATTAAGAACAACATCACTAAATATTATTAGGCTTTATATTAATGTCTTGCCTCGTGCTCATGTGATACCGTTTCTTTGATTACTTGATTGTCACTCCATATATTATTGAAATATGAAAAGTTAATATTCACCATCATTTGGCCATTTCATAGAGACCTATAGTCACGTTATTGTGTGAGTTGGTTTATACCCTGCTTTTCTTGCACCCATATCAAAAGAATCCTACACTGAGAAAGAAAGAAAAAAAGACACTAAAGTATATTAAAGTTTATTTTACACATTTTGTATAAAACAAGCTTTTCCCACCATTGTGTTGATATATATATGTGATTTCACATCTTTCTCTTTTCCTCACTTTCTTATATTGGCACTTGGCAAAGAAAATCTCACTAGAAAGAAACAAAGAATTTAATTCTACTAGAAATGGCTAGAGAAGGAACCATTTTTCTATGTCTTTTGATTGTTGTCATGGATGTCACAGCTGGAATTCTTGGTATTGAGGCGGAAATTGCTCAAAACAAGGTATGTTTGAATCAAACTAATCAAGTTTCTAATTCTGTTGGTGTTGTTCTCCGATCACAATATATCGTTTGACTGTACTATGTCTGAAGAACAACATCAGTAGTTTTCATGATAATGTACCGAAGTTTTTTTCGCGAGACACAATTTTTGTTGCAATATAATAATATATTTAGATGTACTATTTTTTTTACACAAGCAGGTAAAACACTTGAGATTGTGGATATTTGAGTGTAGAGATCCAAGCCATAAGGCTTTCATGCTTGGTTTAGGTGCAGCAATACTTTTGTCTCTAGCCCATGTTATAGCCAATTTGCTAGGTGGTTGCAATTGTTTTTGTTCTCAAGAGCTTCAAAAGAATTCACCCAATAGACAACTCTCAATGGCTTGCCTCATTTTAACATGGTAACATATCCCTAACTCCACTACTTGTTTTCTCACCATGTTTTAAAAATCATATGGAACTGAACGATTCAACTGGATGAACCAGAAGTAGAAAATTTGAACTATCGCCAGGTCGAAGTTTGGTTTAGTTTTTGAAACAATGGTAACACTAAAACATTCTGAAGAGTTCAACAAATCTATAAATAACATCTGTTTTAACTGTGTTTGTTGATCAGGATTGTTTTGGCTGTTGGATTGAGCATGCTTGTGATAGGGACAGCAACAAACAACAAATCAAGGGGTTCTTGTGGTTTCACACACCATCATTTCCTATCAATTGGTGGAATTTTGTGTTTTGTTCATGGCTTATTCTGTGTTGCTTATTACGTTTCTGCCACTGCCTCTTAATTAACGATTAAGAAAACACCTAGAGTGGATGCCACTTTTGCTATTGCTTTGTGCTTTAGAGGTTTTGGCTTTACCAAATTTGTTGCTTTACTAAATATGTACTGTGGGGTATAAAAAGAAAACCCCATTTTCAATTGATCATCAAATTATCCTCTCCACTAATCTGCTGACACGTGCTCGATATTTTCTTCTTTGTTTCAAAGCCATTGGCCAATGAAAGATATAACTAATTGTAGATATCTCATTAACATTGATCACCAATAGTTTAAAAAATAGCATTTCCTTGAGTAACAAGTAACAACTCATAAGTCATAACATCTATCATATAACCTTCCGAAGTAAACGAAGGTATCAAGACTGTTCCCTAAAAACTAATGATTAAATAGAGAGGAACGTTGGAGGAAAAAAAAACTACCTCAACTACTGTCATGCATTCCATTGATTTCACGATTTTGCATTAACTCGGATCCAAAATAACACCGATCAAATTAATGGATGAGAAAAGAAACAACAAAAATCAATCTCTTCCCGTCGTAAGTCCTCACAACCCCTTTTTGTTGGTTGATGACAGAACCTCCCTTGTTGTTCGCGTTTTGATGAGGAACACCATATAATTGACATTCAGTAATCTACATTGCTCACCACTAGTCACATACAGAGTACACGTCCCTTCTGTAGCATTATAAGACATACATTTCGGCAAGTTTGGGACTCAACCCTCTGATTCACCATGACTTTAAAGGCAGTAAAATCCGCCATATGGTGAAGTAGAGAACGCATTGACAAGTCAAACTCACTTGCATAACTTTGTATCAAAGCTACGTTGGTAACATCTCATCATCATCGGAGGAGGAGGAGGAGGACGAGGAGGAACTGGAGTTATGGATTCTCCTCTCTGCTATGGCTGGAAATAGTCTCCTATGCATATCAGAGAGTGATTGTTGATGAGTATCTGGAGAGGATGTAGGAGCCTCTTTCTTGCTAGAGGGAGAACCTTTGGAAGATAATGTCTTCATTGTTGATGCTTTTACCTCATTGCACACCTTCTCCAACATTACCAAGAAATCACGTACAATCACAAACAAACGTAACCCTTCATCTTTTCCGGCATTCCCATGAAAATAATCTGCAGTACTCTTAACCCCGGTCGTTATCCTCTTCTCTTCCCCTATCAACCATACCACTTCCTCTCTTGCCTTCTCCACAAAATTTGCAAGGGAATGTTGAAACGCGCTATCTTCCTCTAGATTCTTCAGATGCGTATTCGACAGTTCTTCAGATTTTACCAATGTATTATAAAGTTTCAACACTGCAGATGTTAGAGCATCACCATCTATCACTGCTGCCTTTTTCACATCTTCTAGTTCAGTAATTAGACCTGAAACAACTTGAAGGCCAAGGCCGCGATAGTGCTCTTCTGATTCCCTATTAGATTCATCGATAAAATCCTTGGTTTTCATACTAGAATGGCTTTGGCTTGCTTTTTCTGTTCTCACAGCTTTTATGCCCTCTGATCGAATGATCTCATGAACCACAAAGTGTAACAGTGTGGTCTTACCGTCTGTTCCTTTTACATCTGCAAGTTTCAAAAGTGTGTCGAGCCTAAATGCTTGAGCATCACCACGATAGGTTCCAGTGTTCAATCGGTTTCCAGTCTTTAGAACTGCTTCTAATAGCTTTTGGAAAAGCCTGCTTTTCCTTAGTTTGTTGCAAGAAACCTGCCATTAAGATTAGATACAACAACAGAAAACAAGTTATGCTATTCATTTGTTCTATTTTTCAAGCTAACCAACCACTATATATATATATATATATATATATATATATATATATATATATATATATATATATATATATATATATATATATATATATATATATATATATATATATATATATATATATATATATATATATATATATATATATATATATATATAGATAGATAGATATAAACCATTGTGGCAACATGGTTTTTGATGCAGTGGTCAAAATGTGACTAGTGTGTAGTAAACCTTTTTATAAAACTTGGACCAATTTTGACACAAGAAAATCTAATAACTTATACACAAATAATAATCTTTTTATTTTTACTCATAACCAAGAACTGTACTATAACATTGAAAATAGATTGGATTTCAAAAAATAAAAGAAAGAAAGAAAAGTCAATGAATCCAATTCTCACATCTAATATTGCAAAGCATTCCTTAATGCTAGAAGCCTCTTCCGGAAGTGTAAACATGAACAGTAGTGACTCAAGACGTTTGAAAGCCAGTGGAATATCAACCAAGGCCTTGAGAAACTTCTCTGCAGGGCCAAGTCGGGAAACGTCTCCCGTGAATAGCCTTAGCTTCAATTCCTCATCTGTTGTTGGCGCCATCTTCAATACTGTTTGGATGAGCTCAACAGGAATCTCATTACCTGATTGAATCAACATATTGCACGTAAATCACATTGATGTAGTTATATGCCAATGTTAATCTAAGAGAAATGCTTAAAACAAATATCTCCTTTGATTTTTGAATGCGAAAAATGGATGAAGTGGAATAATAATTGAAAGACTCTTAAAAACGCCTTTATCATTGTAAGTGCAAATAAATGACTATTTCTGGATATCATAAATGTACAAATGTCAAATGAACAGCATAGGCATAAGCATTGAGAAAATATTTGCTTCATTGGAGTTAAAGCATTAATGTTGGTCACAATTCTTTTATGATAGTTTAAAGGAGCGTGTGCTTCATTCTAATCGTGAGAAGCAAACACACACACAGACTCACCTTCTTTAATGGCGTCAATAACTTCTTTTGTGCTCACATTCAAAGCACGTAAAAGAATTGATAAATTCTGTGCTTTCTTAGGGTCAATAATCTGAATGTACTGGACAGAAGGTTCTAAAGATGGAGAATCTTTTTTTCTGTTCTGGTTGGCGCAGCCAAATAAAGATTCTATCTTTTCTTCACTGAACCTGGTAAGATGTTACAAAAAGTTCGGCAATCATATTGATAAATTTTTCAATCTTTCATGAAAAAATGATTTTAAAAGGACTTAAATGTTTCTTACTGGAATGACCCTGATCTGATCTCATGCCAGACCATGGCTTGATCAGGGTTTGCTGCAACCTTATCCCAGAAAAATGGCTTTAATTTCGGTTTTGGAGTATCAGACTCTTCATCATCGTTAGTATGAAGTGGTCCTAGAGGTGATTTAAGGTTTCGACCTTCCAATGGTTTTGGAGGAGCAGGAGGAGCCCGAGCCGTTTTTGGAGGAGGTGGAGGGCGAGGTGCAAGAGCAGGTGGTGGAGGCGGCGGCGGTGAAGCCTCAGGGGCTGATCTTCCTGGAAGATGTTTTAATGGAGATACTGGTACTTGTCCTATGTTATCTGATGATGTTATCTCAGCCAGTGATGCATTGTTGTCTTCGTGCTTATTGGACGAATTCCTAACAGTAGAAGGATTCATTCTGTAGTTAATACCATGTTCTTTCATATCATTATTTTCGAAACTCATAGACTTTTGCGAACTACCTGAAATACAAACGAAACATTTATTGAATAAAACTTGTAAACTTTGATGTTTCACTGCCATTATTGGTTAGGTTACAATAGAAAACTAAACATCGACATACCACCAGACATCTCACTTGAGCTTAATATGAGTAAAGGCCTGACATCTTTGTCAACTTTTTTTCTCTTCCTCACCTCGCGGAAACATAAGAACAAGCCAATTAAGATTATAATTCCTGAAACAACTGCAGCAATAATAATGTCTTTCTGATCAAAAGCAATAAGAGCAGGAGGAGTAGGAGGAGGTGGAGGAGGAGGAGGAGGAGGAGGAGGAGGAGGAGGACGTCGTGGTAAAAATGGCACAAACACGTTCGGAGGGAGTGTCAAATCATGATACGAAATCTCAGGAGTTGGAGGTGAAGTAGTGGTTTGTGCTGCAACATGACTTTTCAGTTTTGGCGATGATCCAGATGATGGAACGGAATCAGGGCTCGGTGGTGTCTGGTTATGCGGCGAATCTGAAAGTAAATATCTATGTCCATCTGCTAAACCAAAGAGTGACTCATAATGCATCTTCAACAAATGTTCTTCTTCTTCTGAAACAGGAATAGGATAATTTCTATTTCTTAAGCAATCCAAAAAGTGTTGTTGCATATAGCGAGGTAGATATTTGGATCTCTTTCTCCTCGTCTCATCTAATAACTGCAAGTCAAATTCTTTGATGCCATAACTTCTCTCTATCATTTCATTTCTACAATGTCTCCACACCTGCTCTGCCTGCATCACCCGATCGAACAAACGCAATTCATCATATAACAAAATAATAACAAAACCAACATAATTGGACTAATTCAACCTTTGATTAACTAAATCTTGTACTTAGCTACCCATATTTTCATCATATCAAGATGCACAACAACCCCAGTAAATTGCTTGGAGTTCAAGATATCGGTAAATTATAGTAGACTTGACAAAATTCACACTAAATTCAACCTAGACATGCGAATTTGTTATGGAAAGTTTGAGATTCAATTACTTGGCAACCACATCACATAATATGTCTGAAATTGTTGTAAATCCCACAAGAGTAATACCCAAGGTTTTAGAAAAAGGTCCGCGACCGCGAAAACGGCTGCGACATGATGATATTGATACTATTATTCACTATTTATACGTCATAGAACTAATAGTCGTTAATTCACACCGCAACAACTGTAATCAGTGTCGCAACACCTATACCGACCGAAATCGCGAAAGCCTTTACGCGACCGATATATTGGTCAAAACATGTGTGCCTACCAAAATCACGAAAGCCTTTACGCGACCGCTATTTAAAACCTTGAAGACATATAACTCAATTTTTCCTAAACTCTTATGAGTCTATTGAATATACATTAAGAATACTAATCAAAATTACTAATAAATCATAAACCAATCAAATAAAATTAAGAGGGTTATAGTAAAACTTATGAGATACCTTTTGTCCAACACGATCGGCATGAAAATCCTCATGTTTCCATCTCTTTCCCTCTGAACCCCCATTGGCCATAGCGCAAATAAGAATGGCATAAACAACAACATAACAAGGTTTTGTCATTTTGCTTCAACAAAAATGCAGAATTTCTTATTCATCCCATTGAACTTCAATTTTCGTTTTAACTATTAATAAGACGAGAATGCATGCACCTTCAGGTTTGAGATTACAATTGTTGCAACAAAATGTTGATATGGGAACGTAGGTTATAACAGAAACCGAAGAATGATGGAAAGGGTGAATTTGTCGAGCGTTTTATGAGGTTTTGTTAAGGAATGTAGGTTTTTGTTTTTATTGATGTAACAAAATAGATGAATGAGGTTGAAGTTGAAGAAGTTGTGTATTGTTCTTGATGTTGTTGTTTGAGGTTGTTTGAGGGAGGGGAGTCAGAGAGAGAAAGAGAACGGCGTGTTGAAATTGGAAGGACGTGGGGAGAATGATGTGAGAAGATGGAATACCCGCGCGATCAACATATCATGTCTTTTTTCTTTTCTTTTTGGGTCAAAAAGAGGGTGAAATCTAGAATGAACTATTAAACAAATGGTTCATGAGTGATCCACTTTTATAAATCATTAGATTTATCAAATGGCTTATATGAGTTGGAAAAAAAAATGAGAACATAAAAATCTCAACACACCCTGTTGTTCTATCGGGTGTTCAAAATATAGTTAATTGAATTGTATTTCTGTATTGAATTGGATTGAACTATAAAAAAACTGAATCATTTAAATGATTATTAAATTAAACTATTTATTCAAAATAATTTCAATGCAATTTTAAACTAGTTCAAAATTAGTTTTTATTATAAATTGATTTTATTATAAAAATTAGTATTTTATAAAAAAAAAATCAAATAAACTCTTTTTTCTAAAATATTAAAAAAATTACTTTAAAAAATGGAAAAAATAAATATAAAAAAATTGATTTCGAAAAAAAAACTGAAAAAATTTATTTTTCTTGAAAAATAAAAAAACTGAAATTATTTTTTCGAAAAATATAAAAAATTGGAAAAAAATTTTGAGAAATAAAAAAAGAACTGGAAAAAAATTTCCGAAAAAAATAACTGAAATATTTGTTTTATTAAAAATAAAAAAAACTTGAATTATTTTTCCGAAAAATATAAAAAACCGTATTTTTTATTTTGAAGAAATTATTTTTCGAAAAAATATATATATATATTTTTAAAATAAAAAAAAACTGCAAAAAAATATTTAAAATAAATAAATAAATTTTTCAAAATCAATTTAAAACTCAATTAAAAAAATTTAATTTTTTCAATAAAACTAGTTTGAAACTAATTAAATTATATTAAACTGGTTTTTATTATAAATTAGTTTGAACTAGTTATAAACTGAATTGTAACTACTTTAACAGATTAACTACTTTTTTTAAAATGATTTTTGATAACTGGATTGAACTATTAATATGGTTCAATTCAATTCAGTTCATGAATCACAAACGCCCCTAATTATCTCGTCCTTTGTGTTTCCTCTTCCGTAAAGTCTGTCACCGCATCATACATCCCTAACCTCTTAGTGTGTTGTTTTGTGTCTCAAATATTTTAAAATCATATAGATTTTAATTCATAACTCAACATCATTTTTTTTACTTGTAAAATAAATTAAAAAGTAACATTGAAAAAAAATTTGTCTTAGAAATCAAAAGTGCATTCTTTTGTTTTCTTAAAATCTTTTGTTCTCAGGACAGTGATCGGAAAACATTGATTGATTTCAAAATGAGAGATTATGATTCCAACCTGGCAGTGTGTAAGAAGAAATTAAAATAAAGTGTAATAAGAAGTATTAAAAAGATATGAGCTTATTTGATCCTATGGTTAGAATTAGTGGTACATAGGTGAGGGATTTAATGGAGCTCTCAGAACTCACCTATTTTAGGTGAATTTTTATTTATCTTTATTTTATTTTGGACATAATTTAATTTAATGATTAATATCTTTTTTATTTTTTCTTTTATTAACGTTTTACAGTCCATTTTAGACCTTCAACTAGTTTCATCTCTTATTTCTCTAAACCGTGTTATTTAAGTTTTTCCGTTCATTTCTCACAAACACCGTCAATATATGTTGTCGTGGCAGTTGACTTGGCAATGACTCATCTTCTTTGTGTTATTCGTCATTTTTTTTTTAAATTTCCATTAATGCAAAATATATAGAACAATAAACTGAATTAGGGTTAAACATTCCATTCTCTTCCATCTCCATTCTTTTAAATCATAATCTCCATCAACCATGAGTTATACTCGTTATTTTGTTGCGAAACAGAAGAGCATGTGAAGTTTTGATTTTAATGTGCGATGGAAACCCATTTGCCGATGTGGAGACATAGTTGTTCTTCGTATGGCAATAACAATTAGCAATTTGGGGGTCATCCGTATTTTAGTGTTATTTTTCTCAACTTTGGAAAACCTTCAGTGTTCACAAATCTAGGTATAACATTGTACTTTGGTTGTTATCTACTCAAGTTGGGTGTGGTTTTTTATTGTTTTTATAAGAAAGTAGGAGACGAGAAGGACCAATTTTTATGAAGCAAAAGCATAAGTTGGAAAAGTTGACAAAGGAAATTGATGCAGCAAAAATGGAGATTGAAAAAGTTAAAGAGTTACAAATGAGCAACAAAATGTATAATTATTGGAACTTCAAATACAAATGAAGAACATCGTCAATTGGAAGAAATTTCATAAGTTAATGGTTTTTCTTATTTTTATTGTGTTAATTCTCTATTTTTATGATTGACATTAATTTTGATAAAACTAACTTGACAGCAACATGTTGAACAAGATGTCTTATCACAAAGTCTCGACATCTTGTCTGTTATAGTTTTGCATATTGGATTTTTTGAGTTTGATTAATGATTATAGAATATTATGAGAATATTAAGTAATTATATGTGGCATCCAAGATTGAGGAATAAGATATTCTGTTTTAGCTTGAAGTGATTTTATTTTTCTAAATATTGAGACATTTTAGGAAACATTGTGATTGAAAACCTATTTTTATGCAGAAGTTAGTAGCTTCCCTGCTGCATTTTTGAAGCCCTAATCTAGGCCAAACATTGCTTATAAAAAGAAAGCTACAAATATAATTCAAAGTGTGGAACACATTGTGTCTTCTAGTGAGATTTTAGGGTTTGTGTGTTCTTATTAATTGTGAGCCTCTCTAATCTCATTTGATATAAGAGTATAAATATCTCTATTGAGTTGTAAGTTTTGTTAATCACTCTTAAACTTTTAAGCATTGAGTGATCATGTGTCTTTGAAGTGTAACTTCTAAAATATTCTAAGTATTAGAGTTTTCATAATTGTAGTGATTGAAAGAGAATTGTGAAGGGTCTCATATCTAGGTGAGTCTTAGGTAGAAATTAAGCACGGGTAGTGATTAGATAAGTAGATTGTAAACTGGAGATAGTTTGTGGAAGGTCTACAAACTGATATTGTTTAGTTGATTTCCTCCCTGACTTGGTAGACCTAAGACTTAGGTGTTGTTGTACACCAAATTGGGTTAACAACTCCGTGTGTTTCTTTACTTTCAAGTAATATTATCTGTATTTATATTGTCATTGTGTTTTGATTAGATATGAGTGTCTCGACATCTCCTAGGGCATATGATGTCTGCATACCAGAATTTCAATTGGTATCAAAAAAGGGAATCCTACTCTGTGTCTGGGTAAGATTCAGAGAAGACATTTTCTAGTACAATGGACAAGGAACAAGGATTTGTGAATAGATCACCCATTCTTGATGGATCCAACTATGACTATTAGAAATCTTTCTTAGTGAATTTTATTAAATCTATGGACAACAAGGCCTAGAAAACTATATTCAAGGGATGAGATCCTTCAATGGTCAAATATAAGGATGGGAAGATTACTGATGTGTTGAAGGCTGCCGAGGAAGACTGGGATGATGGAGATGATTAACTAGGTTAGAGAAATTCCAAAGCATTGAATGCTTTGTTCAATGGAGTGGACAAGAACATCCTGAGACTGATAAGTAGTTATATTATTGCTAAAGAAGCTTGAGAGATCTTGAAGACTGCTCATGAAGAAACCTCTATGGTGAAGATGCAAAGACTTTAACTTCTTACCACCAAGTTTGAGAACTTAAGAGTGAAAGAGGATGAAAGCATTCATGACTTTCACATGAATTTTATTGAGATAGAAAATGCCTCAAGTGTCTTGGGGGAGAAGATGTCAGAAGATAAGTTGGTCAAAAAAATATCAGATCTCTTCCAAAAAGGTCTGACATGAAGATAACTGCCATTGAAGAAGCCCATGATATAAATAACATGAAAATTGATGAACTTATGGGATTCCTACATACCTTTAAATTAGGGATCAGTGAAAAGTCTGAAAAGAAGAAAAGCATTACCTTTGTCTCTATTACTGAAGACTTAGAAAATGAATGATACTTGGATATAAATGAGGAGATATCTAATGCTACTGTGTTATTTAGAATACAATTCAACAAAGTGATGAAAAGGATAGACTAAAAGTCAAGGTTAAATGTCAAGAGCAAGTCACACAACATCAACAAAAATCAGGATTTTGGGAGAACGTGTAGAACTGAAGAAAATACAAATTAAGGAAAAGGAATCCAATATCATGCATGTGAAGGATTTAGACACCTAAGAGCCGATTGTCCCACTTATCGCAACAAGCAAAAGAAGGGTCTATATGATATTATAAACCAATATCATTATATTATGTTCCCAAATATTAATTAAGTTAGATTTAAATATCCGACTTTTTAAACATAATTTATGTTTTTGTAAGTTTTAAACTTTCTAACATATTTGTATTATTATATTGAATCTTGACATATTTCATTTATGATATTTTCAAGGTTTGTATTTCATCACTAGATAGAGAAAAGGGAGGAACAGATGGATCCATAATTGAAGTAAGTTCTACAGTTTTGATCTCACGCAAGTCCCATAACTAAGTTTATAGCTTCTGTTCAATTGGAAAACAAAAGGGGATGTAGCTCAAATGGTAGAGCGCTCGCTTAGCATGTGAGAGATAAGGGGATAGATACCCCACATCTCCAATTTTTTTGGCATGATGTACGGGGATCGATACCCCGCATCTCTGAGTTGTGTGCAGATGAGTAAGCTTTGATGGTAGTATCGTAGTAAAGTATGAGTGTATAGTACATTAATCTATTTAATACCAATATACCCTATAGATCCAAGTGAACCCACAAGATATGAGAGCTCACTGAGATTTAGTAATCTCACCCCAATTATTCTATTGTTTTTTAAGTACATTATAGAAAGCAAAGGATTCGCTAAAGTTCTGGATTAGAGACTTGGATGAGCATGTTGGCATGAAGATCGTATCAGTCTTTATCTTTCCGTTGTACATTTCTTTTAGACGTAAATGTTGTATACATTCTTAGGTATAACTTTGTAATGTGAATAATATATTATGCCGTTATTCGCTATTGTATTGTACTAATACCAAAAATATTTTACTTTACATAATTCATTATCCCTGCTACAAATATTGTCAATTCACTATAAAAAAAAAATTGAAGTCCTTGTGAGAATTACCATTTCTTTACGAAAATGAAAAAAAAATCTAGATAACCATTTAGGAGATTTTCCAATTTTGAACTTTCACGAGTTAAGTACTATCATAATCATATAAGTATTTAAAATAAATTAAGAAAATTGAATGAAACTAGAAAGTGATATCTTTAATATTATTCAAGTACTATCAATATCATTAATATTATTTAACTTCACTTAGCATAATTATTCAACTAAACCAACTTCAATAATCAACATGATCAAGTATTCACATTATTCATAAACTTCAATAATTTAAGCAACTACAACAAATTAAGCAGCATTCATCCCCCCGAGTGTTACGTATCAGAGCAATGACATCAATTCGAACTAACAGCAACTAACGACTTCATAATGCTACTTCGAACTTCCACGACTATCCTTGAGTACCTGCCCATTTATCATGGTAGGGGAAATATCAGCAGAAGGGGTGAGATATCCAACAATATAAACAAGTGTATGATAAATAATATGCTAGGATTAAATCATACAAAATTATCACATCGCAGTTAGCACATCATAACAACTTCCCAATTAACAACAACATGAAATCACTTCACGTTAATCAACCACATAATTCATTTCACAGTTAATCAACAAACATAATTCACTTCACGGTCAATAAACAACATAATTCAAATTCACAGTTAACAACAACATAATTCACTTCACAATTAACAACAACATAATTCACTTTACAGTTAACAACAACATAATTCACTTCATAGTTAAAAACAACATAATTTAAATGAGACACAACAATACATATGCATGTGGTACCAACAGAGCTTCAGCTCCCTTCACTATTGCCAATTAATAGAGGCACAAGGCATAAGCCTTCTTCACAATTCCGCCAATACAGACCTTCACAAATGCAAATGAAATGCGATGCTAACAACATACAACAACAACGTAAATTCACTTCACGAGACATATGCCTATACCACTGTTATTACCAATAAATAGAGGTAATTATCGTCACTGAAAGCACCCTGCAACTTCACATAAATAACAACTATATACAACAACATATTCTTCGCCAATAAATCACACACAATTCAACAACACGATGCATTCAACACAATTCAACAAAATAAAATAATCGTAATCACCTACTAAAATATATGAACCATTCCCGACAATTTTCAATTAATTACGAATAACTAATTTTACCGCTTAATTTACTAGTTCGGTTAATTCGGTACTGTTTTTAAACATTATCATTTTCTAACTATAATGTAGATGTTCTATTTTCCTGGTATTATTTCTATTCGCTGTTATCACTGCTCATTTTCATCTAGCTTCTACTAATTTCAATATACCAATTTAATTAATTCCCTGCATCAAAAAAATACTTCAGCTATAATTGTTTCCAAAATTGTTACTAATATAACTCTAGTATATATACTCATTCTGCTAATTTAATACTAATCCTCTTCCAAATTATTTCAACATTGTTACAAGTTTATTCTTGCTACATGTAAAGTCATTTTTGCTAAATTTTTCAACTGCTGATTAACATTATACTTCTAAATATATATACTATCCTATTATTACCAATTTCCTGCTATGTTCTATATAGCAAAGTCTGCACTAATCTTTTGCATTTTTCAGGAGAGTTATGTTTTTATTGTCTATTACCAGTAATCGTATTTTACTAATCATGGTTAATATATAATACTGGAACCTTCCATGATAATTATATTAATTCATTCTATTATTTATATTATACATAATATGATACTACTATCCAACATGCCTATATGCAGTTTGCCACAAAACATAACGAAACAATTAAAACAAAGAACAAATAGGCTGAGGCGTCTGTCCTGCGTCAAAGAGGCGTCCGCCCTCTTCCTCTTTCCACCTGGAGCGCCCTTCCTTCTTTATACCATGGGGCGTCCGCCCCCCTATGCCACCGTACCTACTTTGTTTTCTTTTTTTTTTTGTACATGGGACGATCATCCCAATTCTTCTTCTCCAATTAATCTGTTCCGGTTCAATTCCCTTCCTCATCGATTTACAAAATAATTTCCAGCAAGGTACATTGCAGTCACACAAATACTCACGTATACCCTTATTTCATAAATCGATCGACCTCAACATTACCAATATAAAAATTAAATAATTATTCTACACACAATTTACACAAACAAAGATAATTCTATACAATTTCATCCCCACATACGATTCATCATAAACCCGTTTAGAGAGTTAGAACTCCACCCTTACCTTGGATTGGCGGTCTCTCTATAATTTCCGGTCGAATTCCGATTTGGCCTTCCGGTCTACAATTCCTATTCCGACGGCAGTTTCCTCCAAATCCCTTGTTCCTCTTTTCTTTCTCCCACGTATAACTTTTTCCCAAAAATATTCACTAAACCCTTATAATCCTCCTTTTATATCTCTTATAATTAAATCCAACTTATAATTAATAATAATAATAATATATTGGATCTATTATTCACACCTCCACTAAATTCAATTTAATTAAATAATGATCCCATATAATAATATTATTTCTAATATTATTTTCTACATTCTATAATAAAATTAATTCATCATTAATTAATCCCAACTTCGACTAAATTCCAATAGTTAATTCCTTATATAATTTAATTAAATAATTAATTAAATTCTGGGCGTTACATCACGCAAGTCCCATAACTAAGTTTATAGCTTCTGTTCAATTGGAAAACAAAAGGGGATGTAGCTCAGATGGTAGAGCGCTCGCTTAGCATGTGAGAGATAAGGGGATCGATACCCCACATCTCCAATTTTTTTGGCATGATGTACGGGGATCGATAGCCCGCATCTCTGAGTTGTGTGCTGAGTAAGCTTTGATGGTAGTATCGTAGTAAAGTATGAGTGTATAGTACATTAATCTATTTAAGACCAGTATACCCTATAGATCC
The DNA here is from genome assembly GCA_021764765.1 of Vicia sativa. NCBI lineage: Eukaryota > Viridiplantae > Streptophyta > Magnoliopsida > Fabales > Fabaceae > Vicia > Vicia sativa. The sequence continues at coordinate 155,508,059 of CM038792.1, forward strand.
AAGTGAACCCACAAGATATGAGAGCTCACTGAGATTTAGTAATCTCACCCCAATTATTCTATTGTTTTTTAAGTACATTATAGAAAGCAAAGGATTCGCTAAAGTTCTGGATTAGAGACTTGGATGAGCATGTTGGCATGAAGATCGTATCAGTCTTTATCTTTCCGTTGTACATTTCTTTTAGACGTAAATGTTGTATACATTCTTAGGTGTAACTTTGTAATGCGAATAATATATTATGCCGTTATTCGCTATTGTATTGTACTAATACCAAAAATATTTTACTTTACATAATTCATCATCCCTACTACAAATATTGTCAATTCACTGTAAAAAAAATTGAAGTCCTTGTGAGAATTACCATTTCCGTATGAAAATGTAAAAAAATCTAGATAACCATTTAGGAGATTTTCCAATTTTGAACTTTCAAGAGTTAAGTACTATCATAATCATATAAGTATTTAAAATAAATTAAGAAAATTGAATGAAACTAGAAGGTGATATCTTTACTAAAACTCTTTTCTCAAATATTTATATATTTTATCTTAAGGTTTAAATGCAGTTTTGACTCTCTTATATTCATTTTGATAATTTTTTAGTCCTCGTTTAATAGAAAATCAATTTTATGATTCCTTTATATTAGATTTCATGTTTTTTAGTCTCATATGGCAAAATAGTGTGATTAATGTATGTGACCTGAAATCTATAAGGTGAGTTTTTTTTTTTTAATGTTGCTACATAATTAAAAATGATAAAATTATTATTTGAATTTTTAGATTTTTTTTAATAATTAAATGTTTTAATTATTTTATGTTATTCATATTTATTTAGAAATTTAGAATAAAAATATTAAATATTTGATTTTTCTAAAATATTTACATGGCCTAAACTCAATCTCTAAAATTAGCTTTAATTAATTGAAAAAATCTTAAATAAACATTAAAGTTTATTGACTTCAAAATTCAATGTGGGACTTCCAAACCATGTCTATGCTCCATAATCTGATGCTGTTTCCAAACCATGTCTATGCTCGAGACTCATTGTAGCTCTTCTCCTCTCAATTTAAGATCCTTTGGCCCCATATATCGATCATTACAAAGGGCTTCAGCACACACAAATTTTCTAGCAATACATGAAGCAGGAAGAGATTTTGATCTCGACAAACTTCCAATACATGCATCCCCAACCATCCTTGCTGCTGATACCCAGTGGTTAAACCCACCCAGAATGTTCACCATTTTGATAGGTTTAATAACTATGTTTTATACTTTGACATTTCATGTAAGGAACAAAAGGGGATGTAGCTCAGATGGTAGAGCGCTCGCTTAGCATGCGAGAGGTACGGGGATCGATACCCCGCATCTCCATTTTTATTTTAAATTTATCAGTCTCAATATGTGTTTGAAGTCAACATTGCTGGGTCTGTTCTTCAACCTCTATTCCTTCCCTTTATGCCTCTGCCTAAATTACCTAATTCATAGTTTATCTTGAGTGTTGCAACTTTGATTACATCTTGCTTAATTTTTGTTGGCTGATACAGAGATTTGCTTTTTGTGAGATGATAATTTGCAAATGGTTATTGCCATTATTCTTATTGTTTTCAATTTCAAAACTTACATTTTTCTTATTATTTCAATAGTAAGATTAGATTACAATCCTTAAACTTGATTATATGGGTTTGGATGGTCTGGAAGAACATCAATGGTTATGGCTTGTTGAATTTATCGATTCACGCCATGCACACCAAGTGTTCGGAGAAATGCCTGAACCATGTGCTTTTGTTTTCCGGTCTTAAAATCTCTTGGTTGCAGGTCTGAGTTGCTGTTATCGTGTTGTGATCGATTGTGGTTGGCAAATTGATGAAGAATTGGTGTAGTATCAACCGTTTTACATCTTGGACAGTGCTCGACGAAATGCATAAGCTGAATGACACAATTGATCTGGAAGAATTCAAGACAGAAACAAAAGAGTATTCTATTGATCTGGAAGAATTCAAGACAGAAAAATGGTAGTTGGTGCTTGCAGTGGCTGATGGAATGGTCTCATGCCAATTCAAATGGTGTTGGAGACGACAACATCGTTACTTAAAGAATGCACTTGAAAGAGAGTACAATAAAGTTAATGGCTTTGATTCAATTGAAAATCGAAAGGGGATGTAGCTCAGATGGTAGAGCGCTCGCTTAGCATGCGAGAGGTACGGGATCGATACCCGCATCTCCATCTTTTGCTTTTGTTTTCGCATGATGGAGCAATCCGTTGCCATGTTTTTGTCGGAAATCTACGAAGTTGTTTTTGGGAGATCATAATTCACAATTGGCATTCTTCTTAGTGTTTTTTTTTTTTCAAAACTTAGATGATCTTGTTATTTCTATAGTAAGATTAGATTATAAGCCTTAAACTTGATTACATGGGTTTCGAGGATTTGGTTGTACATTTTGTGCAAGGAGTTGATCAAACATTGCTGAGTTTGACGCTTGATGGAGGGGTATAAAGTATGCTTCTCTGTTGCAACATCAAAATAATGACTTCGAACTCCCAATTTTATTATGGATCAATCCTTCCTTTTTACATGATTTCGGTTTGGTTTCTCCTAAACATAGACAAGATCATTGCTTCAAGAAGAATCTCCAATGGAATCTTTGGGTTTGACCTTTCCATAGGAACCATGATAGTATTTCTCTGGGTCTGGACAATAATCCTGCAATATTTTACCTTTGATTACTTCACGTCAAACAAAACGGAATGTGGAAATATCAACATCGTTTAATTAACTTTACCTGATCAGCATGCATCTTTTCACAAAGATTTTGAATATATCAAAACTTTGTTTCTGTAATAATTCTTTTGTCAAAAAGGTATGTGACTCCATACATCCTTAGTTTTGGAGGGCCCTTTTTGTTAACACCATTCAATAAAAACAACAACAAATTCAATAGTAACACCGCTCACACCACTCCAAGGTAATTGTTTCTTAACCCTTCCTCAATACTCATGAATCTTGTTTCTTTTGTTTTCTATTCTCTGTTTCCATCAACGAGCATGTTTAAATTTGCGTCTGGATGTGTCCCTGCATGAACTATGAAGGTTCATATATGCATAAACATGACCATGGAATCTTTCTTCTTTATAACCAACTCCTGTTTAGTTCTTAATCTCTTTTCTGTTTTTAACCATGTGTACTGCTATGTATTGGAATTTCATGTTTATTCTAATAATTCAACCATGGATAAGTTTGTGTCATTGATTGCTTTGACTTGTGCTGACTTATCACTTATCAGTAGCGTCTGTTACACAGTTAAGCTGAGAGCTTTATGCTTGATATTTTGTGGGCAGTTCTGGCAATGACAGAGGAAGGGCCTTTGATACAAGAAATGATAGAGAAAGAACAAAAGGAGGTGGAGGTGGCGTGTGAGTGGCTCGGGAAAGGATAAAATTGATGCTCTTGGTAGGCTCTTGTGAGCACTACTTGGCCCTCTAATAGTTTTTTAATGCAAGTTTCATTTTTTGCTCTTTTGTTTGGATAATAAAGTGGATATTTTTTTCATGAGTGGAAAAAGTTTCTCAAAACAGCTCCTATCGCTATTAAAGTGGATATTTTTTGCAAACACTATCGCTATTAACTCCCTCTTATACATTGATTTCATCGGTGCTCAGTCGGATAGAGCCTGGCTTATAAATGCTAAAGGTCTGCCTTGCTGCATCAAAACAGCTCCTATCCCCACTCCAGACGCATCTGTTTCATTTTCAAGCGGCATTTGAAAATTCAGCATTATTTAACGATGGCAATTCCACCATTTTTGCCATTAGTTCCTGAAAAGCTTGCACGGCTGCAGGTCCCGAAGAAAAATTGTTTTTTTTACTACAGTTGAGAGGTCTCGCAATCATCCCATACCCTTTGCCCAAATTGCCGGTAGTACCACTGGAGAAGCCAAGGCCCAGCCAAGTTGGGCACCTGCCCGGACTCTTCCTCCGTTCACCATGCCAACCAAGAGGTTTTCACCCACCGGTCATCATCCTATCTCCTCCAACAAATGCACTGTGAAGATTTTCACCAAAGATTCTCCAAAATACTTCCTCGCTATCTGTTGCGGTGAAGTGGTGTTAGCACCCTCAGATCCCTTAATCAGCATCAGTATTGATTCGAGTTTGCTCGGAAATTTAGTCAGGACAGTTCATAATTTCTATGGTTGCTAGCAAAGTTTGTGGTTGTATTTCCTCTTTGCTTTTTGGTTTTTACGCTAAGCTATTTTTAACGGTTTCGACATAGACATAGTTTCGAGTTGTGCTATAACTTGTCATTCAATTTTGGTGCGAATTTTGGATTGAATTAAATAAACAGCTAGCAAACAACATTATAGCGATAAATGGGATGTGCAAATGCCTATAAAAAATGAAGAAAATAGTGATCCCGTCTTCGCTTGCAAGATGCTCGGTAAAATGCCACAACCAATTTTCTTGATTCTTTTGCATGTTTCAATTACGCTTCTTGCATATCATTTCAGTTCAGATTTTTGGTTTGTTTTGGGAGTTCAACTATGTTTAGATTAAACCTGATGTTTGTGATTGTGTCAAGCTATAAGTTCTTGAGTTTAGGCTTATAGTAATGACTACTACATGTTCGATAGAATGCCATTGAGAAAAAACATACTACATTGCTTTGCTCTAATGTGTTGCTAAAATGATTTCTCATTGATTGTATTTATATGAATATACTTCTTCGTCATGGCTGGTTGCTCATCGTGCTAGTGCTGCAACGAATTGCTAATTCCTAGTGTAACATCTAAAGGCAAGGTGAGTTTATATATCTTTCCAAATCCTCAACTATATGGATTTATTCCTACTTAAAAAATGTTTACATATGTGATATGTGGTTATTAAAGTGACAAAAATTTGATCTAAGCCATGAAGTTTTCCATAGGATGAGTGGCCATGGGTGTGCTCTATATTATATTACATACAATGCTATTATAAGCAGACTTTGCAAATAGTCAAACTCGATGAGGCTCGGGATTTGTATGGATCTATGATAGAAAAGTGACTTACCCAATGCGAACTTACTAGAGTAACTTTGACTTATGACTACATTCTATGAAAGCAACAATTATGCTTTTGTTTCAAATTTGTATAATTGGGAAATCAAAGCCACAAAATAACAGAAAACGTGATACGTAAGAATTGGTACTCTTTTAGATCATACCTAGCTTAACTCCACATTAAATATCAATTTTCAATGTTTCTTCTAATGTTTGGTTGCACCTGTATTTGTAAATGCTATGATCTTTTGTTTAAAGAAGTATTTGAGGATCTTAATATTGAATTCTGCATTAGCTCAGAGATTAACATTTTGAATATTATTAACAAATTAACAAAAAATGAATTAAATATGAGAATCCAAATTGACATGGAAAGGATCACTACTGAACCAAATATGAGAATCCAATTTGCGGGTTTTAAATTTTTGTTCAGATTTCATAGTTTTCTTGGCTTTGTCACTGGGTAGTATGTTGTCTGACCCAAAAACCTCTTAAACTCTTTAGGTTCTTTTTAATTGGTCACTCTCACTCCATCACTTGGACTTTATTTAGATTTTTTGCTAGACCTGCTGCAAAAATGATATGACACAAGTATTCTAATTGAAGCATACCGAAACTACACTTTTAAAATTCAGCTCAAGAGGTGTCATTAACACCTCCAACACAATATTCAAATGGTCTTCATATGCTTGTTTATTGGCAGTGTAAACCAATATGTCTGTAAAGAAATCTAACACAAAATTTCTCAAATAAGGCCTAATATGTCTGTAAAGAAATCTAACACAAATTTTCTCAAATAAAGCTTACAAATATCGTTCATGAGCACATGAAAAGTGGATGGAGCATTAGTCAAGCTAAAAGGCAATGCCTAAGTAAGTGACCGTCATAAGTTTTAGAAGTCGTTTTGGGAATGTAACTGAATTTCAAATTCAGTTTTGAAAAAAAATTTAGTCCCCCATAAGTCATTCAATAATTCATCTATCATTGAAGCTGCTAATACGTCCAAACCAAGGCCACTCAACAACGGTAAAATATCATTTGTTCATCAAATTTGCCTATTAAGTTTTTATGATTGAAGTGATATTGAGATTGTACTCTGTAATACATTCAAATGATAATGCACCTAATTTTCTGTTCAAATTTGCTAGTTATTGTCATGTTGAGACGCCATAGATGAAATTCTATTTAAAAAAAGTCAAAACAAATAGACCCTGAATAGACTTGAAAGTTGGACTTGAATATGATTTTGAAAATATAGATTCGAATATTGATATTTCACAAACAAAAGACACTTTACCAAATTAAAATAATTGACCATTGACTTTAAATTATAAAATGAAACGACCAATTGACCAAGCATAAGGTTGACTTTGACTTTACCTTGACCTTTTGAAATAACTTTTTATGAATGAAATTGGATGAAATGTAAGACTTTGTATAATGATTTACATATTCAACACCTTCTTTTTATACTTTTTATACTCCAAATCATCTTCTCTTTTTTTCTCCATAATATTTCAACATACATTCAACTTTTATTCACTATAACGATTTTGTTTAATAAAATTAAACATCAAACTCCACCACTTTTATTTCATATTTTTATTTATTTTTTGTTTTTTTAATAAAATCGATTTCTTTTTTATCAAAATCAAATAAACCAAATCTCTATTTATAGCCAAAATATGATAAATTCTTGTGAAAATAAAAATAAAAAATGTAAAAAATGATTTTTAAGAAAATCATTTTAAAATAGATTCAAATAAAAGTCAAATGTAATTTAAAATTTAACCGTTACTATTCATTGACATTATAAAATTTTCCTTACACTGTTGGTATATTCTAATTAAATTATATAATAAAATAAAATATTTAAAATAACTTTTATATAAAATATTTAAACCAATTTTTTAATTTGAAGTTTTTTGTAATTTATAATAAATTAATTTTAAAAACTTAAGGATAAAAAATAAAATGTGATTCAAATAAATTTTCAATCGTTTCACTATAAATAGATGAACAGAGTGTCATGTTTATCGTATAATTCAATTTGATGATTCAATACAAGAATTATCTCTAATCTTAAATCCTTATAATAGTGTATTGATAACAAATCTAGCAAAATCTTGCTCATAACTTAACAATTTTCAAGGATGCTAGCGAATAGAAATACTAAATTGATATCTATTGTTGAAAAAATTGTATGTTTGTTACGACTTCCTGTTATCCTCAGAAATCATTGACACTATAAAATAATCATAAATTTGAACATCTAGTATGTAGAGAAATAAATTGAGTACAAGTCTTCATCATAGAAATATTTAAATACTAAGATATACTTATTCAAACTATGGCGGGTGGAGTTTTAGTTGCTTCAACAAATGGAAGGCAATATGAAGGGAAGCTTACAATGTTTGTTTTGATCACATGTTTGGTGGCGGCCATGGGGGGCCTACTTTTTGGTTACGATCTTGGTATTACTGGAGGAGTGACTTCTATGGAACCATTCTTGGTTAAATTCTTCCCTGGTGTTTACAAACAAATGAAAGATGAATATGGACACGAGAGTCAATATTGTAAATTTGATAACGAGCTCCTTACTTTGTTCACATCTTCTTTGTATCTTGCAGCTTTAATAGCTTCTTTCTTTGCTTCCACAACTACAAGAATGTTAGGACGCAAGGTCTCAATGTTTACTGGTGGCTTGTTTTTCCTTATTGGTGCATTGCTCAATGGTTTTTCTGTCAACATTGAAATGCTTATCTTTGGCCGCCTATTACTTGGTTTTGGTGTAGGATATTGTAATCGGTAAAATTGGTATCATTTTTATGCGTGTATGTTTTTATGTATAAATGATCAAGAATATTGCAGGTTTAATTGCATATTATTTCTTGTTACTCATAAACAGTCAGCTCCAATGTATTTGTCTGAAATGGCTCCAGCAAAGATTAGAGGTGCACTCAACATGGGATTCCAAATGATGATCACTATTGGAACCTAGGGCAAATATTATCAACTACTTTACTTCGATCTTGAGAGTGGATGGAGAATTTCTTTGGGTATCGGCTGTCCCCGCAATTTTGTTATGTATAGGATCTTTTTTCTTAGGCGACACACCAAACTCTATGATCGAAAGGGGCCAAAAAGAAGGAGCTAAGAAAATGTTGCAAAAGATTCGTGGCATTGATAATGTCGATGAGGAGTTCCAAGATCTAATTAATGCTAGCGAGGAAGCCAAAAAGGTGGAACATCCATGGAAGAATATTACACAATCGAGATATAGACCTCAACTAACGTTTTGCTCTCTCATTCCATTCTTTCAACAACTCACAGGCATCAATGTTATCATGTTTTATGCCCCTGTCCTTTTCAAAACTTTGGGCTTTGGAAATAATGCTTCCCTCATGTCCTCAGTAATTACTGGAGGCGTCAATGTTATTGCTACATTTGTTTCCATCTTCACAGTTGACAAGTTTGGAAGAAAGATTTTGTTTGTCGAAGGTGGTGTCCAAATGTTTATTTGTCAGGTGACTATTGCAACTTAACTATTAATTAATTAATTAATTATATTTCCATTCAAATTGATCTGTTTTCTAAGCATAGCTAATAATTATTAATTGTAGATTATTGTTGGAAGCATGATTGCTAGTAAGTTTGGAGTTAGCGAAGGCTCATTTACATTTTGAAGCTAATCTTCTTGTGTTCTTCATATGTGTTTATGTTGCCGCATTTGCATGGTCTTGGGGTCCATTGGGATGGTTAGTTCCTAGTGAAATATGCTCTCTTGAGGTTCGCTCTGCAGGTCAAGCTACCAATGTTGCTGTCAACATGTTGTTCACCTTTGCCATTGCTCAAATTTTTCTTACTATGCTTTGTCACTTGAAGTTTGGACTTTTCTTCTTCTTTTTGTGCTTATAATGACAATTTTCATTGTCCTGTTTTTCGAGACAAATAATGTCCCAATTGAAGAAATGAATAAAGTGTGGAAGTCTCATTGGTTTTGGACAAAGTTTATTCCAGATGTTGTCGTTGATCATGATCATAAGGCTGTTGCTTGATTTCGATATTAGAAAAAGCTCGGGACCTAGACCAATATATGTATGATATAATAACTTTCGTTAATTCTATTTAACGTTGTTATAATAATCTTGTATTTAAGATTTTCTTTAAAAAATATTTATATTAATTTAGGAATAGTCTTTAATATATTGTTACTCTAATATAATATGCTTATAATTTTAGATAAAGTTGATTCTTCTCAATTTAATACTTTAATTATAATTTGTTTTCCAATAACAAAATATTTTTTATGATTTCGTTTTTAAGAAGGTAATACATGCATTTTCTTATGCAAATTCTTAATTGCATAATCAATTAAGATTTAACACCTTCTTAATATTCAACTTATAACAATAGACTTGAATTCTTTTAAATAAATAAAAACCATTATATCATCAAAAAAACAAAAATAATAACCACAACAAAAATGAAATTTGAAAACACATATAATAAAACTAAATAAAAAGAGAGAATAGAACGTAGTAGTAAATTTTAGAAAAATAAAATAGAATGTTAATGAAAGTATAATTGGCTAAAAAGTCCATAATAAGCTGTTTAATAATGAAAAGTCTTTAACATTGTGACTTTGTATTAGTAGAAGGAGATTGTTGATACCTCCCAAAATTACGTAAAATACTTATATATTTATTAATTTATTTTACAAGTAATTGATATAAAACTTTTGATTTATCAATAAAAAGTGATAAAACTGAACTTTTTACTTGCACATTAACAAAAATATTTTTAAAAATGACTTATAAAACACCAAGCAACACACAAAGACCTTGCCAAAATCTTTTTCTACAAGCAAGGCTTACTAGGCTAGGTCCATAGGTCCGCTAAGGTCTATGGGCCCGCTACAGGCAAGAGAAAACTTCAAGGCTAAGTTACTCCATAGTGAAAGAAATGTTAGTTTGTTAGTCGAAGATAGATGGTACACCTAGAAATTAAGGAAGGCTAGGACAAGTTGCATGACAACTATCATTTCTTAACAAGAAAGAAAGTAGGCGCACTAGGAAAATATCGACGACGTGCTTAGTGATCCTACCTTTATCAAGCCTATAAATAAGAGGGTTGGGTTCAATTCAAATGGAGTTTTGGTCAATTCAAGGTAGTAGAAAACTCAAGTTGGTTCATCTTAAATCTCAACAGGATAATGTAAAATCAAGTTTTGCAGGTTAAGAAATCAAGGAAGTTCTCGATAAAATGGCACATATGCTTTTGATGATCACTACAAATATCCTTTATTTATGACACTCAACTTGAATAAATCTCAAGTCTCATCCCCAATAAGAATTCAAAAATGTTTCTATATGATTGAGTTACCTTACAAGTCTTGAAGATTTAAAGTGTGAAAGTGTGAAAGTTCGCTCTGGCGCGTCTGAGTGAACATTATTGCAATACCCCAAATCTAAAATTTGAGTTTTTATGATTTATTGTGAAAATTTTGTGATTTTATGTTGATATATTGTTGGGTTGTTAGTGGTATGTAAATGCCGACTTATAAATTATTTGGATAAAATAATTTGTAGTTGGATGATTTATAATTAAAATAATATCAATAAAAAGATAATATTAGCGATGAGTGGAGTAATGTAAAATTACTATAATTATTTAATAATTATAATAACAATTATTTTTGTGGCATATTTAATTAAATTAGGAGAATAGATAAATAAAGGGCAAGGTTAACATTTAAGAGAATAAAGAGGACATAATAGAGAGTTAGAGGAGTAGTTGAGGATAGAAGTGAAAATACCTAATTAGGATTAAATTTTTAATAATAAAAAAAAGAGATGAAAATAAGGAGGTAATTACTACTATACATCTTTAAAAAGTGAGAGAAGAAAAAGAGAGAAGAACAAGTTAGGGCACAAAGTGAAGAATAACTTAAGGAGGAGAAGAATTGCTTGCTGAAAAATCCAAGGTAAGTGTGGGTTATTTCATTTCAATGATGATTGATACGAGGTAGAGTAGAGGAATGAATTTGGATTTAAATGTGTTAGAGTTTATTCTTACATTGATGCCTTGATGATGTGTGATAAATGTTGATGAACTATGAGGATTTAGGACTGGACTTATGTTGATAAATTGTTATTTGTATGCTTTGATTGAATTGCCATGGTGTGTTTTGTTAATATTAATGTAATTTATTATTGGTGTGTTTTCTATTTATATAGCAGTTCATTTTGTATTACACTATCAAATTAGATTGCAGGAAAGAGTTCTATTGTATAGTGTTATATTTATTCAAAACCATAAATACATCAGCAAATACAAGGAAAAGATAACCTATATTTTCTTATCTAGACTTGTTACTAATGATTTTATAATGGTGATATTATCAGTAGTTTGAAGGAAAAGTGAAACACTTATAGTTGTTGATACTACTACACTGTTTGTAGACATATGTTAGTAAGATTAATAGTGGAGTATTGCTCACGGGGGTTGCTTGTCAACAAGTATAGATTGAGTAGATTCTATGAAGCACAAATAATTTAAAATCATTTTAGAATCATATTCAATACATACCGAAATTCAAATATGAGGCGTCGTTTGAGTCTGAAACTGATAAACAAAACAAGAGTAACTGAATAAATGACAGAGGTCATTCCCCTTCTATAACACCACCGATACTAAACGAATGTAATCTAGACCAAAATAACTAACCCTCAATTATATGATGTTCTACGTTTCCTAGTGATGTTGTTAAATTGTTTGTAATTAACACTTGAAATATGAATATCTTTTTGTTTTCATTTTCTATTTTGGTTATAAGAAATCATGAAAAAGAAATATCATTGATTGAGTTATTTATCATATAGAGATGTATAAATATAGAGACACTGATTATTGTATAATTATTAATTATGAATAAATATTTTCAAAATTTGTTCTTCTTGGATATCCATTTTTGTTTCGAAACTAACAAACAAATTTTTTGGTGAGTGACTAATTTTTCTTGTGATGAACGAACGAATGATCTTAATCATGAGATTTTCTTCTCCCGCCTAATTCATTTATTATGATGTGAGTGTGGTTGATACTCCTTCCGTCTCACAATAGGTGTCTCCTTTGATATTTTCACATTTTTTAAGATAATGATTAATTATGTTGATTTCATTGTGAAAATGAGTCTCATTTACTAAAATAACCTTATTAATAATAGATAGTGGAGTAGTTATATGAATTAAAATACAATAAATAAGGGCAAGTAAGTTGAAACAAATAATAAATATCACATTGTTATTTTAAAGGGGCCAATAATTTGAAACAAATAAAAATAAGAAAAGAGACACTTATTGTGAGACGGAGGGAGTATAATTTAGCAAGGTAAAGTTTGTCCAATAATTACTTGAATTTTAACATAATATGTTAAGTGAATTTATTGTTTAGTCATTTTTTTGTAGTACATAATTGATTCTGTTTTCATGAAGTAGGGACAATTTTAGATGGAAAGTGTAGAACCTAATTGCCAACTATTATAATAATGCGATACTCCTTTATTGTTTTACTTGTTTATAAAAAATAAGATAGATACTTATTTTTGTTATAATTTGGATAAATCAAATATTTTGAATAATACTTAATTTAGATATAAAGTGTAGTTTAAACCGATATAACATGGTAGTAGTCAGTGAATTTTTTGAATATTATCTATGTACCTACTGTAAATACATATTTTGTGAGTTAATACATGTCTATTTAGTTGTTTATTTAACCTTTTTGTTTTACTTGTTAGTTATAATTTTTAGCATTTTAGTTGTTTTAGCCTGGAGCATAATAGGTGCTATCTTTTATTGTTTAATTGTGTTTTGTGTATGCAAAGGTTGGCAAAGTCGAGCTAAGGCAAGACTACAATAGTTTGCTGCATGAAGTACAAGCTGAAGGAAAAAGGGAACTCAGACCAATGGGAAACAACAAGGGAATCTATTGGCTAATAAGGATAGCGTGGAAGGAAGTACACAATGGAGGGAAAGCTTGATGGTGCTGAAAAAGAGAGAGAAAATATTCAAATTGAAAGAAGATAGTGGGGGCGTTAGAAGACAAATGTTGATACGATAGTACGCTGCAATTGTAGAGCGCACCGCCTGCACTTGCTATGGCAGACTACCACACTACACCTTTTCTCCCACCATTGTCTCCTAGTACGAAGATTCCTTGATCCTATGATGCTGAATTGTGTGTTGGCGCTAATTTTATGTGGGCTTGATGTAATTTCATGAACATAAGCCCATGATCTAATGCAACATTCAAAACCATAATCCTTGGTTTATAAATAGAGTTGTAATTGAAGATAACAAGAGAGTTCAATTGTTCCAAAATAATATTACAAGAGTTACATTCCTGAGTGGTGGAATCTTGATAAAGTCTTCTTTACTCAACCAATATGGTGTTGGCTGATGAGTTGTGGTGCGACTAGAGTCATCTCTTGAAGATTAGTTATCTCAAGGTATCCTCCAATTCTCTCTAAGGTTTATATATTTTGTTAATTCATTGTCTTATGGTGTTTCCTTTGAGAACCATGTTTGTAGCTTGTACTTAGCTCACTATGAGCTAGACCTTTTGTAGTTTAGCAATGTGAAGTTAATATCAAGTTGTTTTTATGTTATATGTTGTGTGGCTAGTGCTTGCTTTACCATGTGTTTGTTTTGTTAAAAAACTTATTTCTTTGCTTTATTAACTTAGAAATAGGTAACAAGTTGTTGTTTGAGAGATCCAACAACAAGCGTATTGCATGGGTAAAAATGGTTGAAAGAGTAAGATATGGATATTCACTTGACCTAGTTTACTTAAAGATAAGAAACGACAATCATTAAGGAATTCAGAATAATTAAAAGACATATATTAGGGTTATAAGTAAGGCTTAGAGATTTTTTCCCTTGCCCTTCTATGCACACTTTGTATGATGTATAAGTACATCTAAAGATCACTCTGACCTTGTCTTTCACGACACCATACAACATTAACACATAGTTACGCAAAAGATATTAATGGAATATAGCTCAACTCAATCATCCTTATTATATTTCCACCACTTTTCACCTTACTCTTGACTCTCATATTAAGTGAACTACAAATCATAATCACCAATCATTATTTCTCTCTACTCATGCTTAAATCAAAATAGTAGTTTTATACAAAAATCAAATCTAACTAACAACACTCTATGTTAGAACAAGATTTGGTTATGCAATTAATTCTCTGAGTTTTGATGATAACAAAGAGTATATCTGTGTGAACAATTTTGATACTCTAATGTTTGTTGTGTTTCAAGAATTAATAAATAGGTTTTTCTTCTTATGAATGGCGTGGCCAAGACATTAGAAGAGAAAAAGCTCTGCTTCTAAGTTACAGAAGTTCTGATGAATAGTAGCTAGAAAAGCTTCAGAAGGCTCTGAATCTCAGTGACTCTGATACGCATGTCTAAAGAAACCAGTATTAAGATCTCAAGATAGAAGTTTTGAGTGAACATAGTCTAGATGTTGAATACTTAAGTTTCATAAGACAAAGAGTTCTGAAGACCAAGTGCTGAAGAATCTGAAGACGTAGCTCTGAAGACTTTAAGCTCTTCTGACCTTAGATTCGATACAAGGCTTTCAAGACCAAGTGCTAAGGACTCTAAAGACGAAGTTCTGAAGACTTTAAATTTTGATAAACCAGAAGTTATGTTCTCTCTTCTTACTCATGCTCACAGAAGCCTCTGTAGTACAAAAGGTTAGAAGATAACATTAACGTGGTACAAATAGTACACGGTAAAAACAAAACATTTCATTCCACTACCATGAAAGGACGAACACTGCGTACGATCTTGTCCCCCACGTTCTCTCAAGCCACCACAAAATTGATAATTCCATATGCACCATTCAACGGTCACATCTCATGCATGGGTCTATATAAAGGCTTGAAGACTAGAAGAAACAACTGCTAATTCACTAGCGCAAACGCTATTATTTTCTTTGTAAAAAGCTGTAAATTTTTCTCAAATCATTGTGCTAAAAATTTGTTTGCATATTTAGCTTGTGTATAAGAAATTTAATTGTAAATAAACTTGTATTCAAAAGGTTGTTTGATTGATACTTAAGAGGATGGTTAGGTCAAAATTTTTAAGAAGTCTAAGACTAGTGCGTCCTAGAGGTTGATAATTAGTCACACACGATTGGTGTGTGCAGGTGTTAGTCACATACAATTTGTGTGTGCAAGTGTAATAATATGTTTGATTATTAGATTAAGACCTTGTTGGAGGGAGGAGAAATCAACTAGAAGGGTGGACTAGAGTAGCTTGAGGTTATCAAGTGAACTAGTTTAAAAATCTTGTGTTCATATCTTCTTTATAATCCTGTCTATCTTATTATCAAAAGTGAAGTAAACTTCAAAGGAGATTTTTTTCAAGAAAAAGTTTTCAAAGGATAAAACCCAATTCAAACCCCCAATTTCTTGTATTTTTCACACCTTCACTCTATGTGGGTACGATACTCTTATATATTTATTACTTGCTGTAATTAAAACATGTATACTCGCATGTTACACCTTTGTGAAAGACATAAGTTCTTAGCGCTGTTGTCGGGGAGTGGATTAGTTACGTTTCTAATTTTTTGTATTAAATACTATTGTTGTTGTTTTTTAAGCATTTGAGCTTTTAATATTTCCCTATAATCTGGTGTCACAATTGGTCTTTTATCTATTGTATGCACAGGTCGTTACGCCCAATTTACAATGGATATCCTGAACATGAAAGAGCACTAAGAAAATATCAAATTATAAGACACAGACTAGGAGATCCTAATGTTGTTGATCTGGTATAAGAAAAATACCTTAAGCCACCAGTACAACGGATAGAGGAAGAGGAGCCAATCCATGTCATGGTTGATAACGACATTTTTGATATTTCCAATTATAGGGCCCGTAACATCAGAGACTATGCTATATTTGATTTGAATGCTATGAGCACTGATATTATCTTTCCAGAAATCATTGCAACTCAGTTTGAATTCATGGCAACCCATCTCCCGAAATCTACGTTTTTTACTTCAAAATAAGAGAAAAATAAACCAATGGTCGGAGTTATATCCAACGCTACTGTCTTCAACACATCTACTTCAAAATCGGTGAAGGGGATGGGAAAAAGAATGTCCTCTAACACGCCGACATAAAAGTAAAAGAATTAATCTTTTACTCCCTTTGGCCAGAAAATGCAAACCCGTTCTCCAAACATGCAAGCCTCTAGAATTACATCATCCTCGTTTCCAGTTGAGAACACTCTTTGAGTGAAGCTTTGCTATCTCTACTTCATTCATGAAACTTTGTTCATAACTTATCACTTCTTCACTAAAAGATCCAGAAGTTTCCATCAGGATTTCCACAGAACCTGAGGAAGGAGATTCAGAGTCAGAATCACTAAAAGAGGCATATATATATATATATATAAACCTCCAGCATAATACGATCAAACTCCTCTTTAAACCTTTCTTACAATGATCCATGCATGCATTCCACAATGTGTATCTCTCCTCGGTATTTTTGGGTTTTAGAGTGACACCCTCTTCGTCACATTCGCATAAAACTCACGTTCTTAAAAAACAGGAAATAAGCTGGAAAAGTAAAATAAAGGGAAAATAAAGATACCTAGAAGTGGTTGTCTTTGAAAGATTTGAAGAGAGGAAATTGGGGACGCTTGCGAAGGAAAGAACGAGAGTCTCTTCTAACTACTTTGTTTCTACCATTAAGATGTTCCAAAATTTGATTATTTTTTTCTAATTATCCTTTTGGTTTCTTTTATTTATACATTCTTAACTTTGAATAAACCTAATCGCATGACTAATGACTTGGTTAACAGAATTTTGACATTTAGAATTATAAAACAACCTAATTACATATATAACACCTTATACCATTTCATGTAAATGTTCTAAACTTTGAATAAATCTAACTTATGTTCTAACGACTAAGTTTCTTCTACTTATTTGTTTGGATTTATATTTTAACCTAATTACACTTCTTAATTGTGTATGTGTGTGTGTGTGTGTGTGAGAGAGAGAGAGAGAGAGAGAGAGAGAGAGAGAGAGAGAGGTCATGTAGATTACTCTATCATCAAGGATTTAAGACTAAAAAAAAAAAAAGAGTATGGAAATAGATTTCACTAAGAAAATAAGAGTCTATAACTCAAACTCACCCTTAAAGCAAGGAAGAAAACAAATAAAACTCAGTAAAGGAGGAAGATAGATTCCAGAGAAATGTAAATGAGATCAAAGAAGGATTCTTGGACTCGTGGATTAATCAAAGTAGGTTCCTTCTTTTATACTTTCAAAATGCTTTGTGTTTACTAATTGCTTTTCTCTATTACTAATATTATAGAATAATGCCCTCACACATAAACATCCACCTACAAATAATGTATTATAGTCTTTTGTGAGATGAAATCTAAATGAATTTTTCATGATAAAATTGGAAATTGAATTGCAATGTAATTAAGAGGCGTAAGCATGAGAATGAAGTATAATGTTATGAAGAATGAATCAAAGAGTTGAAGATCTATTTCATATGAAAAGTAAGCTTGAGAACTTGATACAAAGGAAAACTTCTTAGGACGTATATTAAATTAAAATGAATAAGATAGTAAGTAATTACATGAGATTCTGAATATAGAGAAAGTTTATAGACAAAATCAAGTGGTTTACTATTTAGAAATAAGTATGAATTGTGTAAGTCTCATATTATTTAGAAAAGTGGAGGTTAAATACATTATAAGTAAGAATACTCATATACTCTTTGTCTTAATTTTTTATTTATAAATATGTAGTGTCTCTCTAATTTATTTAAATGAGACCTTACCTTTTAAATGAGTCTTTGACCCAATATAGTAGTTTCTCCTTGTTATGACCCATCATTTACACCAAGATATTCTATAATAATGTTTGGTCTAGATAAATCATAGACAATAATCAAAACTTGGTCCTCGCTGTTCCATTCTCCTTACAACATTGCCAATTAATAACATATAATAATGCATATAATAACCCAAACACATTTAAAGAAAGGGTAGTTTTCTAGGGTAAGGTTTTACTGACATTAACGCGGTAAAGTCACCGTACTTTTGTCTCTTCTCTCTCATGCTTTATCATTTTTTTTCAATTTTCCTACTATTTGTTATTTAATTTTTCCTGCCAAAACCAACCTTATTATCACTAAAAGTTATCATACCTTTCTTGCAATAAAGTTATTCAATCCAATTCCAGATTTCTACCAAAATACTATTTTAGTGTATAAAATGTCATTCTATGGGATACTACTACTTCTACACAGAACAATGGGGTCTTCAATTTCAAGCTTAAAATTTATCTTCAAGCATCATTCTTATTTAGCTTCGATATCAAAAAATGATTCAAGGAAACTTTGAACTTAGTTTAGCTTCATTATTCCATTTGAAACTTCAATCTTCGTCCTTTATTTATTTCGACTTTGAGCTTCGATCTTCATTACTACCAATGTCGAGCTTCATTCTTCTCCGACCTTCCATTTTAAACTTTAGGACCCGTCCAAATTTTAATTTTATTTTAATTTAAATAGTGTTTATTGAAATATTTTAATATTTTAAGTATTTAATAATAATGTTTATTGAAGTTTTAATTTTTTTTGTTTAATAAAATGACATGTTAATTACAATAAACCAACTAATATATTACATATCATCCATGAACTATGCATTAAAAAAAATCTACACCAACGCTTTTTTGATAAAAAATGGATGGAACCAAAATTATTTTAAAACATAATTTAGAGATTGATTTCGGATAATAATAAAGAGATCATAAGTTATTTTCTTATTAGCATAAAGCTTAGCATGAAAACTTTAGGATGGAACTAAATCAAATTAATTTTATGACATGTAACACCTCAGACATAACATGTAACAACACCTAAGAAATATTACTATAAATATAACCTATCAACAAATAACACATATTTGTCTTTAACAAAACCAAACTCATGTATAAAATTCTTCAATTAAAATAAATCTTTGCATACTTCGATAATGGCAATAAACTCAGTCTTTGTAGTAGACAATACTACACACTTTTGTAATATGAACTGTCAAGCCACATCTCCCCCCCAATAGCGGATCTTTTCCAAAATATTAAGGGAATATCGACTAAAATATTATGATATAATTTATAAAAATACATAAATAAATTATTAATAACATTAAATATTAGGACATTGATTTTTAAACAACATTTAACAAAATTTAATAATTTAATACTAACTTAATACACTATTTAACATTATTTAACAAAATTATATAAATTTTATTCTTTATGTTTAATTTCATAAACTAAGGAGCAAATTCCAATTTAGACAATCAAATCTAAACTTAATCTCATAATTGATTGAAATGATTTTTCATTAATGAAGTGTGTTACTATTGATAGGTTGATATTAAAATTTGTAAAACTTCATAACCTACTGTCTGTTTATTCTGGATTTTGGTAAATAATATTGGTCTCTTACTAAAAATCTTACTT
Organism: Vicia sativa; assembly: GCA_021764765.1. Lineage (NCBI taxonomy): Eukaryota > Viridiplantae > Streptophyta > Magnoliopsida > Fabales > Fabaceae > Vicia > Vicia sativa. The sequence continues at coordinate 155,527,674 of CM038792.1, forward strand.
GCGAGATCGACCAGGGAATCTCAGTACAGTGTTTCAGTTTTCAAGTGTTTTTCTTCAAAGTGTTTTGAAAAGGATCCTATGTTGCATGTCAAGCAATCTAGATCAGACCACTACTTGACAAAATGATTTTCAAAGTGAAGAAACCTCTTGTGTTGCAAATTGGCAACCAGTCAGCTATAAATCCAGCGAAGAATCAAGTTTTGTATGGAAGAAGTAAGCATATCGAAGCTAGATTTCACTTCTTGAGAGAAAAAGTAAATCAAGGTGAACTTGAGGTAAGACATTACTCAAGTGAAGCACAATTGGCCGAAATTTCACCAAAGGATTGGAGATCGACATATTCCTAAATTTTAGAAATAAATTAAGAATAGTTCAGATTGACTATGATTAGCGTAGGTTCGACGACTTGGATTATAAGGGTTATGTTGAGATATTTGATATAAAATCAAATATAATCCAAGTTAGATATGTTGAGATATTATATATAATATCAAATATAATTCAAGTTAGATATGTTGAGATATTTGATAGAATATCAAATATAATGCAAGTTGGTAAGCCCAAGCCTAATTATGGTTGTATATAAGTAGTCATAGTTTGTATCACTATTAATACAGTTCAAGTGAATAATATAATCCTTATTTCCTTTATTCTGTCTCTTTCTCTCCTCACTAAAAATTTCTCACGCATTAATATTAGCATATCTACTTTTCCATCCATAATATATGGGATTGAAGATCTAAATGAAGAAGTTAATCTAAGGTCACAGTCAAAAGCATAAAAATAAAAGAAGTCATCATATAGAATTAGAACAATCAGGATTAAATTGTCATTGTTACAATGACTTAAACTGCAATCTCCTTTCGAAAGTGAGCAAAAGGGGCGGTGGATCTAAGTCATATTGGTGGAAATATTTGATTTCATTGGGCAAGAGGAATCAAACAATTTTTTCGGTAACAATTGTCTCTTTTCTTTGGGTTGCGGTTATGCAATTCCTTTTTGGCATGCTAAGTGGGTCAGGAATATGGTTATGGAGGAGGAGTTTCCTTCTGTTTTCAGAAGTAGCAAGCGGAAATTTGTTAATTTCGAGGAAATGAGAGACATAATTGATAATGTTTGGTCTTGGGGTTAGTTTAGTTTATCAGTTTCCAATTACGTGTTACTGTATGGTGAGGTTCAAGAGTTGTTTCAGGTCCTGGTTCAGTTTTCTCTACATCCAAATATTGTTGACTGTGTTCGTTGGCATCCTGAACCGCATGAGGGCTTCTCGGTAAACAACAGTTACATTTATCAGTTAGGTGATTCGTTAGAAGTGCAGCTGCAAATGTTCTTGAGTAGGCCTTTACTTCTCTATGAAAATCCAAAGTTATTTTTTGTATAAAATCTTTTGGTTGGAGGAGTTTACTGAACATGTTAGCTTCAAAGGAATAATTGTTGTATAGGGAATTATCGCCTCTCTGTTCGATCTCACTTGTGTTTTATGCTCTGAGGCAAATGAAAATTTGGTTCACCTTATGTTTTCCTATTCTATTTCTATTTGTGTTTGGTCCATAATTGCAGATTGTGTGGTAAAGAAAACTTCAAATCTTGAAGATGTTTGTGGTTATTTTTTAGATTGACACGAGTTTTTATAATCCAGGAAGGTGATAAGTGACAAAGAAAATGCGGTACGGATGATGGTCACATGGTCTTTGTGGAAGGCTAGGAATGTTGTTGTGTTTGACAACGTCAGAAGTAGTGTGTCAGACATTGTTTGGAGCATCAAGATTTTGATTTGGAAGTGTGATTTTTTATAGGAGATATTTCTTTGGCCAATTATAATTTTTACGAGTTTAGCAAAACCCATTTGTTTTATTTAGTTTATGTTTCAATTGGATGAAAATTTTCTCTCTCTCTCTCGAAATTTATCTCGTTTTTGTAATCGGATTAGAGTATCCAGTATTGTTTTCAATATAACTTGTTTTTAAAAAAAACGAATGGACAAAATTTCAAAGAAAAATTTCCATGTCATTGAGATATCTAAGAGTTTGGGTCCCCTTGAAAAAACATAACAAAAACGAAAAAAATTGTTATTTTAATATTTGAAATCTGATTCTAACATCTAAACTTTTTTTAATCAAAAGTCAAACGGATTTTAATTTTTAAATTAAAAATAATAATTTATCTTTATGTAAGAGTTTTAAACTTAAAGCAGAAACTTTACGGCATGATGTCCTCCAAACAAACTTTGTAAAACATTTTTGATTATATTGAATCTTGATATATTTTATTTATGATATTTTCAAGGTTTGTATTTCATCACCAGATAGAGAAAAGGGAGGAACAGAAGGATCCATAATTTCATAAGTTAATGGTTTTTCTTATTTTCATTGTGTTAATTCTCTATTTTTATGATTGACATTAATTTTAATAAAACTAACTTGACAGCACCATGTTGAACAATATGTCTTATCACAAAGTCTCGACATCTTGTCTGTTATAGTTTTGCAGATTGGATTTATCGGGTTTGATTAATGATTACAAAATATTATGAGAATATTAAGTAATCTTATGTGGCATTCAAGATTGAGGAATCAAATATTCTGTTTTAGTTTGAAGTGATTTTATTTTTCTAAATATTGAGACATTTTAGGAATCATTATGATTGAAAACCTATTTTTATGCAGAAGACTCTATAGATATTTAGTAGCTTCCTTGCTGCGTTTTTGAAGCGCTAATCTAGGCCAGGCATTTCTTATAAAAAGAAAGCTACAAATATAATTCAAAGTGTGGAACACATTGTGTCTTCTAGTGAGATTTTAGGGTTTGTGTATTCTTATTAATTGTGAGCCTCTCTAATATCATTTGATATAAGAGTATAAATATCTCTATTGAGTTGTAAGTTATGTTAATCACTCTTAAGATTTTAAGCATTGAGTGACCATGTGCCTTTGAAGTGTAACTTCTAAAATATTCTAAGTATTAGAGTTTTCATACTTTTAGTGATTGAAAGATAATTGCGAAGGGTTTCATACCTAGGTGAGTCTTAGGTAGAAATTAAGCACAGGTAGTGATTAGATGAGTAGATTGTAAATTGGAGATAGTTTGTAGAAGGTCTACAAACTGATATTGTTTAGTGGATTTCCTCTCTGACTTGGTAGCCCTAAGACTTAGGTGTTGTTGTATACCAAATTGGGTTAACAATTCTGTGTGTTTCTTTACTTTCAAGTAATATTATCTGTATTTATATTGCCATTGTGTTTTAATTAGATATGAGTGTCTCGACATCTCCTAGGACATATGATGTCTGCATACCAGAATTTCAATTCGTATCAAAAAAGGGCATCCTACTCTGTGTCTGGGTAAGATTCAGAGAAGACATTTTCTAGTACAATGGACAATGAACAAGGATTTGTGAACAGATCACCCATTCTTGATGGATCCAACTATGACTGTTGGAAATCTTTCGTAGTGAATTTTATTAAATCTATGGACAACAAGGCCTAGAAAACTATATTCAAGGGATGAGATCCTCCAATGGTCAAATATAAGGATGAGAAGATTACTGATGTAACACCCCAAATTCTTCCTGGAAAATATAAAGGAAATCAGAGTATTTTTAATTTTTCATACAACACATGGGATGCCACATTTCGACTTTAACAACACAAACATATAAGATACATAACACCTTTATTATCAGGGGATCACATAACACTTGCTTCATTTTTTAAAACAAAACAACCTTTTAATTAATATGCAGCGGAATCATTAACTTAACTTCATATATCATTTACAACGGCATGTTCAACTTCAATATAACTAACCAGTTTTTTTCAACAACATGACTTAGTTTTTAACAACACATATAATTGAATTCATGATAAATAATATATTAGAATGTAGATCATATAATTCACCACTTCACATAATCCAAACAACAATTATATCGAAAATACCAACAACAATTACATCAACATATATACTAACAATTAGCAAGGACAACAATTATAACAATTATATTACAACAAAATTCCCAACACAACATAACAACTATTTCACAACTTCTGAATAACAATAACAACTTAAATCAATCGACCCATCAATTTAACAACTATAATTATGTGACTTCAAATGAAACTCAACTGTGCACATGCATGTGGTACCACTGGAGTAAAAACTCCCAACGTGTTTGCCATCAAGGCCAAGGCATAAGCCTTCAACACAATCAACTTTTCCCCCAATGGCCAACGTTTTTGCCATCAAGACCAAGGCATAAGCCTTCAACATAATCAACTTTGCCTCCAATGGCCAATGTGTTTGCCATCAAGGCCAAGGAATAAGCCTTCAACATAATCAACTTTTCCCCTAACGGCCAACGTGTTTATCCAATCCAGACCAACTTAATAATGCAAAGTATGCCATGCGACCTCAACCTCAATCAACAAAATCACAACAGCGCAACAACAACAACACACAATAACGATAACTAGTAAATCACAATTCAACATTGGCCATAAGCCTACAAGTTAGTACAATTCAACATTGGCTAGAAGCCTACAACGTAATCAACATACCAACGTAATCTCAATTCAACACATGCCATAGGCCTATAACATAATCAACATATCAATGTAATCAACGTAATTAACAACAACTCATCACTGGCTAAAAGCCTACGACTTAGTAATACCAATGCTATTATTATAAGTCTTATTAATACCACTTGCCACCAACACATACTACCTTTATCCATTAAATAACCCACTACTAGTTACCATATTAATCTCTTACCAACTTATACTATTTCAATGCTACCACAAAACCTCGGTTAACCAAAACACCGTCCGTTATCTTCAACCGTTTTGCTCTTATCGGTATTCATATAATCTACATAATCTAACTAAACCAACTTAATTTAATAGAACACCATACAACCATTTTGTCACTTCATTAATAAACTTCTACCAATTTTAATCACTTATCTTAGTTGATTCTAATAGCATACTATTTCGATTCCTTCAAATTCCGGTTAATTGGCTATACCGCTTACAACTACCAACAGGTACTAATCGAAACTATTTCTAATTGATTCTGGTATCATTCCAAACTAATAACCAGTATTATCTCACTCAAAGTAGCCTACTAAAAGTCAACTACATTAACCACTCGGTTTGGGCAGAATTCATAAATTAGAAAACGTGTTCAAAATTACTCAGTACGAGTCGCGAACACACCTTCGCGCCGCGACTTTAGCAGGGAGTCAGTTCGCGCCGCGTCAACCCGTTGGCTCCGCGAACTGAACGAAACAACAAGGGTTTTCTGTGCTGTCAGCATCTCTCCAACACCATTTTTCCCAATTCTTGGCATCCAACACACCCACAAACCAAAACGAATCAACCTAAGGTACTAGCAACATGGGGAATTAAACAAAGACAACATTTACCAAAATATTCAATAAGTTTCATGGATTTTCAAGCTTCAATTTGGAATTTCACCAACAACAACAAAACACCAAAACAAGGCAAATCTATAAACCACATCCCACATATCATCCATAATGTATCCTGTTATAGAGTTAGAACCCCACCCTTATCTCTTTGATGGAAGCTCTAAACTTTGATGGGATTTCCGGAACTTGGCTATAGCAACTTTTCCTTGTTCTTGCCTCATCTCCAAAACCCTAACCTTTTTCTCTTCTCCTCTCTATTGCTCTTTTCCTGTAATACCTTTCATTTCTCTTCTTTTATAATGATTTCCTTTCTCTTTTCTTTTTGCTACTAGTAACCACTACTACTACTTATTTATATAACTTACTATCTTATCATAATGGGCCTAACAAATAACACCTCCTTATTACTTTGCGATACCACAATTAAGGCCCAACTCAATTTAATAAAATAGTTTTTTATTAATAATAAAATAATAATATTTCTTCAACGTAATCAACTTTATTAATTCTCCGACTAACCGAATAAAATCCGACTTCAACCTAATAATCCAATAATCACATCCTTAAAATAACGTAATTAACCAATTAATTAAATTCGGGCGTTACAACTCTCCCCCACTTAGGATATTTTTGTCCTCGAAAATTCGCCCAACACAACTATTATTAATATCGCTTCCTCATCCAACTTTCTTATTCTCAAGTTGCGCTTGACAACGATTCGACCATTACTTTTCCGATATAATTGTATCTCAACACGACTTGAATTTAATACACGTACGTCATAATCGCTACTAAATTGTCAACCATTTCGGCAATATCTTGAAACAACACCTTATAACATATTAACAACCTTTGCTCTCTCATACTTGACTTATACAACATCGCGTCATTACCGTCGCAATATAATCAACACTAAAACACATACACATTTCTCATTCCATATCCGAGGTCATTCATCTGCGGAATACCGACAACTCTATTAATCTCGTCGCATCACTCTTATAGTGACATCGACATAGTCGACTTGGTCAACTTCATCATATCATAGAGTATTACTCATCATCTACGGTAGCCAACAACAATGTCGTGCAACCGAACAAAATTGTATAACACCAACTTAATAGTAATAATTCGACCACCAATCATACAATCCATCTTAATTCACCGTCCTTATTAGAGCTCCTATCCACTTATAAGGTTCACAAGTTTCAACCAAGTTTCAGACTCCCTTCACATGCATCAATCTTTCACTTCTCGACGTTAGCTTGCACATAAACCATCTATTATGAATTGTTCAACGTTCCTCGACTTTTCCATGGATACATTCCTGTTAATTCTTATCAACTTAGAAACAACTATCTTCACGACATAATATCCATTACTTATTGCACTATTGAGATAGCAATTCAAGTCTACATCCTCCAATACGATCTCGTCTACTATCACTTCACTTAACAACTTAACTCAACGAATATACGCACAACTCACCATCAACCAACAGCCATAGTAACATCTTTATAGAGTTCGGGAAAATTTACGACACAATACATCACTCTGGCACATCACGCTTCAGCTGCGCAACTTTGATTATCCATATTCCTTCACTTGTACACTATTAAGATAGCAAGATACGTCTATACCATCCAACACGATTTCGTCCACTACCAATAAGAGATTAAGGGTGATCAGTTCCTCAATTTGTCAATAGATAGCCGACAATCATAATGGATTATAAACCATCTTTAATAACGATAATAATGTTCTTTTCCAACTTGTACTCAAACTCCATACTCCAATAATCTCCAAAGTGTTTTACAGATACCCTCATAACTTCCCTCTCATTCAATCTTGTCGATGAGTCACCAACATTCAACATTTACAAGGTCCACATTACACTCACTTAGTTTCACACGGAGGGTCAGTATTTATACTACACTAGTACATTCACGTCGTCTCGTCTCGGTTAAAATCTAAACAACGTCGTTCCACACCGTATTAGCATTAGAACCTCTCCAATTCTTCTTCTACCCATGCCACTACCTTGGCATTATAACCACGACTTTAATTCCTCTTAAAAGCACCATCCTTTAAAGGGCATATTCATTCCAATTACTAAGGGGTAACAATCAACTTCTGAAATTTTTTGCAAAAATCACACAGTACGCGCTGTGAACTATCCTTGGCACTGCGATCCTTGTAGAAAAACACAGTTCGCGCCGCATCCACCTATTGGCACCGCGAACTGAACATAACCGAAAAGCTTGCTGCATGAACAAAATTCCCCCAACACAGTCAACGCTAGATTTTTCATTCGATTCAATCTCATATCGAAAACCAACTATCACAACTTATGACAATGATTACCACAAGGTTATTCAACTTAACATTTCGACAAAATAATTCAACTTTCTATAACAACTTCTTTATCATCACAAAAATTCCATGACACTGTCTATAACAATCTATTAGTCTATCACCATTCCAACGTCGACATCCTACGCAAGGCTACATCAACTGAGAACTTCGTTGTCCACCAGCAATGCTAAAACATGGTAACCTTCTAATTCCATCCGCTAAAAGTTTTATCCCTATTACTTAACAGTTCACCTTCAGAAACATCATGAATTCTCATTCTACTTGTATACCAACAATCGCTACCTTACTCCTACAACAAGTTGCCATACCCCAATTTTTGACCTAATATACCACCTTATATCATTCACATGTGCATCATTTGCATCACTAACAGTCTCAGAATAGGATAGATCGTGTGTGTGCTCCTAAAGCCAAATTAGGGTTTTATCAAAATTTCATCTGTTCAAGATATGATCAATTAGGGTTTGAGTCTCCACTCACCTTAATTGATCTATCTTAATCAATCATAAACATTTGATCTTTAAATTCCCAACTTTTTCTGATGATCTACCTTGAATCGACCAATTAGGGTTTTGATCGAAGATAGTGAATCATTGACTTTCTGCTCAATGAATGAGCTATTTTCTTAGAGATTAATCTTAACGTCCTCAATGCAACATCTTGATATAATTTCTTGATTAAAAAAATTACAAAATCCATATTTCTTCATCAGACAAATTCTGAATCATCTGATGAAAATTCAACTGTTCAAAAAGTCAAACTTTGACTTTTGGTCAACTTTTTCAAATCCAAATTTTTTCAATCATAAAATCATTTCAAATTATCCATCATGATCATAAAAAATCAAGAAATGTGAAAAAGTCAACAAAAAGTCAAAGTTGAATACATGGTTTTTCCTTACTTTCATGGCCATTTTTCACCTAGATCTAGTTTGATTCAAGAAAAACTCAAAACATGAAAGTTGTAGATCTTGTTACAAAATTTCCAAGAACTTGAAAAAATACTGTGTAACTAGGGTTTTGAAATTAAAACTTAGAGCTCCATAACCATAAATTACAAGTCATTTTTCAAGAACTATAGGTCATTTTTTCACAAATTCCTCCTTCTAGAAGCCTTGTCACCAATTTAGATAGGTTATAGCTGATAAATATCAGATGAGAGGTGATTATGAGGGAGATAAGATCAAGTGAGATTTTAACCATGGTTAAAGGAATATTCCATGTGCATTTATGGCAAAAATGTCTTTCTTGCCCTTTAAGGCAAGTTGTTCAATTTCAAGCCAATCTCTTATGCTTACCATTCAGGTTTCTTGGCCTATAAATAGAGGTCACTTCTTCATTCAAAATTACCTCAAAGCATCATAATCCAAGCTTTCCTTCTTTCTTTCTTGTTTTTTCAAGTTTCAAGTTTCTAAGTGGGAGAATTTGCAAATTTCAAACCTTGCAATTTCTGAGCAATCTTAGGCTTCAAATACTTTCTAAACATCATTAGAAAGTTGTTAGAATCCCCAAGCTAGCCCAAGAACTAGCCAAACTCAGAAACCATTTCCAAAATCCATAAAATGCAAGTTTGAGCCAAAACTTCCAAAATTCCATTTCATTCGTGCAAACTTCAACCTTTCACATTAAAAACCTTCCATACACTTCATATGAGTGATCCAAACACTCATCACTGACCTGTAATAGCTCCATCATCAAATTTAATTTCACTTTGAGCAAGCTGCAGTTGGACTTGGGTACACTGATCCAGACCATTTCCAAGCAAGCCAAGCATTCATACACCTTCCATAAGGCCCAGTGGTGCTATAACAATCATCAAACCAGTTCTGAAACACTTCCTTCGAAGAATTAGAATTCAACTTGAAGAGGTAAGAGCTTGAACTTTGAACTCTTTAATATCTAAATTCCAGTTCAAAAAAGGCTTGGCCATTTTGTTTCTGCACTATCATTGAGTAATAACCCTCAATCAATTGCTTAAATCTGTGCTCATACATGATTTCATGATCAAAACTTAGAGTTAGGGTTCTTCGTGTTCATACGAAAATTAACAGTTCTAAGCTTAAAATAAATGAAATTAATTGCCACCATCATGTTCCTGATGAACATCCGAGCAAGTTTGATGTTTGGATCGTGCAATTTCATGGAGAAACAAGAGAGATACAAATTGGAATCTGGAGGTTGAAGATGAAGCTGTTACGCGCGTTTTGTGATTCTGGAAATTCAAATTCTTAGCTTATCTTATATTTATTGGTTGTTGTTTCATAACTGGATGTAACAGCCACCCCAGTTGCAAGCCAGCACGCTCTTAGTCCTTTGCCTCGCCTCAAGGCCCATGGTTCGAATCCCCCTGGGACCTTTTTTTTATAATAAAAGGCTCATCCTTCAGAAGCACTTCTGACGCTCGCTCCTTCAGAAGCACTTCTGATGCCCTTTCCTTTAGAAGCATCAAGCTTCTAACACTTTCAGAAGCATCAAGCTTCTAACCCCTTCAGAAGCATCAAGCTTCTAACACTTCCAGAAGCATCAAGCAACAGCAAGCTCCCTTCGGCCTTGACCTTCGAACTCCGACCGACCTCCCGAACTCCGACCGACCTCCTTCAAAAACGTCAACTTCTGACCCTTTTTCAAAACTTCATTTTCAAATATTTTTCAAAACTCCTTTAAAACAAGGTGATTAAATGACAAGTCAAGCGCATGGACCAGTGGTGGAACTTTTCACTTCTAAGCCAAGGATCCTAGGTTCAAACCTCCTTAGGACCAAAAAACTCTTTTTTATTACTAATCTTCTTAAGTTTTTTAACAAACTTCAACATTTTCAAAAACCAATCAAAACTTCTTATTTTGAGATGATTTTTTGCACACTTGTCATTTAATATACCTATTTTATGATTATGTCAAAAAAATCCAAAAATATTTTCTTTTTGATTATATTTTTATTAGGTTAAAAAATGAGACATTTTAAGTATTTTTAATACTTTTCAAAAAGGTTTTCTTTCCAATTTTCAAACCTAATCTTTTTCAAAACTTCTTGTGAATATCCTTCACTTTTCAAAATCATTTTCAAAACCTTTTCAAATACCTTTCAATAAACTTACACACCTTTTTCCATGATCGATTCGATTTGAAGATAAACCAAACCAGGTTTCTCCTTGAATTTCTATCAAATTGATCATGGGCCTCCCTCACGGTGTAAGTCCCAACCCTCCTATGTACATATGTATTTCCTTGTACATATCCACCCTTTCGTGTACATATTAATTTCCTTGTACATATTCAATCATCTTTGTAAATATTCAAGCATAAACAAAGTTCGTTCGTTTATTTTCATCCGCTTGTTTATACACCGATTCCATTGGTATTAAGAGGAGCATTTTTCTCGGTGAAATTGCTCTTAAACCCATGGGCCTCCCTGACGGTGTAAGTCCCAACCCTCCTATGTACATATTTATTTCCTTGTACATATCCACCCTTTCGTGTACATATTCATTTCCTTGTACACATTCAATCATCTTTGTAAATATTCAAGCATAAACAAACTTCGTTCGTTTGTTTTCATCCGCTTGTTTATACACCGATTCCATTGGTATTAAGAGGAGCATTATTCCTGGTGAAACTGCTCTTAAACCAATGGGCATCCCTTAAGGTGTAAGTCCCAAACCCCTTTGTATATATTCAAGTTACACTTGCTTTAATTGCTTGTTTTATACACTTGTTTATATATTTCCTTCAGAAACTCCTATGAATACACATCACACACTTGTTCATATAACTGTTCAGTTGTAACATAATAACTAGTCTAACAACTAGGTTCCCTTTAGCCTCCTCTTAGGCTTCATATAAGATAACTCATTTATTGAGTTAGCCTCCTCTTAGGCTTCGTATAAGACAACTCACCCGTTGAGTTTAGCCTCCGCTTAGGCTTCATATAAGATAGCTCCCCTGCTGAGTTAGCCTCCTCTTGAGAATCGTTCAAAAGAACTAACTCGTTGACTTTAGCCTTCTCTTGGGAATCAAACAAGAAAGAGACTTGGAAATCTCTTAACAGCCTCCTATTGGGCTTCCAATACAAAGAATCACCCGCGCTAGGATAAAACCCTGAGAGTATGATTTCCCTGTGAAATCACTCTTGAATCCTAAGAGGATGGTTTCCCAGTGAAACCACTCTTAAAGCCAAAGTCAGCCATACCCTATAGCTTCCTCTTGAGCTTCATGCAAGGACCCTCGATGACCCTCAAAATGCCTCCTCTTGGGCTCACAATGCAAGGACCCTCGATGACCCTCAAAATGCCTCCTCTTGGGCTTACAATACAAGGACCCACATGCTTCTTAAAATCATCCCCTATCAATAATCAATTTCTCCTAGAGATTTAGACATTTATCATCTCTATGGAAGAAGTATCTCATATATCACATCACATACAAATCAAACTTTTCAAACAAAACATCTTTTAATCGTAAGTGGTAACGCTAGTACACTCAAGCAAAACACCAAAACTTACAATTAAAGATTCAATCATCTTTCAAACATCTTTCTTAACTCGTAAGTGGTAACGCTTGTACACTCAAGCAAAACACCTAATACTTACGATGAAAGATTTAATCAATCAACCCTTCAAAAATGTATGTGATGAAATAGATTAGATACATTTTTCATTAAGATGACATTTGTCTTTGTCTCTTAATAACACCCTTTGCTTCCACTAGCATAAGTGGGAACTACGATTGCTCTGACTTTCTCAATCTCTCTTTGAGAATACGTAGGCACAAGGTCTCATCCTTGGCGAGCATACTTCTTTCTCCCTCAAACCAAACAAAACCATAGCTCCCTTAGATCCGAGCTACAGATGCTCTGATTCCCACTAGGGGTATGTATGCAGAAGATCCCAATGATCTTTGCGAGCATAATAATAACAAAACCTAGGATCCCACCTGACCTACCCTTTCTTAAAATCTAAAGGAGAAACTTCCAAAGAATAGAATAGCAAATTAAAACACACAAACATATAAATAATATTCATATATATATATATATATATATATATATATATATATATATATATATATATATAAATAAGGCTATAGATAACTAATTATATATAGGGTGCCACATCTTTCCCTTTATATAACAAACCCCCTTACTCAGATCTCTCCCCAATACGTTGCGTCTAGTTCACGCTAGCCGCACCGCATATCTTTATTTATTGAGGGTATTGCAGCTTTCCCCTTTTTTATATCATTTTCTTGTTTTGGAAATAATAAAGCTTGATGCTCGCGACATCTTTTTAAAAACAAATCAAAAGAGTAAATCGTTTTGAGCCAGAGATTCGAATTCCGATTCAATTCCCTCGTTCGTCACTTTTTACCGCGAACACAAGTGATCAGAAAAGAAACAAGTACCGACAATATTACACACATTTATCGCGTACTAAGGAATAAATAACATTAGACAACATTGGTCGGACGGACCGACCTGCTCTGATACCACTAATGTAACACCCCAAATTCTACCAGGAAAATATAAAGGAAATCAGAGTACTTTTAATTTTTCATACAACACATGGGATGCCACATTTCGACTTTAACAACACAAACATATCAGATACATAACACCTTTATTATCAGGGGACCACATAACACTTGCTTCATTTTTTAAAACAAAACAACCTTTTATTTAATATTCAGCGAAATCATTAACTTAACTTCATAATCATTTACAACGGCATGTTCAACTTCAAAATAACTAACCAGTTTTGTTCAACAACATGACTTAGTTTTTAACAACACAATAAGAACAACAAGAGTCAATAACGTAAACGACATAAACTAAACATCCCCCCGAGTGGTACGTATTAGAGAAACTAAACCGACTTGGACTAACAACAACTAAATTCTTCAATCTCGAATACCTGCACGTTACCAGTATAAAGGCAACGGCGAAACAAATGAAAGGGTGAGATATCTACCAATATAATTGAATTCATGATAAATAATATATTAGAATGTAGATCATATAATTCACCACTTCACATAATCCAAACAATAATTATATCGACAATACCAACAACAATTACATCAACATATATACTAACAATTAGCAAGGACAACAATTATAACAATTTTATTACAAAAACATTCCCAACACAACATAACAACTATTTCACAACTTGTGAATAACAATAAAAACTTAAGTCAATCGACCCATCAATTTAACAACTATAATTATGTGACTTCAAATGCAACTCAACTGTGCACTTGCATGTGGTACCATTAGAATAAAACTCCCAACGTGTTTGCCATCAAGGCCAAGGCATAAGCCTTCAACATAATCAACTTTTCCCCCAACGGCCAACGTTTTTGCCATCAAGGCCAAGGGATAAGCCTTCAACATAATCAACTTTGCCTCCAACGACCAATGTGTTTGCCATCAAGGCCAAAGCATAAGCCTTCAACATAATCAACTTTTCCCCCAACGACCAACGTGTTTTTCCAATCCAGACCAACTTAATAATGCAATGTATGCCATGCGACCTCAACCTTAATCAACAAAATCATGACAACACAACAACAACAACACACGACAACGACAACTAGTAAATCACAATTCAACATTGGCCATAGGCCTACAACTTAGTACAATTCAACATTGGCTAGAAACCTACAACGTAATCAACATACCAACATAATCTCAATTCAACACAGGCCTTAGGCCTATAACGTAATCAACATATCGACGTAATCAACGTAATTAACAACAACTCATCACTGGCTAAAAGCCTACAACTTTGTAACACCAATGCTATTATTATAAGTCTTATTAATATCACTTTCTACCAACACATACTACCTTTATCCACTAAATAACCCACTACTAGTTACCACATTAATCTCTTACCAACTTATACTATTTCAATGCAACCACAAAACCTCGGTTAACCAAAACACCGTCCGTTATCTTCAACCATTTTGCTCTTATCGGTATTCATATAATCTACATAATCCAACTAAACCAACTTAATTTAATAGAACACTATACAACCATTTTGTAAATTTATTAATAAACTTCTACCAATTTTAATCACTTATCTTCGTTGATTCTAATAGCATACTATTTTGATTCCTTCAAATTTCGGTTAATTGGCTATACCGCTTACAACTACCAACAGGTACTAATCGAAACTATTTCTAATCGATTCTGGTATCATTCCATACTAATCACCAATATTATCTCACTCAAAGTAGCCTACTAAAAGTCAACTACATTAACTACTCAGTTTGGGCAGAATTCATAAATCAGAAAATGTGTTCAAAATTACTCAGTATGCGCCACGAACACACCTTTGCGTCGCGACTTTAGCAGGGACTCAGTTTGCGCCGCGTCAACCCGTTGGCGCCACGAACTGAACAGAACATCAAGGGTTTTTCTGTGCTTCCAGCATCTCTCCAACACCATTTTTCCCAATTCTTGGAATCCAACACACCCACAAACCAAAACGAAACAGCCTAAGTACTAGCAACATGGGGAATCAAACAAAGACAACATTTACCAAAACATTTAATAAGTTTCATGGATTTTCAAGCTTTCAATTTGGAATTTCAACAACAACAATAAAACACCAAAACAAGTCAAATCTATAAACCACATCCCATATATCATCCATCATGTATCCCGTTATAGAGTTAGAACCCCACCCTTACCTCTTTGATGGCAGCTCTAAACTTTGATCGGATTTTCGGAACTTGGCTCTGGAAAATTTTCCTTGTTCTTGCCTCACCTCCAAAACCCTAACCTATTTCTCTTCTCCTCTCTATTTCTCTTTTCCTATAATGCCTTTCTTTTCTCTTCTTTTATAATGATTTCCTTTCTCTTTTCTTTTTGCTACTAGTAACCACTACTACTACTTATTTATATAACTTACTATCTTATCATAATGGGCCTTCCTTTCTCTTCTTTTTTTTTATAGAAATTAATTTATCTACTTCTACATCATGGGTATTAGATATTGGATATGGTTCTCATATTTGTACCAATGTGTAGGGGCTAAAAAGAAGTAGAGAATTGGCAAAAGGTGAAGTTGATCTACGAGTTGGCAATGGAGCAAAGGTTGTTGCTTTAGCTGTTGGAACTTATGTATTAACTTTACCTAGTGGTTTAATAATTTAGTTAGAGAACTGTTATTATGTACCTGCAATTAGCAAGAATATTATTTTCGTTTCTTGTTTGGACAAGTTTGGTTTTTCATTCATAATAAAGAACAATTGCTGCTCTATTTATTTGAATGATATCTATTGTATATCCTTGATCTTGAAATGCCAATTTATAACATTAATACTAAAAGGATTAAAACTAATGAGTTAAATCCAAGTTATCTTTGGCATTGTCGCTTAGGCCACATAAATGAGAAGCGTATTTCAAAACTCAATAAAGATGGACTTTTGGACTCTTTTGATTATGAATCATATGAGACATGCAGGTCTTGTTTAATTGGAAAGATGACAAAATCCCCATTCATAGGAAAAGGTGAAAGGGCTAATGATCTTTTGGCACTCATACATACTAATGCATATGGACCACTGAACATACCAGCTAGAGGAGGTTTTCAATACTTCATCATATTTACTGACGATTTCAGTAGATATGGCTATGTGTAGTTAATGAAACACAAATCTGAAACCATTGAAAAGTTCAAGGAATTTAAGAATGAAGTACAAAGCAGCTAGGTAAGAATGTTAAAGTTCTTTGATCAGATCGAGGTGGTGAATATTTAAGCCTAGAGTCTGATGACCATCTAAAAGAGTGTGGGATTGTATCCCAAATTACTCCTGCTGGAACACCACAATGGAATTGTGTATCTGAGAGAAGAAATCGAACCTTGTTGGACATTGTCTGATCTATGATGATTCACGCCGATCTTCCAAACTCCTTTGCTGACAGCAGCTTACACACTTAACCGTGTTCCTACCAAAAAGGTTGAGAAGACACCATATGAGATATGGAGTGGTAAGAAACCACGTATGTCTTACATGAAGATATGGGGTTGTGAAGTTTATGTGAAACGACAGATCTTAACTAAGCTTGAGCCCAAATATGACAAATTCTTATTCGTGGGGTATCCTAAAGAAAAAGAAGATATTACTTCTATAATCCTTCTGAGGGCAAAGTGTTTTTCGCTCGAATTGGAGTTTTCTTGGAAAATGATTTTATTTCTAAAGGAATCAGTGGGAGGAAAGTAGAGCTTGATGAAATTCAAGAATCATAAAGCATTGATACACCTATGGAGGAATTGGAGTAGGAAACACAAGTAGTTGTGGAAGAACAACTTGCTTCAGTAGAACAAGACCAACGTAGGTCAAAGATAATAACCATACAAGACAGAATAACACCGAGGGCACATAAATCTCCAAGTTGAGGTAAATGTCCTAATCCTAAGTCCAAAGATCAAGCTCCAAGCACACGAATAGTAACCAAGTCCAATTATAAGTTTTTTTATGTCTAAGTTGAATTATTAGGTATTTTAGAGAAAAAAATAAAGCTCAAGTGAGCAAATTCAAAATAACAAGGAGGTAAAATGCTCAAATGAGCAAAGGAAAAATGACATGAAATGTAAATGCTAAAAGTAAAGTGCATAATAATAAAGAGCGTGAAAATAAATGCAGAAAGTAAAGAGCAATAAAGTAAAAACAATTAATTAAAGGTTAGCAAGATGACCATCTTGAAGCTTGTCAAGTGTATCATCGAATTGTTAATTATTAGTCGTCAGCAAGATGACCATCTTGAAACTTACGCATGAAGACTTGCCATAAGCTTGGTAGAATCAACGCGACCACACGACAAGTTTCAATATTTTTTTGTCAAGTATATCACCGGTTTTAGAATTATCATATCACTTGATCAAAGATGATTGAGAATTTCAAATGGACAAGGTTATTGGAAACTCGCCAGAAGCTTGATTAGAAATCAACGCGACCACACGACAAGCGCCACAGGTGTTGAACCAAGATCAAAGCTCAAGTCATCTTTTGAGGCTTATGTTAGAACATTAAAGTTCATGCCACCAACTGATCACTTTCTCTGAGTCGGAATAAAAAAGAAAAGAAAAAAAAGATGAAGAAGAAGATATTTTCAAATTTTTATTTTGTATCAGATGAATTTATCCGGCCTAACTTCGTTAAGATCAATCAACTCTCTTGGTGGATTTGGCTAAAAGCCTATCAACATCCAAGTTCCATTGATATTGAGGAAACTTATGACTCTAAAATAAATTTAAAATTCAGCAAAATAGAATGAAAATAAAAGTAAAAATAAAAAGGTTTTAAATAATGTTGAAATTAGGTTATTTTAATTGGACTTTATTGACGAAATACATAAATAGTATTTTTTTCATCAAAAGAAAATTCCAAGAAAATTCCCTAAAGTCAATCAGAGGTCAACAAGTGTTGACAAATTTTTTCAGAATTTTCTAAAGTCAAGAACTATTTTAAAATAAAAAGAAAATGATGGAATAAACCAAAAAAAATGGGAAAAAATAGTAATGTCAGAAATAAAAATAAAATAAGGTCACCAATATTAGTCAAATGACCATTGGATCCTTCCAAAAATTTTCCAGAATTTTTTAATGTCAAAAAGTATTTTAAAATAATTAAAAACATCAAATAAAAGAGAAAAATCACAAAAAATATCAAATCTGAAAAAAAAAATTTGAAAAAAAAATAATTCAGAAAGATAATATTCCAAAATATTTTTGTGATTTTTTCCATAATTTTTGGACTAAAAGTGAATTCAATATGATTTTTTGAAGTTTAAAACATTTAAAATATAAAATTAGAAAATAAAATAAAAGCAGGAAAAATATGGACCATCTGATCATAGTCAAAACGCGTTAGTAAGCTAATCCAATAGATCAGACGCATTGTA
Organism: Vicia sativa; assembly: GCA_021764765.1. Classification (NCBI taxonomy): domain Eukaryota; kingdom Viridiplantae; phylum Streptophyta; class Magnoliopsida; order Fabales; family Fabaceae; genus Vicia; species Vicia sativa. The sequence goes on from CM038792.1 coordinate 155,546,392, forward strand.
CTTGATATGGACCTCTTGGAAATCACATCGGATCACCAATTAAATTAAAATTTAAAAAATAAAATCAGAATTAATGTTGCGCGTTGGATGGAGTCTGACTCACAAAAGTAATCAGATCCAAGGGCTCCAATCACACGCGTATGGTAAAATCAAAACATAGGATCCAATTTGAAAAAATTACATGACACGCCTTCATTGGTTGAAGACAGACACATAGGTCGTCTTCAACCTCCAACCTTCATCCATACGTGATCCTCAAACTGTGAAATAAATTTCCCAGACCGGTACCATTCGCTTAGTCTCTTCAAGACGATTCTAATGGTACCCTCGCGGAAATTTTATTTCACTTCTATCATGAATAATTTGGAAAAAATAGGAATAATAACGAGCACTTGTTTCCAAAAATTCTCAGTCAATACTTGATGAAAACGCAAATGGTGAAGATCACAAGGATTGGGGAGATGAGTAAAGTGCAATGATGTTTTATTTTGCAAGATTTGATGGAGATTTCTACCTGAACGAAGTTCACTTTCGGAGCTCTGAAACTGGACTTGGATAGCACGATTTAGGAGGCGTCAAGGCACGATTCTTGTTCTGTTAGCTTCAGTGATGTTCAAGGAAGAAGAATTAAGGGTTAATTGCAAACTAGAAGTGGTCCAAACACGAAAGAAAAACTAGTTATGGAGGAAGTTTGATAGAGGTTTTTTTGCTATCAAAGCTTGAGGAAATGAGTGAGGAATGATCCTCTATTTATAGGAGAGTGGGTGGTGATGAAAATGAGAGGGAATGTTGGTGAATTCGTGCAAAATGAGTTGGCTGAAATCATGCCAAATGTGTGACTCGAAGAACATCAAAACGACCTCATTTCAAGTGCATTTTGTATCAAAACGCATTTGGACAATTAGTTAAACATGTTTAGCATCTAAACTTTGAGTAATTTTCCTTGTAATCCAAGTTTACATGTTATAATTTTTCTGATTTGAAACAAAATTTGATGACATGGAGCCTCCTTCAAACATGTGCGGCTTATTGCTCAGGGACCTTTATGATGCAATCTTGGGCTCTTTGGAAATCGGAGATTGCAAGCATGGTCGGGAATTTCTGAAACCAATTCTTTGAGCTGAGAAGGGATACCCATGAAGTTGATTCGGATAGTCTTTCTAGAAGCCATAATTCCTACAAAACAGAGCAAAGATAAATCCCTAGGTCCTTGAAATAGTTAGAAATGATATGCAATGCGAATGATGTCATGATGTCATGTTTAGCACACACAAACAATTCACACAATGAGCCTAGGTTTAAGGCTTGCATGAGGTATAGGTGATTACCCTACCAAAAGTTTGAGTTGGTTCATCCTGTCCTATAATAGTAACCGGGTTCTAGGAATCTCACATCACAGATCTTTCTCGTAGGCGCTTATTTCAATACGACGGCCAAGTGGTCGATCGAAAATGTCCCAAAAGTCTAATCTCAATGAGCGTAGCATCGAGTATCAACCAACCTCGGTCTACACCAAAGCCGGCCATCTCACTACCTTCTAATGGCTAAGATGGGTCAATTAAGGTTCTAAAAGTTTAGTTAGCGCTTGATGACACCACGCAGAAGCCAAATACTATCTTCAACTTGGGAATGAAGAGTATCGGGACAACCAAAGTGTCACGCTAACGTAGCCATCATGTTGACCGTTTAGTTATACGTCTAGCGGTCGCGATGATCTAATGCTACTTACCTAAAAGGAAACCCGGATCCGGGTGTAGGATCCCCCACAAATATAATACCCAAGCAACCCTTAAAGATAAAGCATACAAGTCAAACAAAAAGCAATAAAAGTTATCTAGAAATCCCTAAGGCAATTCTCTCTTTTAAGGGTGCTCCCCAGCAGAGTCGCCAGTTCTGTGATACGGTGAACTGACTTTGTAGGAATTTTGTATCCAAATGTGCGGATAGCAAGAGTCGCCACCGACTTTTATTTTTATCCAATTAAGGGAAGGTAAAAGTAACAGAAAAAGACCTTCGTTAGATTCTGAGTTCGGGAGAATGGTTATGAAAAGGGAAGGTATTAGCACGCCTTTCCATCCGTAGTTATCTACGGGCTCTTAGTTGATCTAGATCACTTTTTAAAATTGCGTTCTGTGTGTTTGACAAAAAATGTTTTGAAAGAGGCATTTCGCTTTGACTTCGTAATGACTCATGTAGGAGTGTATACAAAGTGTTCGGAAATGTTTTTGTTTTGAAAATAATTTGAACTTCGAAAAAGAGTGTGTGGTGTGAAAAGCATTTGGTTTAGAGCAAGCAACTAAAAGACTTATTTACCCACTCAGAATTGGTCGTTTTCGTACTTCTACGTTCCTTTAGAATAGCGCTAGCCATACCATTAGTTAGTAGGTAGCTCCATTCGTTGGATGTAAGCGGGACATTCGAAGGGACATCAGATGGTCATAGAAGGCAACTTGTAGGAAGTATCCTAGCACATTCGAAGGACTATCATCATTTTCGGCGACAATCGAGGGTCAAGATCATATATTCGGAGGCGACATCGTGGGTCTTATGATCTTTGTATCGAAGGGACTATGATGATTTGTTTGGAAGGCAATGCTAGAATACCTCTACGCTCGAGGACATAACCATTTTGAATTCGCAAAGGCAACGAGAGAATTACCCTAAGGGTGCGTGTGTGAAAGAAGTGTGTTGATTTCAGATATTTTATCTTGAAGTTAGTGGGATATGTTCAATTTTAGTCTTGCCATACACGCCTAATTACTAGCAATTTATAGGGTGCGGAAAGTAAAATGCGGAATGTAAAGATGCGGAAAGGTAAATCCTACGCTATTACAAGGCTTTGGGGCAGATACATAATTTAAACTTGCGGAAAATAAAAGCCCTAATTAAGCTATTACATCCCATGAGCAATTACATTATTGGAAAAAGAAAACAAGAAAAGAAATCTCAAACGAGATAACTGTGAAAAGATAAGAAATCGAAAATACGATGAAATCGAATAAGAGAAAAATGTTAGTAAAATGCAAATTTTGAATGAGAAAATATTTCATACTGGAAATAACATAGATATGCTAAAATAATTTTTGGGATTTTTGGAAAAGATTTAATAATTAAAAATGAATTAAAAGTGATTTAAATGCAAAATTATAAATAAAAATAAATATGCATGCAAAAATATGTTTTTTAATTTATTAAATTAAATAAAGATTTTTAGAAAATAAATGCAAAAGGAAAATTATTTTTGACAATTTTTTAATGCATAAATAAAATGTGGAAATTAATTAAAATATAATGCAAAAATGTTAGAATATAAAAAATATGAAGAAAACTGAGTTTGGAAAAGAAAATAGCAAAACTGATCTCTGGCTGGTTCGAACCCGTGACCCTTGAGGGCATCTGGAAAGAGTGAGAGCCTTTACTGCTACGCCATGTGTGCATTCGTGTTTGAAAACGGAGTGAGTGGGCTTTCACACGCGTCGTCCTTGTATTGCTTCGTCTCCGCGCCAAGAACTTCATCGTTCTTATTTGAATTCTGGGCATTTTGCGTCGGCCTCAGAGCGACGCCATGACCCCTGCATTTTCTAAAATCTCATACACATAATATAAATTAATTGTAAGTACATGAACCAACTGGAAATCACATTCTAAACGCAATGGTGGTGGTCTTATAGTCCAATTTTTCCGTTTTAAGGAAACCCCAATTCGAAGCAGGAAACCCTAACTATGGCATAACTCGATCCAGGCACTCAAAATGCAATTAAAGTATCCAGATAGCTTGCAAACTTGATTCTAAACATGAACAAACAATCAAAACAAGTTAATAATGCACGAATGATGAAAATCGATTTTGAATAAAACTTGAACAAACCGATTCGTGGTTTCTCAATTCTGGATGTTTTTGAATGATGTAAGGGTCTGGATCGACTCTGGAGATGCCAAGGAATGTGTTAGACACCTCAAATTTGATTGAAAACAGCTGGAAGTGTGATCTCCAATTGCTTGCTTGCCACGGATTTTTGACTTTTAGGTTAGGGTTTCTGGAGCAATTTTTTCGTCCTCTTTTGATTGGTATGCATCAGGTATAAGTACTGGATGGATTTGGGATCATTATTGGCAAGAATCAATCACCATTCAATGAAAATCAAATTTGATTTTTGTATAAAATCAAATTTTCAAAACTTGATCAATTCCAATCCAATCTTGCCATTTTTGTCAAATTTCAAAATTTGCTGGACTTTGGTGAGTTTCTTGAATCTCAAGGAAGGAATAAAATCAATCTTTCAATTAATTTTGATTTTATAATTTATTTTAAAATTTAATTTGTATTTAAATGAATAAATTCAAAATTAAATAGAAAAATAAATAAAAAATTCATGGCATTGGGCTTGGATATTCCTAATTGTATAAGGAATAAGTTTGGATGAAGAAAAAGCAAGCCCATTTGCAAAAAATTTGATTTTTAGGAGTATCTCTCTTTGTGCATTCTTTCAAAATTGCCCAACTTGTGAATGGTGTATCTTGCTCAATTTTCCACATTTTTGAGTGTTCTTGGACTTTTTGGAAAGCTCTAAGAGTCCCCTAACCAAACGTTTTGGTCTCATCTCAATTGGAGTTACCATGCTCAATATATCTTCAAAGCAAAAAGTTGACTTTTTGTTGACTTTGAAAATGACCTGTAATGTTTTGAGCTATACCTCTCAAATGAAGCATTTTTTGGACATTCTTGTGAGACATGAAGTTGTAGAGAATTGAATTTCCTTCAAAACAAGAGTTGGTGGAAAAATTTCTGAGAAAGTATGAGAAAGTTATGATCAGTCAAAGTTCAGTTGACTTTTCACCTAGAAACCCTAATTTAGAAAGTTTGACTTTTGAGCAAATCTTGAGTTTTCTTGATGAATCATGATCAACCCTTGATCAAATGATGAATGTAACTTCAAAATGAGGATGTTGACCAAAAATTATGAAGTTTGACTGTATGTTGACCACGCTTAACTTTTGTCCAATACAATTGATTTTCAACCATCCGAGCAATTGTCTGAGGAAACTTGACTTGTGAGGCTTGAAACTTGACATGGAGAATCTTTGAAGCACATGAGGAGGCATGAAGACCATTGGAGAGGTTGGAAGTCCATCTTACCCAGAGAGATACCAAACCCTAGTTTGGGTTGATTGTCTAGAGAGAGTTTGTCCGATCAACTCTTGAGGAACCCTGAGTACGATGTATGAAATCTCTTGAGTAGATGGAGGGCAAATTTTGGGGTATGATGCTGCCCTGCTCAATCTTATTGTCTTGGAAGGTTAGATTGACACGCTTGTCTTTCGTGACCTGAAAGTAGAAGATGATTGAACACTCGAATACACCTGAAAATTTGCACTCGCTGTTGGTGGATGATGCGAGAATGGGCTTACAGATGCCATTTGGAGAAGCTGGATACTGTGATACGGTGAACTGACTTTGTAGGATTTTTGTATCCAAATGTACGCATAGCAAGAGTCGTCACCGACTTTTATTTTATCCAATTAAGGGAAGGTAAAAGTAATGAAAAAGACCTTCGTTAGATTTCGAGTTCGGAGAATGGTTATGAAAAAGGGAAGGTATTAGCACCCCTTTCCATCCGTAGTTATCTACGGGCTCTTAGTTGCTCTAGATCACTTTTTTTTAAAATTGCTTTCTGCGTGTTTGACAAAGATGTTTTGAAAAAGGCATTTCACTTTGACTTTGTAATGATTCATGTAGGAATGTATACAAAGTGTTCGGAAATGTTTTTGTTTTGAATAAAATTTGAACTTTGAAAAAAAAGTGTGTGGTGTGAAAAGCATTTGGTAGAGCAAGCAACTAAAAGACTTATTTACCCACTCAGAATTGGTCGTTTTGTTGTACTTCTACATTCCTTTAGAATAGCGCTAGCCATACCATTAGTTAGTAGGTAGCTCCATTCGTTGGATGTAAGCGGGACATTCGAAGGACATCGGATGGTCATAGAAGGCAACTTGTAGGAAGTATCCTAGCACATTCGAAGGACTATCATCATTTTCGAGGCGACAATCGAGGGTCAAGATCATGTATTCGGAGGCGACATCGTGGGTCTTATGATCTTTGTATCGAAGGGACTATGATGATTTGTTTGGAAGGCAACGGTGCTAGAATACCTCTACGTTCGAGGGACATGACCATTTTGGATTCGCAAAAGCAACGAGAGAGAATTACCCTAAGGGGTGCGTGTGTGAAAGAAGTGTGTTGATTTCAGAATATGTTATCTTGAAATTAGAGTGAGCTATGTTCATTATTATCTTGCCATACACGCCTAATTACTAGCAATTTATAGGGTGCGGAAATTAAAATGCGGAATGTAAAGTGCGGAAAGGTAAATGTCCTACGCTATTACAAGGCTTTGGGGCAGATACATAATTTAAAATGCGGAAAATAAAAATCCTAAATTAAACTATTACATCCCATGTACAATTACATTATTGAAAAATAAAATAAAAATGGTAAAAGAAACGTCCGAATTGGATTAACCTGTGAAACGAACAAGAAATCGGAAAATATGATGAAATCGAAATAAGAGAAAATGTTAGAAAAATGCAAATTTTAAATTGGAAAAAATATGACATGCTGGAAATAATGTAAATATACTAAGATAATTTTTTGGGATTTTTAAAATGCATTTTAGTAATTAAAAACTAATTAACAATGATTTAAATGAAAAATTATAAATAAAAATAAATATGCATGCAAAAATATGTTTTTTAATTTATTAAATTAAATAAAGGTTTTCAGAAAATAAATGCAAAAAGAAAAATAATTTTTGACAATTTTTTAATGCATAAATAAAATTATGAAAAGAATTGAAATAAAATGCAAAATATTAAAACCATTAGAAAATAGAAAATATGAGTTTTGTAAAAAGGAAAAAAACCAAGCTGGTCCTGATGAGGATCGAACTCGTGACCTCGCTCTCATATCCCCACGCCTTTGCCATCTGATCCAACGTGCACGCGTGTTACTGAATCGGGAGCGAGTGGAAGAGAAACAAGTGTCGATTTCTGACTGCCTCCCTTGCGCGCCAGACTTCGTCTCTTTCGTTTTGAATTTTCAAAAGCTTGCGTCGGCTTTTCTTCGACGCTAAAGGCCCTGGCTACATGGAAAATCAAGTACAAGTAATATAAATGCATTGTAAATACATGGTTCGATTCCAAGCATCGTTCCGAGTTCATTGGTCATGGTCTCATGGTCCAATTTTTCCTGTTTTGTAAAACCCTAAATCGATCTCAGAAACCCTAATAATGGCTTCTCGTGATTCTTGCCCTGAAAATCAAATCAAACTATGCAGAAAGCTTGGAAACATCATTAGCAACACAGATATATAATCAAAACACATTAAACATGGCTGTATGTATGGATTCGATTTTGAGTTATGTTGATACAAACCGTGACTTGGCTGGGACGATTCTGGACGTTTCAACGCGTGAGGATGATTGGAATAGCTTCCTGGGACCTTGAGGATGCTTATTCAATCCTCAAAACACCTTGAATTGGCCTGCAAAACAGAATTCGAAATTGCCTTTTTTCCAAGTTTCTTTGAAAAATTTTTAGGGTTCTTAGAGCAATTTTTTCGTTCTCTTTCAATTGGTATGCATCAAGTATAAGTACTGGAAGGATTTGGGATCATTATTGGCAAGAATCAATCACCATTCAATGATAATCAAATTTGATTTTTTTCATGAAAATCAAATTTTCAAAACTTGATCAATTTCAATCCAATCTTGCCTTTTTTGATCCAATTTCGAAATTGCTGGCTTTTAATGAATTGCGTGGGTCTTAAGGAAAGAATAAAATCAATCTTTCAATTAATTTTGATTTTATAATTTATTTTTAAATTTAATTTGCATTTAAATGAATAAATTACAAATTAAATAGAAAAATAAATCAAAAATTCGTGGCATTGGGCTTGGATATTCCTAATTGTATGAGGAATAAGTTTGGATGAAGAAAAGCAAGCCCATTTGCAAAAGATTTGATTTTGAAGTATCTCTTTGTGCATTCTTTCAAAATTGCCCAACTTGTGAATGGTGTAACTTGCTCAATTTTCCACATTTTTGAGTGTTCTTGGACTTTTTGGAAAGCTCTAAGAGTCCTCTAACCAACCCTTTTGGTCTCATCTCAATTGGAGTTACCATGCTCAATATATCTTCAAAGCAAAAGTTGACTTTTGTTGACTTTGAAAGTGACCTGAATGTTTTGAGCTATACCTCTCAAATGAAGCATTTTTGGACATTCTTGTGAGACATGAAGTTGTAGAGAATTGAATTTCCTTCAAAACAAGAGGTGGTGGAAAAATTTCGAGAAAGTATGAGAAAGTTATGATCACCAAAGTTCATTGACTTTTCACCTAGAAACCCTAATTTAGAAAGTTTGACTTCTGAGCAAATCTTGAGTTTTCTTGATGAATCATGATCAACCCTTGATCAAATGATGAATGTAACTTCAAAATGAGGATGTTGACCAAAAATTATGAAGTTTGACTGTATGTTGACCACAGTTGACTTTTTGTCCAATACAACTGATTTTCAACCATCTGAACAATTGTCTGAGGAAACTTGACTTGTGAGGCTTGAAACTTGACATGGAGAATCTTTGAAACATATGTGGAGGCATGAAGACCATTGGAGATATTGGAAGTCCATCTTGACTTGAGAGATACCAAACCCTAGTTTGGGTTGATTGTCTAGGAGAGAGTTTGTCTGATCAACTATTGAGGAATCCTTGAGCATAGATGTATGAAATCTCTTGAGTAGATGGAGGGAAAATTTTGGGGTATGACAGCTGCCCCTGTTCAATCTTCTTGTACTGGAGGGTTAGATTGACACGCTTGTCTTTGTGACCGGAGGTGAAGATGATTGAACACCGAGTACACCAAAAATTTGCACTGTTGGTGGATGATGCGGAATGGGCTTACGATGCCATTTGGAGAAGTGTACTTACGAAAGATGAGTCGTACGCTAGACTCGAGAATGTCGATAGGAGAATTGACGGAGATGGGCTTAAGATGCCATCCGAAAGATCGACATCGGGAGTGAGCCGACGTTAGGCTCGTAGTCGTTCGAAGGATCATGGAGATGGGCTTAAGATGCCATCCGAGGTAGTCCTACGTTAGACTTCGTGCTCATTTTTGAATGAAGTTATTGGTTTGCATTGATTTTAACAATATATGCAGATTTTGAAAGTGAAGCATGTTGATAAGTAGTCGGAGATGGGCTTAAGATGCCATCCAAGGCAACCGAGTCGTACGCTAGACTCGTAGTCTTGTTGATAATAGGAAGGGTCGAATAAATCTTCGTCCGATTACTCGAGGGAGGTTGTAGTTGGCAAAATGGGGATATCTTCCATTGTGCATCGGTGTTGATCCATTGCTCGTTATCGAGGATAACCGAGGCGGTCTCGGATAGTTTTCCGTCGATTCGGGGCTTAATCTCGACCGTCGGAGGACAACCAAAGGCGGTCTTCGATAGTTTTCCGTCAATTCGGGCTTAATCGACCGTCGGAGGACAACCAAGGCGATCTTTCGATAGTTTTCCGTCGATTCGGGCTTAATCTCGACTGTTTGCATCGAGTGATCACACTGCTTTGGAGAAAACAAGAGGAACTTTGATAGAATATTGGTTAGTTTTATGCGAAGTATGATGCATGACAGTGTATATGAATGACATATGCATGAATTATGACTTTATGAGAAATGTATGAATGATGGATGTTGTGGTATTTCAAAACATATCCATCTTGAAGAATATGCGGATATTCTGTTTGAGGATTTCTGACTCCTTCTTGGGGAATTGAGTAGGTGGAAGTCCCTGCTTTTGAAGGAAAAGAAAGATACCCTGGATTCCTCCGATGCACTATCTGACCAAGTCTTGGGCCTAGATATTGTTGAGGAAGGTAGAGGTTTGAGAAGCTCGTTGTTGGGGATCTCATAGACCCTGCTGAGGAGAATCTGGAAGGCGATCTGTTGGGGACCTTGTATGTAGATCCTGCTGAGGAAATTTAGAGGCGCCTTGGGGATTCGAGTGTAGATCTCACCGGAGAGCATTTGATAGTTGCCGGGAGACCGGGTTGGAAGAGCCAGGAACCCGTTGTAATCTCTGGCTGGGGAATGAAGATGTAGGTTCCTCCGATGCACTATCGGACTAAGTTTTGGGTCGATATCGAGGAAAAGGGACGGAGAGATACCACGGGATAAATACCTTGATGGAGTGAGGTGTTGCTTGAGACCGATGTAACATTACTTAGTCGAGTGGAATTGCTGCTCGTGGATTCCCTTTTGCTCTGCTGGGGAAGTTGTGTTGTGAGTGACACCTTTGCAGGGATCATGCTCTGTGGGGGGAATGCTTTGGTGACTTTCGTCGTCGTCCCAATTCCTGGAGCCTATAGTAAGTACTTTTGTATGTTCACTTTTCGTATGTTTGTGATTAGATTCTTATTGTCAAATGCGTATAGTCATTCAAAACAAACGTTGGACTTATTGCAAATAACAACAGCAGAAATTGTAAAGAGAAAGAAGCTTGCGTTTATTTGAAAGGTGGCGTATGGCCAAGTAGTTTGTACACAAGAAAGGTAAAAAGCTATGCGGAAACAATCTCGTTAAGTTCCAACTACACTAGTACTCATATATTTCGACTATCTCATCTCCTTCTGTTAGAAAGTGAGTAGACGATCTTCGCCATTTGAACCTTGAATGCGATAGTAGTCCGAAGGTGATCCGAAGAGACATAGTTATGCGCTTAAATCCCTAACTTTTGCCTAGACCGCCTTTCGGTTTTCGCCTGGGATACCTTTTTGCCCGCCTTTTCGTGTTTTCGACTTGGGTGTACATGTTTTGTATATATCCTTTATTTTGCCCGAACCTTTGGTTCGCCAGATGCCCTTATTTTTGCCTAGGCCATCGACCTAGCGGGTCTCTTTTATGCGTAGTATTTTTGACTATGTGCGTTCACGGTGTGGGAAGTCTTCACCATCCATGGTGCTAAGTATCATAGCTCCGGGAGAATATCTTGACTACAAATGGTCCCTCAGGTGGGAGTCCATTTGCCCACAGGATCACCTTGTGGAAGAATGATGCGCTTGACTACTAGATCACCAACTTGATAGACTCGGTGCTTGACCTTCTTGTTAAATGCTCTGATCATTCGTTTCTGATAAATCTGTCCATGGCAGATGGACGCGAGTCGTTTCTCATCGATCAAGTTAATCTGGTCAAGGCGAGTCTGAACCCAATCATCTTCACCTAACTCTGCGTCTTGGAGGACTCTAGTTGAGGGTACCTGAACCTCGATGGGTAAGACGACTTCCATACCGTATACAAGAGAGAAGGGGGTTGCCCCTGTTGATGTTCGTGCTGAAGTGCGATAACCATGAAGAGCAAATGGTAACATCTCATGCCAATCTTTGTAAGTCACTGTCATCTTCTGTATGATTTTCTTAATGTTCTTGTTGGCGGCTTCCACTGCGTCATTCATCTTAGGCCGATAAGGAGAAGAGTTGTGATGCTTGATCTTGAAGCGTGCGAGTTCGGTGATCATCTTGTTGTTGAGATTGGAATCGTTATCCGTGATAATCCTTTCGGAGTGCCATGAGATAAGATTATGTTTGATGAATCGAGCCACAACATTCTTGGTAACAGATGCATACGAGGTCTTCTACCCACTTGGTAAAGTAATCAATTGCCACAAGGATGAAACGATGTCCATTGGAAGCCGTGGGCTTAATCTCTCCAATCATGTCAATGCCCCACATTGCAAAGGCCAAGGAGAAGTTAAAACATTCAGAGGTGAGGTACGTACACTTTGTCGGCATATATCTGGCACTTGTGACAAGATCGAGCATAGCGGTGACAATCAGCTTTCATGGTGGACCAATAGTAACCCGTTCTCAAAATCTTCTTAGCCATGGTGTGTCCACTGGAGTGAGTACCAAATGTGCCTTCGTGTAACTCTTTCATGATACGCATTGCTGTTTTCGGTCTACGCGAGTAAGCACAAGTCGTGGTTGCGCTTGTATAAGATGCCGTTGCTGAGAAAGAATTTGGAAGCGAATCTTCTCATGAACTTCTTATCATTAATGATGCCCGGATATTCACGAGCCTCAAGATACCTCTTCACATCGTAGTACCAAGGTTTTCTTCGTATCAAGCTCACAACAATATCTTTGGTTCGTCAAACTTCTCAATGATGATCCGGGGAGCCTCGTTGTCCCATTTAACCTTGAACATGGACGACATAGTAGCCAATGCGTCTGCCAACTGATTCTCTTCTCGTGGAATATGATCAAAAGTAATCTCTTCGAAGTAGGGAATCAAACTCAGAACATGCTCGATCGGAATGAGATTCGGATGCTCGTATCCCACTCGCCTTTATCGTGATCACTAAAGTGAGTCTCCATACACTTGTAAGAATTTGATTCTTAAGTCAATAGCAGCTTTAATACCCATAATGCACGCTTCGTATTCGGCCATGTTATTAGTGCAACTGAAACAAAGTCTGGCGGTGAAAGGCGTATGTCCGCCTGTAGGGGATGTAATGATGGCGCCAATGCCATTACCAAGTGCGTTTGAGGCTCCATCAAAGACCATAGTCCATCGGGATCCTTGTTCAGGTCCTTCGTGGGCCAGTTCTTCGCAATCTGTAACTAGTAAAACATCTTCATCTGAATTAACTATAGACCGATAGTCATCTACGGCTTGATGAGCCAAATGATCGGCTACCACACTTCCTTTGATCGCTTCGAGAAGTGTTGGATGTCGATTCGGTCAAGATCATTTGCCATCTTGCTATTCTTAGAGAGTGGTTTCTCAAATATGTATTTTATCGGATCCATCTTGGAAATCAACAAGGTAGTGTGAGTCAACATATCTTGTCTTAGTCGTGACAGCCCAAAAAGCGTTGCAAGTTTTCTCATTGTGAGTATCTTGTTTCACATCGGTAAACTTTGTGCTAAGGTAGTATATTGCATGCTCTTTTCGACTGACTCGTCATGTTGCCCCAACACACACCCCATCGAGTTCTCTAACATCAAGTACATGATAAGAGGTCTTCCTTCGGCGGCATCGGGATAGGAGGATTCAGGTACTCCTTGATTTTGTCAAAGCGATCCGCAATCGTCGTTCCATTCCACTACTTGATCTTTCTTTAGTAACTTGAAGATTGGCTCACAAATAGCAGTTAAGTGTGCAATGAATCTGGCAATGTAGTTCAATCGGCCCAAGAAACCTCTGACCTCCTTCTCTGTGCGGGGAGCTGGCATCTCTTGAATAGCTTTAACCTTCGCAGGGTCAACCTCAATACCTTTCCGCTGACAACAAACCCTAGGAGTTTTCGGATCGACTCCAAAGGTGCACTTGTTGGGATTAAGTCTCGATCTGCACTTCTTCAATCATCAAATAGTTTACGCAAATGATCAAGATGTTCTTCTTGACCGTGATAGAGCTATCATGTCGTCGAGACCTCTATCTCGTGATGAATCATGTCATGAAATAATGCCACCATAACGCGATAAGTGGCGCTGCGTTCTTCGATCCGAACGGCATAACCTTGTAGCGAAAGTGCCCCACTGTAACAAAAGTAGTCTTCTCCATGTCTTGGAGCCATTTTGATCCGATTGTAACGGAGAAACCATCCATAAAGGAGAAAACCTTATCTTGGCGGTGTTGTCAACCGAACATCAATATGAGGAAGTGGGAAATCATCTTTCGGACTTGCTTTGTTTAGATCTCTGTAATCCACACACATTCGTACTTTACCATCTTTCTTGGGCACAGGCACCACATTAGCAACCCACTGTGGATAAGAAGTAACAGCTAAGAAACCCGCATTGAAGCGCTTCATAACGGCTTTGATCTTTTCGACATCTCGGGACGCATGCGACGAACCTTCATTTCACCGGGAGAAAACCTTCTTTGGCAATCGTGTACCACAATATCAATGTCTAAACCCGGCATGTCTTCGTATGACCAAGCAAAACCTCAATATAGTCTCGTAGCATCCGAACCAACCTTTCTTTAACACTATTCTCAAGACCCGCTCCTATCTTGATCTCTTTCTGTCTTCGTCAGACCAAATTCACAACCTCAACTTGCTCTTCGTGTGGTTGTATAACTCGCTCTTCTTCAGTAGGCGGCAAGTTCTCTTGGCACTTCACAATCTTCCTCACTTTCGTCTTGCTTGGTAGATCGGATTATCGAAGTCATATTTAGCACTAGCATGGTGTTATTAACGAGATTCGGAGTGATTTCGCAGTGTATCACGTGGGTGTGTAAGAAACACATAGCTTTTGAAGGGTGATAAAGTAAAAGAAAGAAAACAAACAATTGAATGCAAAAGTCCAACGAATTTATTGAATGAAAATACGCAATCGATGATAATAACCCTCATAAACGAGCCATGATGCCCGGCAAGGCACTAGGCTTTCAAAGTTTATTGTTCCAAACATAAAGAAATACGAAAACAAAACAAAACAAAATTACTCCCGACTAAAGGAGATTGGTATGACGCCTTGTCTTCCAATTCTTGAGCCCATGATCCGAGTGGGAAGATCCACTTGCGATGTCGAAGTCGTTGTCGTCGTCTTCTATAGCGTGGATTCCACTCTGGCTAATGCGGAAAGGAAGTTGGCTGGCACGTTCGCGGCGTATCATCTTCTGACCCTTGATGGTGAAGCCTAAACCGGTCTTGTCGGATTTGAAAGGAAGATCGGAGCTGTCCCAAATAGTACTCTTTCCTTCTTCAAAGCACTTGAGCATCTTTCATGAGGCCATCCTAGGCGGAACTTGTGTAACCAGAGGACGGGAGTCAAGCATGACTGGGTATTATTTCAAAAGCTTGACAAGGAGTTTCAAAGAATTCGCCTTCCATCTCAAGGTAACGGAACGACTGCAGATGACTGACCATATACTCCTCTTCACCACATACTGTAACAACTTTCCCTTTCACCGGGTATTTCCGATGCGGTGGAAGTAATACCGCCCATGTATCCAAGGGCCCAAGTAGGCAAGAGTAGGTTGGACGGATGTCCATGACAAAGAAAGTGGAGTCAAAAGTCTGGGAACCGACTTTAACAGGCAGCGTGAGCTCTCCAAGTACCATTCGCTTAGAACCATCAAAAGCTCTCACGATTATGTCACCGGGTCTCGAACCAACCCTCGACATCAAGTCGATCAAAAGCGCCTTGAGGGATATTCGAGCGTAACCGTGTCAACCAAAACATGAGATAGTGTAGTCTTGCATTCAATAGAGATGTGCAAGGCTTTGTTGTGTTTCTTCCAGAGTCAAATCGATCGAGAAGCCTAGGCCGTTGTTGGCAGCCGGCTAGCAATACAAACTTCAAACCGGTCGGTGGTAGTGTCTTGCGGTACATGGGCATTCTTGAAACTTCACCAAGGCGTTAGCATGAGCCTCGAGCACAAGAGCGAGCAAGCATGGAGATTTTGGACGAGTCGTCCCAATTGTTCCACAACATTGTAGTCACTCTTCTTGATAATCTTGAATTTCCTCCATTTCTTGTTTGAGGTGTCTTCAAGAACTTCTTTGGTACTTGGTCGGGATGAGTTTGGTTCTTTCCTCTAGCTTGGGAATGGGTTGAATAGTTGGAATGCGTTGAGTCGCAGTTGTCTTTTGGAGGAGAGATATCGAGAGAATACTCTTCCGGTTCTGGTCATCTTACTAGATCCGGTGATGTTGTCAATGTCAGGAATGGTAGCTTTGATGGTTAGATCTTCAATGGTCAGAGGGTCTTTCTTGACGCCATGATAGTAAACATCAGCTCCATAATTCCAAGGGATAGCCTTGTCAGAGGAATATGGAACTGGTCTTGGAGAAGTAATAATGAGAGGTGCCACCCTAGGCACAGAATCAGCAGTGGAAATCCTTATTGTATTAACATCAGCATAATCTTCTGGGAAATCGTCACCCCATCCGGTCGCCTTAACATCTTCAATAGGAATCTTGTAGCTCTCAGGAACAGTGTACTTCACCATGTAATCATACTTTCCACTTGGCTGCCCCAAGGTATCCCACACAGATGGCGTTGTTTCATTCGCATTGTCAATCTTCAACTTAGACCTTTCTTCACACAACTTCTGCACAGGTGGTTTCAGAAACAGTATCTCACGGTTATCCATCATGCACTGAACACGTCTTCTCAACCAAGCACAACCATCCGGCGGATGGGCACCAACGATTCTCGGGCATCCGGTTGACACGGTTTGCAACAAATTCTTCTTAATACCATCGAGGAATGGTCAAGTCATCTATGTTGAAAACATAAGTATCATCACCAACAGCATTGGAACTCTTGTCATGATTAGGCATAGGCGCGTTGATCACATTCGGAGTCTCAACAGGAGGGTCAAACTCAATCTGCTTAGCTTCAATCATATCTTGAATCTTGTTCTTCAGAGCCCAACAATCATCGGTACTATGTCCTGGGCTATTGGAATGGTAAGCACACTTAGCATTAGGATTGTATCTCGGAGAGGAAGTGTTGACATTCTGAGGAGGATCCCTCAAGGTAATCAGCTCCGCTTTCAACATGTGTTGCAAGGCTTGCGACAAAGGCATGTTGATCGTAAACTGTCTTCGTGGCGCGCTCGTTACGCGTGTTGTCTCGTTGAGGTTGTCCGATGTAGGATTGGAGATCACAACTGCCCCCACAGATTGAGCACGGTCGGTCTTGGCTCGGCTTTTCTGACCATACACAACATTGGCTTCTTTCTTACCACCAAAAGATCTCTTCGCAGCGTTTGAAGATGTCTCTATTTGAATCTTTCCACTCTTGATACCGACGATCGCCGCTTTGTCAATATCATTCGGTGAATCCGGCTAAAGAGTTTCCAATCGGATGATTGAAGAACGGTGCCATATCAACCAACTCCCTATTGGACAAGGGTGGTTGAACACCTAAACCATACCTTGAACTTCTCATCACGACCCATAGACATGCTCTGTAATTGCATGCGAGTGGGTGTCAATTCAAGATTGTACTCATATCGTTCAGAAAGCATCAGCCAAGTCACTCCAAGTATGGATACGGTCATTCTCTAACTGATAATACCACTCCAATTGAGTTCCGGACAAACTCTCTTGAAAATAGTGCATCCACAACTTTCAGTCATCAATGTGGGGATTGATCTTCTGGACATAGGACTTCAAATGCAGCTTTGGGCAAGACACGCCATCATACTTAGCAAAGTGGGAACTTTGAACTTGGGGAATCACAACACCGTGAACGAGACTCGGATCATCAAAATTCAGCCGGACATCTTCAGTTTTCCACAAGATTCGACGATCTTCAAGTTGCTTGTACTTGTCATCTTCATTAGAGTATTGGCCATCATTATAGTTCTTCTCAAGCTCAGCTGACCGCCTTCACCATCACCCTTGTTACTTTCCTCAAGATGGACACTTCCAGAGAGCTCAATACGGTGACCACCTTAGGACCACCTTTGTAGGCCTCCCATGTGAGGAGACCAACAACCTTCTTCTTCTTGTTGATGAGCTTCTTCAAATCTTCTTGGCCTTGGACCAAGTGGTGAACATCTGTTGAACCGAGCATTCGAGCTTGAAGATCTTTGACAGTCTGTTCAAGAGCCATTTTCTGCTAAAATAAATAGCGAGAGAATGAGAAAACCAATCTTCAATGTACCTGTGATGCAATGTTATGCTATGCGATGCATTGTTTATGCGAATGCAATGCAATGTTTTCAAGGACCTTAGAGATTTAAATTTGTTAAACAAGCAATGAACAAACATTTATTAGTACTCTTTTCATTTTTTTTCTTTTTAAGTACAAAGGATAAGACAAATAAAAGAAAATCCTAAAGCTCTAAGTCTCCCATGGGCGCTTCCTCTTGGTGCCGAGATAGGCGTTGATGTTTCGCTCCTCGTGAAGTAGCTTGGTCAACTCTAGCACCTTCTTCTCACTTGCATAGCACTGAGCTTCAAAGGTATCCCTCTCTTCCTTGAGCTGAATCCAGAATCTCTTCAAGTCTTCAAAATCAGTAGGCATGTCAGGATGGAGAACAAGATAGTACGTCACCTATAGCAACAGTTCCATAATTACTTGGTAGAACAGCGTGAATGGCATCATGAGGTTTTGAGCTCGAGCTCGCACCCATTTGAGGTAAGGTTCCCAAGGAATGGAGTTTTGTTCCCAAAGTCTTGGTATCGCTTCTTCACCATGCCCCAAGCGTGTATAAACCTTCGCAGATTCGAGATCGTGATTGTAGTCGAACACAACATCTTGGAGAAGCATATCATGTGGACCATCTCTTCGGCAAAACCAAACCGACGTAAAGCTAGAGAAGGGTTGTAAGTAATACCTCCCTTATACCAAGGAGTGGTACATTAGAATTCTCCACAACGCTCAATGAATGTGAAGTCCTTTTGAGAGAAAAGATTCCAATTTGAGAGAGTGACATCAATCTTGAGAGTTCATTCTTCACCGATGGAGGAAGGTAAATCTGAAAGTAACGGTATACAACACATGAGAGTTCCTTGTCTTTTAGTAGTACGAGTGTGGAGAGAATGTAGAATATCTCCAAGTAAAGTAGGCACTGGATTGCGGGTAAGGAACAACTTGATGGCATTGATATCGATGAATTGATCCGAGTTAGGAAATAGAACCAAACCATAAATTAGCAAGGCCACAATGTTCTCAAATGCATGGAAACTCATAACTTTGAGGAATTCTCGGGCTTTCTTAATTAGAAACTTAGAAAGTAAACCCTTAACTCCGCTTCTTGTTTCCCAATTGGCTTCGACATCTGAACGCTTAAGATGTAAGGCTGATGCAATGTCTTCGTACTTAGGAACCTTTTCTAAACCGGTGAATGGCATTTGGTCAAGAATAGGTACCCCAAGTAGCTTAGAGAACTCTTCCAAGGTAGGAACCAACTGATAATCTGGGAATGTAAAGCAATGGTGTTTCGGATCGAAGAACTGAAATAGGACATGCATCATATCTTCTTCAAAACCGGAGATAACCAAATCAAGTAGATAACCATGTCTTTTGATGAATTGAGCATGGTCGGGAATTTCTGAAACCAATTCTTTGAGCTGAGAAGGGATACCCATGAAGTTGATTCAGATAATCTTTCTAGAAGCCATAATTCCTACAAAACAGAGCAAAGATAAATCCCTAGGTCCTTGAAATAGTTAGAAATGATATGCAATGCGAATGATGTCATGATGTCATGTTTAGCACACACAAACAATTCACACAATGAGCCTAGGTTTAAGGCTTGCATGAGGTATAGGTGATTACCCTACCAAAAGTTTGAGTTGGTTCATCCTGTCCTATAATAGTAACCGGTTCTAGGAATCTCACATCACGATCTTTCTCGAGGCGCTTATTTCAATACGGCCAAGTGGTCGATCGAAAATGTCCCAAAAGTCTAATCTCAATGAGCGTAGCATCGAGTATCAACCAACCTCGGTCTACACCAAAGCCGGCCATCTCACTACCTTCTAATGGCTAAGATGGGTCAATTAAGGTTCTAAAAGTTTAGTTAGCGCTTGATGACACCACGCAGAAGCCAAATACTATCTTCAACTTGGGAATGAAGAGTATCGGACAACCAAAGTGTCACGCTAACGTAGCCATCATGTTGACCGCTTAGTTATCGCCTAGCGGTCGCGATGATCTAATGCTACTTACCTAAAAGGAAACCGGATCCGGTGTAGGATCCCCAACAATATAATACCCAAGCAACCCTTAAAGATAAAGCATACAAGTCAAACAAAAAGCAATAAAAGTTATCTAGAAATCCCTAAGGCAATTCTCTCTTTTAAGGGTGCTCCCCAGCAGAGTCGCCAGTTCTGTGATACGGTGAACTGACTTTGTAGGAATTTTGTATCCAAATGTGCGGATAGCAAGAGTCGCCACCGACTTTTATTTTTATCCAATTAAGGGAAGGTAAAAGTAACAGAAAAAGACCTTCGTTAGATTCTGAGTTCGGGAGAATGGTTATGAAAAGGGAAGGTATTAGCACGCCTTTCCATCCGTAGTTATCTACGGGCTCTTAGTTGATCTAGATCACTTTTTAAAATTGCGTTCTGTGTGTTTGACAAAAAATGTTTTGAAAGAGGCATTTCGCTTTGACTTCGTAATGACTCATGTAGGAGTGTATACAAAGTGTTCGGAAATGTTTTTGTTTTGAAAATAATTTGAACTTCGAAAAAGAGTGTGTGGTGTGAAAAGCATTTGGTTTAGAGCAAGCAACTAAAAGACTTATTTACCCACTCAGAATTGGTCGTTTTCGTACTTCTACGTTCCTTTAGAATAGCGCTAGCCATACCATTAGTTAGTAGGTAGCTCCATTCGTTGGATGTAAGCGGGACATTCGAAGGGACATCAGATGGTCATAGAAGGCAACTTGTAGGAAGTATCCTAGCACATTCGAAGGGACTATCATCATTTTTCGTAGGCGACAATCGAGGGTCAAGATCATATATTCGGAGGCGACATCGTGGGTCTTATGATCTTTGTATCGAAGGGACTATGATGATTTGTTTGGAAGGCAACAGTGCTAGAATACCTCTACGTTCGAGGGACATAACCATTTTGAATTCGCAAAGGCAACGAGAGAGAATTACCCTAAGGGGTGCGTGTGTGAAAGAAGTGTGTTGATTTCAGATATTTTATCTTGAAGTTAGTGGGATATGTTCAATTTTAGTCTTGCCATACACGCCTAATTACTAGCAATTTATAGGGTGCGGAAAGTAAAATGCGGAATGTAAAGATGCGGAAAGGTAAATCCTACGCTATTACAAGGCTTTGGGGCAGATACATAATTTAAACTTGCGGAAAATAAAAGCCCTAATTAAGCTATTACATCCCATGAGCAATTACATTATTGGAAAAAAGAAAACAGTAAAAAGAAATCGTCTGAAACGAGATAACCTGTGAAAAGATAAGAAATCGGAAAATACGATGAAATCGAATAAGAGAAAAATGTTAGTAAAAATGCAAATTTTTGAATGAGAAAAATATTTCATACTGGAAATAACATAGATATGCTAAAATAATTTTTTGGGATTTTTTGGAAAAGATTTAATAATTAAAAATGAATTAAAAGTGATTTAAATGCAAAATTATAAATAAAAATAAATATGCATGCAAAAATATGTTTTTTAATTTATTAAATTAAATAAAGATTTTTAGAAAATAAATGCAAAAGGAAAATTATTTTTTGACAATTTTTTAATGCATAAATAAAATGTGGAAATTAATTAAAATATAATGCAAAAATGTTAGAATATAAAAAATATGAAGAAAACTGAGTTTGGAAAAGAAAATAGCAAAACTGATCTCTGGCTGGTTCGAACCCGTGACCCTTGAGGGCATCTGGAAAGAGTGAGAGCCTTTACTGCTACGCCATGTGTGCATTCGTGTTTGAAAACGGAGTGAGTGGGCTTTCACACGCGTCGTCCTTGTATTGCTTCGTCTCCGCGCCAAGAACTTCATCGTTCTTATTTGAATTCTGGGCATTTTGCGTCGGCCTCAGAGCGACGCCATGACCCCTGCATTTTCTAAAATCTCATACACATAATATAAATTAATTGTAAGTACATGAACCAACTGGAAATCACATTCTAAACGCAATGGTGGTGGTCTTATAGTCCAATTTTTCCGTTTTAAGGAAACCCCAATTCGAAGCAGGAAACCCTAACTATGGCATAACTCGATCCAGGCACTCAAAATGCAATTAAAGTATCCAGATAGCTTGCAAACTTGATTCTAAACATGAACAAACAATCAAAACAAGTTAATAATGCACGAATGATGAAAATCGATTTTGAATAAAACTTGAACAAACCGATTCGTGGTTTCTCAATTCTGGATGTTTTTGAATGATGTAAGGGTCTGGATCGACTCTGGAGATGCCAAGGAATGTGTTAGACACCTCAAATTTGATTGAAAACAGCTGGAAGTGTGATCTCCAATTGCTTGCTTGCCACGGATTTTTGACTTTTAGGTTAGGGTTTCTGGAGCAATTTTTTCGTCCTCTTTTGATTGGTATGCATCAGGTATAAGTACTGGATGGATTTGGGATCATTATTGGCAAGAATCAATCACCATTCAATGAAAATCAAATTTGATTTTTGTATAAAATCAAATTTTCAAAACTTGATCAATTCCAATCCAATCTTGCCATTTTTGTCAAATTTCAAAATTTGCTGGACTTTGGTGAGTTTCTTGAATCTCAAGGAAGGAATAAAATCAATCTTTCAATTAATTTTGATTTTATAAT
This sequence comes from Vicia sativa, assembly GCA_021764765.1. Taxonomy (NCBI): domain Eukaryota; kingdom Viridiplantae; phylum Streptophyta; class Magnoliopsida; order Fabales; family Fabaceae; genus Vicia; species Vicia sativa. The sequence continues at coordinate 155,568,693 of CM038792.1, forward strand.
TTATTTTAAAATTTAATTTGTATTTAAATGAATAAATTCAAAATTAAATAGAAAAATTCATGGCATTGGGCTTGGATATTCCTAATTGTATAAGGAATAAGTTTGGATGAAGAAAAAGCAAGCCCATTTGCAAAAAATTTGATTTTTTAGGAGTATCTCTCTTTGTGCATTCTTTCAAAATTGCCCAACTTGTGAATGGTGTATCTTGCTCAATTTTCCACATTTTTGAGTGTTCTTGGACTTTTTGGAAAGCTCTAAGAGTCCCCTAACCAAACGTTTTGGTCTCATCTCAATTGGAGTTACCATGCTCAATATATCTTCAAAGCAAAAAGTTGACTTTTTGTTGACTTTGAAAATGACCTGTAATGTTTTGAGCTATACCTCTCAAATGAAGCATTTTTTGGACATTCTTGTGAGACATGAAGTTGTAGAGAATTGAATTTCCTTCAAAACAAGAGTTGGTGGAAAAATTTCTGAGAAAGTATGAGAAAGTTATGATCAGTCAAAGTTCAGTTGACTTTTCACCTAGAAACCCTAATTTAGAAAGTTTGACTTTTGAGCAAATCTTGAGTTTTCTTGATGAATCATGATCAACCCTTGATCAAATGATGAATGTAACTTCAAAATGAGGATGTTGACCAAAAATTATGAAGTTTGACTGTATGTTGACCACAGTTGACTTTTTGTCCAATACAACTGATTTTCAACCATCTGAGCAATTGTCTGAGGAAACTTGACTTGTGAGGCTTGAAACTTGACATGGAGAATCTTTGAAACATATGTGGAGGCATGAAGACCATTGGAGATATTGGAAGTCCATCTTGACTTGAGAGATACCAAACCCTAGTTTGGGTTGATTGTCTAGGAGAGAGTTTGTCTGATCAACTCTTGAGGAACCCTTGAGTACAGATGTATGAAATCTCTTGAGTAGATGGAGGGCAAATTTTGGGGTATGACAATTTGAAGTTGATTAACCAACAGTCGAGGAATTCATCAAGGACTTGTGTTCTTTTGACCTCATAGGCAAGTGTCCAAGCATTTTATTTTCTCACCAATTGAACTAAGTTGTATTAGACATCCTTACATTCACTGTGAAAGAAAACTGAGCCTAAGGAGACAAGATATGACCAAGTTATGATCCTTTGGAGTCATACAAGATAGAGGAAGCATCAATCTAGAGGGTGGGCAATCGTAGACTTCTAAAACAATTTTTTCATCAGTTAAACTTCTCGGATCCAAGCATATTCAATTGGAAGTCCTCTTAAGAATGAAATGGCTTTGAATTAATCCACAAACTTCACACAAACATTAAGATGTGGTCCTCATAAGTCCAAAACCCTAGTTTCAAGAGAGATGGCCATAGGATGGAGAATTCTTTGAACTTGATGATCTCTTTCAAGCATGAAGCATACATTAAAGATAAGAGAGTATGATTGATGATAAGGGAAGTCTTTAATGAGAGACAATACTTTCAAAATCTTGAGAATTGATGAGATAAGGCATGGAAATACACTCATGGACCTATTATCTCTTTGAGGAAGTTGTGCAAAATTCACCTACAACATTTAGAGAGCAAAGTATACACATCATGGTTAGTCAAATATCAATCATCACACACAAGCAATAATCACTTCCACAAGGTGCTTGGTGATCTCCCAAAAGGGCAAACCCTACATATAAGAGAGAGAGAGAGAACCAATTTGTGATCTTTATGCAATGCAATTTTATAAAGTATGAGAGAATCTTAGGGGGGGGGGGAAATTGGGGTACAACAGGAACCCAGTTTGCAGCTCCAATTCTATGCAGGATTGCATACTTCACACTTAACTTCCCTGCAGACAGTTTACCTTTTGTTGATTCTCTATTTTTAGGATTGGCTTTATGTTTGGTAAAACTAATACAATAACATAGGTTAAATAGGATTTATAACTTGTAAGGAGAAAGTAGGTTGAAGTTCTATTTAATGAAGAAACATGTTGTGTTGAAATGTTTCAACATCTGGAATAACATGTCAAAGAGGATGTCGTGACATCAAACATCAGGCATCACGATACTAAACTGTCAAAGTTTGTTACAGTTCTATTTTAAACTGTGAAGAATACTTTGGGAATAGTATGCATCATATGTGGTATGTTTGTGAAGGCGTATGTGAAGGTTCAAGAGCTAAGGAGAAATATCATCAAGGACCTTGATTGTAGAAGAAGTTATCTGCTTGTTTATCTCTGCAGAAAGTTTGTTACTGCAGAAGTTATTTACATCTTATGCTGTTATTTTGAAGGCCCAAATCCAGTTGGGTAATAGATTATAAATAACCAGTTATAACCTAGTTTTAGTAAGCTAGCCGGTTTTAGAAAGGTGTAATCTTTAGGGTTATCCATGTAAGTGAACCACCCGGATTGTGGGATGGTCACTGATTTGTACCTCGAAGCCTATAAGCAAGAGGATAATTTTACTCACTCAAAAGTTGTGAAGTAATGAGTGCAGTTGTGTCATTGGAAGAAGTTGTGAAGCAATTCCAAGTTTGGTTTGTGTCACTTGAGTGACTATTTTATATTGTGTTTGAAGTGTGGTATCCTCAAACTATTTTAGTTGTGTTTGGAGTGAGGTATCTCCAAGCTGATTGTGTTAGGAGCCAAGCAGTTGATGTAGTTGCTGGTGTGATAGTAGCTGATAGACATCACTGAGGTGATTGGAAGTGAGCAAAGGTTCTCATATCTAAGTATGGTATCTTAGATAGAAGGTTTATTGGGTAGTCTGATTAAGTGAGGAGTGTAAACAAGGTGGTTTCCCTCCGAATTAATACTGCTGATAGTGAACTTCATTCCTGGATTGGTATGCCCCTAGATGTAGGTTGGTTAAAACCGAAATAGGTTAACAATTCCTTGTGTTCTTTTGTTTCCTATATTTTAATTATAATTCTACCTTGTCTGTTTTGTAATGTCGGATCAGATTTCACGACATCCTAAGTCTGCCAACACCAGAATTTCAATTGGTATCAGAGCATGCATCATGTCTATTTCTGGATGAGATCCATAAGGGATACTTTCTGGTTGTTCTCAAAGTATAATATTGTTTGAACAAGGAGTGTTCATATTGTATGGTCCCTTGAAGTGGATGACGAACCTATTTGTAGATTGTTTGAACAAGGAGTGTTCATATTGTATGGTCCCTAGAAGTTGAGGATGAACCTATTTGTGGAGAACTAGACCAACCTGACCAGAACCTGTACCTTCTTGAAGAAAGAAGATAAAGATGCTGGAAAAAGAAATTTAAATTCAAAGACTTCATGCGGGAGTGAGGATTTTGAATTGTATTGTTCAACATATAATCAGCACAGAGAAAAGATTGTCAAAACCGGGAATGAAGTTGTTGATAAGGTAACTTTTGTGCTTATGTGTTTCCATATTGGTCACAATAATGGTTGAGTCTAGTCTGTTGCTTGGTGGATAGGCAAGATTATTGTAGGATTAATTTATTTTCAATCCTTATGTGTTATGCTTACAAGTGAATTATGGAGTAAACATTATGTACATTCTGTTGAAGTATGGCTATATTTCGATGCATAGCATTTGATGCAAGCCCTAAAGTGAAAGAAGGATCCTAGGGTTATTTTTATTCAATAGAATATTGAGCAGATCTTACAACGTATTAAAAGTGTCAATGATACTTGAGATTTCCTTAAGTCCACTCTTAAAGACTTGTAATAGAGTTGATGAGTATCAAATGATCAATGATTCTCATACACATCTGCAAGTTGTTTGAAGACCTTGAAGACTATCAAGGATGATGAGTTCCAAGGATATGGAACTAATGTTCTACAGGATGTTAGAACATTATTATTCGTACACAACTACCAATTGAAGAACATATGTTCTGGGTGCTAAACAGATGTAGTGTGAGTACATAAGTTTGGAGCATGCTCCTGATCTGGAAGAGGAGACATATGTAATAGTTGATCATGACACAATCAACAAGCTCTTATACTCCAGATGTCAGTTTATTTCTGACCTAAGCTTATGAGAGTATAAAAGTCAAGCTCGGTGCAAGTAAAAGACTCATAAAGGTATACCCCTCAATTCCTTTATGTGAAATCAAGATGAGTTTATATCTGGTATATTCTTCTGATCAAAGGAACCATATATGTGGAATCGCTGACCATGGAACAAATTTTGTTTGGAGCTGAATATTGTGTCTCAACCACAATAAATCATGGTCATGAATGTTGATTGTCCTAAATATTATCCTGGAAGGGTATTGCCAATTAGAATCAAGGAAGTCAGATTGCTATGAAGAATCTGAATATTTCTATGTTATGTCATAAGTAAGTCTGTTCCAGAAACCTAGTTGAGGGAATATCCTCTATAGGTACAGATTATGGCATCCATCATCTCAAAATCAGAAGTGAAAGTCTGAGGAAAGGCTTATTGAGATATTGGTCATATTATTCCTTGATATGTAAATTATTTGGATGTAAAACTGATAGTTGTCGTGCTTCCTATGTTCCCCCCAAATGTTATGGATGAGAAAATATGGATGTTACCCCCATAACCACTCTATGATAGATGATGTCGTATGAGATGTTGGAACATCATCTAAATGTCTTCAGTTTTGAATATATATTTTATTGCACGAAGTAGAAGTGAGTGTGAAGATGTAATCAGTCAGGATGATCTAGTGTGAGTAGACAATTCTAACTGACAAAACTGGTAGGTACTTTGACGGGAGACTCAATACTTATTAGTATGTAACCTGAATGTCAAACCACTTATACTCTGTCGGGAGCTGAGTATTTGTCTGATGGATTCATGGTATTTTGTGAACTGGATATCAATATTAAAGTTCATTGTTATCTTCACAAGTTTTGGATGTGTGACAATGTTATTTGGTGATTATTTAAAGAGATGATTCAACTAAGGAGAGTCATACAAATGTTGTCAAATATCTTGATGGGAGCTGAATATTTATGGTAATCTGAAACAATATGAGAAGAAGTATATGATGAATAAAAGAAAATGTCCTACATGGAGTTATAACATCATTACTGTTGAAGTCACCAGAGATTGAAGAAGGTAGATAAGGTTCAAACTTATCTTTTGAAGACGTACGCATGGTGAACTATAAGGTTTCTTCAATTACAAGTTACAGAGTGTTTCAATCTGAATCTTATGTAGCAAGCAAACTAAGGATTCCTAATTTGGAAACTGTGGAAAATTCTAAATAAAGAATGCTTCAAGTATTATAAGGACCAACATCAAAGATGTCCTTATTCTGTGTAACTTAGGGGGAGTAACAGTATATGGTAAGTTTCATTCTGGAAGATAAAAGGGAGAAGTGTTGATACTAAGGAGGAGAACAATTTTCTGTTAATTGTATGCTGCTATATGTTGAAGTGTCTTGAAATCTTGAAGATGCAGTTTTATTATAAACTCAAAACCAAAGCTAATAGGTTTTGTAGTAAAGTTGTTGGTGTCCCAAATGATGTTGTAACATCATTGTTGATGATAGTCTGTAAAAGAGACTTGGGACTATGGATCTTGATATTCTATCACCTCATTCCTAAGTGGCAGTTCTATCTTTGGTTTAGAATAAAAAGATTCTAAGTTTTTTTGGAGTAGTATACTCTGGCAATGCATAACTACTATTCTAGTTTGAAGACTTTACTAGTATCAACAACTACTAGTAAATGTAATGTCCAGAAGGAGGAATTAATCAGCATGGTTGCTCAGGTATATAGAGTGTCTTTTTGTTTCTTTTTCTTTCCTTCACTCTTTGTTGTGTCTCTGTTTGTTTTTCTCTCATGTCTTTCGTTCGGATATGGGTAAGTTTAGAGTCTATGAAGGTTATGTTTGTCAACTTGTGACAAACATAGGGAAAAAGGGTAGTGTTCAGATGTTGTTAAGTCTAAGGTCAATCTTTGCAGTTGTTTTTGCAAAGATGTTGAATAGGATGTCATATTCTAAGTTTGTTAGTTCTTGCATTTTCTGCAAGTGTTTTTATTCTGTGTCTTGTTTTTTAGTTATGAACACATATTGTGTCATGTGTTCTGAGTTATCCAATATAGAGGCCTGGTTCTCTATGTCTGTAAATGGATAGTTCATGTGTTTATTTATGTTAGTGAGTTTCCTCTTGTGCTCTAAAAGAGGATGTTGTGTCAATCTGTGTCGTAGCATTGTTCTCAGTTTGAGGGGGGTATTTAGTATCTCCTTCCTCATGTGCATCATGGCCTCAATTTTTCTCCTTCTTTGTGAAGATGATTCTTATGATGTTATGTTTCATGTGCTATAATGAGTTCTCTTTCAACAAGCCTTTGTCATATTATGGCTAAAAAGGGGGAGAAGTGGTTGTGTTATGTTATCTCTGAAGAGCAACTTTTAAGGGGGAGAAACCTTGTGTGATCTGTGAGATCCTTAAAAGAGAGAGAACATTGGAGTTGTACCTTCCAGAAAGATGTTCTAGTATAATGTTTCAACATCATAAAAGAAGACTGAAGATTGTCACTTGTAAAGTTTGAAATATCATAAACAATGACTATTGAAGACTTCTAAATTGCTGCTGATGGATTAAATTGTTTAAACCCTTGTATGTTTTATTATGATTCTTTAATACAAAGGTTATGTAAATTAGTTTTAACCAAAATAATCCAAAGGGGGAGATTATTGATTCTCTATTTTTAGGATTGGCTTTATGTTTTATAAAACTAATACAACAGCAATAGGTTTAATAGGATTTATAACTTGTAAGGGGAAATCAGGTTGAAGTTCTATTTAATGAAGAAACATGTTGTGCTGAAATGTTTCAACATCTAGAACAACATGTCAAAGAGGATGTCATGACATCAGACATCACGCTACTGAACTGTCAAAGTTTGTTACAGTTCTATTTTAAATTGTGCAGAATATTTTGGGAGTATTATGCATCATATATGGCGTGTTTGTGAAGGCATATGTGACAGTCCAAGAGCTAAGGAGAAAGATCAGCAAGGACCTTGATTGTAGCAGAAGTTATCTGCTTGTTTATCTCTGCAGAAAGTTTGTTACTGCAGAAGTTTGTTACAGCTTATGCTGTTATTTTGAAGGCCCAAATTCAGTTGGGTAATATGTTATAAGTAAGCAGTTGTAACCTAGTTTTAGTAAGCTAACCGGTTTTAGAAAGATGTAATATTTAGGGTTATCCATGTAAGTGAACCACCCAGATTATGGGATGGTCACTGATTTGTACCTCGAAGCCTGTAGGCAAGAGGATGATTTTACTCACTCAGAAGCTGTGAAGCAATGAGTGCAGTTGTGTCATTTGAAGAAGCTGTGAAGCAATTCCAATTTTGGTTTGTGTTACTTGAGTGACTATTTTATATTGTGTTTGAAGTGTGGTATCTTCAAACTGTTTTAATTGTGTTTGGAGTGAGGTATCTCCAAGCTAATTGTGTTAGGAGCCAAGTAGTTGATGCAGTTGCTGGTGTGATAGTAGCTGATAAACATTATTGAGGTGATTGGAAGTGAGCGGAGGATCTCATATCTAACTGTGGTATCTTAGGTAGAAGGGTCATTGGGTAGTCTGATTAAGTGAGGAGTGTAAACAGGGTGGTTTCCCTCCGAATTAATACTGCTGATAGTGAACTTCATTCCTGGCTTGGTATGCCCCCAGATGTAGGTTGGTTAGAACTGAACTGGGTTAATAATTCCTTGTGTTCTTTTGTTTCCTGCATTTTAATTGTAATTCTACCTTGTCTATTTTGTAATGTTGGATCAGATGTCATGACATCCTGAGTCTGCCAACACCAGAATTTCTCCTTTTATAGGCCAAGTACTCACTTGATTGGCTGTGATGGTCTTGCATATTTGATTGCCGGTTATCTCTAGCTCATCTTCTTCACTCTAACTTCTTCCTAGGTATTTGTTGATGATAGTATGTGAGAACTCAACACATTTTCCTCTAACATATACCTTCTAAAATTCTTTGCTTCGGTTGTCATCACAATCTTCAGGAATGTTAACTATGAATTCCTTGACTAGAATTGTATAACACTTTAGCAGCTTGGTCACAGTTTTCATCACCCCAGCTTCAGAGATTAAGTTGATAATTTCCTTGTATGCTAAGGCATCTTTTCCCAGTTCCCTTTCCAAGGCTAGTCTCCTCTGGTAGATGTACTTCCATCTTGCAGGAAACTTAATGGAATGGAAAGATATGTTATCCGTTGGAGCATCAGGTACATCATTAGTGGACTTCTGAATTATGGACTTCTGAATTATGGACTTCTTCATAGGTGTGATGTCTGGGACATCATCCTCAACATCATAGTCTGAGTCAGATTCATACCTGATTTTCCTCTTACTTGAGGATGGAACACCTTTGCTCCATGTCTTTGGTGGTCCATACATAACCTTCTTCTTTGTAGTCTTGGATGGAGTGTTTGAAATAGCAGCCTTGCCTTTTCTAGTACTTAACCTCTTTTCATTCCCAGGGTTTACATTTATAATTAGATCATTGTCAGACAGATTGTCTACATCTAAAACTGCTTCATCTACATTGTCCTCGGTCCTCTTTGCGGTTGGATCAGACTGCTTGTTTGGAGAAGCTCTTTTCACAGATGATGTTCCAACATCAGTAGTGACTTGTTCAAGAACAGTTTCTTTTTCAAGATTTCCTTTAGGTATTTCTTCTTCCCTAATGGTAATCCCTTGAACATGTATACCCACATTCAGGGTCTTAGAGATTTATCTCCTTATGGCCCTATCAACATCTATAACATCTTGATAAATTTCAACATCAATATGATCAGAGACATTACCTTCAACAGGAACAGGTGTTTCTCTTGGACGTCTTGTATGTCGAGTGTGGAGCTTTTTAGGTCTTACATCCGAGCATGGAATCATGGAGAGAGGAGCAATGTCTAGGGCTTCATCTGTTGAGATATTTCCGTTGATGTTGCTTGGTCCAAATTTAGTTGGTTGAGACATCTTGACGGTGGAGGACCGAAAGTTGATTTTCTAGAGGTAGGAGATGAAGATATCGTGGCATTCGAGCTTGTATAGCGTGGGAGAAATTTGAAATGTTTGAACTAGGTGTGGGCTTTTTATATGTCATGTGTCATGTTTCAACATAGTTAAATGAAATTTACAAAATTCAAGCCCTTTAATTATGTTCCCACACGCTTTTAATTGCTATAATTTCTTTAGCAAATAGACCCCTTTCTCCCTTCTTGAAATTTCACATACATTTCATCCTCTTGAATAACAATTGACCAATTTTAACTTAGCAAATTTCGTCCGATCCATAGTTCTTCTTTCAGAGATGCTCACTAACTTCAGTGGTTATATGATGTCAAGACCTCATGCGCAACATTGAGATCAGTTGACTTAAGATTTTTCTCCTTGTTGCTCTCAACTTGTTTGAACTCAACACATGTGGGATAGTTTGTGTCTTGGGGAACCCATAGGTAGCATTTATCCTTGTTCCTCATTCCTCTCATAGTAACTTCACATTTCTCATTTGTAATGATACATTCATTTCTTGTGAAGTTTACTTTGAAACCTTGATCACATAATTGACTTATGCTAATTAGGTTAGATGTTAACCCTTTGACAAGTAATACATCTTCAATGTTGGAAAATTTTGTGCTATTTGTCTTGCCCACTCCTCTGATTTCACCCTTTATTCCATCTCCAAAGTTGACATAACCAGTTGGATGATCATGAATATTGACCAACTTTCAAGTCTATTCAGATCCTGCTTGTTTTGACTTTTTTTAAAAATGATTTTTATAGTGTAATATTATTTTGTGTAACAAAAATTTACAAAGAAATTTTTCATAAAAGCTCCCAATGAAAATTTTGTTTGAATAGTTATTCTTAAAATGTTATTTTAGATGATTCATCATTTTAGCGAAAAAAATTATGACGGAGAGTGACATTCCCAAAACGACTTCTAAAACTTATGACGGTCACTTACTTAGGCATTGCCTTTTAGCTTGACTAATGCTCCATTCACTTTTAATGTGCTCATGAACGATATTTGTAAGTCTTGTTTGAGAAAATTTGTGATGGATTTCTTTACAGACATATTGGTTTACAGTGCCAATAAACAAGCATATGATAACCATTTGAAGATTGTGTTAGAGGTGTTAATGACATCTCTTGAGCTGAATTTTAAAAGTGTAGTTTCGGTATGTTTCAATTAGAATACTTGTGTCATATCATTTATGTGCAGCAGGTCTAGCAACAAATCTAAATAAAGTCTAAGTGATGGAGTGAGAGTGACCAATTAAAAAGAACCTAAAGAGTTTAAGAGGTTTTTGGGTCAGACAACGTACTACCCAGTGACGAAGCCAAGAAAATTATGAAACCTGAACAAAAATTTAAAACCCACAAATTAAATTCCCATATTTGATTCAGTAGTGATACTTTCCATGTCAATTTGGATTCTCATATTTAATTCATTTTTTGTTAATTTGTTAATAATATTCAAAATGTTAATCTCTGAGCTAATGCAGAATTCAATATTAAGATCCTCAAATACTTCTTTAAACAAAAGATCATAGCATTTACAAATACAGGTGCAACCAAACATTAGAAGAAACATTGAAAATTGATATTTAATGTGGAGTTAAGCTAGGTATGATCTAAAAGAGTACCAATTCTTACGTATCACGTTTTCTGTTATTTTGTGGCTTTGATTTCCCAATTATACAAATCTGAAACAAAAGCATAATTGTTGCTTTCATAGAATGTAGTCATAAGTCAAATTTACTCTAGTAACTTCGCATTGGGTAAGTCACTTTTCTATCATAGATCCATACAAACCCCGAGCCTCATCGAGTTTGACTATTTGCAAAGTCTGCTTATAATAGCATTGTATGTAATATAATATAGAGCACACCCATGGCCACTCATCCTATGGAAAACTTCATGGCTTAGATCAAATTTTTGTCACTTTAATAACCACATATCACATATGTAAACATTTTTTAAGTAGGAATAAATCCATATAGTTGAGGATTTGGAAAGATATATAAACTCACCTTGCCTTTAGATGTTACACTAGGAATTAGCAATTCGTTGCAGCACTAGCACGATGAGCAACCAGCCATGACGAAGAAGTATATTCATATAAATACAATCAATGAGAAATCATTTTAGCAACACATTAGAGCAAAGCAATGTAGTATGTTTTTTCTCAATGGCATTCTATCGAACATGTAGTAGTCATTACTATAAGCCTAAACTCAAGAACTTATAGCTTGACACAATCACAAACATCAGGTTTAATCTAAACATAGTTGAACTCCCAAAACAAACCAAAAATCTGAACTGAAATGATATGCAAGAAGCGTAATTGAAACATGCAAAAGAATCAAGAAAATTGGTTGTGGCATTTTACCGAGCATCTTGCAAGCGAAGACGGGATCACTATTTTCTTCATTTTTTATAGGCATTTGCACATCCCATTTATCGCTATAATGTTGTTTGCTAGCTGTTTATTTAATTCAATCCAAAATTCGCACCAAAATTGAATGACAAGTTATAGCACAACTCGAAACTATGTCTATGTCGAAACCGTTAAAAATAGCTTAGCGTAAAAAACCAAAAACGCAAAGAGGAAATACAACCACAAACTTTGCTAGCAACCATAGAAATTATGAACTGTCCTGACTAAATTTCCGAGCAAACTCGAATCAATACTGATGCTGATTAAGGGATCTGAGGGTGCTAACACCACTTCACCGCAACAGATAGCGAGGAAGTATTTTGGAGAATCTTTGGTGAAAATCTTCACAGTGCATTTGTTGGAGGAGATAGGATGATGACCGGTGGGTGAAAACCTCTTGGTTGGCATGGTGAACGGAGGAAGAGTCCGGCAGGTGCCCAACTTGGCTGGGCCTTGGCTTCTCCAGTGGTACTACCGCAATTTGGGCAAAGGGTATGGGATGATTGCGAGACCTCTCAACTGTAGTAAAAAAAACAATTTTTCTTCGGGACCTGCAGCCGTGCAAGCTTTTCAGGAACTAATGGCAAAAATGGTGGAATTGCCATCGTTAAATAATGCTGAATTTTCAAATGCCGCTTGAAAATGAAACAGATGCCTGGAGTGGGGATAGGAGCTGTTTTGATGCAGCAAGGCAGACCTTTAGCATTTATAAGCCAGGCTCTATCCGACTGAGCACCGATGAAATCAATGTATAAGAGGGAGTTAATAGCGATAGTGTTTGCAAAAAATATCCACTTTAATAGCGATAGGAGCTGTTTTGAGAAACTTTTTCCACTCATGAAAAAAATATCCACTTTATTATCCAAACAAAAGAGCAAAAAATGAAACTTGCATTAAAAAACTATTAGAGGGCCAAGTAGTGCTCACAAGAGCCTACCAAGAGCATCAATTTTATCCTTTCCCGAGCCACTCACACCGCCACCTCCACCTCCTTTTGTTCTTTCTCTATCATTTCTTGTATCAAAGGCCCTTCCTCTGTCATTGCCAGAACTGCCCACAAAATATCAAGCATAAAGCTCTCAGCTTAACTGTGTAACAGACGCTACTGATAAGTGATAAGTCAGCACAAGTCAAAGCAATCAATGACACAAACTTATCCATGGTTGAATTATTAGAATAAACATGAAATTCCAATACATAGCAGTACACATGGTTAAAAACAGAAAAGAGATTAAGAACTAAACAGGAGTTGGTTATAAAGAAGAAAGATTCCATGGTCATGTTTATGCATATATGAACCTTCATAGTTCATGCAGGGACACATCCAGACGCAAATTTAAACATGCTCGTTGATGGAAACAGAGAATAGAAAACAAAAGAAACAAGATTCATGAGTATTGAGGAAGGGTTAAGAAACAATTACCTTGGAGTGGTGTGAGCGGTGTTACTATTGAATTTGTTGTTGTTTTTATTGAATGGTGTTAACAAAAAGGGCCCTCCAAAACTAAGGATGTATGGAGTCACATACCTTTTTGACAAAAGAATTATTACAGAAACAAAGTTTTGATATATTCAAAATCTTTGTGAAAAAGATGCATGCTGATCAGGTAAAGTTAATTAAACGATGTTGATATTTCCACATTCCGTTTTGTTTGACGTGAAGTAATCAAAGGTAAAATATTGCAGGATTATTGTCCAGACCCAGAGAAATACTATCATGGTTCCTATGGAAAGGTCAAACCCAAAGATTCCATTGGAGATTCTTCTTGAAGCAATGATCTTGTCTATGTTTAGGAGAAACCGAAACCGAAATCATGTAAAAAAAGGAAGGGATTGATCCATAATAAAATTGGGAGTTCGAAGTCATTATTTTGATGTTGCAACAGAGAAGCATACTTTATACCCCTCCATCAAGCGTCAAACTCAGCAATGTTTGATCAACTCCTTGCACAAAATGTACAACCAAATCCTCGAAACCCATGTAATCAAGTTTAAGGCTTATAATCTAATCTTACTATAGAAATAACAAGATCATCTAAGTTTTGAAAAAAAAAAAACACTAAGAAGAATGCCAATTGTGAATTATGATCTCCCAAAAACAACTTCGTAGATTTCCGACAAAAACATGGCAACGGATTGCTCCATCATGCGAAAAACAAAAGCAAAAGATGGAGATGCGGGGTATCGATCCCCGTACCTCTCGCATGCTAAGCGAGCGCTCTACCATCTGAGCTACATCCCCTTTCGATTTTCAATTGAATCAAAGCCATTAACTTTATTGTACTCTCTTTCAAGTGCATTCTTTAAGTAACGATGTTGTCGTCTCCAACACCATTTGAATTGGCATGAGACCATTCCATCAGCCACTGCAAGCACCAACTACCATTTTTCTGTCTTGAATTCTTCCAGATCAATAGAATACTCTTTTGTTTCTGTCTTGAATTCTTCCAGATCAATTGTGTCATTCAGCTTATGCATTTCGTCGAGCACTGTCCAAGATGTAAAACGGTTGATACTACACCAATTCTTCATCAATTTGCCAACCACAATCGATCACAACACGATAACAGCAACTCAGACCTGCAACCAAGAGATTTTAAGACCGGAAAACAAAAGCACATGGTTCAGGCATTTCTCCGAACACTTGGTGTGCATGGCGTGAATCGATAAATTCAACAAGCCATAACCATTGATGTTCTTCCAGACCATCCAAACCCATATAATCAAGTTTAAGGATTGTAATCTAATCTTACTATTGAAATAATAAGAAAAATGTAAGTTTTGAAATTGAAAACAATAAGAATAATGGCAATAACCATTTGCAAATTATCATCTCACAAAAAGCAAATCTCTGTATCAGCCAACAAAAATTAAGCAAGATGTAATCAAAGTTGCAACACTCAAGATAAACTATGAATTAGGTAATTTAGGCAGAGGCATAAAGGGAAGGAATAGAGGTTGAAGAACAGACCCAGCAATGTTGACTTCAAACACATATTGAGACTGATAAATTTAAAATAAAAATGGAGATGCGGGGTATCGATCCCCGTACCTCTCGCATGCTAAGCGAGCGCTCTACCATCTGAGCTACATCCCCTTTTGTTCCTTACATGAAATGTCAAAGTATAAAACATAGTTATTAAACCTATCAAAATGGTGAACATTCTGGGTGGGTTTAACCACTGGGTATCAGCAGCAAGGATGGTTGGGGATGCATGTATTGGAAGTTTGTCGAGATCAAAATCTCTTCCTGCTTCATGTATTGCTAGAAAATTTGTGTGTGCTGAAGCCCTTTGTAATGATCGATATATGGGGCCAAAGGATCTTAAATTGGAGAGGAGAAGAGCTACAATGAGTCTCGAGCATAGACATGGTTTGGAAACAGCATCAGATTATGGAGCATAGACATGGTTTGAAGTCCCACATTGAATTTTGAAGTCAATAAACTTTAATGTTTATTTAAGATTTTTTCAATTAATTAAAGCTAATTTTAGAGATTGAGTTTAGGCCATGTAAATATTTTAGAAAAATCAAATATTTAATATTTTTATTCTAAATTTCTAAATAAATATGAATAACATAAAATAATTAAAACATTTAATTATTAAAAAAAATCTAAAAAATTCAAATAATAATTTTTATCATTTTTAATTATGTAGCAACATTAAAAAAAACTCACCTTATAGATTTCGGTCACATACATTAATCACACTATTTTGCCATATGAGACTAAAAAACATGAAATCTAATATAAAGGAATCATAAAATTGATTTTCTATTAAACGAGGACTAAAAAATTATCAAAATGAATATAAGAGAGTCAAAACTGCATTTAAACCTTAAGATAAAATATATAAATATTTGAGAAAAGAGTTTTAGTAAAGATATCACCTTCTAGTTTCATTCAATTTTCTTAATTTATTTTAAATACTTATATGATTATGATAGTACTTAACTCTTGAAAGTTCAAAATTGGAAAATCTCCTAAATGGTTATCTAGATTTTTTTACATTTTCATACGGAAATGGTAATTCTCACAAGGACTTCAATTTTTTTACGTTGAATTGACAATATTTGTAGTAGGGATGATGAATTATGTAAAGTAAAATATTTTTGGTATTAGTACAATACAATAGCGAATAACGGCATAATATATTATTCGCATTACAAAGTTACACCTAAGAATGTATACAACATTTACGTCTAAAAGAAATGTACAACGGAAAGATAAAGACTGATACGATCTTCATGCCAACATGCTCATCCAAGTCTCTAATCCAGAACTTTAGCGAATCCTTTGCTTTCTATAATGTACTTAAAAAACAATAGAATAATTGGGGTGAGATTACTAAATCTCAGTGAGCTCTCATATCTTGTGGGTTCACTTGGATCTATAGGGTATATTGGTCTTAAATAGATTAATGTACTATACACTCATACTTTACTACGATACTACCATCAAAGCTTACTCAACTGCACACAACTCAGAGATGCGGGGTATCGATCCCCGTACATCATGCCAAAAATATTGGAGATGTGGGGTATCGATTCCCTTATCTCTCACATGCTAAGCGAGCGCTCTACCATCTGAGCTACATCCCCTTTTGTTTTCTAATTGAACAGAAGCTATAAACTTAGTTATGGGACTTGCGTGAGATCAAAATTGTAGAACTTACTTCAATTATGGATCCTTCTGTTCCTCCCTTTTCTCTATCTAGTGATGAAATACAAACCTTGAAAATATCATAAATGAAATATATCAAGATTCAATATAATAAAAAAAATATGTTAGAAAGTTTAAAACTTACAAAAACATAAATTATGTTTAAAAAGTCGGATATTTAAATCTAACTTAATTAATATTTGGGAACATAATATAATGATATTGGTTTATAATATCAAATAAACCCTTATTTTGCTTGTTGAGATAAGTGGGACAATCGGCTCTTAGGTGTCTAAATCCTTCACATGCATGATATTGGATTCCTTTTCCTTAATTTGTATTTTCTTTAGTTCTACGCTTCTCCCAAAATCCGATTTTTGTTGATGTTGTGTGACTTGTTCTTGACATTTAACCTTGAGTTCTAGTTTATCCTTTTCATCATTTTGTTGAATTGTCTTCCAAATAACACAATAGCTTTAGATATCACCTCATTTATATCCAATTATCATTCATCTTCTAAGTCTTTAGTAATAGAGACAAAGGTAATGCTTTTCTTCTTTTCAGACTTTTCACTGATCCCTAATTCAAAGGTATGTAGGAATCCCATAAGTTCATCAATTTTCATGTTATTTATATCATGGGCTTCTTCACTGGCAGTTATCTTCATGTCAGACCGTTTTGGAAGAGATCTGATATTTTTCTGACCAACTTATCTTCTGACATCTTCTCCACCAAGACACT
The DNA here is from genome assembly GCA_021764765.1 of Vicia sativa. NCBI lineage: Eukaryota > Viridiplantae > Streptophyta > Magnoliopsida > Fabales > Fabaceae > Vicia > Vicia sativa. Next base: position 155,585,518 of record CM038792.1, read on the forward strand.
TGACGAATTTTCTATCTCAATAATATTCATTTGAAAGTCATGAATGTTTTCATCCTTTTTCACTCTTAAGTTCTCAAACTTGGTGGTAAGAAGTTAAAGTCTTTGCATCTTCACCTTAGAGGTTTCTTCATGAGCAGTCTTTAAGATCTCTCAAGCTTCTTTAGCAATAATACAACTATTTATCAGTCTCAGGATGTTCTTGTCCACTCCACTGAACAGAGAATTCAATGCTTTGGAATTTCCCTAAGCTATTTAATCATCTTCATCATCCAAGTCTTCCTCAGCAGCCTTCAACACATCAGTTGTAACATCCGAATTTAATTAATTAGTTAATTACATTATTTTAAGGATGTGATTATTGGATTATTAAGTTGAAGTCAGATTTTATTCGGTTAGTCGGAGAATTAATAAAATTGATTACGTTGAAGATGCCCCTTAGTAATTGGAATAAAGATGCCCTTTAAAGGATGGTGCTTTAAGAGGAATTAAAGTCGTGGTTATAATGCCAAGGTAGTGGAATGGGTAAAAGAAGAATTGGAGAGGTTCTAATGCCAAGACGGTATGGAACGACGTTGTTGAGATTTTAACTAGGACGAGACGGCGTGAATGTACTGGTGTAGTAGAAATACTGACCCTTCGTGTGAAACTAAGTGAGTGTAATATGGACCTTGTAAATGTTGAATGCTGGTGACTCATTGACAAGATCGAATGAGAGGAAGTTGTGAGGGTATCTGTAAAACACTTTGGAGATTATTAGAGTATGGAGTTTGAGTAAAAGTTGGAAAAGAACATTATTATCGTTAGTAAAGACGGTTTATAATCCATTATGATTGTCGGCTATCTATTGACAAATTGAGGAACTGATCTCCCTTAATCTCTTGTTGATAGTGGACGAAATCGTGATGGATGGTATAGAAGTATCTTGCTATCTTAATAGTGTGCAAGTGAAGGAAGATGGACAATCAGAGTTACGCAGCTAAAGCGTGATGTGCCAGAGTGTTGTATTGTGTCGTAAATTTTCCCAAACTCTATAAAGATGTTACTATGGTTGTTGGCTGATGGTGAGTTGTGCGTATATTCATTGAGTTAAGATAAATTGTATGATTGGTGGTCGAATTATTACTATTAAGTTGGTGTTATACAATTGTGTTCGGTTGCACGACATTGTTGTTGGCTACCGTAGATGATGAATAATACTCTATGATATGATGAAGTTGATCAAGTGGACTATGTTAATGTCACTATAAGAGTGATGCGACGAAATTAATAGAGTTGTCAGTCTTCTGCGGATGACTGACCTCAGATATTGAATGAGAAATGTGTATGTGTTTTAGTGTTGATTATGTTGCGACGGTAATGACACGATGTTGTATAAGTCAAGTATGAGAAAGCAAAGGTTGTTAATATGTAATAAGGTGTTGTTTCAAGATATTGCCGAAATGGTTGGCAAGTTAGTAGCAGTTATGTTGTACGTGTATTGGATTCAAGTCGTGTTGAGATACAGTTATATCGAAAAAGTAATGGTTGAATCGTTGTCAAGCGCAACTTGAGAATAAGAAGGTTGGATGAGGAAGCGATATTAATGATAGTTGTGTTGGGCGAATTTTCGAGGACGAAAATATCCTAAGTGGGGGAGAGTTGTAATGCCCAAATTTAATTTATTGGTTAATTACATTATTTTAAGGATGTGATTATTGGATTATTAAGTTGAAGTCGGATTTTATTCGGTTAGTCGGAGAATTAATAAAATTGATTACGTTGAAGAAATAATATTATTATTAATAACAGACTATTTTATTAAATTGAGTTAGGCCTTAATTGTGGTATCACAAAGTAATAAGGAGGTATTATTTGTTAGGCCCATTATGATAAGATAGTAAGTTATATAAATAAGTAGTAGTAGTGGTTACTAGTAGCAAAAAGAAAATAGAAAGAAAAACATTATAAAAGAAGAAAAAAGAAAGGCATTATAGGAAAAGAGAAATAGAGAGGAGAAGAGAAACAGGTTAGGGTTTTGGAGATGAGGCAAGAACAAGGAAAAGTTGCTAGAGCCCAGTTCCGGAAATCCGATCAAAGTTTAGAGCTGCCATCAAAGAGGTAAGGGTGGGGTTCTAACTCTATAACAGGATACATGATGGATGATATGTGGGATGAGGTTTATAGATTCGCCTTGTTTTGGTGTTTTGTTGTTGTTATTGTTGAAATTCCAAATTGAAGCTTGAAAATCCATGAAACTTATTAAATGGTTTGGTAAATGTTGTTTTTGTTTGATTCCCCATGTTGCTAGTACCTTACGCCGATTCATTTTGGTTTGTGGGTGTGTTGGATGCCAAGAATTGGGAAAAATGGTGTTGGAGAGATGTTGGCAGCGCAGAAAAACCCTTGATGTTCCGTTCAGTTTGCGGCGTCAACGGGTTGACACGGCACGAACTGAGTCCTTGCTAAAGTCGTAGCACAAAGGTGTGTTTGCGGCGCGTACTGAGTAATTTTAAACACATTTCCTGATTTATGAATTCTACCCAAACCGAGTAGTTAATGTAGTTGACTTTTAGTAGGCTACTTTGAGTGAGATAATACTAGTGATTAGTATGGAATGATACCGAAATCGATTAGAAATTGTTTCGATTAGTACCTGTTGGTAGTTGTAAGCGGTATAGCCAATTAACCGGAATTTGAAGGAATCAAAATAGCATGCTATTAGAATCAACTAAGATAAGTGATTAAAATTGGTACAAGTTTATTAATAAAGTGACAAAATGGTTGTATGGTGTTCTATTAAATTAAGTTGGTTTAGTTGGATTATGTAGATTATATGAATACCGATAAGAGCAAAATGGTTGAAGATAACGAACTGTGTTTTGGTTAACCGGGGTTTTGCGATAGCATTGAAATAGTGTAAGTTGGTAAGAGATTAATGTGGTAACTAGTAGTGGGTTATTAAGTGGATAAAGGTAGTATGTGTTGGTAGCAAGTGGTATTAATAAGACTTATAATAATAGCATTGGTATTACTAAGTTGAGGCTTTTAGCCGTGATGAGTTGTTGTTAATTACGCTGATTACGCCGATATGTTGATTACGTTATAGGCCTAAGGCCTGTGTTGAATTAAGATTATGTTGGTATGTTGATTACGTTGTGGGCTTCTAGCCAATGTTGAATTGTACTAAGTTGTAGGCCTATGGCCAATGTTGAATTGTGATTTACTAGTTGTCATTATCGTGTGTTGTTGTTGTTGTGTTATCGTGATTTTTTTGATTGAGGTTGAGGTCACATGGCATACATTGCATTATTAAGTTGTCCTGGATTGGCAAAACACGTTGGCCGTTGAGGGAAAAGTTTATTATGTTGAAGGCTTATGCCTTGGCCTTGATGGCAAACACATTGGTCGTTGGGGGCAAAGTTAATTATGTTGAAGGCTTATGCCTTGGCCTTGATGGCAAATACGTTGGCCGTTGGGGGAAAAGTTGATTATGTTGAAGGCTTAAGCCTTGGCCTTGATGGCAAACACATTGGGAGTTTTACTCCAATGGTATCACATACATGTGCACAGTTGAGTTGCATTTGAAGTCACATAATTATAGTTGTTATATTGGTGGGTCAATTGATTTAAGTTGTTATTGTTATTCACAAGTTGTGAAACAGTTGTTATATTGTGTTGGGAATGTTGTTGTAATATAATTGTTATAATTGTTGTCCTTGCTAATTGTTAGTATATATGTTGATGTAACTGTTGTTGGTATTGTCGATATAATTGTTGTTTGGATTATGTGAAGCGGTGAATTATATGATCTACATTCTAATATATTATTTATCATGAATTCAATTATATTGGTAGATATCTCACTCTTTCATTTATTTCGTCGTTGCCTTAATACGGTAACGCGTGTATTCGAGATTGAAGAATTTAGTTGTTGTTAGTCCAAGTCGGTTTAGTTGCTCTGATATGTAGCACTCAGGGGGATGTTTAGTTTATGTCATTTACGTTATTGACTCTTGTTGTTCTTATTGTGTTGTTAAAAACTAAGTCATGTTGTTGAACAAAACTAGTTAGTTATTTTGAAGTTGAACATGTTGTAAATGATATATGAAGTTAAGTTAATGATTCCGCTGCATATTAAATAAAAAGTTGTTTTGTTTTAAAAAATGAAGCAAGTGTTATGTGATCCCCTGATAATAAAGGTGTTATGTATCTGATATATTTGTGTTGTTAAAGTCAAAATGTGGCATCCCATGTGTTGTATGAAAAATTAAAAATACTCTGATTTCCTTTATATTTTCCTGGTAGAATTTGGGGTGTTACATTAGTGGTATCAGAGCAGGTCGGTCCGCCCGGCCAATGTTGTCTAATATTGTTTATTCCTCTATACGCGATAAGTGTGTGAAATACTGTCGGTACTTGTTTCTTTTCTGATCACTTGTTGTAGGAGTAAGGTAGTGATTGTTGGTATACAAGTAGAATGAGAATTCATGATATTTCTGAAGGTGAACTGTTAAGTAATAGGGATAAAACTTTTAGCGGATGGAATTTAGAAGGTTACGATGTTTTAGCGTTCCTGGTGGACTGCGAAGTTTTCAGTTGATGTAGCCTTGCGTAGGATGTCGATGTTGGAATAATGATAGAGTAACAGATTGTTGTAGACAGTGTCGTGGAGTTCTTGTGATGATAAATAAGTTTTTATAGAAAGTTGAATTATTTCGTCGTAATGTTAAGTTGAATAACCTTGTGGTAATCATTGTCATAAGTTGTGATAGTTGGTTTTCGATATGAGATTAAATCGAATGAAAAATATGGCGTTTCCTGTGTTGGGGGAATGTTTTTCACGTAGCAAAGCTTTTCTGTTATGTTCAGTTCGTGGTTCACGTGTTTTTCTAAGGATCAGCCAAGGATAGTTTTGCGTCTGTGATTTTGTAAAAATTTAGAAGTTGATTGTTACCCCTTAGTAATTGGAATGAAGATGCACTTTAAAGGATGGTGCTTTTAAGAGGAATTAAAGTCGTGGTTATAATGCCAAGGTAGTGGCATGGGTAAAAGAAGAATTGGAGAGGTTATAATGCCAATACGGTGTGGAACGACGTTGTTGAGATTTTAACTGGAACAAGACGGCGTGAATGTATTGGTGTAGTAGAAATACTGACCCTTCGTGTGAAACTAAGTGAGTGTAATGTGGACCTTGTAAATGTTGAATGTTGGTGACTCATTGACAAGATCGAATGAGAGGGAAGTTGTGAGGGTATCTATAAAACACTTTGGAGGTTATTGGAGTATGGCATTTGAGTACAAGGTGGAAAAGAACATTATATTTGTTAGTAAAGATGGTTTATAATTCATTATGATTGTCGGATATCTATTGACAAAATTAGGAACTGATCACCCTTAATCTCTTGTTGATAGTGGACGAAATCGTGATGGATGGTATAGGCGTATCTTGCTATCTTAATAGTGTGAAAGTGAAGGAAGATGGATAATCAGAGTTGTGCAACTGAAGCGTGATGTGCCAGAGTGTTGTATTGTGTCGTAAATTTTCCCGAACTCTATAAAGATGTTACTATGGCTGTTGGTTGATGGTGAGTTGTGCATATATTCGTTGAGTTAAGTTGTTAAGTGAAGTGATAGTAGACGAGATCGTATTGGAGGATGTAGACTTGAATTGCTATCTCAATAGTGCAATAAGTAATGGATGTTATGTCGAGAATATAGTTGTTTCCGAGTTGATAAGAATTAACAAGAATGTATCCATGGAAAATTCGAGGAACGTTGAACAATTCATAATAGATGGTTTATGTGCAAGCTAACGTCGAGAAGTGAAAGAGTGATGCATGTGAAGGGAGTCTGAAACTTGGTTGAAACTTGTGAACCTTATAAGTGGATAGGAGCTCTAGTAAGGACGGTGAATTAAGATGGATTGTATGATTGGTGGTCGAATTATTACTATTAAGTTGGTGTTATACAATTTTGTTCGGTTGCACGACATTGTTGTTGGCTACCGTAGATGATGAGTAATACTCTATGGTATGATAAAGTTGACAAAGTGGACTATGTCGATGTCACTATAAGAGTGATGCGACGAGATTAATAGAGTTGTCGGTATTCCGCGGATGAATGACCTCAGATTTGGAATGAGAAATGTGTATGTGTTTTAGTGTTGATTATATTGCGAAGGTAATGACGTGATGTTGTATAAGTCAAGTATGAGGAAGCAAAGGTTGTTAATATGTTATAAGGTGTTGTTTCAAGATATTTCTGAAATGGTTGACAAGTTAGTAGCGGTTATGTTATACGTGTATTGGATTCAAGTCGTGTTGAGATACAGTTATATTGGAAATGTAATGGTCGAATCTTTGTCAAGCGCAACTTGAGAATAAGAAGGTTGGATGAGGAACCGATATTAATGATAGTTGTGTTGGGAGAATTTTCGAGGACGAAAATATCCTAAGTGGGGGAGAGTTGTAACGTCCGAATTTAATTAATTGGTTAATTATGTTACTTTAAGGATGTGATTATTGGATTATTAAGTTGAAGGCGGATTTTACTCGGTTAGTCAGAGAATTAATAAAGTTGATTACATTGTAGAAATATTATTATTATTATTAATAGTGGACTATTTTATTAAATTTAGTTGGGCCTTAATTATGATATCGCAAAGTAATAAGGAAGTGTTATTTGTTAGGCCCATTATGATAAGATAGTAAGTTATATAAATAAGTAGTAGTAGTGGTTACTAGTTGCAGAAAGAAAAGAGAAAGGAAATCATTATAAAAGAAGAGAAAAGAAATGCATTATAGGAAAAGAGAAATAGAGAGGAGAAGAGAAAGAGGTTAGGGTTTTGGAGATGAGGCAAGAACAAGAAAAAGTTGCTATAGCCATGTTCCAGAAATCCCATCAAAGTTTATAGCTTCCATCAAAGAGGTAAGGGTGGGATTCTAACTCTATAACGGGATACATGATGGATGATATGTGGGATGGGGTTTATAGATTTTCCTTGTTTTGGTGTATTATTGTTGTTGTTGAAGTTCCAAATTGAAGCTTGAAAATCCATGAAACTTATTGAATATTTTGGTAAATGTTGTCTTTGTTTGATTCCTCATGTTTCTAGTACCTTAGGTTGATTCGCTTTGGTTTGTGGGTGTGTTGGATGCCAAGAATTAGGGAAATGGTGTTGAGAGATTCTAGCAGAAAAACCCTTGATGTTTCATTCATTCGGCGCTAACAGTTGACGGTGCGAACGAGTCCTCGCTAAAGTCGCGCGAAGGTGTGTTCATGCGTTGAGTAATTTTGAACACATTTTCTAATTTATGAATTCGCCCAAACCGAGTAGTTAATGTAGTTGACTTTTATTAGGCTACTTTGAGTGAGATAATACTGGTGATTAGTATGGAATGATACCAGAATCGATTAAAAAAAGTTTCGATTAGTACCTATTGGTAGTTGTAAGCGGTATAGCCAATTAACCAGTATTTGAAGGAATCGAAATAGTTTGCTATTAGAATCAACTAAGATAAGTGATTACAATTAGTAGAAGTTTATTAATGAAGTGACAAAATGGTTGTATGGTGTTCTATTAAATTAAGTTGGTTTAGTTGGATTATGTAGATTATATGAATACCGACAAAAGCAAAATGGTTGAAGATAACAGACAGTGTTTTGGTTAACCGAGGTTTTGTGGTAGCATTGAAATAATATAAGTTGGTAAGAGATTAATGTGGTAACTAGTAGTGGGTTATTAAGTGGATAAAGGTAGTATTTGTTGGTAGCAAGTGGTATTCGTAAGACTTATAATAATAACATTGGTATTACTAAGTTGTAGGATTTTAGCCAGTGATGAGTTGTTGTTAATTACGTTGATTACGCCGATATGTTGATTATGTTATAAACCTAAGGCCCGTGTTGAATTGAGATTACGTTGGTATGTTAATTACGTTATAGGCTTCTAGCCAATGTTGAATTGTACTAAGTTGCAGCCTATGGCCAATGTTGAATTGCAATTTACTAGTTGTCGTTGTCGTGTGTTGTTGTTGTTGCGTTGTCGTGATTTTGTTGATTGAGGTTGAGTTCGCATGGCATACATTGCATTATTAAGTTGGCTGGATTGGAAAACACGCTGGCGTTGGGGAAAAAGTTGATTATGTTGAAGGCTTATGCCTTGGCCTTGATGGCAAACACGTTGGTCGTTGGTGGCAAAGTTGATTATGTTGAAGGTTTATGCCTTGGCCTTGATGGCAAACACGTTGGCGTTGGGGAAAAATTGACTATGTTGAAGGCATGCACGTTGAGTTGCATTTGAAGTCACATGATTATAGTTCTTAAATTGATGGGTCGATTGATTTAAGTTGTTATTGTTATTCCTAAGTTGTGAAATAGTTGTTATGTTGTGTTGGGAATGTTGTTGTAATATAATTGTTATAATTGTTGTCCTTGCTAATTGTTAGTATATATGTTGCTGTGATCGTTGTTGGTATTGTCGATATAATTGTTGCTTGAATTATGTGAAGCAGTGAATTATATGATCTACATTCTAATATATTATTTATCATAAATTCAATTATATTGGTAGATATCTCATCCTTTCATTTCTTTTGGGGGGATGTTTAGTTTATGTCGTTTAAGTTATTGACTCTTGTTGTTCTTATTGTGTTGTTAAAAGCTAAGTCATGTTGTTGAACAAAACTGGTTAGTTATATTGAAGTTGAGCATGCCGTTGTAAATGATATATGAAGTTAAGTTAATGATTTGCATATTAGATAAAAGGTTGTTTTGTTTTAAAAAATGAAGCAAGTGTTATGTGATCCCTTGATAATAAAGGTGTTATGTATTTTATATGTTTGTGTTGTTAAAGTCGAAATGTGGAATCCCATGTGTTGTATGAAAAATTAAAAATACTCTAATTTCCTTTATATTTTCTGGGTAGAATTTGGGGTGTTACATCAGTAATCTTCCCATCCTTAAATTTTACCATTGGAGGATCTCATCCCTTGAATATAGTTTTCTAGGTCTTATTGTCCATAGATTTAATAAAGTTCACTATGAAAGATTTCCAATAGTCATAGTTGGATCCATCAAAATTGGGTGTTCTGTTCACAAATCCTTGTTCCTTGTCCATTGTACTTGAAATGTCTTCTTTGAATCTTACCCAGACACAGAGTAGGATGCCCTTTTTTGATACGAATTGAAATTCTAGTATGCAGACATCATATGTCCTAGGAGATGTCGAGACACTCATATCTAATCAAAACACAATGGTAATATAAATATAGATAATATTACTTGAAAGTAAAGAAACACACAAAGTTGTTAACCCAATTTGGTATACAACAACACCTAAGTCTTATGTATTTTATATGTTTGTGATAAGATATATTGTTCTACATGTTGCTGTCAAGTTAGTTTTATTAAAATTAACGCCAATCATAAAAATAGAGAATTAATACAATGAAAATAAGAAAAACCATTAACTTACGATATTATGGATCCTTATGTTCCTCCTTTTTCTCTATCTGGTGATGAAATACAAACCTTGAAATGTCATAAATGAAATATATCAAGATTCAATATAATCAAAAATGTTTTACAAAGTTTGTTTGGAGGACATCATGCCGTAAAGTTTTTGCTTTAAGTTTAAAACTCTTACATAAAGATAATCTTTTTTTAATTTAAAAATTAAAATCCGTTTGACTTTTGATTAAAAAAACTTTAGATATTAGAATCAGATTTCAAATATTAAAATAACAATTATTTTTCGTTTTTGTTATGTTTTTTTCAAGGGGACCCAAACTCTTAGAGATCTCAATGACATGGAAATTTTTCTTTGAAATTCTGTCCATTCGATTTTTTTAAAATAAGTTATATTGAAAATAATCCTGGATACTCTAATCCGATTACAAAAACGAGATAAATTTCGAGAGAGAGAAAATTTTCATCCAATTGAAACGTAAACTAAATAAAACAAACGGGTTTTGCTAAACTCGTAAAAATTATAATTGGCCAACGAAATATCTCCTATAAAAGATCACTTCCAAATCAAAATCTTGATGCTCCAAACAACATCTGACACACTACTTCTGACGTTGTCAAACACAACAACATTCCTAGCCTTCCACAAAGACCATGTGACCACCATTCATACCGCATTTTCTTTGCCACTTATCACCTTCCTGGATTATAAAAACTCATGTCAATCTAAAAAATAACCACAAACATCTTCAATATTTGAAGTTTTCTTTACCACACAATCTGCAATTATGGACCAAACACAAATAGAAATAGAATAGGAAAACATAAGGTGAACCAAATTTTCATTTGCCTCAGAGCATAAAACACAAGTGAGATCGAACAGAGAGGCGATAATTCCCTATACAACAATTATTCCTTTGAAGCTAACATGTACAATAAACTCCTCAAACCAAAAGATTTTATACAAAAAATAACTTTGGATTTTCACAAAGAAGTAAAGGCCTTCTCGAGAACACTTGCGGTTGCACTTCTAACGAATCACCTAACTGATAAATGTAATTGTTGTTTACTGAGAAGCCCTCATGCGGTTCAGGATGCCAACGAACACAGTCAACAACATTTGGATGTAGAGAAAACTGAACCAGGACCTGAAACAACTCTTGAACCTCACCATACAGTACCACATAATTGAAAACTGATAAACTAAACTAACACCAAGACCAAACATTATCAATTATGTCTCTCATTTCCTCGACATTAACAAATTTCCACTTGTTACTTCCGTAAACAGAAGGAAACTCCTCCTTCATAACCATATTCCTGACCCACTTAGCATGCCAAAAAGGAATTGCATAACCGCAACCCAAAGAAAAGAGACAATTGTTACCGAAAAAATCATTTGATTCCTCTTGCCCAATGCAATCAAATATTTCCACCAATACGACTTAGATCCACCGCCCCTTTTGCTCACTTTCGAAAGGAGGTGGCAGTTTAAGTCGTTGTAACAATGACAATTTAATCCTGATTGTTCTAATTCTATATGATGACTTCTTTTATTTTTATGCTTTTGACGGTGACCTTAGATTAACTTCTTCATTTAGATCTTCAATCACATATATTATGGATGGCAAAGTAGATATGCTAATTATTAGTGCATGAGAAACTTTTAGTGATGAGAGAAAGAGAGAGAATAAAGGAAATAAAGATTATATTATTCACTTGAATTGTATTAATAGTGATACAAACTATGACTGTTTATATACAACCATAATTAGGCTTGGGCTTACGAACTTGCATTATATTTGATATTCTATCTAATATCTCAACATATCTAACTTGAATTATATTTGATATTATATATAATATCTCAACATATCTAACTTGGATTATATTTGATTTTATATCAAATATCTCAACATAACCCTTATAATCCAAGTCGCCGAACCTACGTTAATCATAGTCAATCTGAACTATTCTTAATTTATTTCTCAAATTCAGGAATATGTCGATCTCCAATCCTTTGGTGAAATGTCGGCCAACTGTGCTTCACTTGAGCAATGTCTTACTTCAAGTTCACCTTGATTTACCTTTTCTCTCAAGAAGTGAAATCTAGCTTCAATATGCTTACTTCTTCCATGCAAAACTTGATTCTTCGCTGGATTTATTGCTGACTGGTTGTCAATTTGCAACACAAGAGGTTTCTTCACTTTGAAAATCATTTCGTCAAATAATGGTCTGATCTAGATTGCTTGACATGCAACATAGGATCCTTTTCAAAACACTTGAAAACTGAAACATTGTACTGAGATTCCCTGGTTGATCTCGCAAGTAAGCTTTTTAGTAAGAGACCAATATTATTTACCAAAATCCAGGATAAACAGTAGGTTATGAAGTTTTACAAATTTTAATATCAACCTATCAATAGTAACACACTTCATTAATGAAAAATCATTTCAATCAATTATGAGATTAAATTTAGATTTGATTGTCTAATTTGGAATTTGCTCCTTAGTTTATGAAATTAAACATAAAGAATAAAATTTATATAATTTTGTTAAATAATGTTAAATAGTGTATTAAGTTAGTATTAGATTATTAAATTTTGTTAAATGTTGTTTAAAAATCAATGTCCTAATATTTAATGTTATTAATAATTTATTTATGTATGTTTATAAATTATATCATAATATTTTAGTCGATATTCATGGCACCTTAATATTTTGGAAAAGATCGCTCTTGGGGAGATGTGGCTTGAAGTTCATTGCAAAATGTGTAGTATTGTCTACTACAAAGACCGAGTTTATTGTCATTATCAAGTATGCAAAGATTTATTTTAATTGAAGAATTTTGTACATGAGCTTGGTTTTGTTCAAGACAAATATGTATTATTTGTTGATAGATTATATTTATAGTAATATTTCGAGATGTTGTTACATGTTATGTCCGAGGTGTTACATGTCATAAAATTAATTTGATTTAGTTCCATCCTAAAGTTTTCATGCTAAGCTTTATGCTAATAAGAAAATAACTTATGATCTCTTTATTATTATCCAAATCAATCTCTAAATTATGTTTTAAAATAATTTTGGTTCCTCCATTTTTATCAAAAAGTGTAGGTGTAGATTTTTTAATGCGTAGTTAATGGATGATATGTAATGTATTAGTTGGTTTATTGTAATTAACATGTCATATTATTAAACAAAAACAAATTAAAACTTCAATAAACATTATTATTAAATGTTTAAAATATTAAAATATTTCAATAAACACTATTTAAATTAAAATAAAATTAAAATTTGGATGGGGCCTAAAGTTTAAAATGGAAGGTCGGAGAAGAATGAAGCTCGACATTGGTAGTAATGAAAATCGAAGCTCAAAGTCGAAATAAATAAAGGACGAAGATTGAAGTTTCAAATGGAATAATAAAAGCTAAACTAAGTTCAAAGTTTCCTTGAATCATTTTTTGATATCAAAGCTAAATAAGAATGATGCTTGAAGATAAATTCTATGTTTGAAATTGAAGACCCCATTGTTCTGTGTATAAGTAGTAGTATCCCATAGAATGACATTTTATACACTAAAATAGTATTTTGGTAGAAAAATGGAATTGGATTGAGTAACTTTATTGCAAGAAAGGTACGATAACTTTAGTGATAATAAGGTTGGTTTTGGCAGGAAAAATTAAATAACAAATAGTAGGAAAATTGAAAAAATATGATAAAGCATGAGAGAGAAGAGACAAAGTACAGTGACTTTACCGTTAATGTCACTGAAACCTTACCCTAGAAAACTACCCTTTCTTTAAATGTGTTTGGGTTGTTATATGCATTATTATATGTTATTAATTGGCAATGTTGTGAATGGAACAACGGGGACCAAGTTTTGATTATTGTCTCTGATTTATCTAGCCCAAACATTATTATAGCATATCTTGGTGTAAATGATGAGTCATAATGAGGGGAAACAACTATATTGGGTCAAAGACTCATTTAAAAGATAAAGTCTCATTCAAATAAATTAGAGAGACACTACATATTTATATAAAAAAAACTAAGACAACGAGTATATGAGTCTTCTTACGTATAATGTATTTAACCTCCACTTTTCTAAATAATATGAGACTTACACGATTCATACTTATTTCTAAATAGTAAACCACTTGATTTTATCTACAAACTTTCTCTATATTCAAAATCCCATGTAATTACTTACTATCTTATTCCTTTTAATTTAATATACGTTCTAAGAAGTTTCCCTTTGTATCAAGTTCTCAAGCTTACTTTTCATATGAAATTGATCTTCAACTCTTTGATTCATTCTTCATAATATTATACTTCATTATCATGCTTACGCCTCTTAATTACATTGCAATTTAATTTCCAATTTTATCATGAAAAATTCATTTGGATTTCATCTCACAAAAGACTATAATACATTATTTGTAGGTGGATGTTTGTGTGAGAGGGCATTATTTTATAATATTAGTAATAGAGAAAAGTAATTAGTAAATACAAAGTATTTTGAAAGTATAAAAGAAGGAACCTACTTTGATTAATCCATGAGTCCAAGAATATTTCTTTGATCTCATTTACATTTCTCTAAAATCTATCTTCCTCCTTTACTGAGTTTTATTTGTTTTCTTCCTTGCTTTAAGGGTGAGTTTGAGTTATAGACTCTTATTTTCTTAGTGAAATCTATTTCCATACTCTTTGTTTTTTTTAGTTTTAAATCCTTGACGATAGAGTAATCTACATGACTTCTCTCTCTCTCTCTCTCTCTCTCTCTCTCTCTCTCTCACACACACACACACACACACACACACACACACACACACACAATTAAGAAGTGTAATTAGGTTAAAATATAAGTCCAAAACAAATAAGTAGAAGAAACTTAGTCGTTAGAACATAAATTAGATTTATTCAAAGTTTAGAACATTTACATGAAATGGTATAAGGCGTTATATATGTAATTAGGTTGTTTTATAGTTCTAAATGTCAAAATTCTGTTAACCAAGTCATTAGTCATGCGATTAGGTTTATTCAAAGTTAAGAATGTATAAATAAAAGAAACCAAAAGGATAATTTGAAAAAATAATCAAATTTTTGAACATCTTAATGGTAGAAACAAAGTAGTTAGAAGAGACCCTCGTTCTTTCCTTCGCAAGCATCCCCAAATTCCTCTCTTCAAATCTTTCAAAGAAAACCACTTCCAGGTATCTTTATTTTCCCTTTAATATAATTTTCCAGCTTATTTCCTGTTTTTTAAGAACATGGTAGTTTTATGCGAATGTGACGAAGAGGGTGTCACTCTAAAACCCAAAAATACCGAGGAGAGATATGCATTGTGGAATGCATGCATGGATCATTGTAAGAAAGGTTTAAAGAGGAATTTGATCGTATTATGCTGGAGGTTTATATATATATATATATATATACCTCTTTTAATGATTCTGACTCTGAATCTCCTTTCTCAGGTTCTGTGCAAATCCTGATGGAAACTTCTGGCTCTTTCAGTGAAGAAGTGATAAGTTATGAACAAAGTTTCATGAATGAAGTAGAGATAGCAAAGCTTCACTCTTTACAAAGAGTGTTCTCAACTGGAAACGAGGATGGTGTAATTCTGGAGGCTTGCATGTTTGGAGAACGGGTTTGCATTTTTCGGCCAAAGGGAGTAAAAATTATTTTAATTTTATGTCGGCGTGTTAGAGGACAGTCTTATTCCCATCCCCTTCACCGATTTTGAAGTAGATGTGTTGAAGACAGTAGCGTTGGATATAACTCCGACCATTGGTTTGTTTTTCTCTTATTTTGAAGTAAAAAACATAGATTTCGGGAGCTGGGTTGCCATGAATTCAAACTGAGTCGCAATGATTTTTGGAAAGATAATGCCAGTGCTCATAGCATTAGAATCAAATATAGCATAGTCTCTGATGTTACGGGCCCTATAATTTGCAATATCGATAATGGCGTTATTAACCATGACATGGATTGGCTCCTCTTCCTCTATCTATTGTACTGGTGGCTTAAGGTATTCTTCTTATACCAGATCAACAACAATAGGATCTCCTGGTCTGTGTCCAATAATTTGATATCTTCTTAGTGCTCTGAGTGCTCTTTTATGTTCAGGATATCCATTGTAAACTGGGTGTAACGACCTGTGCATACAATAACTAAAAGACCAATTGTGACACCAGATTATAGGGAAACATTAAAAGCTCAAATGCTTCAAAACAACAATAGTATTTAATACAAAAAATCAGAAATGTAACTAATCCACTCCCCGACAACAGCGCCAAGAACTTTTGTCTTTCACAAAGGTGTAACATGCGAGTATACATGTTTTGATTACGTGTAATAAATATAAGAGTATCGTACCCACATAGAGTGAAGGTGTGAAAAATACAAGAAATGGGGGTTTGAATTGGGTTTTATCCTTTGAAAAATTTTTCTTGAAAAAAATTCCCTTTGAATTTTACTTCACTTTTGATAATAAGATAGACAGGATTATAAAGAAGATATGAACACAAGATTTTTAAACTAGTTCACTTGATAACCTCAAGCTACTCTAGTCCACCCTTCTAGGTGATTTCTCCTCTCTCCAACGAGGTCTTAATCTAATAATCAAACATATTATTACACTTGCACACACAAATTGTATGTGACTAACACCTACACACACCAACCGTGTGTGACTAACTATCAACCTCTATGACGCACTAGTCTTAGACTTCTTAAAATTTTTGACCTAACCAGCCTCTTAAGGATCAATCAAACAACTGTTTGATTACAAGTTTGTTTACAAGTAAATTTCTTATACACAAGCTAAATATGTAAACAAATTTTTAGCACAATGATTTGAGAAAAATTTACAGCTTTTTACAAAGAAAATAATAGCATTTGCGCTAGTGAATTAGTTATTGTTTCTTCTAGTCTTCAAGCCTTTATATAGAGCCATGCATGAGATGTGACCGTTGAATGATGCATATGGAATTATCAATTTTGTGGCGGCTTGAGAGAACGTGGGGGACAAGATCGTACCCAGTGTTCGTCCTTTCATGGTAGTGGAATGAAACATTTTTTTTACCGTGTACTATTTGTACCACGTTAATGTTATCTTCTAACCTTTTGTACTACAGAGGCTTCTGTGAGCATGAGTAAGAAGAGAGAACATAACTTCTGGTTTATCAAAACTTAAAGTCTTCAGAGTCTTCAAAACTTCGTCTTCAGAGTCCTTAGCACTTGGTCTTGAAAACCTTGTATCGAATCTAAGGTTAGAAGAGCTTAAAGTCATCAGAGCTACGTCTTCAGAGTCTTCAGAACACTTTGTCTTATGAAACTTGAGTATTCAACATCTAGACTATGTTCACTCAAAACTTCTGTCTTGAGATCTTCAGACTGGTTTCTTTATACATACGTATCAGAGTCACTGAGATTCAGAGCCTTCTGAAGCTTTTCTAGCTACTATTCATCAGAACTTTTGTAACTTAGAAGCAGAGCTTTTTCTCTTCTAATGTCTTCACACCATTCATTAGAAGAAGAACCTATTTATTAATTCTTGAAACACAACAAACATTAGAGTATCAAAATTGTTCACACATGTATACTCTTTGTTATCATCAAAACTCAGAGAATTAATTGCAGAACCAAATCTTGTTCTAACATAGAGTGTTGTTACTTAGATTTTATTTTTGTATAAAACTACTCTTTTGATTTAAGCATGAGTAGAGAGAAATAATGGTTGGTGATTATGATTTGTAGTTCACTTAAGATGAGAGTCAAGAGTAAGGTGAAAAGTGGTGGAAATATAATAAGAGTGATTGAGTTGAGCTATATTCCATCAATATATTTTGTGTAACTATATCTTAATGTTGTATGGTGTCGTGATGACAAGGTCGAGTGATCTTTAGATGTATTTATACATCATACAAAGCGTGCATAGAAGGGCAAGGGAACAAATCTCTAAGCCTCACTTATAACCCCTAATATGTGTCTTTTAATTATTCTGAATTCCTTAATGATTGTTGTTTCTTATCTCTAAGTAAATTAGGTCAAGTGAATATCCATATCTTACTCTTTCAACCATTTTTACCCATGCAATACGCTTGTTGTTGGATCTCTCACACAATAACTTGTTACCTATATCTAATTTGATAAAGCAAATAAATAAGTTTTTTAATAGAATAAACACATGGTAAAGCAAGCACTAGCCACACAACATATAACATAAAAACAACTTGATATTAACTTCACATTGCTAAACTACAAAAGGTCTAACTCATAGTGAGCTGAGTACAAGCTACAAACATGGTTCTCAAAGGAAACACCATAAGACAATGAATTAACAAAATATATAAACCTAAGAGAGAATTTGAGGATACCTTGAGATGACTAATCTTCAAGAGATGACTCTAGTCGCACCACAACTCATCATCTAGCACCATATTGGTTGAGTAAAGAAGACTTTATCAAGATTCCACCACTCAGGAATGTAACTCTTGTAATATTATTTTGGAACAATTGAACTCTCTTGTTATCTTCAATTACAACTCTACTTATAAACCAAGGATTAGGATTTTGAATGTTGCATTAGATCATGGGCTTATATTCATGAAATTACATCAAGCCCACATAAAATTAGCGCCAACTCACAATTCGGCATCATAGGATCAAGAAATCTTCGTACTAGGAGACAATGGTGGGAGAAAAGGTGTAGTGTGGTAGTGCCATGCATAGCAAGTGTGTGCGCTCTACAATTGCAACGTACTATTGTATCAACATTTTCTTCTCACTATCTTCTTTCAATTTGAATATTTTATCTCTCTTTTCAGCACCATCAAGCTTTCCTCCATTGTGTACTTCCTTCCATGCTATCCTTATTAGCTAGTAGATTCCCTTGTTGTTTCACATTGGTTTGAGTTCCTTTTTCCTTGACTTCATGCAACAGACTACTGCAGTCTTGCCTTAGCTCGACTTTGCCAACCTTTGCATACACAAAACACAATTAAACAATAAAAGGGAGCACCTATTATGCTCCAAGCTAAAACAACTAAAACAACTAAAATGCTAGAAATTATAACTAACAAGTAAAACAAAAAGGTTAAATAAACAACTAAATAGACATGTATTAACTCACAAAATATGTGTTATAGTAGGTACATAGATAATATTAAAAAAATTCACTAACTACTACCATGTTATATCGGTTTAAACTGCACTTTATATCTAAATTAAGTATTATTCAAAATATTTGATTTATCCAAATTATAACAAAACTAAGTATCTATCTTATTTTTTATAAACAAGTAAAACAATAAAGGAGTACCGCATTATTATAATAGTTGGCAATTAGGTTCTACACTTTCCATCTAAAATTTTCCCTACTTCATGAAAACACAATCAATTATGTACTACAGGAAAAAAAAAAAGTGACTAAACTTTACCTTGTTAAATTATACTCCCTCCGTCTCACAATAAGTTTCACTTTTCTTATTTTTATTTATTTCAAATTATTTGTCCCTTTAAAATACCAATGTGATATTTATGATTTGTTTCAACTTACTTACTCTTATTTATCGTATTTTAATTCATATAACTACTCCACTATCTATTATTAATAAGGTTATTTTAGTAAATAAGGCTCATTTTCACAATGAAATCAACATAATTAATCATTATCTTAAAATATGTAAAAATCTCAAAGGAGACACCTATTGTGAGATGGAGGGAGTATCAACCACACTCACATCATAATAAATGAATTAGGCGGGAGAAGAAAATCTCATGATTAAGATCATTCATTCATTCATTCATCACAAAAAAAATTAGTCACTCACCAAAATGTTTGTTAGTTAGTTTCGAAACAAAAATGAATATCCAAGAAGAACAAATTTTGAAAATATTTATTCATAATTAATAATTATACAATAATCAGTGTCTCTACATCTATACATCTCTATATGATAAATAACTCAATTAATGATATTTCTTTTTCATGATTTCTTATAACCAAAATAGAAAATGAAAACAAATAGATATTCATATTTCAAGTGTTAATTACAAATAATTTAACAACATCATTAGGAAACGTAGAACATCATATAATTGAGGGTTAGTTATTTTGGTTTGGATTATATTCATTTAGTATCGATGGTGTTATAGAAGGGGAATGACCTCTGTCATTTATTCAGTTACTCTTGTTTTGTTTATCAGTTTCAGACTCAAACGACGTCGCATATTTGAATTTTGGTATGTATCGAATATGATTCTAAAATGATTTTAGAGTATTTGTGCTTCATAGAATTTACTCAATCTATACTTGTTGACAAGTAACTCCCGTGAACAATACTCCACTATTAATCTTACTAACATATGTCTACAAACAGTGTAGTAGTATCAACAACTATAAGTGTTTCACTTTTCCTTCAAACTACTAATAATATCACCATTATAAAATCATTAGTAACAAGTCTAGATAAGAAAATATAGGTTATCTTTTCCTTGTATTAGCTGATGTATTTATGGTTTTGAATAAATATAACACTATACAATGGAACTCTTTCCTGCAATCTAATTTGATAGTGTAATACAAAACAAACTGCTATATAAATAGAAAACACACCAATAATAAATTACATTAATATTAACAACACACCATGGCAATTCAATCAAAGCATACAAATAACAATTTATCAACATAAGTCCAGTACTAAATTCTCATAGTTCATCAACATTTATCACACATCATCAAGGCATCAATGTAAGAATAAACTCTAACACATTTAAATACAAATTCATTCCTCTACTCTACCCCATATCAATCATCATTGAAATAAAATAACCCACACTTACCTTGGATTTTCAGCAAGCAATTCTTCTCCTCCTTAAGATATTCTTCACTTTGTGCCCGTTGTTCTTCTATCTTTTTCTTCTCTCACTTTTTAAAGATGTATAGTAGTAATTACCTCCTTATTTTCATCTTCTTCTTTTTTAATTAAAAATTTAATCCTAATTAGGTATTTTCACTTCTATCCTCAACTACTCCTCTAACTCTCTATTCTGTCCTCTTTATTCTCCCAAATGTCAACCTTACCCTTTATTTCTATTCTCCTAATTTAATTAAATATGCCACAAAATAATTGTTATTCTAATTATTAAATAATTATAGTAATTTTACATTACTCCACTCATCGCTAATATTCTCTTTTTTATTGATATTATTTTAATTATAAATCATCCAACTACAAATTATTTTATCCAAATAATTTATAAGTCAGCACTTACATACCACTGACAATCCAACAACATATCAACATAAAATCACAAAATTTTCACAATAAATCATAAAAACTCAAATTTTAGATTTGGGGTATTGCAATAATGTTCACTCAGACGCGCCAGAGCGAACTTTCACACTTTCACACTTTAAATCTTCAAGACTTGTAAGGTAACTCAATCATATAGAAACATTTTTTGAATTCTTATTGGGGATGAGACTTGAGATTTATTCAAGTTGAGTGTCATAAATAAAGGATATTTGTAGTGATCATCAAAAGCATATGTGCCATTTTATCGAGAACTTCCTTGATTTCTTAACACGCAAAACTTGATTTTACATTATCTGTTGAGATTTAAGATGAACCAACTTGAGTTTTCTACTACCTTGAATTGACCAAAACTCCATTTGAATTGAACCCAACCTCTTATTTATAGGCTTGATAAAGGTAGGATCACTAAGCACGTCGTCGATATTTTCCTAGTGCGCCTACTTTCTTTCTTGTTAAGAAATGATAGTTGTCATGCAACTTGTCCTAGCCTTCCTTAATTTCTAGGTGTACCATCTATCTTCGACTAACAAACTAACATTTCTTTCACTATGGAGTAACTTAGCCTTGAAGTTTTCTCTTGCAAGGGCCCATAGACCTTAGCGGACCTATGGACCTAGCCTAGTAAGCCTTGCTTGTAGAAAAAGATTTTGGCAAGGTCTTTGTGTGTTGCTTGGTGTTTTATAAGTCATTTTTAAAAATATTTTTGTTAATGTGCAAGTAAAAAGTTCAGTTTTATTACTTTTTATTGATAAATCAAAAGTTTTATATCAATTACTTGTAAAATAAATTAATAAATATATAAGTATTTTACGTAATTTTGGGAGGTATCAACAATCTCCTTCTACTAATACAAAGTCACAATGTTAAAGACTTTTCATTATTAAAGAGCTTATTATGGACTTTTTAGCCAATTATACTTTCATTGACATTCTATTTTATTTTTCTAAAATTTACTACTACGTTCTATTCTCTCTTTTTATTTAGTTTTATTATATGTGTTTTCAAATTTCATTTTTGTTGTGGTTATTATTTTTGTTTTTTTGATGATATAATGGTTTTTATTTATTTAAAAGAATTCAAGTCTATTGTTATAAGTTGAATATTAAGAAGGTGTTAAATCTTAATTGATTATGCAATTAAGAATTTGCATAAGAAAATGCATGTATTACCTTCTTAAAAACGAAATCATAAAAAATATTTTGTTATTGGAAAACAAATTATAATTAAAGTATTAAATTGAGAAGAATCAACTTTATCTAAAATTATAAGCATATTATATTAGAGTAACAATATATTAAAGACTATTCCTAAATTAATATAAATATTTTTTAAAGAAAATCTTAAATACAAGATTATTATAACAACGTTAAATAGAATTAACGAAAGTTATTATATCATACATATATTGGTCTAGGTCCCGAGCTTTTTCTAATATCGAAATCAAGCAACAGCCTTATGATCATGATCAACGACAACATCTGGAATAAACTTTGTCCAAAACCAATGAGACTTCCACACTTTATTCATTTCTTCAATTGGGACATTATTTGTCTCGGGAAAAAACAGGACAATGAAAATTGTCATTATAAGCACAAAACCAGCAAAGAAGAAGAAAAGTCCAAACTTCAAGTGACAAAGCATAGTAAGAAAAATTTGAGCAATGGCAAAGGTGAACAACATGTTGACAGCAACATTGGTAGCTTGACCTGCAGAGCGAACCTCAAGAGAGCATATTTCACTAGGAACTAACCATCCCAATGGACCCCAAGACCATGCAAATGCGGCAACATAAACACATATGAAGAACACAAGAAGATTAGCTTCAAAATGTGTAAATGAGCCTTCGCCGCTAACTCCAAACTTACTAGCAATCATGCTTCCAACAATAATCTACAATTAATAATTATTAGCTATGCTTAGAAAACAGATCAATTTGAATGGAAATATAATTAATTAATTAATTAATAGTTAAGTTGCAATAGTCACCTGACAAATAAACATTTGGACACCACCTTCGACAAACAAAATCTTTCTTCCAAACTTGTCAACTGTGAAGATGGAAACAAATGTAGCAATAACATTGACGCCTCCAGTAATTACTGAGGACATGAGGGAAGCATTATTTCCAAAGCCCAAAGTTTTGAAAAGGACAGGGGCATAAAACATGATAACATTGATGCCTGTGAGTTGTTGAAAGAATGGAATGAGAGAGCAAAACGTTAGTTGAGGTCTATATCTCGATTGTGTAATATTCTTCCATGGATGTTCCACCTTTTTGGCTTCCTCGCTAGCATTAATTAGATCTTGGAACTCCTCATCGACATTATCAATGCCACGAATCTTTTGCAACATTTTCTTAGCTCCTT
Source organism: Vicia sativa (assembly GCA_021764765.1). Classification (NCBI taxonomy): domain Eukaryota; kingdom Viridiplantae; phylum Streptophyta; class Magnoliopsida; order Fabales; family Fabaceae; genus Vicia; species Vicia sativa. The sequence continues at coordinate 155,608,657 of CM038792.1, forward strand.
CTTTTGGCCCTTTCGATCATAGAGTTTGGTGTGTCGCCTAAGAAAAAGATCCTATACATAACAAAATTGCGAGGACACTCCGATACCCAAAGAAATTCTCCATCCACTCTCAAGATCGAAGTAAAGTAGTTGATAATATTTGCCCTAGGATTCCAATAGTGATCATCATTTGGAATCCCATGTTGAGTCACCTCTAATCTTTTTGGAGCCATTTCGGACAAATACATTGGGCCGATGTTTATGAGTAACAAGAAATAATATGCAATTAAACTGCAATATTCTTGATCATTTATACATAAAACACGCATAAAAAATGATACCAATTTTACACGATTACAATATCCTACACCAAAACCAAGTAATAGGCGGCCAAAGATAAGCATTTCAATGTTTGACAAAACCATTGAGCAATGCACCAATAAGGAAAAACAAGCCACCAAGAAACATTGAGACCTTGCGTCCTAACATTCTTGTAGTTGTGGAAGCAAAGAAAGAAGCTATTAAAGCTGCAAGATACAAAGAAGATGTGAACAAAGTAAGGAGCTCGTTATCAAATTTACAATATTGACTCGTGTCCATATTCATCTTTCATTTGTTTGTAAACACAGGAAGAATTTAACCAAGAATGGTTCCATAGAAGTCACTCCTCCAGTAATACCAAGATCGTAACAAAAGTAGGCCCCATGGCCACCAAACATGTGATCAAAACAAACATTGTAAGCTTCCCTTCATATTGCCTTCCATTTGTTGAAGCAACTAAAACTCCACCGCCATAGTTTGAATAAGTATATCTTAGTATTTAAATATTTCTATGATGAAGACTTGTACTCAATTTATTTCTCTACATACTAGATGTTCAAATTTATGATTATTTTATAGTGTCAATGATTTACGAGGATAACGAAGTCGTAACAAACATACAATTTTTTCAACAATAGATATCAATTTAGTATTTCTATTCGCTAGCATCCTTGAAAATTGTTAAGTTATGAGCAAGATTTTGCTAGATTTGTTATCAATACACTATTATAAGGATTTAAGATTAGAGATAATTCTTGTATTGAATCATCAAATTGAATTATACGATAAACATGACACTCTGTTCATCTATTTATAGTGAAACGATTGAAAATTTATTTGAATCACATTTTATTTTTATCCTTAAGTTTTAAAATTAATTTATTATAAATTACAAAAAACTTCAAATTAAAAAATTGGTTTAAATATTTTATATAAAAGTTATTTTAAATATTTTATTTTATTATATAATTTAATTAGAATATACCAACAGTGTAAGGAAAATTTTATAATGTCAATGAATAGTAACGGTTAAATTTTAAATTACATTTGACTTTTATTTGAATCTATTTTAAAATGATTTTCTTAAAATCATTTTGACATTTATTTTTATTTTCACAAGAATTTATCATATTTTGGCTATAAATAGAGATTTGGTTTATTTGATTTTGATAAAAAAGAAATCGATTTTATTAAAAAAACAAAAAATAAATAAAAATATGAAATAAAAGTGGTGGAGTTTGATGTTTAATTTTATTAAACAAAATCGTTATAGTGAATAAAAGTTGAATGTATGTTGAAATATTATGGAGAAAAAAAGAGAAGATGATTTGGAGTATAAAAAGTATAAAAAGAAGGTGTTGAATATGTAAATCATTATACAAAGTCTTACATTTCATCCAATTTCATTCATAAAAAGTTATTTCAAAAGGTCAAGGTAAAGTCAAAGTCAACCTTATGCTTGGTCAATTGGTCGTTTTCATTTTATAATTTAAAGTCAATGGTCAATTATTTTAATTTGGTAAAGTGTCTTTTGTTTGTGAAATATCAATATTCGAATCTATATTTTCAAAATCATATTCAAGTCCAACTTTCAAGTCTATTCAGGGTCTATTTGTTTTGACTTTTTTTAAATAGAATTTCATCTATGGCGTCTCAACATGACAATAACTAGCAAATTTGAACAGAAAATTAGGTGCATTATCATTTGAATGTATTACAGAGTACAATCTCAATATCACTTCAATCATAAAAACTTAATAGGCAAATTTGATGAACAAATGATATTTTACCGTTGTTGAGTGGCCTTGGTTTGGACGTATTAGCAGCTTCAATGATAGATGAATTATTGAATGACTTATGGGGGACTAAATTTTTTTTCAAAACTGAATTTGAAATTCGTTACATTCCCAAACGACTTCTAAAACTTATGACGGTCACTTACTTAGGCATTGCCTTTTAGCTTGACTAATGCTCCATCCACTTTTCATGTGCTCATGAACGATATTTGTAAGCTTTATTTGAGAAAATTTGTGTTAGATTTCTTCTGACATATTAGGCCTTATTTGAGAAATTTTGTGTTAGATTTCTTTACAGACATATTGGTTTACACTGCCAATAAACAAGCATATGAAGACCATTTGAATATTGTGTTGGAGGTGTTAATGACACCTCTTGAGCTGAATTTTAAAAGTGTAGTTTCGGTATGCTTCAATTAGAATACTTGTGTCATATCATTTTTGCAGCAGGTCTAGCAAAAAATCTAAATAAAGTCCAAGTGATGGAGTGAGAGTGACCAATTAAAAAGAACCTAAAGAGTTTAAGAGGTTTTTGGGTCAGACAACATACTACCCAGTGACAAAGCCAAGAAAACTATGAAATCTGAACAAAAATTTAAAACCCGCAAATTGGATTCCCATATTTGGTTCAGTAGTGATCCTTTCCATGTCAATTTGGATTCTCATTTTCTGTTAATTTGTTAATAATATTCAAAATGTTGATCTCTGAGCTAATGCAGAATTCAATATTAAGATCCTCAAATACTTCTTTAAACAAAAGATCATAGCATTTACAAATACAGGTGCAACCAAACATTAGAAGAAACATTGAAAATTGATATTTAATGTGGAGTTAAGCTAGGTATGATCTAAAAGAGTACCAATTCTTACATATCACGTTTTCTGTTATTTTGTGGCTTTGATTTCCAAATTATACAAATCTAAAACAAAAGCATAATTGTTGCTTTCATAGAATGTAGAAATAAGTCAAAGTTACTCTAATAACTTCGCATGGGGTAAGTCACTTTTCTATCATAGATCCATAAAAACCCCGAGCCTCATCGAGTTTGACTATTTGCAATCATAGATACATACTATTTGCATTGTATGTAATATAATATAGAGCACACCCATGGCCACTCATCCTATGGAAAACTTCATGGCTAAGGTCAAATTTTGTCACTGTAATAACCACATATCACATATGTAAACATTTTTTAAGTAGGAATAAATCCAATTTTGATAGCTTCCTCAAAACACATCTCATATAGTTGAGGATTTGAGAAAGATATATAAACTCACCTTGCCTCTAGATGTTACACTAGGAATTAGCAATTCGTTGCAGCACTAGCACGATGAGCAACCAGCCATGACGAAGAAGTATATTCATATAAATACAATCAATGAGAAATCATTTTAGCAACACATTAGAGCAAAGCAATGTAGTATGTTTTTTCTCAATGGCATTCTATCGAACATGTAGTAGTCATTACTATAAGCCTAAAATCAAGAACTTATAGCTTGACACAATCACAAACATCAGGTTTAATCTAAACATAGTTGAACTCCCAAAACAAACCAAAAATCTGAACTGAAATGATATGCAAGAAGCGTAATTGAAACATGCAAAAGAATCAAGAAAATTGGTTGTGGCATTTTATCGAGCATCTTGCAAGCGAAGACGGGATCACTATTTTCTTCATTTTTATAGGCATTTGCTCATCCCATTTATCGCTATAATGTTGTTTGCTAGCTGTTTATTTAATTCAATCCAAAATTCGCACCAAAATTGAATGACAAGTTATAGCACAACTCGAAACTACGTCTATGTCGAAAGCATTAAAAATAGCCTGGCGTAAAAAACCAAAAACGCAAACAGGAAATAGAACCACAAACTTTGCTAGCAACCATAGAAATTCTGAATTGTCCTGACTAAATTTCAGAGCAAACTCGAATCAATACTGATGTTGATCTAAGGGATCTGAGGGTGCCAGAACCACTTCGCCGCAACAGATAGTGAGGAAGTATTTTGGAGAAGCATTGGTAAAAATCTTCACAGTGCATTTGTTGGAGGAGATAGGATGATGATCGGTGGGTGAAACCTCATGGTTGACATGTTGAACGGAGGAAGAGTCCGGGCAGGTGCCCAACTTGGCCGGGCCTTGGCTCTCAATGGTACTACCGGCGATTCGGGCAAAGGGTACGGGATGATTGAGAGACCTCTCAATTGTTGTAAAAGAACAATTTTTCTTCGGGACCTGCAGCCTTGCAAGCTTTTCAGGAAAAATGGTGGAATTACCATCGTTAAATAATGCTGAATTTTCAAATGCTTGAAAATGAAACAGATGCGTCTGAAGTGGGGATAGGAGCTGTTTTGATGCAGCAAGGCAGACCTTTAGCATTTATAAGCCAGGCTCTATCCGACTGAGCACCGATGAAATCAATGTATAAGAGGGAGTTAATAGCGATAGTGTTTGCAGTACTGATCAGAGGAGTTTAAAATATTTGTTGGAGCAACGTATTCTGGATGGAGAACAGCAGAAATGGATGGCGATACACATAGCGGAATGGAAGTCAATTGAAGAGGAAACCGCTTAGGATCCACAGCCTAAAACCTTAATGCAGGAGCTGGTGTGTGATCCTAAGTTCCAACCTGCTTATGAGTTGAAGAGAGGTTGCTTATGGTATAAAGGGAAGTTAGTGTTACCATCAAAACCAGGAAGAATTTCACGCTTCTGTTTGGGGTGGCTATTCCGACGGGGTGAGAACTTTAAGAGAATGGTGAATGTTTTCATTTGGAAGCATATAGAAGATATCCAGTAAAAATGCTTCCTTCCTTAATCAAAGTATGACAGATTGAGAAACTTTTTCCACTCATGAAAAAAATATCCACTTTATTATCCAAACAAAAGAGCAAAAACTGAAACTTGCATTAAAAAACTATTTAAGGGCCAAGTAGTGCTCACAAGAGCCTACCAAGAGCATCAATGTTATCCTTTCTCGAGCCACTCGCACCGCCACCTCCACCTCCTTTTGTTCTTTCTCTATCATTTCTTGTATCAAAGGCCCTTCCTCTGTCATTGCCAGAACTGCCCTCAAAATATCAAGCATAAAACTCTCAGCTTAACTGTGTAACAGACGCTACTGATAAGTGATAAGTCAGCACAAGTCAAAGCAATCAATGACACAAACTTAACCAACAAGTTGCTGACACATACCTGAATCTACTGAATTTTTCAGATCAAAGGGAACTTATCAAACAGAGAAAGGGAAATTTTTTCTTACTTGGTATTCCAACAAGTTGCTGACACATGGTGATGATATCTTGGAGGAAGCCAACAAAGTATTCCTAGGTTGCAAAGTGAAGTTAGCAGCAAAAGTAAACTCTCAAATATTTAGTTTGGTTATTTGAGCAACAGACAATTTTCGCAACAACAATTTAAGCTGTTAACACATTTCAAATAGATTGTTAATGGATATACCAGGTGTTGAAATTCACCGACCACAAATTCGAATGAGATCAACCAAAGTTTTATGTTGTTAACAACCTCCAAATTTGTGGTTCACGAGTTTCGACGTCTGATATATATGAACATGTATGTTAAACTAGCAATTCAATTTTTTTCACATCAATAAGCTGAAAGTTTAATACAAAACAGATTGCTGGAATCCACTGGTGGTATAAAACTGGAAGCCATGCGACAGAGCTTACTTCAGGATATTACAACTTAAGTGACAGAGATGGATACCGTCCCATAGCAAGGATGTTCTCTAGGCATAATGCTATTTTGAATTTCACATGTCTTGAGATGAGAAATTCCGAGCAACCAGAAGAAGCCAAAAGTTGTGCCCAGGAACTTGTTCAGCAAGTAATCTATTCCAACTTGAGCTCTAATCTAACACGCTCTCAGCAGATTCATATAGAGTTTGTGTATTTACTTGTAGGTTCTGAGTGGAGGATGGAGAGAGAACCTTGAAGTAGCTGGGGAAAATGCACTTCCAAGGTATGACATTGAAGCTTACAACCAAATCCTTCTAAATGCTAGACCGAATGGTGTTAACAAAAAGGGCCCTCCAAAACTAAGGATGTATGGAGTCACATACCTACGTTTGACAGAAGAATTATTCCAGAAACAAAACTTTGATATATTCAAAATCTTTGTAAAAAAGATGCATGCTGATCAGGTAATGTTAATTAAACGATGTTGATATTTTCATATTCCGTTGCGTGTGAAGTGAAATAATCAAATGTAAAATTATGCAGGATTATTGTCCAGACCCAGAGAAATACTATCATTACACGGTACCTATGGAAAGGTCAAAACCGAAGATTCCATTGGAGATTCTTCTTGAAGCAACCAAACCAGTGAAGTCATATCCATGGTCTGAAGTAACAGATATGAGTGTTAGTGAAGCTAGTGGATTTTTTGCTGATTTAATAGCAATGATCATGTCTATATTTAGGCGAAACCGAAACTGAAATCATGTAAAAGTAAAAGGAAGGATTGATCCATAATAAAATCGGAGTTTGAAGTCATTGTTTTGATGTTGCAACAGAGAAGCATACTTTATACGCCACCATCAGGCCTCAAACTCAGCAATGTTTGATCAACACCCTGCACAAAATGTACAACCAAACCATCAAAACCCATATAATCAAGTTTAAGGCTTATAATCTAATGTTACTATAGAAATAATAAGATCATCTAAGTTTTGAGAAAATAAATATAGTATCAGCGGTGCCGATACCAATATTGTATCCCATTAACACCCAATATTGTATCCCATTATTCGCCATTTTTATGTTAAAGAACAAGTTGTGCTTAATTGGCACACTGAAAACCGCAATCATTGTCAACACCTGTACCGATTAAAATTGCGAAAACCTTTATGCGATCGAACTCCACCAATTTTTAAAACCTTACACCCAAAAAGTTGTAGCTCATGAGTACAGGGCAACTAAAAATTCAGCAATGGAGACCGGTCGATCTTCTTCCTTCCTTCCTTCCAGTAACTGTTGACCGCTCCTTCGTAGATTTCCAACAAAAACATGGCAACAGATTGCTCCATCATGCGAAAAACAATAGCAAAAGATGGAGATGCGGGGTATCGATCCCCGTACCTCTCGCATGCTAAGCGAGCGCTCTACCATCTGAGCTACATCCCCTTTTGATCTTCTTTTGAATCAAAGCCATTACATTTAGTTAGGAGACTTACGCGGCGAGATCAAAATTGCAGAACTTGCTTCAATTATCGATACCCTTCTGTTCCCTCCTTTCTCTATCTGGTGATGAAACACAAACCTTGCAAATATCATAAATAATCTCTATCTGGTGATGAAACACAAACCTTGCAAATATCATAAATAAAATATATCAAGATTCAATATAATCAAAAATGTTTTACAAAGTTTGTTTGGAGACCATCATGCTCTAAAGTCTCTGCTTTAAGTTTAAAACTCTTACATAAACATAATTCTTTTTTTTATTTAAAAATTAAAATCCGTTTGACTTTTGATTTTAAAAAAACTTTAGAAATTAAAATCAAATTTCAAATATTAAAATAATATTTTTTTCCGTTTTTGCTATGTCTTTTTTATGGGGACTCAAACTCTTCTTAGAGATCTCAATGATATGAAATTCTTTCTTTAAAATTCTGATCATTCGATTTATTTTAAACAAATTATATTAAAAAGAATAATGAGATACTTTAACACGATTATAAAAACGATAAAAATTTTGAGAGAAATTTTTTTTTCATCCAAATGAATCTTAAACTAAATAAAATAAATGGGTTTTACTAAACTCATAAAAATTACAATTGACCAAAGAAATATCTCCTATAAAAGATTACTTCCAAACCAACATTTAGATACTCCAAACAATGTCCGACACACTACTTCTGACGTTGTCACACACGACATCATTTCTAGCCCTCCACAAAGACCATGTGACTGCCAACCAAACCTCATTTTCTTTTCCACTTATCATCTTCTTGGATTTGAAAAACTCATGTTAATATGAAAAACAACCACAAACATATTCAAGATTCAAAGTTTTCTTTCCCACACAATCCGCAATCATGGACCAAACACAAATAGAAACAGAACGGGAAAATATAAGGTGAACCAAATTTTGATTCGCCTCAGAGCATAAAACACAAGTGAGACCGAACGGAGAGACAAGAATTCCCCTCTGAAACAATTGTTCCTTAGAAGCTAACATGTCCAATAAACTCCTCCAACCAAAAGATTTTATACGAAAAAGATTTTTAAATTTCCATAGAGAAATAAAGGCTTTCTCAAGAACACTCGCGACCTGCACTTCTAACGAATCACCTAACTGAGAAATGTAACGATTTCTTGACGAGAAGCAAACAACCAAAGGAAAATTGAATACCAGCTATCAAAGATGTGATAGTCTAACATACGTACACATAGAAAGGTGGAATGAATACCATCTATCAAAGATATGATAGTTTAAGACATGTAAACAACCAAAGGAATAAGTGAATACCATTTATCTAAGATGTGATAGTTTATCATAGGTAAATATAGAAAGGTGGAGTGAATACCATTTATCAAAGATGTGATAGTTTAACACAACTTAACAACCAAAGAAAAAATGAATACTATATATCAAAGATGTGACAGTTTAACACAAGTAAACACATAAAAGTGGAATGAATACCATCTATAAATAATATGATAGTTTAACACAGGTAAACAACCAAATGAATAAGTGAATATCATCTATCAAAGATGTTATAATTTAACATAGTTAAACACATAAAGGTGTAATTAATACCATCTATTAAAGATGTGATAGCTTAACACATGTAAATTGTAACACCCCTTCTAATTTACTCGCGATTTATACAATTAATCAGAGTTTTAAACACATAACAAGAGGCGTCACAATTTAATTAATTCAAATAACTAAAAACAGTAATCATGCCTTTTTAACTGAAGAACATATGAAATAAAACCAAAGAATTATGTTTAAGCGGCGGAAAAGTAACATAAACTCCGGAATACATCAATCAATAATTGTTCCAAAACATAAACCAAAAACATAACCAAAACAGCCAGTTTGAATCCATAAAGGAAAATCCCAATCAATCGTTCCCCAGTGTTACAACTACCAGAGCATGACACTGACACGCGGATTAACTAAGAAGCACAACTCTAGAAGCTGTCCTCACCAATTCCAAAGCAGCTAATCACTTCGAATCTGAAATCATTAAAGTAAGGGTGAGATTTCATCAAAATTAAGATGCATTATGCATTTCTCAAAACAATAAAACAACCAATTCATCATTCACCCTCATTAATAGCATTAACATGAGATTTCACGCACACAATTCACACATCTAATTATACGTACAGCAGTAAACAGATGCAATTGGAACACTGGAATTCATCCTAACATATTCCAAATACATATGCAATGCAGACTCAATGCATGTGGTACCAATCGTGAACCAAGTCCACACCCTGTTCCGCTTACACTTTGGAAACAGCGTCAATCCAATGATTCGCCCATACAACACCGGGTCAAGAATCTAGCCTCACTACCTCTGTACATTAGGTAAGTCTATTGGCCCTGCAAGTTCAATTCCGCACAATGGGAATAAACTATTTCCAAATGCTCATGCATGCACATTAGAAGCATGCAACAATTTAAACATGGAACATGAATACAAACATAATTCCAATCACAATCAATAACAACAACAGCATCTGGTATATCAATTATAAACATCAAATGTTAATCACATCTATAAAATCAACATTCTGCACAATTATTCAACACATGAATCATAAAATTTCCATGAGTTCTGGTTACGGAAACTAAATCAATTCTTCCAGATTTAAATTTTTAATGTTGAAAATATTTTCATTAGGTAGTACTCGTCCTAAGCTTTCCAACGATACCAACTATGCCTAAATCGGAGCTACGGTTACAAAGTTATGATATAAATTGTTTCAGAAAATTTATGTTCAAAATCAACTCAGCATGCATCGATGCATAATGCTATGCATCGACCTCAAATCAGCTTGCATCGACCCCATTCAGTTATGCATCGATGCATAACATTTAACTTTCTGCATTTTTCAAAAATATCACAGTATGTGTCGACGCATACGTATTATGTGTCGATGCATAGCCCTTTTGCATCGATCCATAATCCTTTTGCATCGACACATGCCTTTGTTTTCAAACTTATGAATCGATGCATGACCTCTTGTGTCGATGCATGGCTTTTCCAACTCTCTGTTTTCTAAAATTCCACAGCTTGTATCGATGCGTATCCTCTTGTGTCGACCCATACAAGTTAATTTTCACCAAAAACTCAGTTTTCACTACTGTTACGAATTCCCATCAATGTTAATCATCACCAAACAACACATCATCACAAAACAGAATTATTTACTGCATTATTACATCCAATTAATCACCAAACTTGTTTTCTAATTAACCTATATTCATTATACATAGATTAATTATTCATAACTGTCCCAATTACGGTTTTGTGTCGGATTATAACATTAGGGCATCTTTAATCATCCTAATTCGAGATTCCTAACGGATTGATTCGTTCTAATGATCATCGAAACCCATAAGGCATAAAACCATTCAATCCCCTTTACCTCGCGATGAATCTTCAAGTTCCGAATTGACTTTTCTCCTCTTTTCCTTCTATTTTCCAACTTCACGTAGAATGCAAACCCCTATTTCCTTTTCCTCACACTTTTTCCTTTTATTCCTTTATTTATTCCTCTTTATTTTTCAAATAATAGAAATAAATTAGTTATGATTTAGTAGAGCCTTTTACTCCACACACCTCCAATTTCAACCTTACACCCCCAACCTTCCTTTAATTAATTAAATAATTAATCCATTTAATCCAAAAATATTAATAATTAAGTTTTTAATTAAATTAATAATTAAATTCCTAATTATTTAATACTTGAATTAATTTGGGGTGTCACAACTCTCCCCTACTAAAAAGAGTTTTCGTCCTCGAAAACATACCTTAGACGAACAGTTCGGGATACGAGTCATTCATCTGGCTCTCCAGTTCCCAAGTTACATTTCCTCCTGCTGGTCCTCCCTAAGATACTTTCACCGATGTTATCTCTTTACCACGCAATGGCTTCATTTTCTTATCCTCAATTCTCGCAGGTAATGCTTCAACAGTCAGATTATCTCGCACTTGTATATCATCTACCTGAATCTCATGAGACGGATCAGGAATGTACTTCCTCAACTGAGATACATGGAAGACATCATGCAAATTTGCAAGTGACGGTGGTAAAGCAATCTGATAAGCAACTCTTCCAACCTTCTTGGTAATCTGATACGGACCAATAAAGCGCGGAGTCAACTTCTTTGACTTCAAAGCTCGACCAATACCAGTCATCGGAGTAACCCGCATAAACACATGATCTCCTTCACTAAACTCGAGATCTTTCCTCCTCTTATCATGATAACTTTTCTAACGATTCTGAGAAGCTCTCATCTCCTCCTGAATCATCTTAATCTTTTCTGAAGTCTGTTGGACAATCTCCGGTCCAATCACAATACTTTCTCTAGATTCGTACCAACACAACGATGTACGACACCTCCTGCCATACAATGCTTCAAACGGAGCCATACCAATACTCGAATGAAAACTATTGTTGTAGGTAAACTCAATCAATGGTAGATAACTATCCCAAGCTCCACCTTTCTCCAACACACAAGCTCTTAACAAATCCTCTAACGACTGAATCGTTCTCTCCGTCTGACCATCTGTCTGCGGATGATAAGCAGAACTCAATCTCAACTTAGTACCTAATGCTTCTTGCAGCCCCGCCCAAAACTTAGACGTAAAACTCGGATCTCTATTCGACACAATACTAGAAGGAATACCATGCAAGCTTACAATCTTCTCAACATACAATTCTGCCAACCTTTCCATAGGATAATCCATTCTTATCGGAATAAAGTGAGCAGATTTCGTCAACCGGTCAACAATAACCCAAATAGAATCACAATTCTTCGCTGTCCTTGGCAAACCAGATACAAAATCCATAGAAATGCCATCCCATTTCCATTCCGTGACAAACAATGGCTCCATCAATCCTGACGGTTTCTGATGTTCAATCTTTGACTTCTAACAAACCAAACACGTATAAACAAATTCAGCAATTTCCTTTTTCATTCCAGGCCACCAAAATAACTTTTTCAAGTCATGATACATCTTAGTAGCATCGGGATGAATACTCAATCCACTACGATGTCCCTCTTCCAAAATACTTTTTCGAAGTTCTGCAATATCTGGAACATAAACTCTGTCACCAAATCTCATAACACCGTTCTCGTCAATTCTGAATTCACCTCCTTGACCTTGGTTGATCAATGTCAACTTATCCACCAAAATAACATCAGATTTCTGTCCAGTTCAAATTTCCTCAAGAATACCACTAGTCAACTTCAACATACCCAATTTAACACTATCCTTAGTAGTCTCGCATACCAAACTCAAATCTCTGAACTGCTCAACCAATTCCAATTCACGAACCATCAACATTGACATATGCAATGACTTCCTACTCAATGCATCTGCAACAACGTTTGCCTTACCAGGATGGTAATTCAAACCAAAATTATAATCTTTGAGAAATTCCAACCATCTCCTTTGTCTCATATTCAACTCTTTCTGATCGAATAGATACTTCAAACTCTTATGATTGCTGAATACCTCAAATCGAGAACCATACAAGTAATGCCTCCATAATTTCAAAACAAATACTACTGCTGCCAGCTCTAGATCATGAGTCGGATAATTCCTTTCATGAATCTTCAACTGTCTCGAAGCATAAGCCACAACCTGCTTATCTTGCATCAAAACACCACCTAATCCCATCAAGGACACATCACAATACACAACAAAAGATTTTGCCGGATTCGGCAAAATTAGAATCGGAGCACTAGTCAACCTTTTCTTCAACTCTTGGAATCCTTTCTCACATTCCGAATCCCAAACAAACGCTTGACCCTTTCTTGTTAACTTAGTCAACGACAAAGGTAACTTCGAAAATCCTTCAATGAACTTTCTGTAGTAACCTGCAAGACCAAGAAAACTACGGATTTCAGAAGCATTCTTCGGCGCTTCCCACTGAGATACTGCTTCTACCTTCGTAGGATCAACAACAATGTCATCCTTAGAAATCACATGACCAAGAAAGCTTACTTCAGTTAACCAGAATTCACACTTAGACAACTTCGCATACAACTTCTTTTCCTTCAACAATTCCAACACAATTCTAAGATGTTTTGCATGTTCTTCATCATTCTTTGAATAGATCAGAATGTCGTCAATAAACACCACCACAAACTTATCAAGATACGGATGAAATATCCTGTTCATATACTCCATGAAAACACCAGGTGCATTAGTAACTTCAAACGGAATAACAGAATACTCATAATCTCCATACCTAGTTCTAAATGCAGTTTTCTGAATATCTTCCATCTTCACACGAATCTGATGATATCCAGACCTCAAATCAATCTTACTAAATACACAAGCTCCAACTAACTGATCCATCAAATCATCAATCCTCCGCAATGGATACCGATTCTTGATTGTCACTTTATTCAACTGCATGTAATCAACACACAATCTTATTGTACCTTCCTTCTTCTTAACCAATAACACCGGAGCACCCCACGGAGAAACACTAGGACGAATAAACTTCTTCTCAAGTAATTCCTCCAACTGCTTCTTTAACTCAGACAATTCAGATGCCGACATGCGATAAGGCGCCATCGACACCAGACTAGTTCCCATTCAGTTTGCATCGACCCCATTCAGTTATGCATCGATGCATAACATTTAACTTTCTGCATTTTTCAAAAATATCACAGTATGTGTCGACACATACGCATTATGTGTCGATGCATAGCCCTCTTGCATCGATCCATAATCCTTTTGCATCGACACATGCCTTTGTTTTCAAACTTATGAATCGATGCATGACCTCTTGTGTCGATGCATGGCTTTTCCAACTCTCTGTTTTCTAAAATTCCACAGCCTGTATCGATGCGTATCCTCTTGTGTCGACCCATACAAGTTAATTTTCACCAAAAACTCAATTTTCACTACTGTTACGAATTCCCATCAATGTTAATCATCACCAAACAACACATCATCACAAAACAGAATTATTTACTGCATTATTACATCCAATTAATCACCAAACTTGTTTTCTAATTAACCTATATTCATTATACATAGATTAATTGTTCATAACCGTCCCAATTACGGTTTTATGTCGGATTATAACATTAGGGCATATTTAATCATCCTAATTCGAGATTCCTAACGGATTGATTTGTTCTAATGATCATCGAAACCCATAAGGCATAAAAACCAGATTCAATCCCCCCTTACCTCACGATGAATCTTCGAAGTTTCGATGAATTGGCTTTTCTCCTCTTTTCCAATTTCACGTAGAATGCAAACCCTTATTTCCTTTTCCTCACACTTTTTCCTTTTATTCCTTTATTTATTCCTCTTTATTTGCCAAATAATAGAAATAAATTAGTTATGATTTAGTAGAGCCTTTTACTCCACACACCTCCAATTTCAACCTTACACCCCCAACCTTCCTTTAATTAATTAAATAATTAATCCATTTAATCCAAAAATATTAATAATTAAGTTTTTAATTAAATTAATAATTAAATTCCTAATTATTTAATACTTGAATTAATTTGGGGTGTCACATAAACAACCAAAGGAAGTTTAAATGTCGAAACAAGGTACAATTTTGCATCAAAGTAAGTATGTAAAAGAGATACTAAAGAAATTCATAATGGATGATTCAATTCCTGCAAAATCTCCTGTCGAACAAAATGTGAAGTTGGAGAGTAATGGAGAGGAAGACAAAGTCGATGTAACTTTGTTCAAGCAAATTGTGGAATCTCCGAGTTATGTGTGCAACAGTCGACCTGATACAGGTTTCACAATTGCATTAGTAAGCAGATATATGAGTGAGCCAAGGGTCTCGCACATGAAGGCTGCAAGAAGAATTCTGAGATACTTAAAAGGATCGATAAAATGTGGAATACTATTTCGACAAGACTATTTCATACCCCAAATTTTCCCTATTAATGATTAATGGACAATTTGCATTGGAAACATTTGTTCTATCATTTTTTTGTCTGTATTATATTATATTTTGATTCATATTGAAAAATATTTTTCTTAGATATATTGGGGGTTCAAATAAATTGGGGAGGGGTGTATTACTATCAAAAGGGCCTACCATTTTAAATCTAAATGGTCCGCTTACAAAATTATAAAAGGAGGTACATGTTCTTACTCCATTTTGATCTAGAAAGTCCATATTAAAACATCAGTTGAGAGCCCAATGGTCGTGTTTGACCAAAAGTCAATCCCTGACTTTTCTGGTCAACTAACTATAAGTTACTATTGTTATTATTATTTAAATACTGATGTCATTACTTATTTATTTCTGAATATTATTTGATCTAAAGTATACTTATTTTTAAATCATTATTATTAAAATACTATATTATATATATATATATATATATATATATATATATATATATATATATATATATATATATATATATATATATATATATATATATATATTCTATTTATTATTTCAATTTGTATTAATATCATTATTTAATTATTACTATTAGTTATTTTATTTTTATAAAGCATTGACCAATTAAAATTAGGGTTAGAAACCCTAAATTACTCATCAACGACGCTGTCACACCAAGTCCATCATCAACCCTACTTCTACAGACCCAAAAACGACATCAAGCCCAAAAGCAACCTAGAAACATGAATCTGAAACGGTAGAAACACAAAAGTGGCAAGAATCAAGGAGAAACACATAAGGAATCAAGGCTAAAATCAAATTAAATCTCAGAATTAAGTCAAAATTACTCAAAATCGGATCAAATCATAAATGCTATTTATTTTTCATTAAAATCAAAATTAAATCTTCTCCATCATACAATTATATTCCTAATTGATTCTAACCCTAAAGCTATAAATAAACCCTAAAAATTTCTAAGAAAGGATCAAAATATTTTGAAAGAGAAGTAGAAGAAGAAGTCATTATTCCTATTCGCACTCTCGTTTAGCTATGCTAGTCCAAACATGCACCCCCTTGCAGATATATTTCTTGTTAACTACAAACTATGTCTACAATTTCGCGTTTTCAAATCAGACTTGGTTCAAGGACAAATTCGAGATATTTCTGTAACCCATAAAAAAAACTAACCAAACATCTGCGAACTACAAAATGAGACTCAAATTCCTCATAAGAGAATACGTAGGCATACGATCTTAAAATTGTGGCGAGTTCCCTAACTATAAATTGAAACTTTATTCCTAAACCTTTAATCCAAACTCTAGTATCCTTGTGAACAAGGTAGATGAAGGTGTCTAATACATTCCTTCGTCTAAAATGAATTAAGAACTTAGAATCTCAAAATTAATTTTAGGGTTATTCCGTTAATCTCCCGTCTTTAGACAAAAATTAATGGTGGTGACTTGAACATTTTTAGTCGGTTGCTACAACTGACAACTCTATTGGGGAATTCTACTATATGGTTTTAGAAGTTTTTGGGTTTAGGGTTAGTTTAGGGTTTTTATATTTTTTTTGGTTTTTTATATATTTGGTTATTTTATTTTGGTTTATTTATTTGCTTTTATATTATATTCATTGTCATTTTATGTTACTATATTGTGGCGGGTTTTTAATATAAAAATATATATTTTCAAAACCCTTAGAAAGAAGGTTTGTCTATTGGCTAAGGGGATATAGCATCCCTATGAGTTTTGTGACGATTTCGCCTAGAGTCGGAGGAATTCCATAAAAGGATTATGTCTTAAGAGGTATCCTCTTGGGGGAATAGGACTTTAGAATGAAGCTTTTGACTCTTTGTATAACCCAAAAACAAAATCTCATGGTGAGACCTCGTACGACCTTAGAGACGAAAGTTTCGGTCTACAGTGAGGCTCCGCCGCCTAAGGGAGACCCTTGTTCCTTTTCCCTTTGGTGTTATTCATGATACTCTTAAGAAACTCGTCTTTTGGGAGGGTAAAATATTCGTAGGCCAAAACTAGGAACCTACCAACTAAGGATACCTTTCATAAATCCCGTTACTATATTATATCATCAGGCATCCATACATTTTGCATCTCAAATATTCATTACTTTTCATTTTTGTTGTCTTATTCACGGGATAAATATATATATATATATATATATATATATATATATATATATATATATATATATAATTAAAGGTTTTGGTGAGTATTTTGAAAATGGATGCCAAAGGAAGCAACTTGTCATGTTAGTCCCATAAAGCAAGATATGGAGAAGATAAAAGTCATTAAGGAGAAATTATCGGACAGGGCTATGAAATTGTATGTCCTCTGTTATGGGAAAACACTTAAGAGGCACTACTTAAAGGCTCAAGCCCTTGTCTTCGCCACTAGAAGGGAATGAGAGTCTTGTGTTGATTGCTTGGGTTTACTTGTCTTTGGGGTAATCTTATTTCCGCGTACTTTGGAGTATATTGATCATGTTGCCATCAATGTATTTTGGGTTGTGAAGGTGCTGAATGTGGACCCAACTCCTGCTTTACTTGTTGATATTTACTATCTTGTTCATTCTCGCTATGAAAAGGGAGGGGTGCACTGAACTGTTGTATCCCGCCCTTATACTCTTGGTTTATGACTCATCTTTATAAGGAATATTATATGATTAAGACCCTGACATAATATGAATGGCCTCAAAAGTTAAGGTCTCTTCGTTGATTCTATTTTGTGGTATGTGAGGAAGTCAAGATTGAAGACATTGTTTATAATTTCATATATTTTCAAAATTTTCCACTAATTGGGTCACGTGGTTGCATTAATTATAGTCCTGCTTTGGCTCTACGCCAAATTGGGTACCCCTTGGAGAACAAGTCGTCTGATGATCAACTTCATAAGTTGATTGTTCATAACATGGGGAGAGATGATCCTGATTTACTCAATAGGATTATTCGAGCTTGGAGAAGAGTCGACAAAAGAAGAGATGAAAGAAATAATGCCATAGCAAGAGAGCCTTACACTTAGTGGGTCCTAAAAAGGGTCAAAATAATCAAGTTTCCTTTTAATATTGATCATACTTATGTGCGAGATGTGCCCGATCCTCTTCCAGTCTCAGTAGAAGAAGTGGAAGATCTGAGAAAATCCCTCAAGAAAAAAGGAGGAGTTAGATCAAAGCTTTAATGATCTCACGGCTGAAACGTGTTACTTGCAATAAGAGCTAGTGTTATAAGATCAAAAAAATCAAGGACTTAAGGAGCTTGAGAAATAGAATCTTAAATGCAAGCGCTCGGTTGGAGAGGCATTAAAGAGTAACATTTTTACAAGATCGCTAAAGCAGTGGAGAACAATAAAGCGATCATTCCAAATCTTTACAAGGAGTATGTGAAGTATAAAGATAGATATGTAAACCTCGTCGATTTTGCAAATGCTATCATTGGTGACATTCCAAGAAGCCTAAGGGATGCGGAAACTGTGATGGTCTCCCTAACAAAGGATGTTGAAGACTTCCTCAAACTATGTAGAGGAATAGAGGACGAGTTCAAGGAAGAAATGTGCAAGCGCGCTAAGGATCATTAGTTTACTAAAAGATTGTTTTTTGTTTTATTATTTAAAACATTTGTTCCAGTATTTCCCTTTCGACATTTTTGTTTCAATTTTTGGATTATGTTTGTTTTAATTTTTGGATTACGATTCCCTCTTTGAGGATGAGTTATTAATAAAGAGTACTTTCAGTTTCGATATTTTCCTTTGATATATATATTTTTTGAAACCTCACCAATAAAAAGCATATATATATATATATATATATATATATATATACGTGCATACAAAAAATATTATAGTATGCAAAAAGAAATCCTACGTGAATAAGACAATGAATTCAAAGGTTTAGCATACTCATACGCATTCATCCATAAACATTGCATTTAGAGAATTTCATACATTAAAAGCTCATTATTTTCAAAAATGATCTCCAGATAAATCATTGGTAGAAAAGTACACCCCACCGACCTCCATATCAAACGATAGCTCATCAGAAGAAAGTAATGGAACAACTCGAGCAAAACCAAGTTGTTTTCAAAGAGAGCCGGTGAAAGGTATCATTAACTCAATGAAAGGAGACATGAGTCAAGTTCCATTAGCCTTGAAGAATATCATTAAGAGGCAAGATCAAATTCTGAAGGGAGCTTTCAGCGAAGTAGCCCAAACCGTTGGTGCATCAAGCAGTCACGAACTAAGACAATATCCAAAGTCTGGTCCATTGAAGACAAGTTTTGCTCAACAAGAGGACAATTATGCTAATAATGAAGGGTTTTGTTAATTATTTGCTTTTGGACTGCATTAAGTTATTTATTTATTTATTATTATTGTTTCAGTTTTTTGTTTTAGTCAATTAGTGGATCCTAAACTTTAGGAGCAAGTCTAGTCAGTTACCCCACGTTCCTAATGTGGTGGTGGTTTGCTTTACTTTTATAAACACTATAAGTGTTTTGGCTGTCATGAATAAAAGTTGGATTCCCATTTTCTCAATTTCTCTGCTATAATAAAACCAACAAGTGGTATCACAACTTTCTTCTTGGGCTGTGAAAATGGAAGGTGAAGCAAGTTTCTCACAAATTGCTCCGCCCACCTTTGATGGAGACAACTATGACCTTTGGGCAGTTAAAATGGAGTCTTTTTTGGAGGCGTTGGACCTTTGGGAAGCCGTGGAAGAGGATTACGAAATTCCTCCGCTGCCGAACAATCCTACCATGGCTCCAATAAAATTGCACAAGGAGAAAAAACCAAGAAGGCAAAGGCAAGATCATGTCTCTTTACTGGTGTTTCATCAATAATCTTCACAAGAATCATGACTCTCAAAACACCAAAAGCAATTTGGGACTACTTAAAGGAAGAATTCACAGGGGATGAGAGGATTCGAGGCATGCAAGTGCTTAACTTGATGAGGGAATTCGAGATGCAGAGAATGAAAGATTCTGAGACAATCAAAGAATACTCTGACATGTTGCTTTCCATTGCGAACAAGGTTAGATTACTTGACACTGAATTCACTGATTCCAGAATTGTGGAAAAAATTCTGGTTACAGTGCCAGAGAGATACGAAGCATCAATAACTACTTTGGAAAATACTAAGGATCTGTCCAAAATCACCTTAGCAGGAGTGTTACATGCCTTGCAGGCCCAAGAGCAGCGAAGGCTTATGAGACAAGATCATGTGGTTGAAGGTGCTTTACCAGCAAAGCATCATGAAGTTGGAAGTAGTCAAAGCAGCCAAAGCAAAGACAAAGGTAAAAAGAAAAATTACCCACCTTGTGAGCATTGTGGCAAAATGGGTCACCCACCGTTCAGATGTTAGAGAAGACCAGACGCAAAGTGCAACAAGTGCAATCAGCTTGGACATGAAGCTGCTGTAATTTGCAAAGGCAAATTCCAATAACATGAAGCCAATGCCAAGGTTGTAGAGCAAGATGAAGAAGATCAAATTTTTGTGGCAACATGCTTCTCAACAAGGAGTAGTTCTGAATGTTGGTTGATTGATAGTGGTTGTACAAACCACATGACATATGATAAAACTCTCTTCAAGGATTTGAAGCCTGTAAAATTCTCAAAAGTCAGAATTGGGAATGGGGACTATATTTCTGCAAAAGGAAAAGGAACCATTGTAATTTCAACTAGCTCAGGTATGAAAACAATCTCAGATGTTCTGTATGTGCCTAACATTGACCAAAATCTGCTTAGTGTGGGTCAATTGTTAGAAAAGGGATTTAAAGTTCTTTTCGAAAATCAACATTGTCTTATCTTTGACACTACCGGTCGGGAGATTTTAAGGGTTAAAATGAGAGGTAAAAGCTTCTCATTTGATCCAATTGTGGAGGAGCAGACATCTTACATCACTCAAGTCAGTCCGACTGAACTCTGGCATAAGCGACTTGGTCACTGTCATATTCAAAGGTTGCTGAACATGAAGAGGAAAGATATGATTGAAGGTCTACCAGTACTTTCTGATCATTTTCCAAATTGTAATGCCTGTCAATTTGGTAAACAAAACAGAGTGTCATTTCCCAAAATAGTTTGGAGAGCCTCTCAAAAGCTGCAACTCATTCACACTGATGTGGCAGGACCTCAAAGAACTCCATCATTACAAGGTAGTCTATACTTTATTCTTTTCATAGATGATTTTACAAGAATGTGCTGGATTTTTTTCTTGAAATTCAAGCATCTGGAGTCTTTGTAAAGTTCAAGAATATGGTGGAAACTCAAAGTGGTTGCAATATACAATTTCTAAGAACAGATAATGGGAAGGAATACACCTCAACACAATTTAATCTATTTTGTGAAGAAGCTGGTATTGTACATCAACTCACAACCCCATACACTCCAGAGCAAAATGGAGTTAGTGAAAGGAGAAATAGATCAGTAATAGAGATGGCTAGATGCATGCTGCATGAGAAGGAATTGCCTAAAAAAATTTGGGCCGAAGCGGTAAACACAACCGTTTTTCTTCAAAGTCGACTTCCATCCAAGGCTTTGAAAGACAAAACTCCTTTTGAGGTTTGGTATGGATATAAGCCTTCACTAACCTTTCTTAAAGTGTTTGGTTGTGTTTGTCGTTCACATGTTCCACAGTTAAGCGCGAAAAGCTTGACAAGAAAGCAATTCCGGGTATTTTTGTGGGTTATAGTTCTGTTTCAAAAGCCTACAAAGTGTATCATCCTCAAACTGGAAAGTTGACTGTTTCTAGGGATGTGCATTTCAATGAAGATCAACAATGGGATTGGAAGGACCCACAAAAAAATTGGACTTTTTAACAATATTGAAGATGATTATGGTGGAACCAAACAACAGAGTTGTGTCAGGATGAATTAGAAGATGACTCTCCTATTAGAGGCACAAGGCTGCTGTCCGACATTTATGAAAGATGCAATGTAGCAGTATGCGAACCTAGTTGCTGTGAGGAAGCACTCAAGGATCCAAAATGTAAAAAGGCAATGGAAGATGAGATTTCGATGATTCAAAAAAACAACACATGGGAGCTGGTTGACAAGCCTCAAGATAGAAAAGTTATTGGAGTTAAATGGGTTTCAGAATAAAGCTTAATGCGGATTGCTCTATCAATAAATACAAGGCCAGACTTGTAGTAAAAGGGTATGCACAAATTTTTGGTGTTGATTATTCTGACACTTTTGCACCAGTGTCCAAGATTAGATACAATTAGATTGGTGTTAGCAGTTGCTGCTCAACAAGGCTGAAAAGTATTCCAGTTAGATGTCAAATCAACTTTTTTAAATGGAGTCTTACAAGAAGAGATATATGTGGAGCAGCCAGAGGGATTTGTTATGCATGGTGAAGAAGATAAAGTGTATCTACTCAAAAAAGCCCTTTATGGATTAAAACAAGCACCAAGAGCTTGGTACAGTAGGATAAATGAACACCTATTGAGCATAGGCTTTGTGAAAAGCTTATCTGAGGCCACTCTTTATGTAAAACATAAGGGAAAAATTCTCTCATAGTTTCCCTCTATGTTGATGATCTTTTAGTGACTGGAGATGATACAAGGTTGGTTGAAGAATTCAAACAAGAAATGATGCAAGTTTTTGAAATGGCAGATCTTGGTCTTATGTCTTATTTTCTTGGAATTGAGATAAAAAAAAAGAGGATGATGTGTTCATATGTCAAAAAAAATATGCTAAGGAAATCTTAAAAAAATTCAAATGGAGGAGTGCTAAGCGGTTAGCACACTAATGAACCAAAAGGAGAAGCTGAGCAAGGAAGATGGTATTGATAAAGTTGATGAAGGCTATTACAGGAGCTTAATTGGATGTTTAATGTATCTCACTATGACAAGGCCGGACATTCTATTTGTTGTAAGTCTGCTCTCTCGATTTATGCATTGTGCTAGTGAAATGCATTTAAAGGCATCAAGAAGGGTATTGAGATATATTAAAGGTACTGCTGATTATGGTGTCAAGTTTGAGAGCTGTCAAAATTTCAAGTTATGTGGATTCTCTGATAGTGACTGGGCTGGATCTATTGATGACATGAAGAGCACTTCAGGATATTGTTTCAGTCTAGGCTCAGGAGTTTTTTCATGGTGCACAAAGAAGCAGGAGATAGTAGCACAATCCACTGCAGAAACTGAATTCATAGCAGCAACAGCAGCCGTAAATCAAGTTTTGTGGCTGAAAAAGATCTTATGTGACTTACATCTCCAACAGAATCATAAGACAAAAGTGTTTATTTACAACCAAAGAATTGCAATTTCAAAGGATCCAGTGTGTCATGGCAAGACTAAACATTTTAACATCAAGCTCTACTTCTTAAGAGAAATGCAGCAAAATGGAGAAGTGACTTTGGTTTATGGCAGGTCAGAAGATCAATTGGCAGATTTGTTTACAAAGCCACTTCCTGTCAGCAAGTTTGAGCTATTGAGGCAGAAAATTGGAGTTTGCAGATCCTAAAGCAAGGAGGAGTGTTAATTATTTGCTTTTGGACTGCATTAAGTTATTTATTTATTTATTATTATTGTTTCAGTTTTTTGTTTTAGTCAATTAGTGGATCCTAAACTTTAGGAGCAAGTCTAGTCAGTTACCCCACATTCCTAATGTGGTGGTGGTTTGCTTTACTTTTGTAAACACTATATGTGTTTTGACTGTCATGAATAAAAGTTGGATTCCCATTTTCTCAATTTCTCTGCTATAATAAAACCAACAGGTTTGTTCCACCTCCCAAGGTAGGGGAATCCGGTACTTTACAAATTTCGATCAATAATGAGGACAATTACATGGATCTACGGTACGAAGATCATGGTTTGAAGGGTGTCACTCAAACACAACAACCACAAATTATGGAGAATCTTGTTGTTATTAATCAAATCAAGGCTCTCAAGAAAGGTTGAAGGTTGTAGAAGGTTATGATGCTTTAACGTGGATGCTCTAGAAATGGGTGCGGTTCGCACAGGTCATCCTCCTAAGTTAAAAACACCTGATTTTAGGAAATATAAAGGGTTCACGTGTCCGATGAATAACTTACGCCTGTATTGCAGAAAGATGCATGCTTATGCTCACAATCAAAAGCTGATGATTCATTTCTTTCAAGATAGTCTGAGTTGGGCATCGTTGGATTGGTACATGCAGTTGGAGCGAGTACACGTCCAGTCATGGGTAGATCTTGCCAATTCTTTCTTAAAACAATACAAGTACAACAAAGATATGGCTCATTGTCGGATGCAACTTCAAAATTTGTCCTAAAAGAAAGACAAATCTTTCAAGGAATACACGCAGTGTTAGAGAGAAATGGAACCTCGAGTACAACCACCTCTTCTTGAAAAAGAATTGGTGGACATGTTTATGAGTACTTTACAAGGGTTGTATTATGAGAAGATGGTAGGAAGTGTATCTTCATGTTTTTCTGACGTAGTGATAATCTGTGAACGGATCGGAGCTGGTGTAAAGAGTCGTAAGATATAAGGGGCATCGTCTAGTGTTCCATATAATTCAAAGAAGCATGTTCCTAATTTCACAAAAAATAAAGAAGGTAAAATTAATGTTTTTGCATATCATCATAAAACACAACAACCATTGGTGATTCCATGACAACAACAACCACCACGGAATAGATTTGACGAACCTCCGAGAAAATTTGATCCTCTCCCGATGCCGCATAGTTAGTTATTACAATACTTACTCAAGGCGTCTTTAGTAGAGTTGAAGCCATTAGTTCCTCCCATTGGGAAATGTTGTACCCCAATTTCCCCCTAAGATTCACTTATACTTCATAGCATTGCATTACACAAAGATCAAATGGTTTCTCTCTCTCTCTCCCTCTCTCTGTCTCCCTCTCTCTCTCTTATCTTTGGGTTTGCCTTTGGGAGATCACCAAACACCATTGAATGTATGTCATGATTGATGTTTGACTAACAATATTGTGTATATACTTCACTCTCTAAATGTTGTACGTGAATTGTGCAATGGTGCACAAGTCTCTTATTCAAGGAGTCAATAGGTTCATGTATTTATTTCCATGCCTTATCTCCTCAGTTCCCAAGATTTTTGAAAGTATTATCTTCCATTTAATATTTCTCTTGTCATAAGTTATGGTCTCTCGTCTTGAGTATATGCTTCATGTTTGAAAGAGATCATCAAATTCAAATAATTCACCATTTTATGGCCATCTACCTTGAATTAGGGTTTTGGACTTCCGAGGATCATATCTTGGTGTTTGTATGAAGTTTGTGGATGATTTCAAATTCATTTGATCCTCAAGAGGACTTATAATATGAATATTCTTGGGTCCAAGGAGTTTGATTGACAAGAATATTGTTTTAGAAGTCTGTGATTGCGCACTCTCTCTATTGATGCTTCATTTATCTTGTATGACTTCAAAGGATCATAACTTGGGCATACCTTGTATTCTTGAGCTCATTTTTCTTTCACAATGAACCTAAGGATGTCTAACATAACTTAGTTCAATTGGTAAGAAGAGAAAATGCTTGGAATTTTGCCTATGAAGTCAAAAGATTACAAGTCCTTGATGAATTTCTCAATTGTTGGTCAATCAACTTCAAAAGATCATATCTTGATCATCATTTATCACCTTGAGGTCATTTTTTTAATCAAAAATCTTGAGGATGTGAAATTTATCTCCATATAATTTTTAAAGATTGAAAGTGTTTGGAAGTTGTTTGAAGAAATCAAAAGATTATAGGTCATTTCATGAAATTTCATAAACTTCACAAGACCATAACTTGCTCAATTTTGGAGTTTTTGGTTGGTTCTTTTGAAAATTCTCTTTGAGATATCTACTTCATTTCATCTTTGAAAATCAAGAGCAAATTTTGAATGGAAGGCCATTTTGGATTAAAACATTATAGGTCATTTTTTTGCCAAACTTAGAAATTTTTGTAAGTATGAAAAAGTCAGTTTGTTTTTGGTGATTTCAAGAGGATGTAACTTCCATCTCAGGATGCCAAATGCTACATTTCCAAGTGTATTGTAAAGTTTGTAATCTCAGTTTTCCATAGAGTCCAAGAGTGCATCATAAAGATCCTTGAGTGATGAGAACCATGGTTGCAAAGAGGTCATCGTGAAACTGATTTTTTTGCTTGAAATCAGATTTTGTTTTCAATAATGTGGCTTCTAATGACTAAATTGATGCGCGTTTTTTACTTAAACATGATTAGAAAAGTTGTCAAGCTTGATTAGAGGGATAAAACGCACGATTTGGCATAGTTTTGACAACATGCAAGTCACACTTTGCTCATGATGCAGGTATGCACGATTTCACTCCAAATTGCATCATACACCCTCTCTTTTGATCCCATTCACTTCTCCTATAAATAAGCGAGTAATTCCACTCATTTCCTCAAGCTTTGATAGCCAAAAAACCCCTGCCAAACTCCCTCTCGAATCAGATTTTCTGCAACTTCATTTTCACTCTCAAAGCCATTCAAGATTGAAATTAACCATTCAATCTTCTTCCTTGAACCTCACTGAAGCTAACAGAACAAGAATAGTTCCTGGAAGCTTCCTGAATCGTGCTATCCAAGTGTAGTTTCAGAGCTCTGAAAGTGAACTTCGTTCAGGTAGGAATCTCTATCAAATCTTATAAAATAAAGCATCATTGTACTCTCCTCATCTCCCTGATCCTTGTGATCTTCACCATTTGCATTTTCATCAAGTATTGACTGAGAAATTTTGGAAACAAGTGCTTGTTATTATTTCTGATTTTTCCAAATTGTTCATGGTACGAGTGAAATAAATTCTTCGCGAGGGTACCATTAGAATGGTCTTGAAGAGACGAAGCGAATGACACCGGTCTGAAGAATTTATTTCACAGTTTGAGAATCGAGCATGGATGATGGCTGGAGGTTGAAGACGACCTATGTGTCTGTCTTCAACCAATGAGGGTTTGACATATAATTTTTTTGAATTCAATCCAGTGCATTTGCTCCATCGTGCGCACGTTATAGGAGCCATTGGAGCTGATTACTTTTATTAGTCAATATCGATCCAACGCGTAACATTATTCCTTGTTTTATTTTTAAAATTTTGCAATACGGTGTGAAAATCAAGGAGGTCCATATCAAGCACAACACACCATGTCCATTGGATGTGTTACTAACGCATTTTGACTATGATCAGATGGTCCACATTTTTTGGCTTTTATTTTATTTTCTGATTTTATATTTTAAATGTTTTAAACTTCAAAAAATCATATAAAATTCATTTTTGACTAAAAAATTATGAAAATTCACAAAAATATTTTGAAATACTATCTTTCTGAATTTTATTTTTTCATAATTTTATTTCCAGATTTGATATTTTTTTTATGATTTTGCTCTTTTATTTGATGTTTTTTATTGTTTTAACATTTTTTTGACATTTTTAAATTCTGGAAATTATGGAAGGATCTAATAGTCATTTGACAAATACTGGTGACTTCATTCTATTTTTATTTTTGATTTTACTATTTTTTTCTTCCATTTTTGGTTTATTTCACCTTTTATTTTATTTTATTTTCTAAAAATATTTTATGACTTTAAATAATTCTTAAAAAATTTGCCAACACTTGATGAAAAAAATACTATTTATGTATTTCGTCAATAAAGTCCAATTAAATAACTTAATTTCAAAATCACTTTTAATCCTTTTGTTAGATTTTTGTTTTCATTTTATTTTGCTGACTTTTGAATTTATTTTAGAGTCACAAATTTCCTTAACATCAATGGAATTTGGGTTTTGATAGGTCTCTGGACCAAATCCGCCAAGAGAGTTTATTGATTTTGACGAAGTAAGACCAAAATAAATTCATCTGATGGAAAATAAAA
This sequence comes from Vicia sativa, assembly GCA_021764765.1. Taxonomy (NCBI): domain Eukaryota; kingdom Viridiplantae; phylum Streptophyta; class Magnoliopsida; order Fabales; family Fabaceae; genus Vicia; species Vicia sativa. The sequence continues at coordinate 155,636,707 of CM038792.1, forward strand.
TTAAAAATCATTTTCTTCTTCTTCATCTTATTTTTCTTTTGTCCCGATTTGGAGAAACTGATCAATTGGTGGCATGAACTTTAATGTTCTAACATAAGCCCCAAAAGATGATTTGAGCTTTGATCATGGTTCAACACCTATGACACTTGTCGTGTGGTCACGTTGATTTCTAATCAAGCTTCTGGCAAGTTTCCACCAACCTTGTCCATTTGAAATTCTCAACCATCTTTGATCAAGTGATGTGATAATTCTAAAACCGGTGATATACTTGACAAAAAAAATTGAAACTTGTCATGTGGTCACGTTGATTTTATCAAACTTCTGGCAAGTCTTCATGCGTAAGTTTCAAGATGGTCACATTGCTGACGACTAACAATTAACAATTTGATTATATACTTGACAAGTTTCAAGATGGTCATCTTGCTAACCTTTATTAATTGCTTTTTATTTTCCGCTCTTTACTTTTCAGCTTTTACTTTTATACTCTTTATTTTTATGCACCTTTAATTTCAGCATTTACATTTCATATCATTTTTCTTCTTTGCTCACTTGAGAATTTATTTTCTATGTCATTTTTCCTTTGCTCATTTATTCATTTTATTTTCTTGTTATTTTCAATTTGCTCACTTGAGATTTATCTTTATCTTCCAAGATACCTAATAATTCAACTTAAACATAAAAAACTTTAAATTGGACTTGGTTACTATCCTTGTGCTTGAAGTTTGATCTTTTGACTTAGGATTAAGACATCTACCTCAGCTTGGAGATTTTTGTACCCTTGGTGTTATTCTGTCTTACTTGGTTATTATCTTTGTATGCAGGTTATTCTGTTATACTCGATTAAGAGTAGATTTTCTCCAAATACAGCCGTTACTCTGCCTGTTTTTCTTAAGACAAGAGTTCATTTGAGGCACTGACTTATCTGAAGCTTGGTTTTTTTCTCTGGTTATTTGTTGCTTGTGTGGTAATCCAAAAAATGGGATATAATATTGGCTCTTGATGTCAAGTACTAGTTTTCTCACCCGGTTAGATCTTTCTTTACCCTTACCTTTTACTTTATGTACTTAGGTTAGCCTCCTCTCCATTATTTAATTTTCAAAATCTTTCCTGTTTTTCAAAGGATTCTTGTTTTCAAAACTCGATCCGCTTTCATAAAAAACTTGGACTTAGGTCCATGAATTTTCAAACTTCTTTTTTTAGTAAACTTTCAATTCATTTAACAATACTTTGATTTTTCTTTTCATAAGACTAAAAAAAACCTAACCTCATTCAAACTTTTTGAGATCTTTGTAACTTTTCTAAACTAACATTTTTCCTAAAACAAAGGTAAATCGATGTTGGAGGCAAGTCAAGCACAAGAGCTTCCAAAAAAGAATTTTACTGACAAGGAGGCAGAAGTATTTTTTAAGATAATTAGCAAAAGCGATTATAGGGTGATAGATCAACTTCACTAAACCCCGACCAAGATTTCAATACTCTCGTTGCTTATCAACTCAAAAGCACATCGGTATTCTTTGATGAAAATTTTAAGTTCTACCAATGTGGAAAAGGAGATTTCAGTGGTTCGGTTTGATAATATTTTGGCCAACTTAACAACATGACCACAATTAGGTTTCAATGACAGTGAGATACCTCCACAAGGTAGAGCTCACAATAAGGCATTATATATTTCTATCTAGATATGGACAACCAGTTTGTCAAGGGTACTTACCGATACCGGTTCTGCCCTTAATATGCTACCAAAATCAAGTTTGATGAAGTTAAATCTAGATGGCGTGATTATAAGACCAAGTTCTACAATTGTTAAAGCTTTTGACGGTTCTCAAAGTGTCGTGTTTGGAGAAGTGTACTTTCTTGTCAAGATTGGCCTACAAATGTTTTCCATCACTTTCCAAGTGATGGATATAGAGCCCGCATATACATGTTTGCTCGGAAGACCTTGGATCCATGTTGTGGGGGCTGTCACCTCAACCCTGCATCAGAAATTGAAATTCCTTGTTGAAGGAACCTGATTGTGATTGTGATACGGTGGGAGAACTGTCTTGTTTGTTTTGCGTTTTATCGCAAATGTTGCGGATAGCAAGAGTCGCCACCGACTTCTCTTTATCTAATTAAGGGAAGGCGAAAAGAGCAGAAAAGACCTTCGTTAGATTCGAATACGGAGGGTTATGAAAAGGAAGGTATTAGCACCCTTTCCATCCGTAGTTATCTACGGGCTTTTAACTGCTTAGCTCACTTTATAAATTGCTTTCTGTGTGTGTTCGAAAAGATATTTTAAAAAGGCATTTCTCTTTGACTTTGTAATGATTCTCGCTGGAATGTATACGAAGTGTTTGGAAATGTTTTGTTTTGGAAAAGTGTTTAACTTTGTAATGATTCACGCTGGAATGTATACAAAGTGTTTGAAAAGTTTTTGAAAATAGTGTGAGGTGTAAAAAGTATTTTGATAGAGCAAGCAATTAAGAGTAACTACCTACTCAGAATGGTCATTTCCATGTTATTTTTCTTTCCTTTAGGGTAGCGCTATCCATACCATTAGTTGGTAGGTAACTCTATCCGTTGGATGTAAAGGGACATTCGAAGGGTCATCGTATGGTCATAGAAGGAAACATGTAGGGATACCTTAGCATATTCGTAGGGACGATCATCACTTTTCATAGGCAACAACTGAGGGATGAGATCATGTATTCGTAGGCAACAATCGAGGGTCATCGAGGGACTATGGTCTTTGAATTTGAAGGGACTGTGATGATATTATTCGTGAGCGTCTTAGCTAAGATATCCCTACGTTCGAGGGACATGACCATGTTTCAAAAGGCAACAAGAGAGGATACCCTAAGGGGTGTGCAAGTGTGAAGCGTGTGTTGTATTCAGATATGTTATCTTGAGATTAGAAGTGATCTAGGGTTGTTTTTAGTCTTAGCATGCAAATCCTAATTACTAGCAGTTAGATATATGTACAGAAAAGTAAAGTGCGGAATATAAAGTTCGAAAAGTAAATCCTACGCTATTACATGGTTTTGGGGCAGATACATAATAAGAGTGCGGAAAGTAAAGGCAAAAACGTAAATCTACGTTATTACATAATAAAACTTTGCGACCTATACATCTTTTCTAGAATTTGTAAATGCGAAATAGTAGAAATAAATAAAGAAAAACTGTCTAATGATAAGAGAAAATATCTAAATCCTAATTGCAAAGAAAAAATATTTTTTGACATTTTTTGGATTGATTTTAATGTAGAAAAACCTAATTTTAAGTTAATTATTAATTAATTATGAAAAAAAAATTAAATTGTGAGAAAAATAAATTATTTTTATGTCAAAAATTAATTAAATGTTTAATTAACCTAAATCTGAAAGTAAAATATTTTTGTGATTTTTGAAAAGGTTTTAATTAATTTTGCAAAGAAAACTAAATAAAAATTAAGAAAATAGAGAAAATAAGAAAAAAAAGTTAGAAAAGTGAGAAAAAGAAAGGGGTGGCTCTGGGGATCGAACCCCAGACCCCTGGGTTACCAGCCTGCACTTGTTACCATCTGAGCAAGCTGTCAATCTGTTATCAAAACACAACCAATTGATTATAAGTGTTAAAATGTGTTATATTTTGAATTTTCAAGCAAAGACAAGCCGTGGGACCCACTATGTTACGCTAGCCAATCAGATGGATAGGAATTGCCACGCACGCGGTCAGGGAGTCAACGCCGGAGTCCCTCGCTGGAACTAGGGCTCTGGTCGTCTTCTCTGACCGTCCCAAACCTGAAAAACCTGCAAAATTAATCAAATAATGAAAATAAAGAGCCCAGATCGATAGTATTGGACCCTGCAATCACGATGGTGGTGTTCTTTCGTCCTGAATCGGCTTGGAAACTGAGATTCGAAGCAACAACAAGGTTATGCCCTAACAATGGTGTAACGTGATTTGGACGTTAAACCTTGTAAACGATGGACCATATATGCTCTATGACATCTCATGAACGCGTTAGAACTGTTAGTTTCAATTAAAACACAATAGAATTTGAAATTTAAAAATAAGAAAAATATGCAATCGGAGGTTCATGGTGTGCATGATTCAGCATGTTATGGCCATGGGAAATGATGTATACTTACTCAAACTTACCTCAGAAGCACGAATGGATGGCTGGAATGGCTTGAAAGTGGCTGCAAAAGTGAACTCAAGTTTGCAAGTTTCTTTGGATTTTTTTGGAGAATTAGGGTTCTTTGTGGAGGCAAAGGTTCGTTCTCTTTGTGGTCTGATCTTATTGTGTACTTATATAGGAGGGTAGAATTAGGTCAACAAAAAAAGGAAATATATGGCCTTGAATGCACAAAATATTTGATTGAAAATTTTATCAAATCTTTCCAAAAATGGCTCAATATTGCCTTAATGCTTCTTGCACGAATTTGACAGCTTGCATGGGTTATATTGGACCTCAAGACAAGTAGAAACCAATCCCAACTTGTTATAACCTTGCTCTTTACATTTTATTTTATTTAAATTGAATTTAAATGATTTAATTCCAAAATAAATTAAATAAATGGAAAGGAGGCGTGTAAATGGACTTAGGGGTCATGGATATTCTCAAGAATAAGTATGGATCATGAAAACTTAAGCCCATTTGAAAAATATTTGCATTTGCTAGGTATTTTTCTTTGTGCACCTCCTCAAAAATGTCAAACTTGCACGATTTGTATCTTGCCCAATTTTAAACATTTTTTAGTGTTCTTGGACTTTTTAGAAATATCAAGATGTCCTATAAACACTCCTTTTTGTTTCATCTTCATTGAAGTTTCCATGTTCATGTACACTTCTTTGCAAAAATGACTTTTTGTTGACTTTTAGAAGGACCTGTAATATTTTGATCCATAACTTCCAAATGAAGCATTTTTGGCCAAAGCTTGTGAGACATGAAGTTGTAGAGAATTGAATTCCCTTTAAAATGAGATTTGGTGGAAAAATTTCTGATAAAGTATGTGAAAGTTATGCTTGGTCAAAGTTCTGTTGACTTTTCTCTTTAAAACCCTAATTTAGAAACTTTAACTTTTGATCAAATCTTAACTTTCCTTGAGGAATCATGGTCAACCCTTGATCAAATGATGAATATTACTTCAAAATATTGATGTTGACCAAAAGTTATGAAGTTTGACTGTATGTTGACCACAATTGACTTTCTGTCCAATACAATTGATTTTCAACCATCTAAGCAATTGGATGAGCAAATTTGACTTGTAAGGCTTGAAACTTGACATAGTGATCCCTTGAAGCATATGATGAGGTATGATGACCACTTGGAGCCTTGGAAATTCATTCTGACTTGAGAGAATCAAAACCCTAGTTTGGATTGTTTGCGAGAAGAGGGTTTGTATGGTGAACCCTTGTGAAATCCTTAAGTATGGAGATGTGAATTGTCTTGAGAAGTAAGAGGGCAAATTTTTGGGTATAACAGTAATCAATGGAGAAAATGTCATCTTTGTAAGTCACATAGAGTCCTATAACTATATAAGTATGGATGAAGATTACATAGCAACTCCATTCCAAGCCCTAGAGATTGCTTTTATGGTAACTCTACCAGTGGAGAAAATCACGAAATCGGGCACTGCTATGGCATTATGGAAAAATTTACAAACAATGGTGGGAGGCCGTACATACGAAGGTTGGGGAAAGCTTATGGAGATACCTGAGAAGAAAGATCATTTTGGTTTGGGCTACGAACCATCAATGGCTAATATGAAGGGAAATGAGTAGTTTCCTCCCATCCAGGAAACCTTCATCAGCAAAAGAGTGGAGCATGGTGGGCAAGTGGCAATGATATCCAACAAGAGCAACATCAAGGGAGCATCCATCTTCATTTGTGAATGTGCTCCAGGCGAAGAACTCAAGAACTGGATAGTCGTGGAGACTCCATAGATCTTTTTCTATCCAAAGTGATTTTTATGTTTTTGAAAAAAAATCATATGTCATGCCCGCGGTATAAGGGTTAGCTTGTAAGGGCCCCCGTTTAATTTTAGACGATTATTTTTTCAATTAATAAAAGTTGTGTTTGAATTCAATTAAGATCCCTATCTTTCTTATGCATTTATCTTTTATCTTTTAAAAATCACAATACTTTCTTCATATACATTTTCCAATTCATATTCTAAAATGCACCAAAACATGATAAAATGTGTAGATCTACATCTAAATTCCCCGATAATGATACTACTAGCATCCAATATGATTTTGATGAACCAATTAACCAAACTGAAGAGGTATAACAATTAGAACAAAAAGCAGATAGTATACAACGTGTCATACCCCAAAATTTTCTCTCCTACTTCTCAAGACAATTCACATCTCCATACTTAAGGATTTCACAAGGGTTGACCAGACAAACCCTCTTCTAAGCAATCAATCCAAACTAGGGTTTTGATTCTCTCAAGTCAGAATGAATTTCTAAAACTCCAAGTGGTCACCATACCTCATCATATGCTTCAAGGGATCACCATGTCAAGTTTCAAGCCTTACAAGTCAAATTTGCTCATCCAATTGCTCAGATGGTTGAAAATCTTGGACATAAAGTCAACTGTGGTCAACATACAGTCAAACTTCATAATTTTTTGTCAACATCAATATTTTGAAGTAATATTCATCATTTGATCAAGGGTTGACCATGATTCCTCAAGGAAAGTCAAGATTTGACCAAAAGTCAAAGTTTCTAATTAGGGTTTTTCAGACAAAAGTCAATAGAACTTTGACCAGACATAACTTCCACATACTTTATCATAAATTTTTCCACCAAATCTCATTTTGAAGGGAATTCAATTCTCTACAACTTCATGTCTTACAAGCTTTGGCCAAAAATGCATCATTTGGAAGTTATGGATCAAACATTACATGTCCTTCTAAAAGTCAACAAAAAGTCACATTTTTGCAAAGGAGTGTTCATGAACATGGAAACTTCAATGAAGATGAAACCAAAAGGAGTGTTTAGAGGACATCTTGAGATTTCTAAATAGTCCAAGAACACGAAAGAATGTTGAAAATTGAGCAAGATATAAATTGTGCAAGTTTGACATTTTTGAGGAGGCGCATAAAGAAAAATACCTAGCAAATGCAAATATTTTTCAAATGGACCTAAGATTTTATGATCCAAACTTGATTTTGACATTCTCCATGGCATGAAAACTCAAATACACGCCCTCCTCTCATTTATTTGATTTATTTTGGAATTAAATCAATTTAATTCAATTTAAATAAAATAAAATAAAATACAAGGAGTGAGGTCATGACATGTTGGGCTTATTTTCCAAGCATCTTGAGGACCAAGGAAGCCCATGCTAGCTGTCAAATTCGTGCAAGACTTGATAGGCAAGATTAGAGACCAAAAAAGGCAATATTTGGTATTTATTTTCAAGGAATTATATCTTAACCAATGCAAGATATTTTCTCCTTTTGTTAACCTAATTATACTCTCTTATAAATACCTCACAAGATCAGAAGTCAAGAGAGGAAAAAAGAGGACGAATCCTTGCCTCCACAAAGAACCCTAAAGCTCTCAAAATTCTCTCAAAAACTTGAAAATTCGTATCACAATTTCCAGCCTCTTTCAATTAATTCCAAGCACAGAAACATGCTCCTGAGGTAATATAGAGTAAGAATGAATCATTATCCATGGTTATAACACGTTAAATCATGCCATCCATACACCTCTGTTTGCATTTGTTTCATAAATTCGTATTCTACTTTGCATTGTGTTTTACTTGAAACTAATGATTCTAATGTGTTCCTGAGATATCTTAGAGCAGGTTTAACCCATTGTTTGCAAGCTTTGATGGAAGGAACATAAAACACCATTGTTAGGGCATTAACCTGTTGTAGCTTCGTATCTGTATTTCCAGGAACTTTCAGGTCAAACGGAGGCCACCATTGAACTCGTAACCCTCAATTTAGGGGGTAGGGTCCTCCTTGTTCATTTATTTGTTTTGTTTTTTAGGTTGCTAGAAACAAGCTCGTCGGAGAAGACGAATGGAACTAGGGCTCCGGCGTCCCTCCGACCCTCTGACTCGTTGACTCAGGCGTGGCATGGATCTGTTGGTCCATTTGAATCCAGGGGTCCCACCGCGCGCGTTTTGCTTTACTTTGGATTTTCTAGAATTAGTGTGACTTATATATTTATCCATGTAACCTTTTGAATGGATGTATCACCGCCCCAGCGGTCTACCATGCGCGCACTCAGTCTCTCTCTCTCTCTCTCTCTCTCAAGGCACGAGTTCGAACCCTGCCTTTTGTCAAAGTTTTCTAACATTTTTTCTGATTTGATAACGCAACTCCCAGAAGTTCTGGTAGAAACGATAACGGCAAGTTTCTAGAAGTTTTGGAAGGAACGATTTCCAGAAGTTCTGGAAGATACAGGTTTCCAGAAGTTCTGGAAGGAACTACCATACAGGTTTCCAGAAGTTCTAGAAGGAACTACTATACAGGTTTCTAGAAGTTCTGGAAGGAACGATTCACAGAAGTTCTAGAAGATACATGTTTCCAAAAGTTCTTGAAGGAACTACCATACAGGTTTCCAGAAGTTCTGAAAGGAACTACTATACAGGTTTCCAAAAGTTCTGGAAGGAACGATTCACAGAAGTTCTGGAAGGAATGATTTCCAGAAGTTCTGGAAGGAATGACTTCCAGAAAATCTGGCAAGGTAAGTTAACGCAGTTCCCAGAAGTTCTGGCAAGGAACGATGACCCAATTTCCAGAAGTTCTGGAAAGAGTGAGCTAGAAGTTCTGGGACGAACAAAGCCAGAAGTTTTGACAAAAAACACAAAAATAATTTATTTTTCTATTTTCCTATTAATTTTCTTAACTAATTTATTTTCTTTTCAATTATCTTTTGAATTATTTTCTAAAACTCTAAAAAATGTTTAATTTTAGATTTAGGTTTCAAAAACCTTTATTTAATTTTTGACACAAAAACATTTTATTTTTCTTCATATTTAAATCATTTTTCTAATTAAATACTAATTAATTAGAATTATGTTTTTCTTTAATTAAAATCAATCACAAAAAACTCCAAAAGTAATTTCTTTTCTAGTAATTAGAGCTGCTAACCTAAAAAACATTTTCACTAACATTTTCTTATTATTCTGATTATCTATTTACTTTTCCGCATTTAAATTCTAAAATCGATGTATAGGTCGCAAGGTCATTATTGTAATAGTGTAGGATTTATTTTCCACACCTTTACATTTCCGCACTCCTTATTATGTATCTGCCCCAAAATCATATAATAGCGTAGGATTTACTTTCTGCACTTTACATTTCCGCACTTTATTTTCTGTACATATCTAACTGCTAGTAATTAGGCGTGTATGGTAAGATTAAAAACAACATAGATCACTTCTAATCACAAGATAAATATCAGAATACAACACACTCTTCACACTTGCACACCCCTTAGGCTATCCTCTCTTGTTGCCATTCGAATAAATGGTCATGTCCCTCGAACGTAGGGATATCTTATCTAAGATGCTCACGAATAAAATCATCATAGTCCCTTCGGTACAAAGATCATAGTCCCTCGATGACCCTCGATTATTGACTACGAATACATGATCTAGTCCCTCGATTGTTGCCTACAAAAGTGATGATCGTCCCTACGAATAAGCTAAGGTATCCTTACATGTTGCCTTCTATGACCATACGATGACCCTTCGAATGTCCCTTTACATCCAACGGGTAGAGTTACCTACCAACTAATGGTATGGATAGCGCTAACCTAAAGGAAAGCAAAATAACACGAAAACAACCATTCTGAGTAGGTAATAGACTCTTAATTACTTGCTCTATCAAATACTTTTTACACCTCACACTATTTTCAAAAACTTTTCAAACACTTTGTATACATTCCAGCGTGAATCATTACAAAGTTAAACACTTTTCCAAAATAAAACATTTCCAAACACTTCGTATACATTCCAGCGAGAATTATTACGAAGTAAAAGTGAAATGCCTTTTCAAAAATATCTTTTCAAACACACCCAGAAAGCAATTTATAAAGTGAGCTAAGAAATTAAGAGCATGTAGATAACTACGGATGGAAAGGATGCTAATATCTTCCCTTTTCACAACTGCCTCACGTACTCAGAATCTAACAAAGGTCTTTTCATGTTCTTTTCGCCTTCCCTTAATTGGGTAAAAGAAAAGTTGGTGGCGACTCTTGCTATCTGCAACATTTGCAATAAAAAGCAAAACAAACAAGTCAGTTTTCCCACCGTATCACACAACCATACAAAGAAGCACTCAAGACCATCAATCTTGGGATCAATAAAGATCCGAAAGAGATCAAGCTAGGGGCAACCTTGGAGGAAAACATCAAGGAAAGAATGATTAAGATCCTACATGAGTATGTGGATATATTTTTCTAGTCCTACCGAGATATGACAGGATTAGATACAGACATCGTGGTTCAGAAACTAACACTCAATGAGGGTTGTGCTCCAGTAAGACAGAAACTCAAGAGGACTCGTTCATACATGGCTAACAAGATTCGAGAAGAGGTTCTCAAACAATTTTACGTAGGGTTCTTGGAAGTGGTAGATTACCCATCTTGGATAGCTAACATTGGGCCAGTACCCAAGAAAGATGGTAAAGTACGCATCTGTGTAGATTATCGAGATTTGAACAAAGCAAGTCCTAAAGACGACTTCCCGTTACCTCATATTGATGTTTTGGTGGATAATATGGCTCAAGTTTCAATATTCTCATTCATGGATGGTTTCTCAGGTTATAATCAGATCAAGATGGCACCCGAGGCTATGGGAAAAACACCTTTCATGACTCCTTGGGCACCTTTTGTTACAAAGTAATGCCTTTCGGTTTGAAAAAATGCAGGGGAAACTTATCGACGAGCAATGGCCACGTTGTTTCACGACATGTCCCACAAAGAGGTTGAGGTATACGTAGATGATATGATTGCCAAATCCCATACGGAGGAGGATCACATCATTCACCTATAGAAACTGTTTGAACACCTACGAAAGTTCAGATTAAGGTTGAATCCAAACAAATGTACATTTGGTGCCAGGTTAGGTAAACTATTGGGTTTCATCATAAGTTAATGTGGTATTGAGGTAGATCCTGACAAGGTGAAAGCCATACAAGAAATGTTAGCTCCGAGAACAGAAAAAGAGGTTCGTGGTTTGTTAGGACAGTTGAACTATATCTCTTGGTTCATATCGCACCTAACTGCCACTTTAGAGCCTATATTCAAATTACTTTGGAAGAATCAAACAGTGGAATGGAACAACGATTGCCAAACAACCTTTGAAACTATAAAACAATATTTGCAAGAATCACCAATCTTGATGCCACCAGTTCTATGGAGGCCACTTATGATGTACTTAAAAGCGCTTGACGGATCTATGGGATGTGTATTGGGTCAACATGATGAAACAGGTAGAAAAGAGCAGGTGATCTACTACTTGAGCAAGAAATTTACTAATCGCAAAACACGGTATTCACTCCTCGAGAAGACTTGTTGTGATTTGGCTTGGGATACTAAGCACTTAAGACAATACATGTTAACTCATACCACGATGTTAATAGCAAGAATGGATCCTTTGAAGTATGTGTTTGAAAAACCAGCTCTTACAGGAAGAATTGCTCGATGATAGATGTTATTATCTAAACATGACGTCCACTATGTTACTCAAAAGGCTATACAGGGAAGTATACTAGTAGATCATTTAGCTTATCAACCATTGTCGGAATATCAAGTCATGAAGTTTGACTTTCCAAATGAAGATGTCATGGCTATAACTGACTACGAGATACTAGGACCCGACGAAGGACCTGAACTAGGAGCACATTGGACACTCATGTTCGACGGTGCTTCAAATGCTCTAGGACATGGTATTGGGCTGTATTGACTTCCCCGAAACATTATCACAAACCTTATACGACGAGGATATGTTTCGATTGCACCAAAAACATTCATGAATACGAAGCTTGTATCTTGGGTTTAGAAGCTGCTATTGATCTAAGGATCAAACACCTTAAAGTTTTTGGGGATCTTGCATTGGTCATATATCGAGTCAACGGTGAATAGGACACCAGGCATCCTAAACTAATTCCGTATCGGGGTTATATTTTAAAGTTATCTAAAGAATCTAGAAAATGTCTCGATAATTGACAAGCACTCTACGAAAGCTAGCTACGAAGTTCTTCTTAAATTGGGATGTTTTGTACAAAAGAAATTATGATACAATGTTACTCAGGTGTGTGGAAAAACATGAGGCAAATACTCTTATGAGAGAGATTCACGAAGGAACCTTTGGAACCCATAAAATGGGAATGCCATGGCAGAAAAATTCTAAGAGTAGGGTACTATTGGTTGACAATGGAAGCTGATTGCTACCATTATACGAAGACATGTCATAAGTGCCAACTCCATGCTGACAAGATGCATGTACCATCGACTCCTTTGAATGTCCTAAGTTCATCTTGGACGTTCTCGATGTGGGGAATTGACATGATCATAATGTTGAACCAAAGGCTTCTAATGGACATTGTTTCATATTAGTCGCTATTGATTAATTTACCAAGTGGGTAGAAGCTGCGTGCTACGCCAATGTGACAAGACAATTAGTTACTCAGTTCATCAAGCAGAATCTTATATGCACATACAAGGTTCCAAGCAGGATTATTACTGATAATGGGTCAAATATAAACAACAAAATGATGAAGTAATTGTGTGATGACTTCAAATTTGAACATCATAATTCCTCACCATATCGACCCAAGATGAACGGGGCCGTCGAAGCTGCCAATAAAAATATCAAAAAGATCATTCAGAAAATGGTGAAGACATATAAAAATTGGCACAAAATGAAGGGTGCCTAACACTATTCCTCACCCTATTCCTAAACCTTTAATCTAAACCCTAGTATCCTTGTGAACAAGGTAGATGAAGGGTGCCTAACACATTCCCTTCATCTAAAATGAATTAAGAACTTAGAATCTCTGAATTAGTTTTAGGTTTATTCCGTTAATCTCTAGTCTTTAGACAAAAATTAATGGAGGAAGCTCAAATATTTTTAGCCGGTTGCTACAACTATGAAGGCAAAGAATAAATAGTTAATTATTTTTCAGATGTTGATTGGTGTGGAGATAAGGAAGATATAAGAAGCACAATTGGATATTTCTTTCAAGTATTTGGTGCCCCAATCTCATAGTGCTTGAAAAAGCAACATGTGGTGGCATTATCACATTGTGAAGCTGAATATATAGCAGGATCCCATGTTGCATGTCAAGCAATCTAGATCAGACCATTACTTGACAAAATGATTTTCAAAGTGAAGAAACCTCTTGTGTTGCAAATTGACAACCAGTCAACTATAAATTCGACGAAGAATCAAGTTTTGCATGGAAGAAGTAAGCATATCGAAGCTAGATTTCACTTCTTAAGAGAAAAGGTAAATCAAGGTGAACTTGAAGTAAGGCATTGCTCAAGTTAAGCACAGTTGGCCGATATCTTCACCAAAGGATTGAAGATCGACATATTCCTGAATTTGAGAAATACATTAAGAATAGTTCATATTGACTATGATTAACGTAGGTTCGACGACTTGGATTATAAAGGTTATGTTGAGATATTAGATATAAAATCAAATATAGTCCAAGTTAGATATGTTGAGATATTATATATAATATCAAATATAATTCAAGTTAGATATGTTGAGATATTAGATATAATATCAAATATAATGCAAGTTGGTAAGCCCAAACCCAATTATGGTTGTATATAAACAATCATAGTTTGTATCATTATTAATACAATTCAAGTGAATAATATAATCCTTATTTTCTTTATTCTCTCTCTTTCTCTTCTCACTAAGAGTGTCTCACACACTAACAATGGGCATATATGCTTTTCCATCCATAATATATTGGATTGAAGATCTAAATGAAGAAGTTAATCTAAGGTCACCATTAAAAATACAAAAATAAAAGAAATCATCATATAGAATCAGAACAGTCAGGATTAAACTGTCATCGTACAACGACTTAAACTGTCATCTCCTTTCGAAAGAGAGCAAAAGGGGCGGTGGCTCTAAGTTGAATTGGTGGAAATATTTGGTTGCATCGGGCAAGAGGAATCAAACAAATTTTTGGTAACAATCGTCTCTTTTCTTTGGGTTGTGGTTTTGCGATTCCTTTTTGGCACGCTAAGTGGGTTAGGAATATGGTTCTAAAGGAGGAGTTTCCTTCTGTTTACGCAAGTAGCAAGCGGAAATTTGTTAATGTCGAGGAAATGAGAGACATAATTGATAATGTTTGGTCTTGGGGTCAGTTTGGTTTATCAGTTTCCATTTTTGTGTTACTGTATAGTGAGGTTCAAGAGATGTTTTGGGTCCTGGTTCAGTTTTCTCCGCATCCATGTGTTGTTAATTGTGTTCGTTGGCATCCCGAACCCCTTTAGGGCTTCTCGTCAAGAAACCGTTACATTTCTCAGTTAGATGATTCGTTAGAAGTGCAGGTCGCAAGTGTTCTTGAGAAAGCCTTTATTTCTCTGTGGAAATTTAAAGATCCTTTTCGTATAAAATCTTTTGGTTGGAGGAGTTTATTGGACATGTTAGCTTCTAAGGAACAATTGTTTTAGAGGGGAATTCTTGTCTCTCTGTTCGGTCTCACTTGTGTTTTATGCTCTGAGGCGAATCAAAATTTGGTTCACCTTATATTTTCCCGTTCTGTTTCTATTTGTGTTTGGTCCATGATTGCGGATTGTGTGGGAAAGAAAACTTTGAATCTTGAATATGTTTGTGGTTGTTTTTCATATTAACATGAGTTTTTCAAATCCAAGAAGATGATAAGTGGAAAAGAAAATGAGGTTTGGTTGGCAGTCACATGGTCTTTGTGGAGGGCTAGAAATGATGTCGTGTGTGACAACGTCAGAAGTAGTGTGTCGGACATTGTTTGGAGTATCTAAATGTTGGTTTGGAAGTAATCTTTTATAGGAGATATTTCTTTGGTCAATTGTAATTTTTATGAGTTTAGTAAAGCCCATTTATTTTATTTAGTTTAAGATTCATTTGGATGAAAAAAAATTTTCTCTCAAAATTTTTATCGTTTTTATAATCGTGTTAAAGTATCTCATTATTCTTTTTAATATAATTTGTTTAAAATAAATCGAATGATCAGAATTTTAAAGAAAGAATTTCATATCATTGAGATCTCTAAGAAGAGTTTGAGTCCCCATAAAAAAGACATAGCAAAAACGGAAAAAAATATTATTTTAATATTTGAAATTTGATTTTAATTTCTAAAGTTTTTTAAAAATCAAAAGTCAAACGGATTTTAATTTTTAAATAAAAAAAAGAATTATGTTTATGTAAGAGTTTTAAACTTAAAGCAGAGACTTTAGAGCATGATGGTCTCCAAACAAACTTTGTAAAACATTTTTGATTATATTGAATCTTGATATATTTTATTTATGATATTTGCAAGGTTTGTGTTTCATCACCAGATAGAGATTATTTATGATATTTGCAAGGTTTGTGTTTCATCACCAGATAGAGAAAAGGAGGGAACAGAAGGGTATCGATAATTGAAGCAAGTTCTGCAATTTTGATCTCGCCGCGTAAGTCTCCTAACTAAATGTAATGGCTTTGATTCAAAAGAAGATCAAAAGGGGATGTAGCTCAGATGGTAGAGCGCTCGCTTAGCATGCGAGAGGTACGGGGATCGATACCCCCGCATCTCCATCTTTTGCTATTGTTTTTCGCATGATGGAGCAATCTGTTGCCATGTTTTTGTTGGAAATCTACGAAGGAGCGGTCAACAGTTACTGGAAGGAAGGAAGGAAGAAGATCGACCGGTCTCCATTGCTGAATTTTTAGTTGCCCTGTACTCATGAGCTACAACTTTTGGGTGTAAGGTTTTAAAAATTGGTGGAGTTCGATCGCATAAAGGTTTTCGCAATTTTAATCGGTACAGGTGTTGACAATGATTGCGGTTTTCAGTGTGCCAATTAAGCACAACTTGTTCTTTAACATAAAAATGGCGAATAATGGGATACAATATTGGGTGTTAATGGGATACAATATTGGTATCGGCACCCGCTGATACTATATTTATTTTCTCAAAACTTAGATGATCTTATTATTTCTATAGTAACATTAGATTATAAGCCTTAAACTTGATTATATGGGTTTTGATGGTTTGGTTGTACATTTTGTGCAGGGTGTTGATCAAACATTGCTGAGTTTGAGGCCTGATGGTGGCGTATAAAGTATGCTTCTCTGTTGCAACATCAAAACAATGACTTCAAACTCCCGATTTTATTATGGATCAATCCCTTCCTTTTTACTTTTACATGATTTCAGTTTCGGTTTCGCCTAAATATAGACATGATCATTGCTATTAAATCAGCAAAAAATCCACTAGCTTCACTAACACTCATATCTGTTACTTCAGACCATGGATATGACTTCACTGGTTTGGTTGCTTCAAGAAGAATCTCCAATGGAATCTTCGGTTTTGACCTTTCCATAGGTACCGTGTAATGATAGTATTTCTCTGGGTCTGGACAATAATCCTGCATAATTTTACATTTGATTATTTCACTTCACACGCAACGGAATATGAAAATATCAACATCGTTTAATTAACATTACCTGATCAGCATGCATCTTTTTTACAAAGATTTTGAATATATCAAAGTTTTGTTTCTGGAATAATTCTTCTGTCAAACGTAGGTATGTGACTCCATACATCCTTAGTTTTGGAGGGCCCTTTTTGTTAACACCATTCGGTCTAGCATTTAGAAGGATTTGGTTGTAAGCTTCAATGTCATACCTTGAAGTGCATTTTCCCAGCTACTTCAAGGTTCTCTCTCCATCCTCCACTCAGAACCTACAAGTAAATACACAAACTCTATATGAATCTGCTGAGGCGTGTTAGATTAGAGCTCAAGTTGGAATAGATTACTTGCTGAACAAGTTCCTGGGCACAACTTTTGGCTTCTTCTGGTTGCTCGAATTTCTCATCTCAAGACATGTGAAATTCAAAATAGCATTATGCCTAGAGAACATCCTTGCTATGGGACGGTATCCATCTCTGTCACTTAAGTTGTAATATCCTGAAGTAAGCTCTGTCGCATGGCTTCCAGTTTTATACCACCAGTGGATTCCAGCAATCTGTTTTGTATTAAACTTTCAGCTTATTGATGTGAAAAAAATTGAATTGCTAGTTTAACATACATGTTCATATATATCAGACGTCGAAACTCGTGAACCACAAATTTTGAGGTTGTTAACAACATAAAACTTTGGTTGATCTCATTCGAATTTGTGGTCGGTGAATTTCAACACCTGGTATATCCATTAACAATCTATTTGAAATGTGTTAACAGCTTAAATTGTTGTTGCAAAAATTGTCTGATGTTCAAATAACCAAACTAAATATTTGAGAGTTTACTTTTGCTGCTAACTTCACTTTGCAACCTAGGAATACTTTGTTGGCTTCATCCAAGATATCATCACCATGTGTCAGCAACTTGTTGGAATACCAAGTAAGAAAAAATTTCCCTTTCTCTGTTTGATAAGTTCCCTTTGATCTGAAAAATTCAGTAGATTCAGGTATGTCATTACATAATCCTGCATTATCTGGCAGCTCCCATTCAGGATGGCCTGCCTTTGTTGCAGCCTCTTTGAAATCAGCTTGAAGATATTTATCATAGCACTGCAACATTTCAAGTGCAAGTACATAAAATTTCAGAACCAATAATGTTTATGTTATTGATATGAGCAGTAAATAGATATCGTCTAGTTGAAATCCTATTTTGTTTTGGATTCGAATACTCTCCATCGACGCAATGGTGCAGCGTGAGAGAATCTGAGTCCATTTGTTTTCAATGCAATGTTACGTGGAAATGTGCATAAATTTCTACGACAAAAATGTCACAAACTCACGTTAAATTCTCCGATACCAGGAAATTTCCACCCTAGACAATCTGAATAAGAAGGGTATCTGAGTTCTCCAGCAGGGCCGAGTCCTACTTCAATATCGATCAGTAGTTCAGATTCTAAGAAATCTGCCATATTCTCTCTAAAACTCTTCATATAGTCCCTATACATCTGAATGGGAGTTCTTCCATTAAAGAAAGGTTTATCATCCACACCAAGTGAAATACATTCCTTATTCCGAATTCCTGTACGGTTGGTGTAAAAGATATCAGGATCTGATTCCCCGACTTCAATTACCCATTTAGGTAATGGAATGAAAACAGAATCTCCAACATTTCCTCCACATTGATGAAACGACATTATAGCTTGTAATTTCAGTTTGCAATCCTGAACAAGCTGAAACAAGGACCTGTAACCTGACCAATCATACTGCTTTGGACCCTTTGATTCTACTATACCCCACCAGACATCTACCATAACTCCATCAACACCCGCTGCTCGTAGCTCCTTCAGCTGTTTCTCGAGTCCTGATCTATCCGCCAAGACATTCTCATCTGTAATCACTCCTAGCTGGAATGAAGTAATAATACATTTTTGAAACGGAACATCGATTTTTTTACAGGTGGAAATTTAAAAATAGTTGAATTACTTACTTGGAGCATCACATATACAGGTACATAATTTGCAAGCATTGGATTTTCGTATGTTTGAACTTTTGGTGCCTGCATTTTATGACAAAAACTGTTATGTAGGGACTATATATATATGGTGATCCCACTATATGATTTTCTTTTTTTCATTCACTGTTTCTCAAGTTTCAAAGACCGTGTAGATTAGTCATAATTAAAATGTGACAAAATAAACAGAATCCTATTCTGCCAAAATATTTCATGAGGTCTTATTCAATTACAAATTAAATGTGTCGAATTTTTGTGTTAAATTTAGAGACATGTGTTGTAGTCCGTATTACACGCCATCAAAATGATCCTATATTGAATAAATAAATAGCTCGTGTTGTTTAACTTAACTTTATATGGTCTGACTTTTTATTTATTGATTCAACAATAAATTCACATATATTACAAAATATAAATAAATTGTATAATTTTAAAAGAAAATATTTAATATTATATAAAAAGTCAAAGAAATAATTATATTTAGAAAATGTTAACTTGTGACCCTAAGTTCAAACTTAAAGTTAAAATGTTAAATATGAAAATTTTGTTCCGTAAACTTTTTGAAAAATGTTATATTAATGATTGCGTAAAGAAATTGACGGTAGAGAATCGTGATCCCTCTCATAGCTCCTAAAAACGTGGACCACTCAAATAACAACAACATCAATTACAGAGAAGAAGAGGAAAACATGGGGTCATTATAGTAAAACCAGACTCCGGTCTATCAACACTAAATTACTAAATACTAATAACACATAACAAGTGAAAAAATGGTTACCTCTGCAGGTTCAGCAATGGCAGCTTTGAATGCTGTGACAGACACACAACGTTGTTTCTTGAGGGAAGCACGATGAAAAACATCAAATTTGAAAGCTTGTTTTGTCCTTGAATTTGGCTTCCTTGCTCTCTCCACACGTATTCCCATTTTTCCCTGTGGAAAATACCTTTCGTGAACCTCGAACGTATTAATCGTCATCCTCATTCTAAGGCTAATTATATGAAGCTTAATTGGTTCAATGCATGTGATGAAATGAAGAATCAGGTTAATTAGTGGTTTGATAATGCTAATTAGTAATGAATGTGTTTTTTTGTGTTTGAAGGGTGTGGGATATTGTTATTATATATGGACGGAATTTTAGGAAATAAAGAGAGGACAGTGTTGCTTCTTTGTTGTTGAACCAATGATCAAAGATAATAAGACACATCTTCTAGACCGTCAGTGTCCTTTTTCACTCTTGTTTCTTCATGTGTTTTTCATTATTATGCCGACCTCTTTTTTTTTCTTTCTTTTTTTCTTTTCTAAACAATTCCTTTGGGCTGTGGTTCTCAATTGGACTTCAATTGATTGGACTTCAAATTTAGGTCCGGTGTATAAGTCCCCTTGTAGATTTGAGAAATGTTCATTTCACCGTTTTGTGTTCTCTCAGATCGCCACGAAAAGACTATAATGTTTTTGGCGTTTGAAGATATATTTTCCGACACATTTTTTTCCACGCACAACTAAAGTGAAAGTGGTAAAAGATCCTTATTATATAAATGATTAATTTAGAGATGCATTTTTGTATGCACGAAAGATCTATTCGGATTTTTGGAGACGCATCTCCAAAATTTTGTCTGGTAGATCAAAACATAAACAACCATGGCTGGATGAAATTCAAATAAATTAGATTAACTCCAAAATAAATATTATATAGATAAACATGACATGTTATTAAAAATATGTAGTTATGGACGTTGCAATATTATTATAACATCCTCGGTTGATATTCGAATCGTCACATCACTACTAACGAAAATGCAAATAATAACGGTTGTGAAACACATGTAATGACGTTAACATTTCGTTGTGATTGTGAGGTAGTGTGTAATTGTATGTATGTTGATTACCACAACAAATGTGTGACCGTTGTTATAAATTAGATAGCGCGCTACTTATAACTACGGTTTATGAAGACAACCGTAGTGAAATAAATTAAAGATCTTGGGTTCGAATCCTCAATACAACGCCATTTTTTGTTTTTATTATTATGTAAAGCGCTCTATTTATAACAACAGTTGAATAAATAATCGTTGTGACATTATTTTTGTTTTTTAAAATATGTTTTTTTAATTTTATAGAATTCCAAATTTTGCAATTTGAATATTTTTGAATCGTATCATACCAGAAACAACAATACACTCATTTATGAATTGAATTAGACCAAAAATTGTAGGGTTAAATATGTTTTTAGTCCCTACCTCAACTTGCCCTCTAAAATTTTATGTTAGCATAAAACATCCTTAACGTTAGATTCCACTAACGTGCGGTGACGTGGCTTGCCATGTTGCGTAAGTTATATGGATTAATTGAAAAAAGAAATTGCCAGTGTGTCAAACATTCTACCCCCTTCGTGAAAAAAGAAACTACTGCTAAAAGTCAAAAAAAATTCACCCCCTTTGTAACCCTAGCACGACATTATTAACGACAAGGAATCTTGGTAGTCCCTCGCGTTGTGCTTTCTTCTTCTTGCTCGTGGTCCCAGGTAATAGCCTCATCTTTGTATTTTATAATCGATTCCTTATGTTTGTGAAATTACCCTTTGCCCTAATATAATGTGGGTTTGTTAACCCTAAAACTATTTTGAATTACTAATTCTAAACCTAATCTGGTAATTGTTTGTATAGGGGAAATGAGTGCATTCAAGGTTTTGTTTTATACCAAGGGTTGTTTTGTAAAAGACTCGGACATTAGGTATGAGGGTGTGGATGTATTTGGTTTTAATATGCAAGATGTAGATTACTAGTCATTTTTTGAAGCCATAGACTTAGTGAAAAGTATTCAACCTGAGTTTGATATGAATACTGTTAAGATGTGGTGGAAACATGAAAATGGTAATTTTGAAGAAGATTTAAAGAGATTTAAGGATGATGGAGATGCTATTGAAGTATCAGTGTTTGTGGTTGAGCATAAGTGTGATATTGAGATATTATGTGAGCCTAAGCCTGAATCAGCAGATGCAACATTTATGGATATGGTTAAGGAGAAAGGGAAGGGTACACCATGTGCGTCTAGTGATGATGAATCAAGTGAAGATGAGTCAGTTAGGGATGTGCATTTTGATGATAGTGAAGAGGAGAAGATGAAGGGTTTTGATGAAGAACTGGAATACATTCCTGTTGGTGATCCTACTGAACATGAAAACCAAGCAGATCATGATGCCTCACCTCTACCAGAAAAGAAACAATTCATCACAGAAAAAATAGGGAAGCAACATGTCATTGAAGATGAATATATGATAGATGAGTTGGATAGTGGGGATGAGGATGACATTGGTGATGAAAGGCCTTGTGTAATAAGGTACAATGAAGAAGATAGAATGAGTAAGGATTATGTATTCAAGGTAGGAATGAAGTTTAGATCATTGAAACAATTTAAGGATGCCATACTTGAACACAATTTGCTAAATGGGAGGGATGTTAAGTTTGAGAAAAATGATTCAAATAGGGTTAGGGTGGTATGAAAAGATAAAAAGAAATGCGATTACACTGTGTTATGTAGTAGAGTCTTGACTTCCACAACTTTTAGGATAAAAACACTGTATGCAAAACACAAGTGTGGCAGACAGTTCTTTAATAAAAGTGAAAAAGCAGAGTGGGTTGCCAAGGTGATTGTGGATGGGCTGAAGAATAATACAAAGATGAGGCTAAATGATGTGAGGCTTAGGTATGCTACTGAGATTCCAGGGTACAGGGCATTTAGGGCAAGGCAAATTTCAAGACAAATTGTTGAAGGGGACTCAAGCAAACAATTCAGCTTGTTGTGGTCTTATGGTGCTGAGTTGAGAAAGGCTTCAACAGGTAATACATTCAAAATCAACACCACTACATTAGCTCCAGGTTTGAAACCAAGATTTCAGAGGTGTTACATTTGTTTTGATGGGACTAAGAAGGCATTGGCAAAGGCTTGCAGACCCTGTATTGGCTTAGATGGATACCATTTGAAGCACAAATATGGTGGTATCCTATTGATTGCAATTGGTAGAGATCCAAATGATCAATATCTACCAATTGCCTTTGGGATAGTTGAGAGTGAAATAAAGGACTCATGGAGTTGGTTCATGAAGTTACTTGTTGAAGATATTGGAGATGGCAGATGGTGCTTCATATCTGACCAGCAAAAGGTAACAAAATTGCTCAGAAGAAATATTTTTGTTTCTTTATTTACATAGGTTCATGTATTTTTATGTGCAGGGATTGGTTCAGGTTTTTGAAGAAGAATACCCAGCTTATGAGCACAGAGTTTGTTTGAGACACTTGTATGCCAACTTCAAAAAGAAGTTTGGTGGAGGTACATTGTTTAGGGACTTAATGATGGCGGCTACAAAGGCTACTTATTTTGAGGCTCATGAAACTAGGATGCTCATGATCAAGGAGGCCAATCCTGATGCTTATAACTGGTTAGAAGTTATTCCTAAAACAAAATGGTGTAAGCATGCTTTCCCTTTCTTCTCAAAGTGTGATGTCTTAATGAACAATTTGAGTGAGTCTTTTAATGCAACTATTTTACTCCAAAGGGACAAACCAATAATAACTATGCTTGAGTGGATTAGAAATTATTTAATGGGTAGGTTTGCAACACTTAGAGAAAAAGTAGAAGGCTATAAGGGCCAAATAATGTCAAAACCTTTGAAAAGACTTAATAGGGAGATTGAGAAGAGTGCTAGCTGGACAACCACTTATGCTGGTAGATATTCATTTCAAGTAACCCATGTCTTTTTTACTGATAGCTTTGTGGTTGATCTAGAAAAACATTCATGTAGTTGTAACTATTGGGAATTAGTGGGCATACCATGTAGACATGCAGTTGCTTCCATACATAGGAAGATAGATGACCCTGTACACTATGTACACAAATTCTACCATAAGAGTTCATATGAAGAATGCTATAATGAAATCATCACTCCTTTTAATGGCCAGAACAAATGGCCTAGAACCATTGATCCTGAGATATTACCACCCTTGTACAAACGTGGAGCAAGAAGGCCTAAAAAACTACGTAAGAGAGAACCTGATGAAGTAAGCCAAAACAAATGGCAGAGAACTAACACTTCTCATAGGTGCAAAGTATATTTTGAATTAGGGCATAATAAAGGGACTTGCAAAAAGAACAAGCAAGTAGTTGTTGTTGCACCAAGTCAAGATATGCCAATGCAAACTGATCCAGGGCAACCAATTCAAGATGTGCCTGTACAAGATGTGCCAATGCAAACTAAGACACAACATGTGCCTACACAAGCCAACCAAACTGCACAAACAAAAAGCAAAGGGGTAAGTAAGACTGCTTTTAACTGCACAGACTGTCTATTGTTTACATCATGAAGCTTTTAACATAATGCTTTTAACTATGTATACTTTATTAAAATTTGTTTACATCATGCTGCTTTTAACATCATGTTGTTTTTGTTTAGGGAAATACTAAAACAAAACAAGCCAAATGTAAGAAAACAAAAGACCAAGTTCAAACAAAAGCTACTGATGGAGCTGGGACAAGTAACACCACACCAAAAACTGCTGAAACAAGTAGAACTGCACCAAAAGCTGCTGATACAAGTAGCACTTCACCTATGGATAAATTCCATGATTGGGATGCTGAAACTTTGGCTGCTTTGCTGGATTGGAATGATGTACTGGACATTGAGCCTTTGAATGTTGAAGACAATGCAGAACAAACTGTGGAAGAGCCTGCTGCTGCAGAAAAAATGGAAGAGCCTGTTGCTGAAGAAAATGTGGAAGAGCCTGCTGCTGCACAAATTGTGGAAGAGCCTGTTGCATAAACACAACCAGAACCACCTGCCAAAGCTAAGGTTGGACCAAGGATTTTTTATGGTGTATCTCCCAGGAAGTCTCAAAAAAAGTCATTCAAACTACCAGCTCCCTCCTTAGAACCTTTGCAAACCAAGGCAAAAAAAAAATTCTCCTGTGCAAGTTGTAAAAAGGCAAAGTGATAGACTCAGGACCATCAAAATAAAGGTTGTTTCAGGTCTAGGTAGAAAACCTGATGACCCTTTGGTCATAAATGAGGAGGAGGAAGCTATGGACTCAGGACCATCAAGTGTTAACAAAACATGGAGTGAAATTGCTAAGGGTTTTACTCAGTGAAACTCTTTTGTTGTTGTCAACTGATGTTTTAGTTTGTTGAAACTCAATTAATCTCTTTTGTGCTGCCAACTGATGTTTTAGTTTGTTTGTTGTCAACTAATGTTTTGTTGTTGTTCAAATTGTGTGAAACTTATTTTGTAATATATAACAATGAAGCTTTTTATGTATTCTTATGTACTGTGAACTTAATTATGGCTCGACAGTTATGGTCAAACAGGTTGTCTATAACAATTTCTAATTCTTATTCTTATTTTACACAACAACAATTTCTTATTACATAACATGTAATGGATGACATAACATTTTATCACATGACATTTAATGGTGAAACATTGTGTGCAGACAATTTTGATTACAAAAACTTCTAATAACAACATTTATTGTAACAACAATTTTGATTACAAACAAACCATTACAACCAAACAACAATTTTGATTACAAACAAACTTCTAATAACAACATTTGTTGTAACAACTATTGATCACAAACAAACTATATTGATTACAGTACATTCAAACCATTAAAACCAACAACTCTAAACCAACAACAACTATAAACCAATTACAAACATTTATGCAAATTCTTAGAATTCTAAAACACTACATTCTGCTACTTTTCACTGCAAGGTAGAAATTGACCATTAATGACAATATTAAACAAACTGTCTTCATCTTTCCACATAGCCCAACTGTCTTCAACTTGATTTCCAATTCAACATTCTTCTTCATTGCTGCCTCGCACATTTCCTTCAAGGTTTCAAAAGACTTCAACTCCCTCAACTTGGTCGAATCATTCTTCAATTATTCATCCTCATTCTCCATTTCCTCGTGCCCAGTTTCAATTTCATCATCCCATTCGAACAGGTTGCATGTTTCATCACTCTGCCAACAGGGACATCTCCAGAACAATTTCCCTCGATTGCGACCGTTTTTGCAACAGTAAGATATCATACGCAAATTGCAAGCACATGTTCTCCATCTACAAGTACTCACACTTGATGACTGGACTGATACGGTTTTTCTTCGAAAAGAAGAAGATGACATAGTTGAAATTGGGGGCAGCACAGAAAAAGAAGAGGGTTCACTGAAATTGTTTGAAACGAAGAAGAATATGGAGGAAAGTGAAAGTGGAATTAGGATTCACTTATTTAACTTAAATAAAAAAATAATTGAGACATCCAATGTGTCAAATAATTGAAACACACATGGCAAGCCATGTCACCGCCCGTTAGGGGAATCTAACAACAATGATGATTTGAGAAAGCGTTTGTCAATATAGTTGTAAATACTGGATCAACATACAACATGCAAGAATATTTTAACATGGAGGGCTATTTTTCGGTAAATTCACTCCATTAGGTGCAAATAAGTGCTTACTAGAAGTAAGGGTTAAAGGTGAATTGAAATAGTTGATTGAAGAAGCAAATGATTGGTTGGGTCAGTGGTTTTTAGAGTTAAGGAAATGGCGTGCAAACGATGTGGATAATGAGAGGGTCACATGGCTACGTTGTTATGGTATCCCTTGTCATGTATGGTGCTCAGAATTTTTTCAGTTTTTAACTTCCCCAGTTAGGACGTATTTATGTTCAGATGATGATACTTCTGCTCAATATAAGTTTGATGTGGCCAGAATCCTTGTTAGGAAAAAATACAATATTGTCCTAAGTGAAACCTTTAATATTGGTGATAATGGTGAGGCTTTTTTTTATTAAAGTGGTTGAGGATTCGTAGGTTCCGTTGAGGATTCTAATGCCAATTCAAAAATCAAAAGCAAATTCCTCATCGATCTCGACAAATGATTCTTCAGACGATGATAAGATTTCTGATGTTGATGGTTCAAACTGGAGTGAAAGGGGGAAAGATGGAGAAGAGTTCATGCAGGAAGATGATGAAGATTCTATGTCAGTAATTAATGTTGGGTGCGAAATATATACGGAAAAGGGTGTCATGAATGATGGTGTATGTTTAGAAAAGGACAAAAGCGAGACTGTGATGCGGTGTGGTGGTTTAAAATTAAATAGGAGGTCAGAGGTATCAAATCACTCTCCAACTTCCAGGGGAACTAGGGTGGCGGATACGCAACCAATGAGGGTTGTGGCACGTGCATCAAGTATTGAGGAGGGGGTTAGTGTAAAATATGGAAATGACGTGTTGGTTGGAAAGGATAAAAGGAAGAAAAAGAAAAAGGTGTGTAAAGGGGGTAGGCTTTTTTCAAAGATCCTATATGGAAAGGCTAAGAGACCTCTGAAGGTTAAATTGGGCTTGGGCTGTAACACCCAAAATCTACCCATCGAATATTATTCAAATCAGAGTGCGGAAAAGATAATCATACAAGGGATGTCACAATTTCTTCGCAAAACAACATGCATTTAGTCACAACTATACAGATACATAACACTTAGATTATGGATGAACTTATAACAACACTTTTCAAGTAATTTGGTTAATCAATCTAAACCACAAAATCATAATTCTTCAATAATAACAACAATACATCTTTTATTCAACCTCAAAACATTTCACAATATTATTAATATTATTTAACTTCACTTGGCATAATTGTTCAACTAAATCAACTTCACGAATCAACACGATCAAGTATTCACATTATTCATGAACTTCAATAATTTAAGCAACTACAACAAATTAAGCAACGTTCATCCCCCGAGTGTTACGTATCAGAGCAATGACACCAATTCGAACTAACAGCAACTAACGACTTCATAATGCTATTTCGAACTTCCACGACTATCCTTGAGTACCTGCCCATTTCCCATTGTAGGGGAAATATCAGCAGAAGGGGTGAGATATCAACAACTATAAACAAGTGTATGATAAACAGTATATTAGATCGATTCATACAAATATCACCACTTTCAAACAACTATTAAAACGAAAACCAACGATAGCAGTTATAGCAACAATTTTAGTAACAAATAGTAACAGTAACGATAACAATGGTATAATAGCTACTTCGCAACAACAACAATAAAATATAATAGTAACAACAACTTACTAACAGTAACAACTAAGTAACAAAAATGAAACTTAAATTAACACAACATAACAACAACAACTTAATAACAACCCCAACAACTTATATCAACAACAACACCACGACAATCAATAAACAACGAGTAATAACAACAACTTCAAAATGCAACTCAAATGCGACTCAACTATGCAATACATGTGGATCCATCAGAGTAAAACTCCCAACTTAAAATCATGCCAGGTTATCGAGGCATTCAACAAGCATAAGCCTTCAACTTTCAACTTGTGTCAATCCAGGCCAACGTGGGTGAGCATAGCTCCAACATAAAAATTGTCAAGCCAGGCCAACTTAAGAATGCAAATGCTATGTATGATACAACAACCACAACATCAACAACAACTTAATCATGCATTAACTACATCAACTTAATCAACACTGGTCATTTAGACCTACAACTCAAACAACACAACAACTTTCAACGTTGCCTATTAAGCCTCCAACTTAAACTCGTCCTTAAATTGGACAATGCAATGTATATGGCTGTACCTACAAAACAACTTATTCGACACCGTATCAACAAAACAAATAGTCCAATATTACTTACTAATAATTAAAGACTACTCTGACCATTTTCGGTTAATTCCGAACAACTAAATTTACCGCCTATTTTTCTAATTCGGCTAATTTCGACACTATTTTCATCCACCAGTATCACTACTAAGTATTAACCAACTCTTACTTCTTTTTTTATTAAACTGATAGCATTGGTCCTATTAACTTTGCTTGCCTATACTGCTGCTATCAACCACACTGTAAATTAATTCATTCAACACCTTTTCAGCAAAATGAGTGAACCATGATTATCTACCTGTATACACGGATTGTCCTGTAAATTTTTATCTGATTCCGAGCAACTCAAAATACCGCTTAATCTTTGGTCAACTGTCTAAATTGAGACTGTTTTCTACTTTCTGCACCATTACCACCTACTCAATTAATTCTGTCAATTTGCATCCAACTAATACAAGTTATTTTTCTGCATTATTAGAATTATTCCATTCTATTAATTTTATCATCTGTCATAGCTTTTAATTACTGCTAAATACCAACCTGCTAGTAGTATTACTAATGTTCTACTATTTATTTATCTGCCATTAGTTCTTCACCTGCTACAGGATTAACATACCAACTCAATTATTATATTTACTATGTTACTTATTGTTACTGCATAAGACAAAACTATTCCCTAAGCCGTGACATTCTTTTCCAACCAACACACAAACTAACACACGAGGAGAGAGAGAAGAGCTTGAGGCGCCCACCCCCAGGCTCTGAGGCGTCCGCCCCTGGCCATGTAGGACCCACCTCTCTCTTCTTCATCCATGAGAGGACCGTCTCAGTGTTCCTTCTTCATGGGGCGCCCACCTCCCCCTTGGTGGCCCCCGTCTCAGTTTCCAGCAGCAATTGGTCCAACAACACAATTTATTTTGTCCATAAAATCTCCAATTTACGGCTTAACCACAACATTGATTAACAGGGCATCAAATTTATCAAATAAACAACAGACCCGACAAATAATTCATAGTATCAATTTATACAATCTACCCCACATACGGTCTATCATAAACCTGGTTATAGAGATTGAACCCCACCCTTACCTGGATTCAAAAGCAGTTTAACTCCTTGTTTGCCTTCTGATTTTCGGTTGAGTTCCGATTTGGCTTTTTGGTCTACAATTCCTCTTTCAACGACAATTTCCTTCAAACTCTTGTTCCTCTTTTCTTTCTCCCACGTACAACTTTTTCCAAAAATATTACTAAACCCTTATAATCCTCCTTTTATATCTCTTATAATTAAACCCAATTTATAATAATAATAATAATAATAATAATAATAATAATAATAATAATAATAATAATAATAATAATAATAATATATTGGATCTATTATTCACACTTCCACTAAATCCAATTTAATTAAACAATGATCCCATATAATAATATTATTTCTAATATTATTTTCTATATTTTCTCATCCATCGATTAAATAATACCAACTTGCAAATAATATTCTAATAGAAATTCTCCGATTAAACCAACTAATCAACTAATACCCATAATTCGGCTCTTCTCCGAATAATTCCAATTAAACCAATAATATCGTCCTTAATGTTATTCTTTCGATTTATCCGACTAAAATCCGACTTAATAATTCAAATATGCCTCTTAAATAATAAAACCGACAAATCCAATTACTCCGATTAATTTTCCAACTTCGACAATTCTAATAGATAATTCCTTATATAATTTAATTAAATAATTAATTAAATTCGGGGCGTTACATGGGCCATAGTAATATCCTTGAGTCTTGTGGAATTGGGTTAAAAGGCACTTTTAAGGCCCATTAAAGTCCTACTGAGGTGGGTTGTTCTAGTGAAGACACTTTATTTGGGACTCCTATCAGTCGTAGGGTTATTTCCCTTATGTCAACACCCAAAGTTATTTCAAAAGTTCCAAATCCCAAAAGTACGGCTACTCAAGAATTAAATTCAAGATGCTCAATCTTAAGTTCCGGGGAAACGATGGCGCTAAGGGGGGGCAAAGGAAGCGATGTGCGTGGTTTGGGAAGATATTATGGGTTTGGGGGTCGTGGGTAATGAGGAGGATGCAGTATATGTGGATAAAATTAGGGAAATGGAGTTAAAGGATCGTAAAGGGAGAAAAGTCAAGATGGTGGAATCTAATCAATTGGCTCAATGAATTTAGTTACATATAATATTAGGGGTGAGGGAAATTCTCTTAAAAGGAAGAGGGTCAAATAAAGTCTTAGAAAGAATGTTGTGGATATTGTGTTTCTGCAAGAAACTAAAATTCAATGTATGACGGAGGAACCGGCGTTGTCTTTTCGGTATGGTGGTGATTTTGGTTGGTCTGCTAAAAATTCTCTTGGAGCTTCAGGGGGATTTTAATTCAGTGGAACAAGGAGGTTGTGGATGTGGAGTTTACTTTTGCTGAGGAGGGTTTCTTAGGAATATGTGCAAAATTTAAAGGTTGTGGTAGTTTATTTTTTAAATGTGTATGCATCTTGTAATATTCGGTTGAAGCGAAAATTACGGGAATCTTTTCTTTCGGCTAAATAAATAGAGATGGATGAGGGGAATGGTGTGTTAGGGGGTGATTTCAATGTTGTTAGATATTCGTCGGAACGGGTGGGGAGAGGTCTATCGTTAAGAGCCCAGAACTGTTCAGAATTCAATAATTTTTCTGACCTTATGGAGGTGGTGGATCTGCCTACTAGATCCAGAAAATTCTCATAGTGTGGTGGAGGTGGTAAGTCCTTTATAAGGATTGATAGGTTTCATTTGTTAGAAGGTCTTGTGGATATGCTAGCTGTTGTGTTCCAAGAGATTGGCAACAAGGATATATCTGATCATAGCCCTGTATGGTTAAGATGTAATAAAACGAATTGGAGTCCAAACCGTTTCGTTCACTCAATTGTTGGTTGGATCATCTAGATTTATTATCTTTTGTCGAATCAAAATGGAACAATATGGTGGTGGCAGGATCAAGAGCTTTTGTGATTAAATAAAAGTTCAGGTTGCTAAGGGAGAAATTAAAATGGTGGAATAAAAATGTTTTTGGTATGGTGGACTTAAGTATTGGAAAGGAGGTTGATAGTATTAATAACTGTGATGAAGCGCTATTAGAAGGGGAGGTGGATATAGTGGCTAGTATAACAAAATATAGGGGGAAGGCGACTCAGGAATTCTGGAACAAGCTTCGTTACCATGAGAGTATATTGTTACAAAAGTCAAGAGTACGGTGGATCAAAGAAGGTGACTTGAACTCAAAATATTTTCAAAATTATATTAAGGCAAGAAGAAGGAAGAATACAATTGTGGGGGTGAATTTTGATTTGGGTGGGTTGATTCTATGGTTGAGGTGAAGTCAGTTGAAAACAGTTCTTTTCGGATAAATTTTGTGATATTCCTTTCCAGCGACCAAATCTGGATAGATTGATATTTCCAGTTCTTCCGGGTGGTGATTCTCAGCGGTTGGAATCTCTTTTTCGGAGGAAGAAGTAAGAGAGGTGTTGTGGAATTGTGTGGAGGATAAATGTCCAAGCCCTGATGGTTTTAATTTCCTTTTTAAAAGGAAGTACTAGCACATTATAGGGAAATATATTGTCAACTTTGTATCGGAATTTCATGTCAAATCAAACCTTCCAAAAGTTGTTACTGCTGCATTTATTATCTTGATCCTAAAGGTCAATAATCCTCAATGTTTAGACGAATATCGCCCAATCAGTCTGGTTAGTTCTCTCTATAAAATCATAGCAAAATTATTGGCAAACCGATTAAAAAAGGTATTAGATCATTTGATATCAAAAGCCCAAACTGCTTTCGTTCTGGGAAGGCATATTCAAGATGGGGTTATGGTCTTAAATGAATTAGTGGATTTGGAAAAAAGGTCGGGGAAGGAATGTTTTAGTTTAAAGGTAGATTTTGCAAAAGCTTATGATAATGTATCATGGTCTTTTCTGAACTATGTGCTATGAAGGTATGGTTTTGGTGCGAAGTGGATAAATTCGACCAATACGTGTGTTTGTCATAATTCTTTATCGGTGCTTGTGAATGGAAGTCCTACGAAGGAGTTCAATATGGCAAAAGGTTTGAGATAGGGAGACCCTTTGTTTTTGTTCCTGTTCACGCTGGTGGCGGAGGGTTTATCAATAATGATGGAGAAGGCAATCCCGAGGTGGATTTTTTTGGGCTTCAGAATTAATGCCTCCGTAGATTATCATTTACTGCAATTTGATGATGATATGGTGATCATTGGTGAAGTATCTTTCAATAACATGAGGTCCATAAAAGCGCTGTTACGTGGTATCGAATTAGTGTCAGGCCTATTTGTGAATTTGTGTAAGAGCAGTTTGTATGGAATAAATCTGGATGATGATTTTCTATCATCTGCTTCAGACTTTCTGTGTTGCGATAGGGGTGCTGTTCCATTTAATTTTTTAGGCATACCTATTGGTTCAAAGCATCGGTCGAAGGAGGCATGGGCGCTGGTGATTAGGAAGTTGAATTCAAGGCTGAATGTTTGGGCGAGTAAATTTCTTTCAATTGGAGGGAGGGTTGTGTTAATTAACTCGGTCCTAAATTCAATTCCCATTTTCTTTCTGTCATTTTTCAAATTACCAAAGTGTGTATTAAAGGAAATTATAAGAATACAAAGGAACTTTCTTTGGGGTGGTGGGGCGAGCAGGAGGGGCATTTCTTGGGTTGAAGTGTGCAAGAGTTAAAAGGATGGGGGTTGGGAGTGAGGAATATTTTGGCAGTAAATGATCGTTATTATGCAAATGGAAATTAAGGTTATTAATGGAAGAGGAAGCGTTATGGAGTAGCATTATGAGATATAGATACGGTGTTGTCCAAGATAGTGTTTTGGAGGGTCAGTCTAGCTACAATATCAAATTGTCATCATAATGGTGGAAGGATTTACAATCGATTGAAATGAATAGGGATTCAAACTAGTTTGCAGAGTCGATTTCCTACAGAATTGGTGAGGGTAGAAGAATTGCTTTCTGGAAGTCAAATTGGATCGGTGGGGTGCCATTGTCGAGAGTTTTTCCTTCGTTGTATGAAATAGTAACAGATAAAACAGCCACAGTTTTTAGTATAGGTAAGTTTGTGGAGAATAGGTGGTCTTGGGACTTTTCTTTGATTGCTAATAGTACCACTGTGATGGATAATGAAGGCATGGCGGAGCTTCGGGTGATTCTTGCTGATATTTCTCCATTGCGGAATGTAAAGGATGTTTTTGTATGGTTTCTAAATGGTGATGGGAAATACACTATCAGTAGTGGATATGAAGTATGTTCCAAAGTGTTGGATAATTCAACTATAGAGCATGAGTCCTTATGGGCTTTAAATCAAATATGTCAAACTCAAATTCCATCAAAAATCCAAATCTTTGGGTGGAAGTGTATTAAGGATAGGATTGCTACAAGAGAACAATTGTATAAAAGAGGAATCTTAACAGGTATGAAAGTTAATTCTTGTGTTTTTTGTAATAGCCATGGTGAGTCTATTGTGCACTTGTTGCTATTATGCCCCTTTGCTATAGAAGTATGGAAGGGAGTCTGCTCCTGGTTTGGTATTGATGTAATTGTCCAGGGATCAATTCTGGATCATATGAAATTTTTTCTGGTTTTAGTGAAAAGGAAAATTAACGTTAGAAAGCGTTTATTAGTGTGGTTGGCAGTGTGTTGGGCGATTTGGTGTAAGCGCAATAAGGTGATATTTAAAAATGAAGAGATGTCAGTGATGAAGTAGTTGAAAAGATTAAGATGTCCTCTTGGTTATGACAAATTAGTGGTCAGAAAAATAAGTGTTCTAAGAATTTTTATTTGTGGTATCATAATCCATTAGAAGCTTAGAGCATCCACATCGGTGGTGTCTTATAAATTTTAAAGCTACAAGTGTCAGAAAACATTAATATTTAAATTAAAATGGATCAAATATTTAAGCCACCGTTCCAGCAAAAAAGCACTGTGGTTTTGAAGGTTCTTTTTATAAAAGTGATACTTTTTCTATTTTGTATACAAAAACACAAAAAATTAGAGTATATTGTGAGATTTGTGGGACCCAATTTAACTTTTTAAATAAGTAGTATTGATATTTGGAAAATATAGTGAAGTGGTTTAAATAATTAAAAAAATGTGAAAATATATAATAAATTAAGTAAAATTTAGAGTTTTTTTTTTTTGGAATAACTAACTTTTAAAAAAAACGTAAATAACCAACTTTTAAAAAAAATTGCGCAAATAACCAACTTTCAGGACAAAATTACACATAGGAGCCATCTGAGATGGCTTCTACTCTTAACTTTAACACATAGGCGGCATCCCACATGGCTCCTACTCATCAATAAGCCATCTAGGATGGCGCCTCCTTCTATTACTTTACATGTAGGAGCCGATCTCTACATGTATTTATTTTTATAAATACACACCCATCTCTCCTTCATTTTTCACATTTTTTCAACTTCTCATCTCATACTCTCTCTTATATTCTCTCTTATTCTCTGTTACTCTTTTTTTTCCTATCATGACATCTCCATACATCCATACCAGAGATGGATACGTTGTTTTCTCGGCCACAAAACCTCCAATGAAAATGAAATTTTGGCACATATTTACCATGACCAAACCGAAAAAGAGTTGATGCGTTGGTTAGAGGAGAAATAGAAGTTGGTGATGAAATTAGAAGGATCAGAGGAAGAGAACAACCATGAACTTCAAGTCAACCTCGAATTTGGTTGGAGGAAGTCAAAAGACGTCGATGTTATTGCGATGATGTATGGTTCCGATGAGATTGTTTTGACGGTTGTAGTGTCTTAAATAATTTTTTGTGTTGTTGATGCGTCATTTTTCATGTTGTTGTTTTAATCGTGTAGTTTTTAATTTTTTTGTCTGCGTATTGGTGTTTGTAAGAAATGTTATTAATGGAAAAAAGAAGATTTGTTACAATATTAAAAGTGCAGATAAATGAAATACAAATTTCAGGATGTTAAGCTTGTAGCACGTTGGGGATAATTTTTTCAATTGTGTCCGGATTGACGACATAGACCACACTTTCTTTCTAGTTTATCTACGTCGTCCATTTCAATTGTTATACGTTTGCTCTTGGGACGACCCTTTTTATTTCTCCGCATTTCACTATTACGCTAAACTACTTCCCCTTCGTACGCAAGCCAATAATCTGGTTTTGCTACTGGTTCGAAGGCATTGTTGTATACGTTGAGCAAGGTCTGAGACTTGTAAATTGGAGAAAGAAGTACTAGTGCATCTTGATAAACATGTGCACACGCTGCAATGACATGAGAGCAGGGCATTCGAAAGGCCTGAAATTTTCCACAGTCGCACCAACGAGATGGTAGTTTAACCCTGTAGTCTTGTCTAGGCAAACCCTCATTGTGGTCGATTGTCTCTTTGACAATGAAGTTATGGTTATGTCGGTCGAATCTTGTAACAAGATGAGTGTTAGCTTTGGCACTTTCGGCCTTAATAAATTTCAGGCAACTTTCACTCTACACTTGTCCGGATTGTACCACCGCGTTCCACTTTTCACCTCTCTCTGCAAACAAGGAGGTCATTCTAAAATATGTTGTACTAACCAAAGCAGTTATTGGGAATGCTCTTATGCATTTGAAGACGCCGTTCATTGATTCGACTAGATTTGTTGTCATGTGGCCCCAACGCACTCCATTATCGTATGACCGTGTCCATTTTTCTACCTGCAGATTATCAACCCACGCACCTGCATCTGGGTTTTCCAATCTGATCTGACTGCGATAATATGTAAAACCTGGTTGTGTTAGCGCGTACGCTGCATTCATAACTGTTTTCCGAAGACGCTTATCTTTGATCTCGCGCATGAAATTTTAAACCATATGTCTTGCGCAATAAACATGTGTAGACGGTGGGTCGTGCCAACCGTTGGCGGGATATTTGTACGCACTATCAATTGAGGCATGTCTGTCAGAAATTAGACAAAGATCACGTTGTGGTGCTACGTGTGTTCGAAGATTCTTTAGGAAGAAACTCCAAGCTGCTCCAGTCTCTGCCTCTACAAGAGCATAGGTGATTGGGAACACGTTATTGTTTCCATCCTGTGCCACGACCATCAGTAGGGTGCCCTTGTATTTCCCGTACAACCATGTTCCGTCTATCTGTATGATAGGTTTGCAGTGTGTAAACCCAGTGATGCAAGGTTGAAAAGCCTAGAAAAGTCTATTGAATATACCATGTCCGCTGACACAGGTACCGTCTTGGGAAAACGTCGGCGTCGTCTCCAAAACATAAACTGTTCTAGGAGCATACGTTCGCAGTGCATTCATGTAGCGAGGTAACTCTTTGTACGAACCTCCGGTTCGTAGATTTGCTCGATAGCCTTGTTTTTTCTAAGGCCTTTCTACGGGGTATAGTTGTATGTTGTAGTGATGTGGGATATTATTGTTTTCACCTTCAATGAAGGCGACTAACAAGAGGTAAGATTTCTTGACAAATGAGAATAACTCAATTTACGGTGATCGTGATTGTGTGGAATTAACACAAGTGTGTTCCGTCATAGAACCTATCACCAGAATCACTACGCAATCTATACGATGCGTTAGATGGAAGTTACACTCGTGGTGGGTGATGATTACGTATCTCTCTCTGCTGTTCGATCCACATGAAAGTCATAGTTGTTTATCACGTGGAACTTTTTATTGCTTCACAATCTTCTTTTGAACGAAATTTGTCTTTGACTTTTAAATTTGCATCTCGCACTTGAGATTGTAGAATATATCGGATGAAGGGTCATCACATGTTGAGGGTGGTATGCGGAGGTGGTGTGAAGATCTCATGTGGAGGCGTTCTTCCTCGGCCTTTGATTCTTCATTTACCATGATGTTGAATCGCATCTCTCTTCTCTCTTCTTCAAAACATCCATCTCAACTTGTTCCTCCTCCATAGAATCAACCCTCTTTGTGTCCTGGAACATGACGTACAACTGAATCGAGCCGTACCCAGAATATTCATGATTACAAAACATGTTTTGCAGATCTTCGTCGTCTTCAACTACGGTAAAATGTTACTTGGTTCTCACCAAGAAAACAGGATGTTGGTAGAAAATGTGTGACGTCGGACCTCGAAGTTTGGTCTCGAGTCTTTTTGAAACACGAAAATTCGCATTGCTATTTAGACAAAATTGGATATTTTCAGTGTTTCTGAATAAAACCGCTACCTCATCATTGTACGTCTCACCGTTGAAATGTACAGTGATAATATATTGTGGTACATGTGACATTTTTTCTGGGTTTGAGTGTTTGAAATTTGGGTTTTTGATTTGAATGTTTGAGATGTTTGTGTGTCTAAAAGTGTTTGATTGTGTGGGATAATTATAGATGAGAAAGATAATCACATGCGTCTAGGGTAGTAGGTGCCTATTTATGACTAGGTCGTAAAAGCCAAGTTGAATGGCTCCTAAGTGTAAAAATACAAGGGAGGCGCCATCTCCTTTGGATTTTTACAGGCCTAGTTATAATTAGGCTTGTCACCTAGCTGACACACTAGCCTGCATGCATGCAATCTGCCACCTAGCTGAACCTAGCTGCCACCTAACCTGTCACAAGCCATCTTGGATGGCACCTTAGTTCAAAAATAAGGAGGAGGTGTCATCCCACTTGGCTCCTCCTTGACAAGTGGCATGCATGCATGCAAGGCCCCAACCACCTCATTTATTCCTCTCTTCTTGAATCACCTATAAATATGGCTTCTCATTTGTGTTTTTTCCATCACCACTCTTCACTCTATCTCTATCTCTAATACAATTCTCTCATTCTCATATCATCAGTAGAAATTTCAATCATGAGTCTCTTGACGTTAGGAGAATCTCACCGAGGAACAAGGGCAAACATTGCAACCTATGTAAGTTTTCTTACATTCTTTTTTTATTATGTTTTTAATATTGTTTACACTTTCTTACACAATTTATTGTCACATTATCTATAGGACACGGAAAAATTTAGATGCCGCTCACATCATTATGTTGTTCCCGATCCGTTCATCGTTCCATACCTTGAATGTGACGGTTTTGGAGAGGTTATTAAAATCTCCAACTACATAATCGACTCAAAGTTTATTCTTGCATTGTGCGAAAGGTGGAGACCCGAGACACATACATTTCATCTGCCTATAGGTGAATGTACCGTCACACTTGAGGACGTATACATGTTGATGGGTTTTCCTATCAATGGTAAGGCGGTTCATGGTCCAGTCCAACAACCAAACAATCTATGCGAGGAGTTGTTGGGTAGAGATATGGTCCTAGTGCAAGAGGCCAATGTATATTTCTATCCACTCTTAGAGAGCATTATTATTCCCTTGTTTTGGATGAAAACTCCACCGAGGAACAAAAAATTATAAAAACTAGAAACTATATAATGTTAATGTTTGGTAGTTTTTTATTCCCCGAAAGTACAGGGAATAGTGTAAATTTTATGTATTTGAGTTTACTTCGAGACGTGAATAAGATAGGAAGATATAGTTGGGGTTCCGCTGTTCTTTCCCAGCTATACAGTTCGTTGTGTAAAAACTGTATGAAAGACACATCAACTTTCAATGGATGTGCTTTCTTACTTTAAATATGGGGTTGATGGAGAATGCAATCACTTAATCCCGTCAACGACCTACCGTTCAGTTTTCCATACGCAACAAAGTAAGTACATTGCTTATTTATTAAAATATTTATATCTTTCATATATATAAACTCCTAATATATTAAATGTTAATTCATTTAGGTTTAGCGTAGTGGGCATGGATTACGGAAAGAATCTGAGACACAATGTTCTCTTATATCGTAATCTAATAGACCACCTTGGCGCAACTGATGTACGTAATTTTGATTAACTCCAAATTATTTTAACTTTAACGTATATTATTTTTATCATTAATCTCCATTATTTTTATCAACAACAGTTTACATGGAGACCGTACTTGGGTTTGGACCATGTACCCAATGATGATGATGCATAGGTTTGGACTGCGAAGACTACAATCATATGGTTTAACATTGTGGAAATACACCACAGCGACCATGTGAAGATGCAGTTTGGTATGTTCCAAGACATACCCCGCGATCCGATATACTTGGATCCTTGGCATCTAAAAAGGGTCGATGCCCAATGGGGACTTAATAATTGGAGAAATTTTGCCAGGGAGTATTGTAGGATGTAGAAAAATCGAGCAGACCATATCTTACAATGTCCCATTTACGAAGATGACGAGATTATGCAACACTCTCGTCAATACATTGCTTGGTACCAGTCAGTCACAAATCCAGATATGCATGTTTCTCAACCCCGCTATTTGGTCGACCCTCGCACCCAGTGGGGGCAACCTTCAGAGTCACAACAACAACGAAGACAACGCTACCGCCAACAACAACCTCAACAACAATACCAACAACAACCTCATCCCCACCACCAACAACAACAACCACACCAACAATACCAACAACCACCCCAACACTACCAACAACCACCCCAACAACACTACCAACATCCATCAACTTCCCGCCAACCAACCCGACGACACAGAACCACCAACACTCAATCCCAACCCCAACCCCAACAATAACCTCATCACCCACCCAACCAAATGTCCGACCCACAATTCCAATACTCACATATGCCACACACTCAAGTTCAATACACCGAACAAAGAGCATATGTCCAACCCCTCTATATGGGTCCATCAACATCTCACCTCAGCCCAGACCCTGGCTTCCCTGAGGAATATTCCCCAACCAACCCAACATTCCACCAACCATCGCTGTACCAAACCCCCTACCATTCATATGGGTACGAGACTCCAAACACCCAATTTCCATTTTACCCCACTCATTCACAATCCACATATACGGATGAGGACTACTATAGTCCCCAAATGAAACCTAACCCCCAACCACAACGACCAAGCTATGAGAACATGGGGACACGTTTATACGAAACCGGTGCAACAAGCAATGTAAATCTTGAGGCATTCATGGATCCTGATCTCATTCACTACGAGCAGCCATCAACCCATGATCAGGTCCCATCGACCCAACAATAGCCGGATCCAGAACCTCGCATCAGACGAGTTAGGAGAGGACGCACATGTGGAACCGGTAGTCATCTACGAGTCCCGGGTCGCCGGGAATAAACTTATGTAATTGCTTTTCGTTGTAATGAAAATTTATAATACAAGATTTATTTCACAACATTGTCATGCACTTTAATCTAAATTGATTTTTTTTTTATTATAAAAAAATAGACCTAGGCGCCATCTCAGATGACTTTTCCTATGTGATTTACACATAGGAGTCATCTGAGATGACTTTTAGGGCAAACATTTAAGAATTGGTGTCATCCTGGTTGGCTCCTACTTGTTAAAATTAATGCAGGAGCCATCTCAGATGGCTCCTGCTTGTATTTTATACCTGAAAATTGATTATTTGCGTAAATTTTTTAAAAAATTAGTTATTTTTGTATTTTTTTTTAAAATTTGATTATTCCAAAAAAAAATTCTAAAATTTATTTATACTACCAATTTAAATGTGGATGCTATTGGTTAGTGTAATTAGAACAGGAAGGCAACCCAATAACAAAGGTTGACGTGGCAGACATGCACTTCTGTCATGCTCGATTCTCTATGAAAATTGACTGCTTCCGCTTTTAACGGTTACTTTCAAACAACTTCACCAGCAATCCATCCTCGTTCACCCTAGATTCCATCCCCCACATCATATCAAATAATGGACCCCGTTGCTATCACCAACATCCCCTGCCTACGCCTTTTTTTTATGCATTATGCAATTTCATATCGTATACTAGTAGTATGGAGTACAAACCAGTAACAATTATTTTTGTTTTGAATTTCTTTTAATGTGTGTAGTAAATGGGTTATGCTATCAAAAACTCTTATGATACACAGGGGCCAGTAAAATTCATAACTTCCTTGACTTTTGGTCTATATTTGGCAACACCAATATTCACTTTTCTTCTCCACTTTTTTAACATTAAAATCACCCATCACATGTCTACCCACTCAAAATACCCTTTATTTATAAACCATTCCAGCAACACCAACAAAACAACCAGTAGTTAACTTCTTGATATGCACACTCCCACTCCCTCAAAACGCCATGAGAAAAAGACGAAAAACAACCCATAAACCCCACCACACTCACATCTTTCATCTAAACAAACAAAAAAACATAACAATACATAGATAGAAGAAAAACCAAATTTCAGAACAAAGCCCCACTATTTATCCCACATTACAGCTTTCAGAACAAGTTCAGAGAAAAAAGGAAAAAAATGTGCTACGTGGGAAAAGCAACAAAGATCTTCATCTTCATCGTCTCCGCGCTGGTTGTTACTGGTCTGATCATAGGATTCGGTCTTTCCCGACACCGACACAACAATAACAACAACACCAAATGTTCCGATGAATCTTGCGGTACTTTTCCGACACCGAATTTCAATTTACCTACTCCTCCTTTTACTCCAGATAACCCCATTTCTCCACCTTCTCCTCCGGTAGAATCAGAGTCTCCGCCTGTAACAAATCCAACCCCTCCTCCGCCTCCACCGCCTGACTCCAGCTCCAGCTCTAGCTCTAACCCTCCCCCTCCGCCTGACTCTAACCTGAACTCTTCTCCTCCACCGTCAATTCAGTCTCCGCCGCCTCCAACTGTAGCAGAGCCGCCGACGAGTAGTACACCGGGATCGGCGTTAGTGAGTCCGGGTCCTGTACATGCTATTTTCTAGATTTGTTGATTGGCATTTAGGTTTTCTTGATCATTGAAGAAAGGGGAAAATTGGTTGGTGGTTGTGGATTTGGATCTGATAGTTTTTTTTTTTTACTTTTTATTTACTGAGGTGATGATGTTTTTGATTGAGGATTGGGGCATGGGGTGAGCATCTTTGTGAGCTGGCCTTGTGTAAATTTACTGAGTTGTCCCTACCATTTTAATTTAATAAATGACTCTTTGCTTAAACTATTGTCGATGTTTCATTTAATTTAACTACCAATCACTACTATTATTCAATTAAGAGTGAAAATATTTTGAGACGATTTTGGTGGTATACGTATCATGATAAATAGAAAGTGATTTACTTCCCTTTGTTTAAGATTTGTGTTAACGACAGAGGATAATTCAAGTCTAGAAATAATAATTGAACATCTAAAATTTAGACTCTTACACGGTGTATGTTGTTTTCGGATTTATAAGAGAATTGACAGTGAGTATATTATCGGGATGAGTCGCGTACTAGGTTGCTTTCTTTAAGACGTTTCGCCGTATTGTAAAAAATTATGCAAAGCAGTTCGAGTATTATCGGGATGAGTCGCGTACTAGGTTGCTTTCTTTAAGACGTTTCGCCGTACTGTAAAAAATTATGCAAAGCAGTTCGAGTTTCGACGACGTCTCCAGGATAAAACAACCCGTTCGGAAAGACGATTTATCACTTGCACTGTGATAAATCGGTCGGAGAATAACACCTTCAGATGGTACAAAACCAGTCGTAGTATCTGGAGAAATTTCTAGTCGTACAGAAAATATTTAGTACGAAGAGAGAAGAAAGGAGAGAATTCGATTATGAATTCTGGGATATCTTGCAAATGAAATAAGAGTTGTATTTATAGGCAAAAAATCCAACTGAGTGGACTTAAAATCGTGGAGAAAAACGTGGGAGAGTGGAATAGGCCCAGTCAAAAGAAGCCGTTATGCTACTTGGTCAGCAAGTCAAAAACTAGGTTAAGACTTGGTCTTGGAGTGGGACACGTCATCATTTCATAATTAATTAATATTAAATACTAATTAATTTCTTAATCTTTTATAATTAAATAATAATATTTAATTTCTACCGAATTAATTAATGATATTTAATTTCCAATAATTCGGGTTATAAAAAGATTAATTCATCTAGACCGAATCGAGCCGGCCAGCCGGACGGCGGCGGCGGCGCGTGTCTAGATGACTTATGTGTGAGTCCTCACTCTTTTACAAAAGTGGGGTGCCCCTTGGGGCCCAACCCAATAGTCCAAGTTGGAATATATAAACACTACTACTATTTGTATTCCCTCCTATGCGGGACTAAAATGAATCTTTTTCAAATTCACTTCCATACTAGTTCTTACTCGTGCTCATTTATTGCTCATTCAATATCAATAAATCATTCCAACTTTCACTCCAAGTTATCATCATTTCAAATTTTTTCAACAGTGTCTTTGCAAATTTAGGTGTATAGTATATTTTTAGATTTTATAAAAATAATACAATTAAAAAAATAGCTAAAAACTATGAGAGTTGAATACGGTGTGGATTGGGTGTTGGAATATTTGGATGTTCATATATCATCACTCACTAATGCAATCGGTTATATATGGTTTTTTAAGTTTTATTGTTAGTCAACTGTATCTCAATCTTTTGTATTGTTGTATTAATATTCTTTAGGTATTTGGTGGGAAGATTAATTAGAAAATCATTATTTTTCAATCTCAATTAGAGTCTCCCTCATTCTCTCCCTTGACACTCAATTATTTTTTACCAACTTTGTCGTTTCAAGTACGTTCTAGTATTTGACATCAAGAGTCTAATTCAATTCATTAAATGTCAAGTGTGCAATATGAATTTAGTTTTTAATGAAAGAATTCATGCAAACTTACTCATCTTTGATGCAAATAATTACGACAAATGGTGCAAGCAAATGAAATTGTTGTTTGACAACCAATATGTTCTTGAAGTTGTTAGAAAAACAATACTTCATTTGTCCCATAATGAGTGACCCAACACATTATTTCACAAGACTCTGCTAAGAAAATGGAAATGGAAAATCAAATGGAAAAGTCATGGTTTATGGGTTAGAGCTTTGAAAAATAGATATGAGGAAGAAGAGGTCATAAGGGGAATTGTTAGTAGAGAAGACTCAAATTGGTGGAGAAAGATCTTAAGATAGATATAGAAAATTGGGATGATTCTGTGTATTACTCGGTTAAAGAGGCGTACAAGGAGTCGTCTTCTAGAGAGACCAATCAATCCAATCCGATATGGGCCAAGGCGTGACACAAAGCGATCCCTCCGAAAGTGTCTTGCTTTGTTTGGAGACTTTTCCAAGATAGCATTGCTTCGAAGAATAATTTAGTTAGAAGGAATATTATTGGGCAAGAGCATAGTGGTTGTGTCG
The DNA here is from genome assembly GCA_021764765.1 of Vicia sativa. Taxonomy (NCBI): domain Eukaryota; kingdom Viridiplantae; phylum Streptophyta; class Magnoliopsida; order Fabales; family Fabaceae; genus Vicia; species Vicia sativa. Next base: position 155,681,233 of record CM038792.1, read on the forward strand.
GGGGCTGTGGGGCTGTAGAATCGGTGTCTCATCTCTTCATTGAGTGTCCTTATTTTTCAGGTATGTGGCATCTCGTAAGCAATTGGCTTAGGAAATTCACTGTTTTTCACAATGACGGAATGTCTCACTTTTCGCAATTCGAATGGATGCTTAGTGGTGACAAGGAAACTTCTTCGAAAGTAATTGTGATATGGTTTGCTTGTGTTTGGACCATATAGAGAACTAGGAACAATAAATTGTTTAATAACAAAGAAGTTGAAATTGCTAACATGTTCGATGAGAGTATCGAGACATCGTGGAAATGGTTATCCATGAAATATCCAAACATGAATTCTAGTTATGTCCATTGGAGAACAGATCCAAGGGCCTATTTTGGTATGTCGGAGAGATAGGTTCTGCTGATTTTTTCTGTGGCTAAGTAGCTCTGTTCATGTTTTCTTTTCCGCCTGATCGACTACGCAACAACCAACACAACTAGAGGATAGTGGTGTTTTAATTAGCAGTGGCTCTAGAGTTTTTGATTGGTCTGTTCAACAGTATCATTAGGTGTCTTTTGGTATTTGAGTAGTTTTTGTTAAGTTTTGTTTTAAGGTCTGTGTGTATAGACTTTTTGCTTCCTGTACTAGGGTCTTTGTAAATTTATTTGCACTTCTGGTGCTTTTGGTTTAATATATTTGGCTGTTTAAAAAAAACATCATTTCACACATATTAAAAAAAATGTAGAAAAATAAGAGAGAATAATATTTTTACTATAGTGCCCCTAATTCTGTATTGGAAATTGTGAAAGTTTAATTGATTAAAGGGTAGAATTGGAAAAAATGTATTGAAAATTAAAATGGATCATTTATTTTGGGATACTATTTTATTCTTTTTGGGTCACTTATTATGGGACGGAGGAAGTACAAGTATGAGTAAGTGGGGAAATAGTCCCGTATTGGATAGAAATATGGAGATTTGGACATTTATAAGTGGAAGAACTCATTCACCTATCACATTAGACTATGTTTGAGAGTACTATGCATGAAATGCAATGCTTGTTTAAAGATTTTGTTTTTAAGTTTTCAAGGAACTAAGAAATTATAAAAAAATTTGCAAACATCACACTAAATTATTAAAGAAAAAAGAACTAAATTTCATTTCATAAAAAATCCGGAAGAGTTACAACAATTTCAAGTCAGTCTTAAGATCTAAGGTGGCTCCAACTGAAGAAGAACCAACTCTTTCTCTTGAGCTTCTTGATCTGCACTTCAAAAGAAGTCTCCATGTCAGCTTTCTTCTTCAATTTTGTCAACAATACCCTTCCAAACACAAGAAGTAGGCGAAATATAAGAGAAAGCTTTGTTTCTTTGAGATTGTACACTGCTCGAGGAAAATAAATCCTCTTATTCCCTCTTTCTCTTATTTGCATGTTGCTCGAGTATAACATTCTTGTAGTGAAACAAATTATAGTTCTCCTTCAATTGTTGACGCATTTCTAGATTATCTGCATTCAAAACATAAAGCTTGTTCTCCCAAGTATCTTCTTCTTGCGTCTTCTGAGCTAAAACAACTTGAAGCACTTCGGTATCTTCAACAGGAATAGGGGGTCTTAAGACTTCAAGGACCATAGACTTCACAAAAAATAAGACATCTTGATCTCAACATCCCTTGCTTTAACCCACTGAGTGTGAGGCTCCAAAGTTACACAATGCTTCTTTCCTAACTCTTCTTTATACCCTTTTCATCAACCCCGACATGAAATAACAAACCCTTCAAAAGGATGATGTTTAGCTTATCCTTAATAGTATACCTTAGTTGGCGATGAGCTAGAATTGGATTGTAGCTGACACCTCATTTTGTACCAAGAAGAGACACATTAGCAAATTCACCACAACTATTAATGATCTTCACACCATCATAAACTCTAGAATACTAATTCACATTTTCACTGGTGATGGACATGATCCTCTGAGACCACCTTGAACAACTCTTATTATCTTTAAAAGAACTAGACTGCGACAAGTTGGAAATAAACCGCTTGTACAGTAAAGGTGCACAACATATGATGGTTCCCCCACTCTTTGAAGTCTGGTAATGGATAAAATGATAAGTGTATTCAAGCAAAGTAGGAACATGATTCTAAATCAAGAAGATCTGGATATAATTAACATCTACTAAATTGTCAATGTTAGAAAACAGGATCAAGCCATAGATAAGAAAAGCAAGAATAGCTTCAAAAGCAACCTTACTCTCCGCATTAGCAAAAGTTGCAGCCTTCCCCATCAAGAACTTAGCAAGTAAACCAAGAATGTCACCCTTAGTCATAAGCTTTGCCTTAATCTATGATTTCCTCAAATGAATAGCTTCATCGATAACATGAGCTTCAGGTATCTCCTCTAAACCAATGAATGGAATTTGATTAGAAACACGAAACTTTGTGAGATAAGCATACTCCTCTAAAGTGGGCACAAGCTGATAATTTGGGAAACTGAAATACCTATATAAGGGGTTATAGAACTGGAACAAGGTGTTGAGAGCTCCGTCTTCAACAATAATATTCAGCATTGTTAGAACCTTCCCATAACGGCCTTTGAAATCCAAAAGACCAATCACCAAAGATCCTAGCTTTTTCAGCTCTTTCAATTCAAGACTCTTGAAACAGGACTTATGAGTGTTTCTCTTTCCAGAATCTATAGCTAGAATACCTGTGATGTTTTCAATGAAAACTCCTAAGTCCCTTTAAGAACAAGTGAATAAGATGTTTGTGAATGAATGATTATGGCATAATCACAAACATGGCAGGTTCAAAGGTTCAACAAGAGCATGTAGCCAATGTAACTACCCACCCACAAGGTATGTTATATGGGTTTCATCATACAAGCAAGTAACAGGATTCGTACAAAGTTCCCAGAGTCGTAGATCCATCTAATTATCATTAATGAATAAAAGAGGGTTGTATAAGATAAATTATTTGTATAGAAAACCACATAACAATTTTTATCCATTTTTAATCAGTGGCATTTATTAATCAATACTTGGTAAAAAAAAAATTAGTATAAAGGATAAATTAGAAATAATAATAACGATTAATGATAAAATAAATTATAACCATGTATAGTAATTTTGGAAAAAAATAGATTTTAAAATAATAAAGACACAATAGTTATTATGTAAAGGATGCGCAACTGAACAATCTGTAGCTTTTCCTTCCATAATTGTGTCTAACGGTTGCTTGTTTGGTTCCATTGTATTTTGGCCTTAAAAAATCGTCGAAAACAGTCTCACACTCACCAGTGGAGTCTACTTCCAAAAACTTGTTCGACCTCTTCTTTCAAAAACTCAACAACAGTACCCCTCTTTCTCTCTCTCTCTCTCTCTCAAATGGTAGATAAATTAAGAATTTAATTATTTAATTAATTAAAGATTTGATTATTTATATTTTTAGATTTAATTGGACCATTTTGATTAAAAAGAGGAGTTAGTGGTGTGAAGAGTAATTAGAGAGTGTGGGAAGTAAATCACTCTACTTTACTAATTATTTATTTTATTGGAATAAATAAAAGGAGTATTAAAAGGATTATAAAAAGGAAAAAAAAGGAAAAAAAGGTCTTTTGGAAAATCATTTCACGTAGAATTGGAGAAGAGAAGAGAAGGAAAAAGCCAACGCCAGGAAAGTCGAAGATCATCGCGAGGTAAGGGGTGATTTCATTCGATTTTAATGCCTTATGGGTTTTGGGAATCAACCGGATGATTGGGTACGTTAGGAAATTTGATTTAGGTGATTATAGGTTTGTAGGAGTAAATCCTATTTTGTGTCGGATTATAGAATTTAAGACCGTTAGTGTGTCGAACAATTAATAGGAATGATGAAGCAATGATGTACGATGTTGTATTGGTGTATAATGGTTACAATCTGATATTTCTAATGTTATAAGTTGTATGGAAATGGTTGGAAGTGATAAGGAATGCATAAATGTCAAAATAGCGATTTTAATTCAGTCGTGGGAACCGGTTCCCGGGGGAGGAACCGGTTCCGTGTTAAAATTCAAAATTGGCAATTTTGTATGTGGGAACCGGTTCCGGGTTCCCATACAAAATTCGAGGCGCTTATTTTCAAAAGTGGGAACCGGGTTCTCCCAGTGAGGAACCGCGTTCCACTGTGTAATTTTTCAAAACACCTAAAACTTCAAAAATTCATATTTTCTAAACCGTAACTCCGATTCGAGTGCCGTTTTCGGCATTATTTTCTAAATTAAAAATACTATCTTATAAAAAGAAGAAAAATATTTTTTGTAAAAATTATTTCAAAAGTGTCAAATTCCCGATTTTTGAAACGTTGATGGTTAAAGACAAAGGAGAATGATATATGAATTGTCTGATTTAATGAATGAGGAATAGTGCCTACAATGTTGTGTTTGATATTCATTATGATTGACTGTGATACATTGGTGATTGGCATTATGTGAATTATGTTGAGATCATAATCTGTGATTTATTGTTGCATGCCTTTATGATGCATGCATAAGCATTTGTTAATTGGTTCAGTCCCATTGTGCGGAAGTGAGCTTGCAGAGCCAATAAACTTACCAGGATTTAGAGGTAGTGAGGCTAGATTCTTGACCCAGTGGTTATGGGAGAATCATGGATTTCCGCTGTCTTTCCACATGTAAACGGAGCAGTGGGTGAACTCGGTTCACGTTTTGGTACCACATGCATAGAGTCTGCATTGCATATGGGATTGTAACATGCTAGGATGGTTTCCAGTGTTGCAATTTCCATCGTTTGTTATATTTACATGTTCATTGAGTGAGATGCATTTGTGAATTGGCTATGACTATGTGTTGGATAATGGACTAACGTATTTAATTATTCTGTTGTATTTAAAAACGTATAATGCATTTTATATTGGATAGAAATCTCACCCTTACTTTAATGATTTCAGATTCGAAGTGATTAGCTGCTTGGAATTGGTGATGATAGCTTTTAGAGTTGAGTCCTTTAGTTAAACTGCGTGTCAGTGTCGTGCTCTGGTAGATGTAACACTGGGGAAGCGTTTGAATTGAGATTCTTTAGGAATATTAAATAATAGTTTTGGTTAATGTTTCGATTTATTGTCCTGAAATAATTATGAACGATGTATTCAGGATTCGTTATGTTTCATTTCCGCTGTTAAACATAACTTTAAGTCTATTTTATTTCATGATCCTTCTTCAGTGAAAGCATGACAACTATTTTGGTTAATTTAAAAATATTTAAATTGTGACGCCTCTTAATTTGTGATTAAAAACTCTGATTAATATTTATGAACGTGGGTAATTAGAAGGGGTATTACAATAGTGGTATCAGAGAATAGTCGGTCTTGTCCTAGTGTCGTTATCCCTTTTGTATGCGACTAGTGTAAGATGACACTGTCGATACTCGTGTGCTGATGTAGATTGTTTTGTAATGTTACAGAACAATGGCTGGAAGAGGTAACGGAAGGAACGATGACGCTATTGTTGAAGCTTTGGGAATGTTAGCTGGAGTGCTCGGAGGGAATCAGCAGGGAGCTGTTATGGTGCTGACAGATAATTGGGGAACTTTCAGAGGAATAATCCTCCACTGTTCAAAGGCACTCATGATCCCGAAGGTGCTCAGAAGTGGTTGAAGGAGATCGAGAGGATCTTCAAAGTGATTGATTGTGCTGAGGAGCTGAAGGTGAGGTATGGTACTCACATGGCGAGGAAGCGATGACCGTGGGTTGCTACCAGGACTGAAATGGAAGAAGATGGCATTGCATTGACTTGGGCTGGGTTCAGGAGAGCTTTTCTAAGAAGGTACTTTCTTGAAGACATTCGGGGTAAGAAAGAGATTGAGTTTCTGGAGCTCAAGCAAGGCAACAAGTCTGTGAGTGAGTATGCAACGAAGTTTACTGAATTAGCGAAGTATTATGCTCATTACACTAACGATGCAGATGGAGAATTTTCCAAATGTATCAAGTTTGTGAATGGTCTGCGTGATGAGATCAAGCAGGGTATCAGGTATCAACGCATTAGAAGGTTTCCTGATTTAGTTGACTGTAGTAGGATTCTAGAAGAAGATCTTGCTAGTACTAAGTCGAATGCTCAGAGCTATGCTGATCGTAAGGGCAAAAGATATATGGATCGTGGTAAGCCCTATGATAGGAATAATCAGAAATCTGGAGGTTGGAAGAAGCCTAGTGGGGGAGACTCTGGTTCTTCTGGTTCTTCCATAAAGTGTTACAGATGTGGTGAATTGGGACACCGAGCTCCTGAATGCAAGAATGATGTGAAGAAGTGCAACAACTGTGGAAGATTTGGTCATTTAGCTGCTGAGTGCAGATCCAGAAGGATAACTTGTTACAACTGTGGCGAAGAAGGACACACTCGTCCGCAGTGTACTAAGCCAAAGAAAGAGCAAGCTGGTGGAAAGGTGTTTGCTTTGTTAGGATCAGACGTTAAGCTAGATGATCGGTTGATTAAAGGTACATGTTTTATTAATGACATACCTTTAATTGCGATTATTGATACTGGAGCGACGCATTCTTTTATTGCTTTGGATTGTGCTAAAATACTAAATCTGGAAATTTCTAATTTGGATGGAAGTATGGTTATTGACACTCCTGCGTCGGGTTCAGTGACTACTTCGTATGTTTGTAGGAATTGTCCTATTGTCATTTTTGGTAGAGGGTTCGGTATGGATTTAGTGTGCCTACCTTTAGAACAACTTGATATTATCCTTGGAATGAACTGGTTGGTCTTCAACCAGGTTCATATCAATTGTTTTGAGAAGACGGTCGTATTTCCTGAAGAAGTTAAAGTTGAATATGGGACTATGTCAGTTAAGCAGATGAATTCCGCCGTTAGAGATGGTGCTGTAGTGTTTATGTTATATTCTTCGACGGAAGTGAAAGGAAAGGCTAAGAGTGGTGAATTACCGATGGTGAATGAATTTCCAGAAGTGTTTCCGGAAGATGTTAATGAGCTACCACCTGAGAGAGAAGTGGAGTTTGCTATATATTTGATTCCTGGAACTAGTCCGGTGTCGATGGCGCCTTATCGCATGTCGGCATCTGAGTTGTCTGAGCTGAAGAAACAGTTGGAAGAGTTACTTGAGAAGAAGTTTATTCGGCCTAGTGTTTCACCGTGGGGTGCGCCGGTATTGTTGGTTAAGAAGAAGGAAGGTACAATGAGACTGTGTGTTGATTACAGGCAGTTGAATAAAGTGACAATCAAGAATCGGTATCCATTGTCGAGGATTGATGATTTGATGGATCAGTTGGTTGGAGCTTGCGTATTTAGTAAAATTGATCTGAGGTCTGGATATCATCAGATTCGTGTTAAGGCGGAAGATATTCAGAAAACTGCATTTAGAACGAGGTATGGGCATTATGAATATTCTGTTATGCCATTTGGAGTTACTAATGCACCTGGTGTTTTTATGGAGTATATGAACAGGATATTTCATCCGTATCTTGACCAATTTGTGGTGGTATTTATTAACGACATTTTAATCTATTCAAAGAATGATGAAGAGCATGCAGAGCATCTTAGGATTGTATTGGAATTATTGAAGGAGAAGAAACTTTATGCGAAGTTGTCTAAATGCGAGTTTTGGTTAAACGAAGTGAGTTTTCTTGGTCATGTGATTTCCAAGAATGGTATTGCTGTTGATCCTACAAAAGTAGAAGCGGTATCTCAGTGGGAAGCGCCAAAGAATGCTTCAGAGATTCATAGTTTTCTTTGTCTTGCAGGTTACTACAGGAAATTCATTGAGGGATTTTCGAAGCTAGCTTTACCGTTGACTAAGCTAACTAGAAAGGGTCAAGCATTTGTTTGGGATACAGATTGTGAGGAAGGATTCCAAGAGTTGAAGAGGAGGTTGACTAGTGCTCCGATTCTAATTTTGCCGAACCCGGCAGAATCTTTCGTGGTGTATTGTGATGCGTCTTTGAGAGGTTTAGGTGGTGTTTTGATGCAAGATAGGCAGGTCGTGGCTTATGCTTCGAGACAGTTGAAGATTCATGAAAGGAATTATCTGACTCATGATTTAGAGTTGGCAGCTGTTGTGTTTGTTTTGAAATTGTGGAGGCATTATCTGTATGGTTCTCGGTTTGAAGTGTTCAGTGATCACAAGAGCCTGAAGTATCTTTTCGACCAGAAAGAGTTGAATATGAGGCAGAGAAGGTGGTTAGAATTTCTCAAGGATTATGATTTCAGTTTGAATTACCATCCTGGTAAGGCAAACGTTGTGGCAGACGCGTTAAGCAGGAATTCCTTGCATATATCGATGTTAATGGTTCGTGAATTGGATTTAGTGGAACAATTCAGAGACTTAAGTTTAGTGTGCGAAACTACTCCGAATAGTGTGAAATTGGGCATGTTGAAGCTGACTAGTGGTATTTTGGAAGAGATTCGAAATGGACAGAAATATGATGTTGGTTTGGTTGACAAGTTGACATTGATTAACCAAGGTCAAGGAGGTGAGTTCCGAATTGATGAGAATGGCGTTATGAGATTTGGTGATAGAGTGTGTGTTCCGGATGTTGCTGAGATTAGGAAAAGTATTTTGGAAGAAGGACATATAGTGGGTTGAGTATTCATCCTGGTGCTACTAAAATGTATCATGACTTGAAGAAATTATTTTGGTGGCCGGGAATGAAAAAGGAAATTGCCGAGTTTGTGTATGCGTGTTTGGTTTGTCAGAAATCAAAGATCGAACATCAGAAATCGTCAGGTTTGATGGAACTGTTGTTTGTTCCGGAATGGAAATGGGATGGAATTTCAATGGATTTCGTGTCTGGTTTGCCGAGGACAGCGAAGAACTGTGATTCTATTTGTGTTATTGTTGATCGGTTGACAAAGTCTGCTCACTTTATTCCGATAAGAATGGATTATCCGATGGAGAGGTTGGCAAAATTGTATGTTGAGAGGATTGTAAGTTTGCATGGTATTCCGTCTAGCATTGTGTCAGATAGAGATCCGAGGTTTACGTCTAAGTTCTGGACAGGATTGCAGGAAGCTTTGGGTACTAAGTTACGATTGAGTTCCGCAAATCATCCACAGACAGATGGTCAGACGAAGAGGACGATTCAGTCGTTAGAAGATTTGTTGAGGGCTTGTGTGTTAGAGAAGGGTGGAGCTTGGGATAGCTACTTACCGTTGATAGAGTTTACCTACAACAATAGTTTTCATTCGAGCATCGGTATGGCTCCATTTGAGGCCTTGTATGGTAGTAGGTGTCGGACACCGTTGTGTTGGTACGAATCTAGAGAAAGTGCTGTGATTGGACCAGAGATTGTCCAGCAGACTTCAGAAAAGATCAAGATGATTCAGGAGAAGATGAGGGTTTCTCAGAGTCGTCAGAAAAGCTATCATGATAAGAGGAGGAAGGATCTTGAGTTTAGTGAAGGAGATCATGTATTCATGCGAGTTACTCCGATGACTAGTATTGGTCGAGCCTTGAAGTCAAGGAAGTTGACTCCGCGTTTTATTGGTCCATTTCAGATTACCAAGAGAGTTGGGAAGGTTTCTTATCAGATTGCTTTACCGCCGTCACTTGCAAATTTGCATGATGTTTTCCATGTATCTCCGTTGAGGAGGTACATTGCGGATCCGTCTCATGAAATTCAAGTAGATGATGTATGTGCAGGATAATTTGATTTAGCGATCAGAATTGAGGATCGGAAAGTGAAGCAATTGCGTGGTAAAGAGATAGCACTGGTAAGAGTAGCTTGGGGAGGACCAGTTGGAGGAAATGTAACTTGGGAACTGGAGAGCCAGATGAAAGACTCGTATCCCGAACTTTTCGTCTAAGGTATGTTTTCGAGGATGAAAACTCTTTTAGTAGGGGAGAGTTATGACACCCCGAATTAATTCAAATGTTAGATAATTAGGAATTTAATTATTTAATTAATTAAAGGCTTGATTATTTATATTTTTGGATTTAATTGGACCATTTTGATTAAAAAGAGGAGTTAGTGGTGTGAAGAGTAATTAGAGAGTGTGAGAAGTAAATCACTCTACTTTACTAATTACTAATTATTTATTTTATTGGAATAAATAAAAGGAGTATTAAAAGGATTATAAAAAGGAAAAGAAGGAAAAGAAGGTCTTTTTGGAAAATCATTTCACGTAGAATTGGAGAAGAGAAGAGAAGAGAAGAAAAAAGCCAACGCCGGGAAAGTCGAAGATCATCGCGAGGTAAGGGGTGATTTCATTCGATTTTAATGCCTTATGGGTTTTGGGAATCAACGGGATGATTGGGTACGTTAGGAAATTTGATTTAGGTGATTATAGGTTTGTAGGAGTAAACCCTATTTTGTGTCGGATTATAGAATTTAAGACCGTTAGTGTGTCGAACAATTAATAGGAATGATGAAGCAATGATGTACGATGTTGTATTGGTGTATAATGGTTACAATCTGGTATTTCTAATGTTATAAGTTGTATGGAAATGGTTGGAAGTGATAAGGAATGCATAAATGCTGTCAAAATAGCAGATTTTAATTCTGCAGGTCGTGGGAACCGGTTCCCAGTGGGGAGGAACCGGGTTCCCGTGTTAAAATTTCAAAATTGGCAATTTTTGTATGTGGGAACCGGTTCCCAGTGGGGAGGAACCGGGTTCCCCATACAAAATTCCAGGAGGCGCTTATTTTCAAAAAGTGGGAACCGGGTTCTCCCAGTGAGGAACCGGTTCCACTGTGTAATTTTTCAAAACACCTAAAACTTCAAAAATTCATATTTTCTAAACCGTAACTCCGATTCGAGTGCCATTTTCGGCATTATTTTCTAAATTAAAAATACTATCTTATAAAAAGAAGAAAAATATTATTTTGTAAAAATTATTTCAAAAGTGTCGAATTCCTGATTTTTGAAACGTTGATGGTTAAAGACAAAAGAGAATGATATATGAATTGTCTGATTTAATGAATGAGGAATAATGCCTACAATGTTGTGTTTGATATTCATTATGATTGACTGTGATACATTGGTGATTGGCATTATGTGAATTATGTTGAGATCATAATCTGTGAATTATTGTTGCATGCCTTTATGATGCATGCATAAGCATTTGTTAATTGGTTCATTCCTATTGTGCGGAAGTGAGCTTGCAGAGCCAATAAACTTACCAGAATTTAGAGGTAGTGAGGCTAGATTCTTGACCCAGTGGTTATGGGAGAATCATGGATTTCCGCTGTCTTTCCACATGTAAACGGAGCAGTGGGTGAACTCGGTTCACGTTTTGGTACCACATGCATAGAGTCTGCATTGCATATGGGATTGTAACATGCTAGGATGGTTTCCAGTGTTGCAATTTCCATCGTTTGTTATATTTACATGTTCATTGAGTGAGATGCATTTGTGAATTGGCTATGACTATGTGTTGGATAATGGACTAACATATTTAATTATTCTATTGTATTTAAAAACGTATAATGCATTTTATATTGGATAAAAATCTCACCCTTACTTTAATGATTTCAGATTCGAAGTGATTAGCTGCTTGGAATTGGTGAGGATAGCTTTTAGAGTTGAGTCCTTTACAGGAGTCAAGTCATATGCTAACGTTTCGGTCTTGCTTTTACAGGAGATATGTCTGAGCGAGACGATCGTTTAAGGCATAGCCGGGTTACACAACATGCTTCTTTGCGGAGAGAGAGGAGTCAGGCCACACGACCTCGAGGACTCAGGCCATACATGCCCCGTTGATATCTGAACAGGCTATGTCCGAGGCACAACCTGCTCCTTCTGATTCTGCATCTTCTACTTCTTCCTCCCATAGCAGACGGGAGTCTCCAGTCCATCCCTCCCCGCCTTCGTCATACCGCAGACGCACATCTTCACCATCCTCACCACCGCGAATTTTTGAGACGGAATCTACATCTGCTACACAGGCGGGGCCGTCTGAGGTGAGACCTGATCCTATACCTTCTACACCCCCAGTACATCAGGTACCAATACCGGGATCACCCGAGGTTCCGACGGCACTAGAGGCACCAGAGCCAGCAGAGGCACCGACAATAGAGGTTGCACTGGCAATAAAGGCGGCACTGGCGGCACTGACGGCACTAGAGGTCCCTAGGTCTTTGGAGGGGGGCCTTCTGACTTGTTTGTGCTCGCGCATTATTCCACTAATGTGGCTAGACATTTATGGGATTGAGAGGTACGGAATTTACATTTATGTTTCATTTATTAATTATGTTATATTATGAATAATATTATGAATTCTAACAGTGTGTTTTTTCTTGCAGGATCGGGATACACTAAAGGTCATCAACCATGGGAGGAAGATCAGCAAGCTAACTCCCCCTATCGAGCGATGGTTTGATGATCTGTTGCTGACTGCAGGGTTGAGAGACTTGACCCTCTGTGGATATAGCATGGTCAACTGGGGGATGACCAACGCTTTTGTAGAGAGGTGGCACGAGGAGACGTCTTTGTTTCATCTACCACACAGGGAGATGACGATCACACTCGATGACGTCGCTTGTCTGCTTCACCTGCCGATCGGAGGGCGATTTATGGATCATGAGAAGTTGGAGAAGGACGAGACGATTGAGATGTTTGTTGAGAGGCTGGGAGTGACCGTGGAGGAGGCTCTAGAGAAGGTTGATAAGACATGTGGCAGCCACGTGAGATATAGTTGGTAGAAGATTGTTTTTGATCAGGAGATTGCGCGTGCTACTATTGTTGGCGGTGATCCCGAGCAGGTTACACTTCATAGAGGGTATGCCATGAGAGTATGCCATAGAGGACATTTTTGTGGACATCAGTGCCACCTACATTGACGTCATGTACCTCAGATTCTTTGCAAATTTAGAGCAGGTCAGTGGGTGGAACTGGGGGGTTGCTTGTTTGATTTACTTGTATACCAAGTTGACGGAGGCGGCTAGGTGGAAGACGAGGCAGATCACCGGTAGCAAGACTTTTTTGACGGTATAAATTTTTTCTCTTAGCTTCGTTTTTTTTTTAAAATTATTTTGAAACTAAGAGATATAATTTTGATATTTCAGGGATGGATCCTACAACACTTCCCACAGATTTCAGGATGGACATTTGCTGATGGTTATACCGAGAATATGCCTCGTGCATGTGCATATGAGCCACTCAGAGGCAACCAGACGACACTTGTGTATCGAGTTTCTTTGGATCGGATTGTGCATGAGGACATCCACTTCAGTGCCTACGCCGACCACCACGAGACGATCGCTTTTGATGAGGTTTCTCTGTTTACAGGTTGGTTGGTCTGCGGTTCTCGGAAGACTGTTGCCTATATGCTCGAGCGAGTGATGCGTCAGTTCGGGTATACTTAGATGATTCCTCGGCATCTTGCTTTATCTGCTCCTCCGATAGTGAAGAGGAGGGAGATGGATGGGATTTTTGCTGATCTTCAGAGTCATCTCGTCCTTAGGGAGGCCAGGAGTATCGTGGCTCCAGACGATTGGAGTTACGCGTTTGGTTACATGTTGTGGTACTTCAAGATTTCTCATCCATACCTGATACGGGAGGCTCTAGGGGACCCATCCAGGCCGACTCATCAGGAGATCCTGGAGGAGGAGCAAGTGACGAGGGTGTTCGTGTTAAAAAGTGACGCGCGAGGGAATCGAATTTGAATTCGGATTCTCTGGCTCGAAACGATTTACTCTTTTGATTTGTTTATAAAGATGCCGCGAGCATCAAGATTTATTATTTTCAACACAAGAAAAATGATTATGAAAAAGGGGAAAGCTGTTAATACCCTCAATTGATATGATATGCATTACGACTAGCGTGAACTAGACGTAACGCAATGGGGAGATTCCGAGCAAGGGGGTTTGTTATATAAAGGGAATAGATGGAGCACCCTAAATATACATGGTTATCCATAGCTTTATATATGAATATGTTTGATATGTTTGTGTGTTTTAATTGCTATTTCTATGATTGGGAAAGTTTCTCCTTTGGATTTTAAGATGGGTAGATTATGTGGGATCCTAGGTTTTGTTATTATTGTGCTCGCAAAGATCATTGGGATCTTCTGCATACATATCCCTTAATGGGAATCAGATCATTTGTAGCTCGGATCTAAAGGGAACTATGGTTTGTTTTGTTTGAGAGAGAAAGAAATTTGCTCGCCAAGGATGAGACCTTGTGCCTACGTATTCTCAAAAGGATGTTGAGAAAGTCAGAGCAATCGTAGTTCCCACTTATGCTAGTGGAAGCAACGGGATGTTATTAAGAGACACAGACAAATGTCATCTTAATGAAAAATGTATCTAATCTATTTCATCACATACATTTTGAAAAATTGATTGATTAAAATCTTTCATCATAAGTTATAGGTGTTTTGCTTGAGTGTACAAGCGTTACCACTTACGAGTTTTAGAAAGATGTTTTGAAAGATGATTGAATCTTTTAATTGTAAGCATTGGGTGTTTTGCTTGAGTGTTCAAGCGTTACCACTTACAGATTAAGAGATGTTTTTTGTTTGAAAAGAGTTTGAAAAAAGATTTGATCGTATGTGATGTGATAGATGAGATACTTTTTCCATAGAGATGATAGACGTCTAAATCTTGAGGAGAAATTGATTGGATTAGGGGGATGCTTTTAAGAAGCCCATGGGTCCTTATATTGTAAGCCCAAGAGGAGGCATTCTGAGGGTCATCGAGGGTCCTTGTATGAAGCTCAAGAGGAAGCTATAGGGTATGGCTGGCTTTGGCTTTAAAAGGGGTTTCACCGGGAAACCATCCTTTTAGGATTTCAAGAGCAATTTCACCGGGAAATCATACTCTCAGGGTTCTATCCTAGCGCGGGTGATTCTTTGTATTGGAAGCCCAATAGGAGGCTGTTAAGAGATTTCCTGATCTCTTTCTTGTTTGATGCCCAAGAGAAGGCTAAACTCAATGAGGAGTTCTTTTGAACGAAGCCTAAGAGGAAGTTGACTCAGCAGGGGAGTGTTGTCTTATATGAAGCCTAAGCGGAGGCTAAACTCAGATGAATGAGTTTTCTTATATGAAGCCTAAGAGGAGGCTGAACTCAGATGAAATGAGTTACCTTGTACAAAGCCCAAGAGGAGGCTAACTCTGTGGGGAACTTAATGGTTAGACTAGTTGTTATGTTATAACTGTACAGTTATATAAACAAGTATATGAAGTTTATTCACAGGAGTTTATGAAGGAAATATAAACAAATGTATGATGTTTATTTACAAAAGAGAAAATATAAACAAGTGTGTGCAAAACGAACGTTTGAAACGAGCGTAACTTGATTATTTACAAGTTTGATTGTGTACAAGGGAGTAAATATGTACACGAATGAGTATTTATGTACAAGGAGATGTGTATGTACATAGGAGGGTTGGGACTTACACCGTAAGGGAGACCCATTGGCTTAAAAGCAGTTTCACCGGGAATAATGCTCCTTTTAATACCAATAGTATTCAGTGTATACACAAGCGAAATGAAAAACAAACGGACGAAGTTTGTCTATACTTGAGTATTTACAGAGATGTTCGTATTATGTACAAGTAAAATAGATGTGTACATAAAAGAATTGGATATGTACAAGGAAATAATTATGTACATAAAAAGAATTTGGGACTTACACCGTGAGGGAGGCCCATGATCGGTTAAGAAATTCGAGGAAAAACGAGTTCGGTTTTATCTTCAAATCGGGTCGATCATGGAAAAAGAGTGTAAGTTTGTTGAAAAGTTTTGAAAAGATCTTAAAAGTGTTCTTGAAGGATGAAATATACTTATAAGAAGTTTGAAAAAGTTTCGGGCTTCGAAAGTTTGAAAGAAACGTCTTTGAAAGTGCTTTGAAAAAGTACTCAAAACGTATCGTTTTCGGCTCGATGAAAATATAATCAAAAGAAAGTTTTTTTGAAATTTTTTGACATTATCATAAAATATACATGTTAATGGACAAGTGTACAAAAAATCACCTCAAAATGAGGAGTTTTGATTGGGTTTTGAAAGAGTCAAAGTTTGAAAAAAAATATGAAGAGAAAACAAAAAAGTTTGGCAAAAATGGTCCCAAGGCTACTTGAACCCGGGACCATTGGGCAAGGCAAGGCAAGTGACTTAAAGGTGAGATGGCAACCGCTGGGGCGGCAATACATCCATTCACTTATGCCAATCCAGTTAATCACATTATAAACTGAAAATTTAAATTTGAAAAACACGCGCGAACTCATCTTCTTCTTCCTCGATCCTTCAATCAGCCATGGATTCCTTGTTTCTCAATGAAATTGCTCGATGTAAACATCAAACTTGATCGAAATTGAACCAGGAACATGATGATGTGGTTTAATTTCATTTATTTTTAGTTAAACATGATTAAATTTCCAGAAAACGCGAAGAACCCTAATTCCTAAAATTCAAATTGAAATCGTGTGTGATCATGGAATTAAGCAATTGATTGAGGGTTAAGCTTCAGTGATGGTGCAGAAACAAAACAGCCAAGAGTTTTTTGAACTGGAAATTAGAAATCAAGGAGTTCGAAGTTTGAGCTCTTACCTCTTGAAGTTGAGATCGAAATCTTCAAAGGAGTGTTTCCAGTTGATGTTTGAGGATTGCTGGAGCACCAGTGAACTTCAGGGAACGTGTGAGGATGCTCTGCTTGTCTTGAATCAACCTGAATTACTCTGACCAAGTCCACTTGCATATGCTTGAAGTGAAACTCAGATTCATGTTTGGAAGTGTTACAGTTCAAAGATGATGGTTTGTATCATCCATATGAAGTATGCTGATGATGTTTGAATCATAAAACCACAACTTGCTCGAGCCAAACTAACAGTTTGAAGTTTAAGGCAGTTTTTGCAAGTTTGAAAATATGAAAAGCAATTCTGGTTTTTAGTGATTCTTGTGTTGATTTTAAGTTTTAAACTAGTTCTATATTGATTTTAAGACATGTTAGACACCAAATCTCATGGTTTTTCACAAGTTTTGAAAAATGCAAGAATTCTCACTTTGAACTATGTAACTTGAATTTTAAGAAAGAAGAGAGAAAGCTTGTTCTTGCCTAGCTTTGGTGTAGTTTCAAATTGCAAACATGACCTCTATTTATAGGTCAAGAAATCAGATTAGTAAGTGAAGAAGATTGGCTTGGATTTGGACAACTTGCCTTAGAGGGCAAGAAAGTCATTTTTTCCATAAATGTAAAAGGAACCTTCCTTTTAACCATGGTTAAATTTGAACTTTGATCTTATCTCATCATAATTACTTTCCATCTGATTTTTATCAGCTCTATCTATCTTGGCTAGGTGGCAAGGCTTCTAGAAGGAAAGAAAATCAAAATGACTTGTAATTTTTGAAGCATGAACTTGAAACTTATGATTTTGGAGCACTATGTTTCAAGATCAAAAGCATAGCTAGACACAATGGATTTGCAAGTTCTTGGACATTTTGTAAAGCTTGTTTCAAGGGCTACAACTTTCATGTTTTGAGTTTTTTCTAATTCCAAATGGAACTATGTGAAAATTTGCCATGAAAGTAAGAAAAAACATGAAATTTTAACACTTAAAATTTTTTCTAAGTGTTGAAAATTTTGACTTTTTGTTGACTTTTCCAAATTTCTTGATTTTTTATGATCATGATGGATCATTTGAAGTATTTTGATGATTGAAAAAGTTTTGTCTTGAAAAAGTTGACCAAAAGTCAAAGTTTGACTTTTCAGTGCAGATGAAATTTCATCAAATGATCCAGAAATTGACTGATGAAAATTGTGAACTTCTGTGATGTTTTGAATCAAGAAATTAGGTCAAGATGTTGTATTAGAGATATGAAGATCATTCTCCAGGAAAAAAGTCATTCATTGATTAGAAAATCAGTGATTGCTTATCCTCGATAAAAACCCTAATTGGTCGATCCTCGATAGATCCTGAGGAAAAGTTGGATATCTGAAGATCAATTGTGGATGATTGATTAAGATATATCAATTTAGGTGAGTGAGAACTCAAACCCTAATTGATTGCCTCTTGAATCAGATGAAAAATTGATGAAACCCTAATTTTGACCTGTAGATGCCATACCCGATTAATTCTGTTATGAACTGTTAGTGATGCAATGATGTAAATGTAAAGTGGTATATTAGGTCAAAAATTGGGGTATGACAGATGCCCCTATTTAAGTTTCTTTAACCTGAGATATGAAGATGAATATCTTCGTTTCGATAGGTGTGAAGAGACTTAAATATCAGAATACGCAAATTTTGGACCTACGATACCAAAAATGCGGATGATGCAAAATGATAAAAAGTTTACCCAAGAGATATCAAAGATTGATATGATGGGGAAGGTTTGTGAGGATGACTCAACCCGTCTAAGAATGGAGAATCCTGTTTGTTGGGAAACAAGCAATGTGTTTCACTGGAAAAAAGAGATTCACAATGCATGTGAATATCTGTTTCGTTTTAGGAAACGAGGAGATTACCTTCTATCAGCCTTGTGACAATGTTTAAGGTAAGAGATGATGATATTACCAATTATCAGCCTTGTGATAGTTTATGGTAATGAGTTCTGAAGATATTACCAATTATCAGCGAAGTGATAACTATAACAAGGTAATTCTTGAGAAAATTGCTGAGTATTCAGCCTTGTGAATAACAGACAATGAGAGAAACAGATCTCAAATGAGTTTCTATTTTTACAGCTACAATCTTGCCGGGGATCTCTCTCTCTTGAGGAGGTGCGGGCATTTTGATTGATAAGACACAGGTTTCTTTAGACAGAAAGACAACTGTGGGGATTTCTTGAACTGTCATGATTTAAACTTGCTGAGAAGAACAATTGTTTTATGACAAGTTTCAAGATGAAAAGGAAATAAACAGCTCATATGATGAGGCTATTGCTTATTGTTTGCAGGTAGATTTTTTTGTGAAATCTAAACCTGAGTTGGTCAGAGACGAGGTTCTATCCAGGAATGAACTGGAAAGAAACGGCCAATCAAGACTTTGTTCCCAATGAGGAATGATCTCAGCTGGGGAATAGGAGAGAAAAATGTATTTTTCTGCTTGGGGATAATCTACTGAAGAGATGACATACCCATATGAGTACATGTAACCTAAACCAGTGATATAGAAGCAAACATTGAGAAATGCAGAAATGCATTAATGATGCTATTATGTATGAATGATGAATATTATGAATGTCATATGCATGCTGGCGATACTTGACAAGGACAACAAAAAAAGGTATTTGGAAAAAGGACTACGTCACAGTTCAAACAAATACTCAGCAAAATCTGCAGCAATGGTGTAGACGTTACTGATGAAGGATCTGAGTTGCATGCTTTAAACTTTCTAAAAAAGGCATTTCATTGGCAACTTTGCTGGGAATTCTTTTTGGATAAGAATGCTGTCCTTTGATGATCCCTGCTGAGGAGAAGAAAACTTCTGTAGCAGTTGTCCTATCTTTCAAAGGTCGAAACACTTTATGGAGAAAAATATTGAAGTTCCTTCTGTGTTCATAGTTTTTGAAGGAAAATTCTGCTTTTATTTCAAAATTTTGAAGTAAAAATTCATTTAAAACTTTTTAGTTTCAAAAGTGATTTTCACAATAAAAGGCGTTATTTTGCAAAACAGAATAAAGCAAGAATTGCAAACAAATGGGCACAAGGCTCAAATTTTATTGATAGAATGGTAATCAGCCAAAGGCGTGACTCCATGAGCTATTTACAAAAGTAGGAAATGATAATTTATTGGGAAAAGGCTACATTGAAAGCAATAACCACTATTATCCCTAACAACTTTGAATTCCAACGATGCTTGTTGCTTTAGAAGATTTTGATTGAAGATCCATTGATGGAAGATTCTTCATATTGACGAAGTATGGAATAATGCAGTTACTTTGTCATTTTTGTATCCTTAGTTTTGCCTAGATTGCCTTTTCAGGTTTTCAATCTATCAGGATAATTTCTGTTTATTGTCCCTAATTTTTGCCTGGACCGCCTTTTCAGGTTTTCAATCCACCGAGACGCTCATTTTTGCCTAAGCCGCCCTTTTTGGGTTTTCGACTTACCAAGCTGTTCTTTTGTTTTTAGACAAAGTATTTCTTGACTGCATCAGCATTCACAGGATGCGGGAGTTCATCACCGTCCATGGTTGTGAGAGTCATAGCACCGCCAGAAAAGCTTCTTTTGACGATGTATGGGCCTTCGTAATTAGGAGTCCATTTGCCCCTAGAATCTGGTTGAAAAGACAGAATCTTTTTAAGCACGAGGTCGCCTTCTCGGAATTCACGAGGTCGGACCTTTTTGTCAAAAGCTTTCTTCATCCTTCTTTGATACAATTGTCCATGACATAGAGCGGTCAGACGCTTTTCTTCGATTAAGTTCAGCTGGTCGTATCTGCTTTGACACCATTCGGCCTCAGATAACTTAGTTTCCATGAGAACTCTCATTGATGGAATCTCAACTTCTACGGGGAGCACTGCTTCCATGCCGTATACTAGAGAAAAAGGAGTTGCCCCTGTTGAAGTACGTACTGAAGTACGATACCCATGTAGAGCAAATGGCAGCATTTCGTGCCATTCTTTGTAAGTGATGACCATCTTCTGGACGATCTTCTTGATGTTCTTGTTGGCAGCTTCAACGGTGTCATTCACCTTTGGCCGGTAAGGAGATGAGTTATGATGCTCGATCTTGAATTCCTCACACAGTTCTTTCATCATTTTGTTGTTCAAGTTCGATCCATTGTCTGTAATGATCTTACTCGGAACTCCATATCGGCAAAAGAGGTTGTTCTTGATGAACCTCACAACCACTTGTCTTGTGACATTGGCGTAAGATGCTGCTTCGACCCATTTGGTGAAGTAATCAATAGCCACTAAAATGAAGCGATGTCCGTTGGACGCTTTTGGTTCGATTATCCCAATCATGTCGATGCCCCACATGGAGAAAGGCCACAGAGAAGAGAGAACGTTGAGTAGAGTTGGTGGCACGTGGATCTTATCGGCGTAGATCTGACATTTGTGACATCTCTTGACATGTTTACAGCAATTAGATTCTATCGTTATCCAATAGTATCCTGCTCTCAAGATTTTTCTGGACATTGCATGCCCATTTGAATGGGTTCCGAAGGACCCTTCATGCACTTCGTGAATTATCGTGTCTGCTTCGTGTCTATCCACGCATCTGAGCAAGACCATGCCGAAGTTTCTTTTGTATAGCACATTTTTATTCAGGAAGAAATTTCTAGAAAGTCTCCTTAGAGTTTTCCTATCTTTGTACGATGCCCCGAGTGGGTACTCCTGAGTTTGAAGAAAACGTTTAATGTCGTGGAACCACGATTTATCATCGAAGACTGTTTCAGTTGCAAATACATATGCAGGTCTTTCAAGGCGTCTGATACGGATTTTAGGCATATCGTTCCAATGGTTAACTTTGAACATGGAAGATAGAGTAGCCAAGGCGTCTGCCATTCGATTTTGATCTCGAGGGATATGATGCAGTTCAACTTTGTTGAAGAAAGTCAACAAACGTCTTGCATAATCTCTGTAGGGAATCAAACCAAGATGATGAGTTTCATACTTGTCTTTGATTTGATTCATCACAAGTGCTGAATCTCCATATATGTCAAGGATCTTGATCCTTAAGTCGATGGCTTCTTCGATACCCATGATACAAGCTTCATATTCTGCGATGTTGTTGGTGCAATCAAATAGCAATCTGGCGGAAAACGGGATATGAGAACCCTCGGGAGTGATGATGACTGCCCCAATTCCATTGCCATAAACGTTAACTGCTCCATCAAAGATTATGCCCCATCTGGATTCTGGATCAGGACCTTCTTCAGGCAGCGGTTCGTCACAATCTTTCATCTTTAAGTACATAACATCCTCGTTAGGGAAGTCGAACTTGAGAGATTGGTATTAGTTGATCGGTTGATAAGCCAAGTGATAGGTGAGAATGCTTCCTTTGACCGCTTTTTGAGCACGAAACTGGATGTCATATTCAGATAATAGCATCTGCCATCGAGCAATTCTTCTTGTTAGGGCAGGCTTTTCAAAGACGTACTTGATTGGATCCATTTTGGAGATTAACCAAGTTGTGTGATTGATCATGTACTGGCGGAGACGTTTTGAAGCCCATACCAAAGCACAACATGTTTTCTCGAGCATGGAGTAACGAGTTTCACAGTCTGTGAACTTTTTACTCAAGTAGTAGATGGCATGCTCTTTCTTACCGGTTTCATTTTGCTGTCCAAGCACGCAGCCCATGGAATCTTCTAGCACGGTAAGGTACATGATTAATGGTCTTCCTTCGACTGGAGGAATCAATATTGGAGGTTCTGACAGGTATTCCTTGATACTGTCAAACGCTTTTTGGCAATCTTCTGTCCACACAACCTCTTGATTTTTGCGGAGAAGCTTGAATATCGGCCCACAAGTAGCAGTCATTTGAGAGATAAATTTGGAGATGTAATTCAACCGTCCAAGAAATCCTCTTAGTTGCTTTTCTAAATGTGGCGTAGGCATTTCTTGAATAGCCTTGACTTTGTCAGGGTCAACTTCAATACCTCTTTGACTGACGATGAAACCTAGGAGTTTTCCAGATCTTACCCCAAAGGTGCATTTGTTAGGATTCGGTGAAATTTCCTTAGCCGCTGAATCAACTTCAAGAGATATTCTATATGCTCTTCTTTAGTATCAGACTTTGCTATCATGTCGTCCAGACTTGATCTCTTTATGCATCATGTCATGAAAGAGTAGTCATCCCTTTGGTAAGTTGCGCTGCATTCTTTAACCCAAACGGCATTACTTTGTAGCAAAATGTGCCCCATGGCGTGATGAAAGATGTCTTCTCCATGTCTTGGGAGCCATTCGATCGATTGTAGCGAGAAACGTCCATGAAGGAAAAGACGTTGAACTTAGCGGACTATCCACTAGCATGTCGATGCGGTAGTGGAAATCATCTTTGGGCTTGCTTTGTTCAAGTCCCTAATCAACACACATTCGACCTTTCCGTCTTTCTTGGAGACAGCACTATGTTGGCTAGCCATTGAGGATATTCGAGGTGAGGAAACTGCGGCTGCTTTTGATTTTTTGGCCATTTCGGGTGAACTCTTCTCGTCTTTGTTTAACTGGTGGACACTCCGGTCTTAATGGCAAATGATGCTCCACGATGCTGGTATCTAAACCTGGCATGTCTTGGTAGGACCAAGAAAACACATCGACGTATTCTTTGAGAAGCTCTATCAATTTGCTCTTGACGTTGTTGTCGAGTAGAGCTCTGATGTTTACTTCTTTTTTGTCTTCTTCAGAACCTAAGTTGATTGCTTCCAAAGGCTCTTTGTGAGGCTGAATGATTCTTTCCTCGTGCTTAAGTAGTCGAGAAATCTCATCCGGGATCTCTTCTTTAAATTCTTCCTCGGGGACTTCACTGTGGGGATTTCAAAGTTGGGAGAAATCACAGAGTTATTGCGTTCAATGGATTTGTCCATTTGTTAACCTGCATGTTTTGATTTATGTTTGATTAATTAACTCTTCTCTTTTTTTTTGTTGTAGAAAAAGTTAATGTGAAAATGTATGCAGATTATTATTATTATTATTATTTTGAAGATTTTTATTGTGTTTTTTAGGATTATCATTTCCAAGAAAGGGTAAAAACAAAAAACAAACACAAAGTGTGGAATCAAAACAACGCTTTTATTTATGATTCACCATATGAAACAGGGCCCTAAAATACAAACTCATTTGTCTTGGGCAAGACAAAGAGAAATTATTTAAAAGCTAAACCCTATAAAACATCTCTTCGCTTTGGGCGAGGCGAGAGTTCAAAACAAAAGCAAAATAAACTACTTAGAACTATGAACATTAGTCCGAACTTCAACAGGCTTCCAATAGTAGCGAACTCATTGGACGTCAAGATACTCTAGTAGTTTTCCACTTGGCTTATTTCTTGAATAGACTTTGGTCGTTGGTCGAACAGGCCTTGAAGACTCTGGATGTTTGTCCTTGCCTTTTGTGCTGCTGAAGCGATCTTCTTCTGCTTGATAGACAGATCGAGGAGTATGGAACACAGCATACGCACTTTCCATTGGCATTCGTGTTAAATTCTGGGGATGTTCTTTCCAATCTTCTGAGTGAAGAAACTCATTGTCTGTAACGCTTTCCAATACGTTTCCAGAATCGTATCCCTGATCTTCAGTAATCACGTTGGTGTAGTGATAGTTAAGATCTGTTTTGAAAAACTCCACGGGCGCGTTAAAGCAGCGTTCTTCATTCGGAATCTCAATTGGTTGATGAGATCGAGAAGATGGGTATAACTCTTCTGGTTGACTAGGATACTCAAAAGGATCGTCCCATCCAGTGGGCTGGATGTCTTCAATTCTGATTTTTGAGCTTTCAGGTGCAGTGTATTTCACCATGTAGTCAAACTTTCCACTTGGTTCTCCCAAGGTATCCCAAACTTCAGAAGGGACAGGTGATTTTCATTCTCATTGTTTTGTAAGGACATGCCTTTGAATTGGTCAGTGGGAGGATAGAACGGCGCGTACGATTCTTCCTGAGACACATATTCAGAGCTGGTAAGATAAGTGCTCCACTCTTCAGATCCGGAGAGATCATCTTCATCAACTTCATTGGTAAGAATGTTAACCTCTTGAAGAACAGGGTTTAAAAAACCCCCCACTGTGGAATACTTCTCTGATTGGGCGAAGAGCTTCATCCCTTTGATTGTCTTTAGGAAATACTGGAGCAAACCCGAGCCCGGCCTTTGTCTCGTTGTTGACAGGTTTAATTACTTGTCCCTAACCTGTAGTATTACCGTCTTTCACTATCTGCGCTGCTTCTTTGTAAGAGGAGATAGACGATCTGCTTTTGTTTGTAGATTCATCTTCTAACGAAAGTCCCTGGAACTGCGTCCCTTCAACATCGTTGGCTGTGATGAAAGAAAAGCTGGATAAATGGCTTACTAGTAACGCTTGTTCACCAATGATGGTTACTAGCTTCCCATTTGCTGTGAAATTTAGCTTTTGATGGAGAGTGGATGTCACAGCTCCTGCTTCATGTATCCATGGTCTTCCTAGTAGACAACTGTAAGCAGCTGGCACATCCATGACCTGGAAGGTGATTTGGAAGGTATGTGGACCGATCGTCATCGGGAGATCGACTTCCCCAATAACAGATTTTCTTGACCCATCAAAGGCTCTTACCACTATATCATTGAATTTCATCGGCGTTCCTTTGTAAGATAAATGAGCTAAAGTCGTTTTTGGCATTACATTTAAGGATGATCCGGTATCCACTAGTACGTTGGACAGAGAATCTGATTGGCAAATCATTGAGATATGCAGAGCCAGATTGTGATCTTTCCCTTCCTCTGGGAGTTCTTCATCACTGAAGCTTAAATTGTTGCAAGCTGTTATGTTGCCCACAATTCCACCAAACTGATCTGTAGTCACATCGTGATCTACGTAAGCTTGATCTAGCACCTTCATCAAAGCTTCTCGGTGGGCTTTAGAATTCAGAAGTAGAGATAGTATCGAAATCTTGGAGGGAGTCTGCATCAGCTAATCCACGACTCTGTACTCGCTTTTCTTGATTAACTTCAAAATTTCATCGAAATCTGAGTTGACGTTGGTTCCATCAGACGGTCTAACGTTTACGTTTGAATTACCAACGGGAATCCTCGTGGGGTTCTCGGGAGGTGTATTAACTGGATTTTTCCTAACAATAGGAACAATAGACGGCTTTGGCGGCAACAGAGTATGTACACGTCCACTTCGCGTTACTCGTCCAATTTCAGTTATGTTGACATCGGCGAAAAGAGTTGGCATGGGTTTCTCCTTCCCATCTTCTATCATAGTTGCACTGTATTGATAGGGAATTGCTTTGTTAGAACTGTATCGAACAGGACCAGGTAGATAGATCACCAAAGGAGACTCTGGAACTTTCGAACTGTTATATTCAACTTCCACACACTTGGGTACGTCGAAACAGGGGATAATGACGTTTACTTCGGGAATTTCCGAGTTGATATCTGAGACTAAAAGCTCATGCGGAAAATGCCCTACCATATTCATGTCATAGTCATTTCTGTTTCTGAAGATCTGTATGTCACCAATGTCTAATAATCGTTGAATGTCTGCTCTTATGGTTGGACATCCTCGAAAATCCTTGAAGCAGATTCTGCAAGCCGTGTAGTCATGTTTAGTGAAAGCGCCCATTGCACTGTATGTATCATGGAGCTGTACCAAACTTTCTCTTATCATATTCACGTCTGTGATAAGATACCGATCTGTATTCCTTAGTATCAAATTCACTGTATGTCCACTATGACTAGGAAGTGGATTTGCTTGCACGTTTGGATTTGTATTCCTGAAGGAAAGAAGATTGGACCTTACTAACCTTTGTACTTCGGCTTTTAGCGCTATGCAATGCTCGAGATCATGACCCGGCGCCCCTTGATGAAAAGGGCAAGATACATCTGCTTTGTACCACCATGGTAATTTTTCTGGTACCGGAGGCGGTAATCTAGTTTGCACAAGATTCCTTTCTATCAATGCAGGATATAGTTCTGTGTACGTCATCATAATTGGATCAAATTGTGAGACCCCGGGCGCACGGTTGTGATTGTTGTATTGCTGAGCCTGCTATCGAGGCTGTTGAGTTTGCTGGAACTGCTGAGCAATTCTTGTATTTGAACTTGTATTAACAGCGGGTGCTATGGTAGCTACTTGTCGTTGTTGACTGACATTCTTCCTTGGTTTCCCTCGGGATACCATTCCTATGTCATGTTCCTTTTTCTTTGGAAAACTGGTTCCACCCCTTTTAGTTCCACTGGAAGATCCTATTTCTTTGACTAGGCGTCCTGTTCGAACTCCTTCCTCTAGTCGCATTCCATGCTTACCATCTCGGTGAAACCTCCGGGAGCGCTGGCGATCATTCGTTTGTAGTAAAATGGGCCAAGAGTGTTTAAGAAAACCTTGGTCATTTCCTTCTCCTCTAACGGTGGGTTGACTTGGGCAGCAATCTCTCTCCAACGTTGGGCGTACTCTTTAAATGTTCCTTTTTCCTTTTGAGACATGGAGCGGAGTTGATCCCGATCTGGAGCCATGTCCAAGTTGAATTTGTACTGTTGGACAAAGGCTTCGCCTAGGTCATTGAATGTCTGGATATTCACACTGTCTAGTCCCATGTACCACTTCAGTGCAGCACCGGTGAGACTGTCTTGGAAATAGTGAATTAACAATTGGTGATTGTCGTTGTACGTAGACATTTTCCTAGCGTACATTGTAAGATGACTCTGCGGGCAGGAATTTCCTTTATACTTTTCAAAGTCAGGGACTTTGAACTTAGCGGGTATCCTTACGCGAGGAACCAGGCATAGATCTGTTCGCGTTAAAAGGTGACGCGCTAGAGGATTTGAATGTGAATTCAGATTCTCTGGCTCGAAACGATTTACTCTTTTGATTTGTTTATAAAGATGCCGCGGCATCAAGCTTTATTATTTTCAACACAAGAAAGATGATTTAATGATTATGAAAAAGGGGAAAGCTGTTAATACCCTCAATTGATTTTGATATGTAAGGCGCAAACTAGATGCAACGCATTGGGAGATTCGAGTAAGGGGGATTGTTATATAAAGGGAATAGATGGAGCACCCTAAATATATATAGTTATCTATAGCTTTATATATGAATATGTTTGTGTGTTTTTTAATTGCTATTTCTATGATTGGGAAAGTTTCTCCTTTGGGATTTTAAGAAGGATAGATTATGTGGGATCCTAGGTTTTGTTATTATTGTGCTCGCAAAGATCTGGATCTTGCATACATATCCTAGTGGGAATCGAGCATTTGTAGCTCGGATCTACAGGATCTATGGTTTGTTTGGTCTGAGGGAGATAGAAATTTGCTCGGCAAGGATGAGACCTTGTGCCTACGTATTCTCAAAAGGATGTTGAGAAAGTCAGAGCAATCGTAGTTCCCACTTATGCTAGTGGAAAGCAACAGGATGTTAGTAAGAGATGACAAATGTCATCTTAATGAAAATGTATCTAATCTATTTCATCACATACATTTTGAAAAGTTTGACTGATAAAATCTTTCATCGTAAGTTATAGGTGTTTTGCTTGAGTGTACAAGCGTTACCACTTACATGTTTAAGAAAGATGTTTGAAAAAGATGATTGAATCTTTTAACTGTAAGTATTGGGTGTTTTGCTTGAGTGTACAAGCGTTACCACTTACAATTAAGAGATGTTTTTGTTTGAAAACAGTTTGAAAAGAGTTTGAAAAGTTTTTGACTGTATGTGATGTGATAGAGGAGATACTTCTTCCATAGAGATGATAAACGTCTAAATCTCTAGGAGAAATTGATTGGATTAGGGATGCTTTTAAGAAGCCCATGGGTCCTTGTATTGTAAGCCCAAGAGGAGGCATTCCGAGGGTCATCGAGGGTCATCGAGGGTCCTTGTATGAAGCTCAAGAGGAAGCTATAGGGTATGGCTGGCTTTGTCTTAAAAGGGATTTCACCGGGAAACCATCCTTTTGGAATGAAGAGCAATTTCACCGGGAAATTATACTCTCTGGGTTCTATCCTAACGCGGGTGATTCTTTGTATTGGAAGCCCAAGAGGAGGCTGTTAAGAGACTTCCTGTCTCTTTCATTGTATGATGCCCAAGAGAAGGCTAAACTCAATGAGGAGTTCTTTTGAACGAAGCCCAAGAGGAGGTTGAATCAACAGGGGAGTGTTGTCTTATATGAAGCCTAAGCGGAGGCTAAACTCAGATGAATGAGTTTCTTTGTACAAATCCCAAGAGAAGGCTAACTCTGTGGGGAGAGTTATCTTGTATAAAGCCCAAGCGGAGGCTAAACTCATGCTGGGGATGAATTATCTTGTATAAAGCCCAAGCGGAGGCTACAACTGTGGGGAACCTATTGGTTAGACTAATTGTTATGTTATAATTAGACAGTTGTATAAACAAGTGTGTGTGTGTGTGATATGTATTCACAGGAGTTTATGAAGGAAATATAAACAATGCATGATGTTTATTTACAAGAGTTTATGAAGTAAATATAAACAAGTGTCTGTGAAACGAACGTTTAAAACGAGCGTAACTTGATTATTTACAAGTTTGAATTGTGTATAAGGAAGTAAATATGTACACGAACGAGTATTTATGTACAGACAAAGATGGATGTACATAAGAGGGTTGGGACATACACCATAAGGGTGGCCCATTGGTTTGAAAGCAGTTTCACAGGGAATAATGCTCCTTTCAATACCAATGGTATTCAGTGTATATACAGATGAAACAGAAACGAACGACCGAAGTTTATCTGTGTTTGAGTAAAAAGTATCTGTATTATGTACAGATAAAAGTTTGTATGAAAAGAAATTGATATGTACAAGGAAAAGATATGTATGTACATAAAAGAATGTTGGTTGGAGTATACACAAGTGGGGTGAAAACAAACGATCGAAGTTTGTCTGTACTTGAGTATAAAAAGTATCTGTGTTATGTACAGATGAAAACTTATATGT
Organism: Vicia sativa; assembly: GCA_021764765.1. Taxonomy (NCBI): domain Eukaryota; kingdom Viridiplantae; phylum Streptophyta; class Magnoliopsida; order Fabales; family Fabaceae; genus Vicia; species Vicia sativa. The sequence goes on from CM038792.1 coordinate 155,710,679, forward strand.
GTTTGGAAAGAATTTGATATGTACAAAGAAATATTATGTACACAAAAGAATGTTATGGGACTTACACCGTGAGGGAGGCCCATGACCGATTAAGAAATTCGAGAAAAAACGAAATCGGTTTTATCGTTTAAATCGGATCGATCATGGTAAAAAGATGCAAGTTTGATAAAAAGTTTTGAAAAATGATTTTGAAAGTGTTTTTGAAATGTGAGATTCATTTATGAGAAGTTTTGAAAAGAATCGGAAGTCAAAAGTTTGAAAATTTCACCTTTTAAAGTGTTTTGAAAAAGTGCTCAGAACGTCGTTTTCGGCTCGATTAAAATATAATCAGATGAAAGTTTTTTATGAAAATTTTTGCACTATCATAAAATAGATACATTTATTGACAAGTGTCCAAAAAATCACTTTAAAATGAGGAGTTTTGATTGGTTAAAAAAATGTGAAAGTTTTGTAAAAAACATGAAAAAATATGAAAAAATATGAAGAGTTTAAAAAAAATGGTCTTGTGGAGAGTTGAACCCATGACCATTGGGGTGGCATACGTGGCACAAAGGACTAAAGGCGTGCTGGCAACCACTGGGACAAGCTTGCTTTTGTGTATTTGAACCAACAACACGTGTTAATAAAAGATTGGAAAATTTAAATTTGGAAAAAACTCAAGAACACGCGCGCATCCATGTTCTTCTTCTTTGATCCTCCGATCCTTCAATCCAGGCTAAAATCCTTGTTTCTCAATGAAATTGGATGAAGTAAACATGAAAATTGCTCGATTTTGAACAAGGAATACGATGATGATTAATTGCATTTATTTTTGGTCTAACACGTGAATTCTCGAAATCACGAAGAACCCTAGAAACTAAAATTCCAAATTAAATGATGCATAGTTGATGATTTTTCAATTTGTTTGAGGGCTTATGATCGTGTTAGGTGCGAAAGAGATTGGCCAGCGGTTTTCATTTAAATGCAAAGAATCATGATATCCAAGTTTGAGTTCATACTGTTCAAGTTGAGATCGAAGAAGGTGATTCGCGTTTCGAACTTGTTTTATGATTCTGTAGCATCATCGGCCTATGTAGAAGTAGAAGTGGTCGCACTCCTTGAATCAACTGGATCGTGCTACACAAGTTCACTGCATAAGCTCAAAATGGAAACCGGAAATCGTGTTTTGAGTTATTACGATGGTTGTTAATGATTTGGATCATCCTATGATGTTCATGGATGATGTTTGAGTGATCGAACATTACTTGCTCAAGCAAAACCATGAATTCGAGCTCTTAGGCAGTTTTGGCAAGCATGGTGAACATGAAATGCAATTCTGGTTTCTAGCTTAGTTTATGTTGATTTTAGTGTTCAAACAAGTTTCATGTTGATGTTAAAGTATGTTAGACACCAAAGTTCCTCATGGTTTTCCTCAATTTTCAAAAATGCAAGTTTTGGCAATTTGACATATGATTCTTGAATTTTCAAAGATGGAGAGTGAAAGCATGAACTTGCATTGCTTTGGTGTGTTTTGAACTTGAAATGATGCTCTATTTTTAGGCCAATATCTCTGAAATGTTAGGCACAAGTACATGGCTTTTGGTAAATCAAAGATAACTTAAAGGGTAAGAAAGGCATTTTGCAAAGAAAAGGGAAGCTTCCCTTTTTTACCATGTGTTATTTTTCCAATCTTGATCCAATCCTCAATTATTACTTTCAAGCTGATATTTATCAGTTCCAAAATCAAGTTGGCAAGGTGGTATTGCTTCTAGATGAAGAAATCAAGAAATGACCTATAATGTGAAGTTTTGACCTTTGAAAATCATGTTCATGGAGCCTTATGTTTCAATTTCAAAAGTATATCTAGACTCCAGGGATTTGAGAGTTCTTGGACATTTTGGAAAGCTTGTTTCAAGAGCTACAACTTTAATGTTTTGAGTTTTTTCCAATTCAAAATAGAACTAGGTGAAAAAATGGCATGAAGTTTGGAAAAAATAAGAAATTTTAACACTTAGAAATTTTTCTAAGTGTTAGAACTTTTGACTTTTTGTTGACTTTTCCAAATTCTTTGATTTTTTATGATCATGATGGATCATTTGAAGTATTTTGATGATTGAAAAAGTTTTGTTTTGAAAAATTTGACCAAAAGTCAAAGTTTGACTTTTCTGTGCAGATGAAAATTCATCAGATGTTTCTGAATTTGACTGATGAAGTCTGTGAACTTTTGTGATGTTTTGAATCCAGAAATTAGGTCAGGATGTTGTATCTAAGATATAATGACCAATCTCTATCCAAAAAAGTCATTTCTTGCTCAAAAAGTCAGAGAATACTCATGCTCGATCAAAACCCTAATTGGTCGATCCTTGATTGATCAATGAGAAAAATTGGATATCTGATGATCAGAGGTTAATGATTTGATCAAGATAGATCAAATGAGGTGAGTAAAACTCAAACCCTAATTGGTTGCCTCTTGAATCAGATGAGAATCTGATGAAACCCTAATTTTGACCTGTGAATGCTACACCCGATTAACTTTGTTCTGAACTGTTAGTGATGCAATGATGCAAATGTAAGGTGGTATATTAGGTCAAAAATTGGGGTATGACAAGATCGTGGGCATTTTTCCCAAACAATTCCTTTCCAAGGATTGTTTTGATCTCAAGCTGCATCTTATGGAGCTGTTCCTGGAGATTCTCCATCGAGCCACGAGGATTCGTGTTATCGCCTGGACTATGGTAGACTTCTTCGTCCGCAGTAGTGTGAACTACAGATGCTGAGTTTGTCATGATCGGTTGAGAAACCGTCATAGTGACTTGCAGAAAGGTTACTCCATGCTGCGGAGTAAGCGTTGAGTTCTGTAAAGTAGGAACCTCGATTGTGGTTGTTTGCACCTGAGAAAGAGGTTGACGAAATCCAATGCCGAAATTGAAAGGCATGCCCCATGGATAGCCTTCTGGCATACTGAAGAGTGGACTACTGACTGTAACAGTTGAAACTGGAGTAGTAGTGATCTCTGAAATCGTCGCTTGATTTTGACTGCTTAATGTTGCTTGCTGACTTTGCGTAGTTGCTAACGAACTTACTAAAGAAGTGAGTCTCTCCACCTCCTCTTGAAGTGTTGTTACTGTGCTACGAAGCTCAACATTTTCTTGTTCAAAACCTTCCATTATTTTCCTTCTTTTTGAACGAGTATTGTATGTACGAGTTGGCTGTGGACGTGGTCGAGAAACTCTAAGACGTGACAGCTTGACGATCTTTCTCTTTCTGGAAAAAATTCCAAAAGATAAGACTCTAAACAATAAACTCGATATGCAAAGTATGATGCATGATTATGAATGCAGAGAGAAAATAATTTCCAAAGAATTTACGCTAAAAGAGAAATTTCTGGCAAATATTTGGATGGAAAACGCTTATTTTTATTGATTATTGAAAGAAGATTACAACAATTTTTGTTTTTGAGCATAGCTCAAACAATGATAAAATAAATGGTAAAATTACAACCTAAACTAATTAATCGTCCTCGGTGGATGAAGATCCAAAGGCTTGATGTAGCTTCAACTTCAAGATTTCCTTCCCATAGTGAGCTTTTAGTTCAGCTTTCTCGGCTTTTAGCTTGCTGATGACTTTCTTCCACTCGTCAGGAGCTGGATCGCTGATTGTCATTTCCTCAAGCTTTCTTTTTCTTTCTTTAATGTATCTTTTGATCGCGTTATCTTTCTGACGAATCTTCTCATCTTTCTCCATGAGCCATTTATCTTGGAAGTAAAACGTCTTTTCATGATCTTTGACCTGCTTCTTGAGCTTCTCGTTTTCGAGATCAATCTTAAAGAACTTGTTTTCCAAAGCTTCTTTCTCTAGCCTCATCATGGCCAAAGCTTCTTGGTATTATCCCATAGTCTCGACGGGAAAATTGTTGATTTGGAAGCTGTTGAAAACATGGGTTCCTCATAAGCATAAGGCATTCGGAATTCCTTCGCTCTTTTCTTTACCCAAGAAGTGTAGATTTCCATGGCTACACAATTCCTGGCATTACCCTTTTCCTTCCTTCGGATGTGATGCCAAGCTCTGATCATTCTGGCTTTCAAACCTTGAGAATCTTCCCCTTCATGATAGAAGTAACTTTCTACTGTAAAACCAAGAGGTTTACTAGAGTTTGCATACCCGAGTTGACGTCTTGCCAAGAATGGGTTGTATTTGATTCCTCCTTTTGTACCGATGAGAGGTACGTTGGCAAATTCTCCACAGCTTTCAATGATTTCCATCTCATTGTCTGCCAAGGTATACCAATTGATATCGTTGTTTGTAAGAGACATGAGTCTTCGAGACCAATGCCAATTGTCTTTGTTTTCGCGGAAAGTAGGAGATTTAGGCAGGTGTGAGACAATCCATTTGAAAAACAGAGGTACACAACACACAATAGTTCCATCTCCTTGACGATTCCTATGATGAATGGAGAAATACGTGTCACCAAGCAAAGTGGGAACGGGATTTCCAATCAGAAAGATCCTTATGGCGTTGATATCAACGAAACTTGGGACGTTGGGAAACAACACCAATCCATAGATGAGTAAAGCTAAAATAGCTTCAAAGGCTACCATACTACCGGCTTCAGAGAATTTGAGAGCCTTCTCCATTATGAACTTTGAAGTTAGTCCTAAGAGTTTTCCTTTGGTAGTTAGGTTTTTGTCTATCTCAGATTTCTTTAAGTGAGTCATTGTTGCAATGACTGGTGACTTAGGAATGGCTTCCAAACCATTGAAAGACACTTTGTCTAATACTGAGATACCCAGGATGTGTGCGTACTCTTCCAAAGTAGGCATCAACTGATAGTCAGGGAAAGTGAAAAAGCGATAAACTGGATCGTAAAACTGAACGAAAGTTTTGAGAAGTCCTTCATCAATGTTAGTGTTCAGGACAGTTAAAAGAGTTCCATAGAGTTTTCTGAAATCCGAGGGATCTTCTACCAGGGATGCTAACTCTTTTAACTTTCCTACATCAGGAATCCTAAAACTGTATTTCTTGGTGAACCTTCCTCTGACGTCCATCACTCTAACCTAAAATATTTACAAAGAAAAATCTCTAAATTCTTTGGAAATGGGAAGAGAAATGAAGTTTTTTTTTTTGAATGAATGCATGAATGCTACAAACATGGTTAGTAGTTAAACACACGGTCAAGCGTTCGAAGTCACGAGCATGAGGCCAACGATAAGAATCAAACGTGGGTAAGTTCTAAGGGCTTATTCATCTGGGAAACGGGTTCTACTGATAATACAGTTCAACTCTTTGAAATATTATCGGATTTGTTGAATACTCGAAGTCCAATAATATTTTTCAAGAAAAACTCGCCTGATTGTAGTCTCGCATGACAATTACTCTAAGCTTACGCCTGAATAATTTCTGCACTACATCATAAATGGCCAGGATGGGTTATGTGTTCTACAGCCACTCAGCTTCATAAGTCCTCTTGAAAGAAAAATGTCTTCGCAAATACTTGCTAAACACAAATACTCCCAAGACAACCTCCACTGAGAGAGGGATCTCAAATTAACTCCGTAAGTACTGAAACTTCTCACAAGTTAATAGGACTATACCCCCACCTAGATCTTAAAATGTTTCTTAAATCCGGGTTAGGATTTCTTTCCATCAGATGAAATCGCGAAAACACACAATAAAGAGAAACAAACATATGCGCATATGAAAGCTTAACCTTTTTTTTTCTTTTTGAAAACAAAAAAGCTTGGTGCTCTTGAGCAGAGTCACATTTTTTTGAAAATCAAAATTTAGCGTACTCCCCAGCAGAGTCGCCATTTTTTCTGTTCGCGTTAAAAAGTGACGCGCGAGGGAATCGAATCTGAATTCGGATTCTCTGGCTCGAAACGATTTACTCTTTTGATTTGTTTATAAAGATGCCGTGAGCATCAAGCTTTATTATTTTCAACACAAGAAAAATGATTATGAAAAAGGGGAAAGCTGTTAATACCCTCAATTGATATGATATGCATTACGACTAGCGTGAACTAGACGTAACGCAATGGGGAGATTCCGGGCAAGGGGGTTTGTTATATAAAGGGAATAGATGGAGCACCCTAAATATATATGGTTATCCATAGCTTTATATATGAATATGTTTGATATGTTTGTGTGTTTTAATTGCTATTTCTATGATTGGGAAAGTTTCTCCTTTGGATTTTAAGATGGGTAGATTATGTGGGATCCTAGGTTTTGTTATTATTGTGCTCGCAAAGATCATTGGGATCTTCTGCATACATATCCCTTAATGGGAATCAGAGAATTTGTAGCTCGGATCTAAAGGGAACTATGGTTTGTTTGGTTTGAGAGAGAAAGAAATTTGCTCGCCAAGGATGAGACCTTGTGCCTACGTATTTTCAAAAGGATGTTGAGAAAGTCAGAGCAATCGTAGTTCCCACTTATGCTAGTGGAAGCAACAGGATGTTATTAAGAGACACAAACAAATGTCATCTTAATGAAAAATGTATCTAATCTATTTCATCACATACATTTTGAAAAATTGATTGATTAAAATCTTTCATCATAAGTTATAGGTGTTTTGCTTGAGTGTACAAGCGTTACCACTTACGAGTTTTAGAAAGATGTTTTGAAAGATGATTGAATCTTTTAATTGTAAGCATTGGGTGTTTTGCTTGAGTGTACAAGCGTTACCACTTATAGATTAAGAGATGTTTTTTGTTTGAAAAGAGTTTGAAAAAAGATTTGATCGTATGTGATGTGATAGATGAGATACTTTTTCCATAGAGATGATAGACGTCTAAATCTCGAGGAGAAATTGATTGGATTAGGGGGATACTTTTAAGAAGCCCATGGGTCCTTGTATTGTAAGCCCAAGAGGAGGCATTCCGAGGGTCATCGAGGGTCCTTGTATGAAGCTCAAGATGAAGCTATAGGGTATGGCTGGCTTTGGCTTTAAAAGGGGTTTCACCGGGAAACCATCCTTTTAGGATTTCAAGAGCAATTTCACCGGGAAATCATACTCTCAGGGTTCTATCCTAGCGCGGATGATTCTTTGTATTGGAAGCCCAATAGGAGGCTGTTAAGAGATTTCCTAGTCTGTTTCTTGTTTGATGCCCAAGAGAAGGCTAAACTCAATGAGGAGTTCTTTTGAACGAAGCCTAAGAGGAAGTTGACTCAGCAGGGGGGTGTTGTCTTATCTGAAGCCTAAGCGGAGGCTAAACTCAGATGAATGAGTTTTCTTATATGAAGCCTAAGAGGAGGCTGAACTCAGATGAAATGAGTTACCTTGTACAAAGCCCAAGAGGAGGCTAACTCTGTGGGGAACTTAATGGTTAGACTAGTTGTTATGTTATAACTGTACATTTATATAAACAAGTATATGAAGTTTATTCACAGGAGTTTATGAAGGAAATATAAACAAATGTATGATGTTTATTTACAAAAAAGAAAATATAAACAAGTGTGTGCAAAACGAACGTTTGAAACGAGCGTAACTTGATTATTTACAAGTTTGATTGTGTACAAGGGAGTAAATATGTACACGAATGAGTATTTATGTACAAGGAGATGTGTATGTACATAGGAGGGTTGGGACTTACACCGTAAGGGAGACCCATTGGCTTAAAAGCAGTTTCACCGGGAATAATGCTCCTTTTAATACCAATAGTATTCAGTGTATACACAAGCGAAATGAAAAACAAACGGACGAAGTTTGTCTATACTTGAGTATTTACAGAGATGTTCGTATTATGTACAAGTAAAATAGATGTGTACATAAAAGAATTGGATATGTACAAGGAAATAATTATGTAATTAAAAAGAATTTGGGACTTACACCGTGAGGGAGGCCCATGATCGGTTAAGAAATTCGAGGAAAAACGAGTTCGGTTTTATCTTCAAATCGGGTCGATCATGGAAAAAGAGTGTAAGTTTGTTGAAAAGTTTTGAAAAGATCTTAAAAGTGTTCTTGAAGGATGAAATATACTTATAAGAAGTTTGAAAAAGTTTCGGGCTTCGAAAGTTTGAAAGAAACGTCTTTGAAAGTGCTTTGAAAAAGTACTCAAAACGTATCGTTTTCGGCTCGATGAAAATATAATCAAAAGAAAGTTTTTTTGAAATTTTTTGACATTATCATAAAATATACATGTTAATGGACAAGTGTACAAAAAATCACCTCAAAATGAGGAGTTTTGATTGGGTTTTGAAAGAGTCAAAGTTTGAAAAAAAATATGAAGAGAAAACAAAAAAGTTTGGCAAAAATGGTCCCAAGGCTACTCGAACCCGGGACCATTGGGCAAGGCAAGGCAAGTGACTTAAAGGTGAGATGGCAACCGCTGGGGCGGCAATACATCTGTTCACTTATTCCAATCCAGTTAATCATATTATAAACTGAAATTTTGAATTTGAAAAACACGCGCGAACTCATCTTCTTCTTCCTCGATCCTTCAATCAGCCATGGATTCCTTGTTTCTCAATGAAATTGCTCGATGTAAACATCAAACTTGATCGAAATTGAACCAGGAACATGATGATGTGGTTTAATTTCATTTATTTTTAGTTAAACATGATTAAATTTCCAGAAAAGGCGAAGAACCCTAATTCCTAAAAATTAAATTGAAATCGTGTGTGATCATGGAATTAAGCAATTGATTGAGGGTTAAGCTTCAGTGATGGTGCAGAAACAAAACGGCCAAGAGTTTTTTGAACTGGAAGTTAGAAATCAAGGATTTCAAAGTTTAAGTTCTTACCTCTTGAAGCTGAGATCGAAATCTTCAAAGGAGTGTTTCCAGTTGATGTTTGAGGATTGCTGGAGCACCAGTGAACTTCAGGGAACGTGTGAGGATGCTCTGCTTGTCTTGAATCAACCTGAATTACTCTGACCAAGTCCACTTGCATATGCTTGAAGTGAAACTCGAATTCATGTTTGGAAGTGTTACAGTTCAAAGATGATGGTTTGTATCATCCATATGAAGTATGTTGATGATGTTTGAATCATAAAACCACAACTTGCTCGAGCCAAACTAACAGTTTGAAGTTTAAGGCAGTTTTTGCAAGTTTGAAAATATGAAAAGCAATTTTGGTTTTTAGTGATTCTTGTGTTGATTTTAAGTTTTAAACTAGTTCTATATTGATTTTAAGACATGTTAGACACCAAATCTCTCATGATTTTTCACAAGTTTTGAAAAATGCAAGAATTCTCACTTTGAACTATGTAACTTGAATTTTAAGAAAGAAGAGAGAAAGCTTATTCTTGCCTAGCTTTGGTGTAGTTTCAAATTGCAAACATGACCTCTATTTATAGGTCAAGAAATCAGATTAGCAAGTGAAGAAGATTGGCTTGGATTTGGACAACTTGCCTTAGAGGGCAAGAAAGTCATTTTTGCCATAAATGCAAAAGGAACCTTCCTTTTAACCATGGTTAAATTTCAACTTTGATCTTATCTCATCATAATTACTTTCCATCTGATTTTTATCAGCTCTATCTATCTTGGCTAGGTGGCAAGGCTTCTAGAAGGAAAGAAAATCAAAATGACTTGTAATTTTTGAAGCATGAACTTGAAACTTATGATTTTGGAGCACTATGTTTCAAAATCAAAAGCATAGCTAGACACAATGGATTTGCAAGTTCTTGGACATTTTGGAAATCTTGTTTCAAGGCTACAACTTTCATGTTTTGAGTTTTTTCTAATTCCAAATGGAACTATGTGAAAATTTGCCATGAAAGTAAGAAAAAACATGAAATTTTAACACTTAAAAAAATTTCTAAGTGTTGAAAATTTTGACTTTTTGTTGACTTTTCCAAATTTCTTGATTTTTTATGATCATGATGGATCATTTGAAGTATTTTGATGATTGAAAAAGTTTTGTCTTGAAAAAGTTGACCAAAAGTCAAAGTTTGACTTTTTAGTGCAGATGAAATTTCATCAGATGATCTAGAAATTGACTGATGAAAATTGTGAACTTCTGTGATGTTTTGAATCAAGAAATTAGGTCAAGATATTGTATTGGAGATATGAAGATCATTCTCCAGGAAAAAAAGTCATTCATTGATCAGAAAATCAGTGATTGCTTATCCTCGATAAAAACCCTAATTGGTCGATCCTCGATAGATCCTGAGGAAAAGTTGGATATCTGAAGATCAATTGTGGATGATTGATTAAGATATATCAATTTAGGTGAGTGAGAACTCAAACCCTAATTGATTTCCTCTTGAATCAGATGAAAAATTGATGAAACCCTAATTTTGACCTGTAGAAGCCATACCCGATTAATTCTGTTCTGAACTGTTAGTGATGCAATGATGTAAATGTAAGGTGGTATATTAGGTCAAAAATTGGGGTATGACAGAGGGATCATTCCAGGATGTGCTGCCTGGGTGCCTTCGTATCATGGAGCTTCCTAGGGATGACATCGACAGAGGGTTGTTTCTTGACGGATCCGATGTTAGAGACGTTTTGGAGGCCATCATGGCGGAGGATCAGGGTGCTCTGGTCTACAAGAGGCAGTGGAGGAATGCTCTTTTCCCAATAACATCTGATGATCTATACTTTCTCCATATTTCTTCCATTACATTATTCATGTCAATCTTCGATCCATCTTCTCCTGCTGCCTGCAACTCACCTTCCATACATAAATTCCTCCAATGAACATGAACACTCTCAATAGGTATAGGTACACCATTAAGCACATATCTACCTAACTCACAAGCACAATGTAACCCATAAGTTGTTCTATGAGTACACCCATATATTTCTCTAGAAGTTCCAACATAATCAACTCTCTCTAACTCTTGTGCAATGCGTCTCAAAGCAGCTCTAGAAACAAAACTCCGCAGGTACCATACAATGGACTAACATGTGCATGCTCAACTTCATAAAAACGTTTTTGGAACGAAGCACGAATGTTGCCTATTTGTATCCTCAGGTTATTGTCCATAGCTTCCCAACATTTGATCATGTCACCGAGACTATTTCCCAACATCTGCTTTAGCTTCCAATAAGATGATTCAACCCTAAAAATGAATGCATAATAAATATATAACATGGTAAAAATAGTTAAATATTAATGCATAATACATATAAAAAATATTAATGCGTAATATATATAAAAATATTAATGCGTAATATATATAAAAACCATAATATTAATTCATAATATATATAAAAACATTGTAAATATTAATGCATAATATATATAAAAAATAATAAAAATAATAAAATAAAATACATGTCGGTTAGTCGTGGTGTTGCCCAAATAAAGTACTCGATCAGTCCATGCTCCAACGAATCTATGTCTATGTGGAATCAACCATGTGTCTTTCACATAATCAATAAAATCCGCACAATTAAAACATGCTTGCTCAAGTTGTTCCAACTTTTGAGCATACTCAACCTCAACAACTTCCTCCCATAATGTGTCAATGGTCTCTTGCATTTCTTTCACCACATATTACTTGCATCGCATCCCAACATTTTTGATAATATGAAAACGACATAGCAAATTTTGTATAGTAGGGAACACAATTTCCATCGCTTTCATCAATGCTAGATCTCTATCCGTCAAAATCACTTTTGGACGCAAATCTTTCTGCACAAACAATTCATTCAGCTTCGCCAGGACCCAACAAAAATTATTTGTCTGCTCAGACTCCATATAAGCAAATGCAACAACAAAAGTCAACTCGGTCGATGTCATGCCAACAATTTCAAAGAGAGGTTGCCTATATTTATTTGTCTTATATGTCTATCCATAACTAAGACAATGGGAAAAATATTCAGCAACTTGATGGAGTTTGGATGCGCCCAAAAAATATCTCTCACAATATCTGAGCCATCTCTTTTTCTACTCTAGTAGACATACCCTGCATCCTCAATTAGCTTTAGCAAATGTTGTATCTCAGTTCTTAGACCCCTTATCTCTTTTTGTATCACACTCTTCTACTTATATATTTGAGTGATCCGAGTGATATTTTCAGGATTCCTCTCTTGCAGGGAAGTCAAGATGTGTCTAGGAGGAATATGTCTCTTTGTTAAATAAAAAATATGTTGTTTTTCATCTGAGGTCAACCTGCCAACAAACGCATTACCTTCAAGCCTATAAGGTAATCCATGATTATGAACTCCACACTTTACATCTACCTTCGATCCAAACCCATCTTTTGACGGAGTCGGTCTAATTTTGAACAGGCATCCACATCTCTTAGTTGCACTCTGAGTTCCACTTTTATCCTTGTATTTTTCCCCTTTATCACACCCAAAAATTATCTTGTTACTCCTTCCTCTCTTGCCGGTTTCTGTGTCCGAACGCTTGATAATAACATTGATTTTATTTCTTAATCCAACTTCTTTGATCCAGCTAGTAACATCTTCTCGTGTAGCGAATGTTTGTGTTGTAGTAAATACATCCGTCGTATCTATGGAGGACTTGCTTTTTTGGCAAACTGCGACTGAAATTTCCATACCTGAAAAAAAACCAAAAACGCATTCCGGAACCCTTCAAAAAACTGTTCCGGTTTACAGTTTTGACAAACCGAAACACATATGCAAAGTGTTCCGGTTTGCACATCTTATAAACCGGAACACATTTGCAAAGTGTTCCGATTTATATTCCAAAATTCTGGAACTCTTTTCGTATGTGTTCCGGTTTGTGTTATAATTTGTCCTTTATACCGGAACACTTATACAAACTGTTCCGAAATGTTTTTTGTGATTTCCAGAATACATCATTAAATTGTTCTGGTTTGTGTTTAAACAAACTAGAATATTTACCCAAAATATTTCGAAATGTGTTCCGGAACAATTTTTTAGACAGTAAAATTTTGACTTTTTTATGCATGATAAAAATGAAAAGGCATAATAGTTAAATTATATTAAAGATAAAAATGACATTTTTACAAAATTGTAAGGGTATAAAACTAATCGTGGGATAGAAAGTACACTTTCCTACCCAAGAAGTATATCTAACCATAATCCAAAAGTTAGTTTAAGTTTAAGATCCCGTTTGATAATTTAAACATTTGTTCACTAACATCCTGTCACATCAACTAAAGGCATGAATCAAGCCATCGGATACTGGCATCTTGTTGGAATTTATTATGCGCCCCACAGAGCATAAATATAGTATTACGAATTTACTAATCAATAAAGATTAGTATGTTCTTTGATAATAAAAAAGGATTAGGATGTTTTATAAATTAATAAGGTATTAAGATGTCAATTTTAGTAACGTAATTACCAGAAACGTCACTATAGGTGCCCTATCCAACCCTTATTAGTCACCGTCCAAATAAAAAGGGAGCTTCTAGACTTCTAGAAATAGAATCCTAATAATATTTTTAATTTAATATCATTCATTTTATATTTAAGAGAAAATTCAATATATTAATACATAACAAACATATTCTTTTCTTTCTTTTTATTTGATTATGTTAGTGCATGGGACATTTTGGATAAGAGAATGAGAGAAGTACTAAAAATAATAAATATATATATATATATATATATTCGAATAATTATACCATGAGTTACATTCACTGCACTATGTCAAAAATAATTTACGAAAGCGTTTTTTTAGGCTTTAAAAGCGCTTTCGTAGGTGGCGCTGCTAAAGGTTTTAGCAGCGTTTTTTGTTTAGAAAAAGCGTTTTCGTAGGCCTACCTATGAAAGCGCTTTTCACCCAAAAGCGCTCTCATAGGTAGTCCTAAGAAAGCGCTTTTTTCTGAAAAAGCGCTTTCATAGGTGCCTTCAGAATGCATTAAAGGCATTCTAAAGTAGGCCTAAGAAAGCGTTTTTTTAGAAAAAAAGTGCTTTCGTAGGCCTACCTATGAAAGCGCTTTTTTCTAAACAAAAAGCGCTCTCATAGGTGACCTATGAAAGCGCTTTCAACCAGAAAGCGCTTTCATAGGCTACATATGAGAGCACTTTTTGGTTAAAAGCGCTTTCATAAGTTTTCTACTGAAAAATCAAATATTTTAAAAATTTCTAAACCTGCATTTTTTTTGCAGCAAACCTGTAATTCCTAAACCGGTAATTTACAATCTTATATAGAAATACCAATATATATCAGTGTTATCCAAATACCAAATGTAAATATTATATACAAAACCATTCATATCCAAAATATATATACACCATGGTAATTAAATTAACATGTTTTTAAACGTAACAAAATCAACCCTAACAAATCATCTATATAACACTAAGTAAATTAATCTTAATGTACATATATATCCAAGGTCCTGATCCTGCAAGATATGAACATAATAACACGGTCAGTATTGTATACACAAAACAATGTATTCATAACCATTTTCACACAACAATGTATTCATACCTTATAAGATTCTTAGCTCAATAAAATATTGACACAACTCCTCTTTGAGTTCTTCCAATTGAAGTGGCGAGTAATATGGACACTTGTATTGATCAAAATACTACATTACAAAACAAAAAATATGCATGATTTAGTTAAATGTAATAAATTATATGCAAAACCCGATAAATAATAAAACAAAGTATAAATCCATAATAAGCTATAAATCCATACCGTGATTGGAATCTCGATTTCATTCATTTGAATGATTTCTTTGATAAACTTCAAAACAAAGTATCTGCAATCTATGTCGTTTTGTTGTTGAGGGCACTACATAGAAAAATAAATAAGATTATATACATGTATTGTTTTATCAAGTAGCATAAATATTATAAGCAAAATTGTTGAAATTTATATACCTGTACTTTGATCCAATTAATTTTGTTAGATTTAGACCGTGGTACCCGTGCTTCCCTTTGACATCGGAATACTTGTATTAAACTGACAAAATTAAAATATTTATTTAGAACAATGACATAGAAATAGTTAAATATATAAACACAAATGAATATTTAGAATAATGTCACTTACGTATCAATCATTAGCTTCATTTCCGGATAATTTGTCCAATCACCGTCAATCGAATTCAGGTAATAGACCACTTCTTTTATGGGATTGATAGCAAGCAACAACCAGTGACATCTATAAATTAAAGCAACAATTTAGAAGCGAATTTTAATGTAAAAAATACAAATATTAAAAGGAACTTAGAATGAAAATCTAACCCTGTATTATACGCCAAAAGATACAAGCTTTATGTACTGGCAGTTGTCATGAATCTTTCGACCAAGTGCTCTCTTACTGAATCCGGTTCCCTAAAAATTGTTGCTCCGCTGACACGGGAGGAAGACACGAAACGGAATCTATTTGACAATTGATTCCCGCGCATCAATTTGTCAAATAACATCCTTAAATAAAAACATAATTAATATTAGACTATTTCAATTAAATGTTTAAAAAAAATGTTCAACCAATTAAATAATATATTGATCGGTTTACCGGATGTACGAGTGCATCACACTGACGCCTAATTCTCGATGATGAAAGATTTGTTCCATGTCCTCTAGTCCAATTGTTTCGGTACATGGAAAACCAAAGACACATGCATCCACATCGATTTGACGAATTCCACCATTCATCAAACCTAATGTGCCAACTAGTGTTTCCAGACACTGCCGAAATCTAGGCACAAATTTACGGACAGGAACCCTTTTCTTAGGTGGAACCCTACCAACTTTCTGGCTCACCTGTTGTGATTCTTGAAAAGGTACCTAAAAATCATATAAACTTATGTAAGATACAAAGTTATGCAGTTTTTTTATTCTGATCATGAAATTAACACTTTAAACGTACCTCTCTTTGCGATGCAATAGACTCGCCGCGCTGCAAAATCCCTTTATCCTTAGATGCGGGTTTTGTAGGAGTCTAAAATTACCATGTAAAAAATTGAGGTCAGAACTGTCAATTGAATACTTAAAGATTCATAATGGTTTTCAACATACCTGATCATCTATGAAGATGAGGTCTGATGGCCATGCCACAAAAGATCCTACTGTATCTCGCAGCAATGTGGTCTCCACAACAATGTCAGGTACCGGTAGCAATGTATTCATATCTAAAACAACATCAACCGATACCTTCATGTGGCCATCCGGGAGCGGTCTATGGTGAATTAAATCTCCCGAGGTGTTGTGCACTTTTCCCTTGCCAACTACCCGATAAGTCGGCGACGATAGATACAGTTGACAACATGAAATGCCCTAAACCAATAATAACCGTTAGACTTCCTTTAATGTTGACAATAATAACCAATAATAACCGTTACAATTATACTTTCTCTAATATAATGGATTATCATCTTAATTACCTCGGGAAATTTATGTTGACAGTTGATACTAGCCTGGTCACTAGTTTCTTTTAGCGTTGCTCCTTTCCGCCATATCTCTCTCTTTGTCCCTCTGCGGTTCACGGACTTGTGCTTGTAAACTGCAATGTTGCTGGATTTCTTTTCTTGGATTTTTATACAGAGAGGTAGGAGTCACACCATGACCTTTACCCCTCACCCGTCTCGGATACTCAACAACACATAGTGCTCGACTGAGTACGCTCCTGATATCCTGATCATCACCTGTGGATACCGATTGCGATATAGTCTCCTGTAATTCATTTAAATATCGAAAATTAAATACACAATGTTAATTATATATTAATAAACATTTAATATAATTTAATTAAAGACACAATGTTATACTTACACACTCATCATAAACATGTTGCAGGTCGGGATTAACAACTCCATCTCTGCCAACACGAGCTTCCTTCCACAGACATATGCGGTAGTGATGTTTGTCACTGCGTCTCTTCCAACTACGCATTGTTACAAATAATAAAATCATCAATTATAACACATTGAGAGAATTAATAAGATCGTAGAAAAGATATTTACTTACAATTTTTTGTGTGCATATCCCAAACGCCATTTTTATATGGATATGGTTTTGCGCGATTCGGCACTCACTTTCTTGAAATTCTCGTCTCTTCTTTGGAAAGCAACCCATTCTTGGTGTAATGAAGCTCTCATATTTCTTTGGACGTTCAGGATCCTCTTCAACAAAATTTCCTTCCTCGTCTTTAAGAAACTTATTTGTCAAAAAAGTTCTCCACCCTTTGTGTCTTTTTTCAGCCAAGCCCATTATATACTTTTTGCGGGCATCTTCAATGTTAAAGGACCTCTACAAAAAAACATACGCATAAAGGGTGTTAGTATATGTAATTTAAAATCATTATCTTCAATATAAAGCAAATAACAACAACCATATATGATACCTTTATCTCAGTCCAAATTTTTTCTTTAGCCTCGTCCAACTCTCTTTTTATCCATCTAGGAGTGGTGATCGGAATGTGCATACGAACAAGCGTACCGATGTAGCTTGTCAGCTTTGCAGAATTACACCCAATTAGTTGGTCATCATTATTCCAATCTACATTATATGTAATACCTCTATCTCTATCACGGATGATTCCCCGCATGATAGTTATGCCTCATGTGATATCCTTATCTGAAGTATCTTGTGGAACATCTCCTTGTGGAACATTTTCTGAATTATCTTGATTACTAGCCATTTGACCTGTAATAAAATTAAATTAAATTAAATTAAATGACATATATAAAACTCCATAATCATATATACTATAAAGGCTATATATATATGACATATATTATACTATAATTTAATTATATTGGATGATATAGGCTATATATATTATACTATAATGAAAAAAATGAAATGTCATATATATAAATTTTATTGAATGATATAGTCTATAGTTATATATACTATTGCCTTTTTCACTAACATCTCTTTCTTTTCTTGGTAGGAATATGTTCTACTCGTCTCTTAACAACGCGGACGGTTGGATTCATCCAAATACCCTCATTATGATCATTTTTAATGCATGATTCATTCTCATTTTGATCATTTCTGGTAAAAGATTCAATGTCAATACCAATATCGCCTTGATCTCCAATCTTTTCATCAATTACTTTGTTAGAGAAAAGCACTATAGACCATTTCGTACTTGTCGGATCAGTGACATAGAACACTTGTTTAGCTTGAGAGGCTAGAATGAAAGGCTCATCTTTGTACCCCGCCCTGTTAAGATCCACATGCACAAATCCTGACTTATCCATCCGGATACCATTATTATTTTCAACCCACTTGCAACCGAATATAGGAATCTGAAATCTCACGTAATCAAAGACCCAATTGCGCTCGATAACCCCAATATACGAAAGATTTGCAAATTTCGGGTTTAAGTCCTTTGCACTAGATATGTGCA
Organism: Vicia sativa; assembly: GCA_021764765.1. Classification (NCBI taxonomy): domain Eukaryota; kingdom Viridiplantae; phylum Streptophyta; class Magnoliopsida; order Fabales; family Fabaceae; genus Vicia; species Vicia sativa. Next base: position 155,728,859 of record CM038792.1, read on the forward strand.
TTGCTTCAGCTACCAAGGTGATACCACTATTTTGCATAGTACTATTTTAAAATCAACTGTTGTATTAAAATATAATATCATATAGATCATACCTATAAAATTTGATATTAATTTATAATGATTGACTATGCCATCAAGATATCCAAAGATTAACGTTAAAATGGACTTTCATATAACGTAATTTTTGATGTAATTCAATAACATAGTAAATTATTATAGATTAGTCTCAAATTCTATATGTATGATCTGTAAAATTATAAGATGACACACACACATATATATATATATATATATATATATATATATATATATATATATATATATATATATATATATATAAGTAATTAACTTCTAAGTCAAATAACTAATTTAGGTTTGGGCTTGTGTTACAAAATTTAGATTATACTCTCAACACACCCCTTTAAAATTTAAGTTACTAAGCACTAGCTAATCATAATTGATCTGAAGTATTTCTTCTTTCTCAAAGTTACGAATTTATTGATCTTCAATCTTTTGGTAAAAATATCGGCCAACCGTGCTTCACTTGAGCAGTGTCTCACTTCAAATTTATCTCGATTTACCTCATCTTTAAAGCAGTGGTCCACTACGCCATAAAAGATCTACGAAGACACTTTTTTTGACCTTTAAAAGCACTACCGTAAGTGGCACTGCTATAGGTTTTAGCAACGCTTTTTGTTTAGGCAAAAGCGCTGTCTAAAGTATGCCCAAGGCAACGCTTTTTCCTATAAAGCACTTTCTAAAGTAGGCCTTTAGCAACGCATTTTTCTGGAAAAGCGCTTTTTTAGGCCTACTTTAGAATGTCTTTTATGCTTTCTGTAGGCATCTTTAGGCAGCATTTTTTCAAGAAAAAGCGCTGCTAAAGGCCTACTTTAGAAAGCGTTTTTCCTGGAAAAGCGCTGCCTAAGGTATACATAAGGCAACGCTTTTTCTGGAAAAGCGATTTCTAAAGTATATAAAAGGCAGCGCTTTCGAAAGTGCTGTCCAATGTATACTTTAGGCAGCGCTTTTCTAGAAAAAGTGCTTTCTAAAGTGTCTATAGGCAACATTTTTGGATCTATATTTTGGTTTAAACTTGGAATAATAACACGGTCAATAATAACCTATAAACCTGGAATATTCAATTGTAATCTCATAAACCTGTAATATACAATTGTAATCCATTGTAATCCAAAATATATGCCATTATAATACCAAAATATATGCAAAAAAAGACATTATAATACCATTACATTATATACCATTGTAATCCAAAATATATGTACACCATTATAATTCAATTCAAATATTTCTAACAGAACCAAATCAGCCTTAACAATAACAAAGTCATCCCTGACAATAACTAAATCAATCCTATCAAAATCAACCCTAAAAAAATAAGCCCTAACAACAACAACAAAATCAGGCCTAATTAATAAAATCAGTTCAAAATCGTCAAATTCCAACGAGCGGACGGTCCTGGTCCTGCAAGGTATGAACATAATAACACGGTCAATAATGTATTCACACAATAATGTATTCACAACACTTTTCACACAATAATGTATTCATAACTTATATGATTCTTTGCTCAATAAAATATTGACACAATTCCTCTTTAATTTCTTTCAACTGAAGTTTCGTGTAATATGCACACCTGTATTCATCGAAGTACTACATAACAAAACATAATATGCATGATTTAGTTAAAAGTAATAAATTATATGAGATATCCGATAAATAATAAAACAAATACTAAGTTATAAATCTATACCTTGATTAGAATCTCTATTCGATTCATTTGAAGGATTTCTTTGATAAACCTCAAAACGAAGTATCCGCAATCTATAACGTTTTGCTGTTGAGCACACTACATAGAAAAACAAATAAGAATGTATAATTGTCTTGTTTTATCAAGTAACATCACTATTATAAGCAAAATAGTGAAAATTAATGTACTTGCACTTTGATCCATGTAATGTTGTTGGATTTAGATCGTTGTACTCGAGCTTCTCTTTGACTTCGGAATACTTGTATTGATCTAACAAAATAAAAACATATATTTAGAACAATCTCACAGAAATAATTAAATATATAAATATACACGAATATTTATAACAATCTCACTTATGTATCAATCATTAGCTTCATATCTGGATAATTAGTCCAATCACCATCTACCGGATTCAGATAATAGACCACTTCTTTTATAGGATCCATAGCAACCAACAACCAGTGACATCTATAAATTAAAACAAAAGTTTATATGGAAATTTTCTACGCAAAAGAAACAAAGATTAGAATAAACGTAGAATGAAAATCTAATCATTTAGGAATAATATTATACGCCCAAAGATACAAGCTTTATATACTGCCGGAGGCCATGAATCTCTCGAATAAGTGCTCTCTTACTGACTCTGGTTCCCTAACTATTGTTGCTCCCCTGACACGGGAGGAAGACACGAAATGGAATCTGTTTGACAATTGATTCCCGCGCATCAATTTTTCATATAACAACCTTAAATAAAAACATAATAAACATTAGACTATTTTCATTGAAATGTCTAAATAAATTGTTCAACTAATTAAATAATATATTGATCGGATTACCGGATGTATGAGTGCATAACACTGACGCCTAATTCTATATGATGAAAAATCTCTTCCATGTCCTCTTGTCCAATTATTTCGATGCAAGAAAAACCAAAGATGCCTTCACCCATATTCATTTGACGAATACCGCCATTCATTAAATTTGATATTGTGATAGGTGTTTCAAGACACTGCCGGAATCGAGGCACAAAAGCACCTCTTTTTGGCACGGTCCTTGGAGGATCCCTTTTCTTGGGTGGTACGCTACCAATTTTCTAGCTCACTTGTTGTGACCCTTGAGCAGGTACCTAAAAATCATATAACTTAGGTAAATTATAAAATCATGCAGTTTTTTATTCGGATCATATAATTAACACTTTAAACGTACCTCTTTTTGTGATGCAAGAGACTCATCGTGCTGCAAAATCCCTTTATCCTTATATGCGGGTTTTGTAGGAATCTAAAATTACCATATAAAAAATGAGGTCAGAATTGACAGTTGAATACCTAAAGATTCATAATGGTTTTCAACATACCTCATCATTTATGAAAATGAGGTCCGATGGTCATGCAACAAAAGATCCTATTGCATCTCGCAACAATGTGGTCTTTGAAACAGTGTCAGGTATTGGTAGCAACGCATCCAGATCTAATGCAAGATCAACCGATACTTTCAGATGTCCATCAGGGAGTGGTCTATGGTGAAGTAAATCTCCTAAATTTTAATGCACTTTTCCCTTGCCAACTAGGCAATAAGTCGGTGATGATAAGTATAACTGACAAGATGAAATGCCCTAAACCAATAATAAATATGTTACTGTTAATGTGTATATATGTCAATTAACATAAATGTGTTATTTTAATTTCACAATAACATATATAATTACCTCGGGAAATTTATTTTGACAGTTGATACTAGCTTTGTCACTAGTTTCATTCAACTGTGAGCTGCACTTTTCCGCCATATATCTCTCTTTATCCTTTTGCAATTCACGGACTTGTGCTTGTAATTCCTGCAATGTTTGCATCACTTCTTGATTGCTAGGATTTCTTTTCCTTGGATGCTTATACAAGGAGGTTGGAGTCACACAATGACCTTTACCCCTCACCCGACCGGGATACTCAGCAATATTTAGTGCTCGACTAAGTACGGTCATGTTATCCTGGTCCTCACCTATGGATACCGATTGCGATAGGGTCTCCTGTAATTCATTTACATATCGAAAATTATTAGTGGATATAAAAAATTAATTATATATTAATAAACATTTTATTTAATTAAAGACACCATGTTATACTTACACATTCATCATAAATATGTTGAACATCGGGATTAACAACTCGATCCTTGCCCACACAATCTTCCTTCCACAATACATGTGCTGGAAGTGATGTTTCATCACTTTTCGTCTCGTCTAACTACCCATTGACACAAATAATAAGATCATCAAATATAAACATTGAGACAATTAATAAGATCGTAGAATTTATATTTACTTATAATTTTTTCCTGTAAGCGTGCATATCCCAAACGCCCTTTTTTGTATGGATACGTGGGTTTTGATGCTCTCTCGCGATTTTTGGCACTCACTTTCTTGAAATTCTCGTCTCTTCTTTGTCCTACAAAAGCAACCCATTCTTCAGGTATAATGAAGTTCTCATACTTCATTGGACGTTCTTGATCCTCTTCAACAAAATTTCCTTCCTCATCCTTAAGATACTTGTTTGTTAAAAACGCTCTTCACCCTCTGTGTCTTTTTCTGGCCAAACCAAGTATATACTTTTTACGGGTATCTTCAATGTTAAAAGACCTCTACAAAAAAAACATACGCATAGAGTGTGTTAGTATAAGTAATTTAAACACATTATCGTCAAGATAAAGCAAATAATAACTACCATATATGGTACCTTTATCTCAATCCAAATTTTCTCTTTACCCTCATCCAACTCTTCTCTTTTCCATCTAGGAGTGGTGATTGGAATGTGCATACAAATAAGTGTACCAATGTAGCTTGTCAACTTTGCAGCATTAGATCCAATTAGTTGGTCCTCATCATTCCAATCTACATTATATGCTACTCCTCTATCTCTATCACGAATGATTCCCCTCATAATAGTTATGCTTCGTGTAATATCTTTTTCTGAAGTATCATCTGGAACATTTGCATCTTGTGAGTTTTCTTGATTACTAGCCATTTGACCTGTAATAAAGAAAAAAATAAAAAATGAAATGACAAATATAAAAATCCATAATCAATAATCCATATATATATATATATATATATATATATATATATATATATATATATATATATATTTAATGATATAGGCTATAATTATACTATTATCTTTTTCACTAACATCTTTTTCTTTTCTTGGTAGGAATATGTTCTACTCGTCTCTTAACAACGCGGACGGTTGGATTGATCCAAATACCCTCATTATAATCATTTCTAATACATGATTCATTCTCCTTTTGATCATTTTTGGTAAAAGATTCAATGTCAACACCAATATCACCTTGATCTCCAATGTTTTCATCAATTACTTTGTTAGATAAAAGCACTATAGACCATTTCGTACTTATCGGATCAGTGACATAGAACACTTGTTTAGCTTGAGAGGCTAGAATGCAAGGCTCATCTTTGTACCCCCTATTAAGATCCACTTGCAAAAATCCTGACTTACCCATTCGCATGCCATTATTATTTTTAACCCACTTGCAACTAAATATAGGAATCTGAAACTTCTCGTAATCAAACACCCAAATGCGCTCGATAACCCCAAAATATGACAGATTTGCAAATTTCGGGTTTACGTCCTTCACACTTGATATGTGCATTGCTTCAGCTATCATGTTGTTCTTTGGTATAAAATGTGTATCCATTAATTGTGTATGCTCTATAAGAAAACACAACCAAACTTGGACCATATGCTAAACATCTCAACCTTTCTGTTATTGAAGCGGGATCTGAACGATACTTTGAATAAATATGCTCCTTAAACCATGGTATGAAACTTAGATTATGCTCTCGTACTATCCAATTCTCATTTGTATTCGTATTAAAACCTCGGAGAACACCCTTGTGCATTTCAACATACGACTCAACCTCAATCTCATTGTGCAGAACATACAAATGCACTTGATCCCGTTCGACCCTTGATACTGTCACAACTTTATTTCCAATTAGCTTTTTACCTTCTTTTTTTTCAACAACATGAGATTTGGGAGTCCAATTGATTGAACATTTGACAGATATTTAGTACAAAACTCAACCGCTTCTTCAACAATGTATCTTTCGGTAATACAACCCTCTGGTCGACTTCGGTTTTTCACATACCCTTTTAATATTTTCATATAATGTTCTGCAGGGTACATCCATCTCATATAAGTTGGTCTGCACAATTGTGTCTCTTTCATAAGATGAATAACAAGATGAACCATTATGTCAAAAAACGAGGTAGGAAAATACATTTCAAGATCACACAAAGTAACAACTATTTCTTTTTGCAATGTTGTTAAGATCGCAGGATCGATCACCTTACTGCAAATTGACTTGAAGAAAAAATACAGTTTAGTTATGGCGCTTCTTACTTTTTTTTGGAAGAATAGAACGTATACCTATTGGTAGAAAATATTCCATTATAACATGGCAATCATGCGTCTTTAAACTCTTTAACTTGAGGTCTTTCATAGACACGAGTCTTCTAATATCTGATGAGTAGCCTTCTAGAACTTTAACTTCACTTAGGAACTTACACAATATTTTCTTCTCATTTCTAGATAGAGTGTAAACAGCATGTGGTAGATATATTCCTCTTCCTTTCTTCATGGGTCCCAATTTAGTTCTCATTCCCATGTTTACCATGTCCTTCTTACTTTAAGGCCATCCTTAGACTTTCCTTGTATATTGAGTAACATACCAATAACACTATCAAATACATTTTTTTCAATTTGCATAACATCGAGGAAATGTCTTACATACAACGACTTCCAATATGGCAGTTCAAAAAAAATTGACCTCTTCTTCCACCCACTCTTGACAAGTGTATGTGCAAAAGGCTTGCCAAACTGAGTACTCACATCTTTCACCTTTTCAAAAATTTGATCACCTGTCAACATTGTTGGAGCTCTACCTTGTTCTGCCTTTCCATTGAATGTTTTTCTCCACCCACGATAGTGATGATTAGAATTTAAGAATCTACGATGACCGAGAAAGACATTCTTCTAACAAAGGTTCAATCGCGTCATATCGGATCCATCTTCACAAACAGGACACGCTTTTTGACCTTTACTGATGTACCCTGATAGATTTCCGTATGTTGGAAAATCATTAATATTTCCAAACAACATCGCCCTCAAGTTGAAACTTTCTTTCATATACCCATCATAAACCTCCACAACATTCTCGCACAAAAACTTTAAATCTTCGATTAAGGGTGTCAAGTATACGTCTATGTCATTCCCTGGTTGTTTAGGCCCAAAAATTAACAATGATAGCATCATGTACTTACGCTTCATACATAGCCACGGAGGTAGGTTATAAATCATAAGAATCACATGCCATGTGTTATGCGAGATACTTTGAATACCGTGAGGGTTCATTCCATCAGTAGACAATGTCAAGCGAAGGTTTCTTGCTTCTTTTCCAAATTCAGGATAATCATTATCAATTTTCATCCACTGTGGTGAATCTGTCGGATGTCGAAACTTTCCATCAATAATTCTTTCATCTGCATGCCAATTCAAGTGTCTTGAATCGGTTTCACTATGATACATGCGTCTAAATCTCGGAATTATAGGAAAATACCATAAGACTTTTGTCGGAGACAACTTTTTCTTATATCGAGGGCCACCGCATTTAGGACACTTATTTAATGATGCATACTCGTTTTCGAAACAAACGCAATCTTTTGGATAGGAATGTATCTTATCATATAAATGCCCTATAAAAAGGTGAATTTCTTAACCCATCCCATTATTTTCTTACACACCACGTGAAATTCCATAAATGCCATAAAAATCAGAAGTATATTTTTGGTGCACACATAGATCTGATAAAGTATACATAGAAACTGGAAATTTAATTTTGGTTTGGAACCAGAGGTGTATTTCTGGTTTTATTAACCAGAAAACATTATTGAATTGCATCTTAATATCACAATGCAATTCATAACATAAACATAGCAAATACATTTAAGAACTCAAGCTTCCGTAAATCAGCGTGTTCTTCAGCTGACAGTTGATGAACTCAAGCTTTCCATATTTGTAAATTGATGGCGATCGGTACTCGATCTTCAATACCATGCGATTGTTGCCATAAGGTCAAGTTCCTACAATATTTCACGCGTATCTTCAATATGGTTGTACAGGTGAACTTAAATTCGCGAGATGGTGTAGCGCCGGTAAAGTGGACAACTCCAACATTGCCATTTGATGTTTAATTTCCTGTTCATTTCTGGTTTTTTGGTGTTGTGGTATGAAAAATATATAAGAAGTTAGGTTTTTTTATAGTAGTTAGAGGTAAACATGAACCATATAAATCATATCTTTGTGTCAATGATAGAACCAACAATTAATTTTCATTTTTTTATTAAATGGAACTGGAAGTATATTTCTGATTAAGGCACTGGGAGTGAAAAACCAGAAACAAAACATAAACAACAACTCTAATGAAAAAGCCTCATGTATTCAAATATTGTATTTTTGTCAAACTACAAAAATGGCTATATTTTCACATTATAATACATGAACAAAATGATGTTAACAATAAAATGATACCTAACTATTTGAATGAGTCGAAAAAAGTGTCTCCAGATAAATCCACCAGTGGCGCCCCTTTTGACTTTTGTCTATTTTTTCTAATTCAATTTGGTTCAACTTGTTGTAATCTTGCATCCTTGTAATGAATTGGTCCGTCCAGGTCTTCAGACATGCATGCGTAGACTCAACTCAGTTTGTTGTTGTATTATCGAGGTGCATAACCTGATCGGTCCAGGCACAAACAACCTTCTCCTTACTTAATTAAGAATTGTGCTTTCAACATATTTTAATAGATTGAGATATTTCACGCAAACATTTCCGAACTATAAAACAACACAATGTATAGCTCTTTTGTAGATGCATTTATTATAACATTCCATGCATCCATAATTTTCTCGACAATGACGCTGACCTTGACCAATTTTTCATCTTCACCTGCAACCTCTTTTGTCCCCACCGCGGGTTTAACCCGAATTCATTAATGATGTATCTCGGTCGGTAACATTGACTTTCAGCATATCTTCTTGATCCTTCAACATTGACTTACAAACCTCTAAAGCCCAGGAAAAGTTTTCCTCTGTTTTGCACTCTATAAATGAAAAACCAACAGAATACATCTTATCAGTCGACGTACCAACAACAATTTCCAACAATGGAAGCCTATACTTGATGGTCTTATACGTTGAATCAATTATGAGCACAGTGGTAAACATATTGAACCGTTTAATAGAATCATGATGATTACAATAAATATCTCTTGATGTTAACCCATCATCACCTCGTAGATGCCTACAAACATAATTGTTTTCATCTAGAAGTTTCAAGAGGTGTCGCATCTCGAGTCGATCCTCCCTAAGCACTATTTTGGTTTGATAACGCTTATTGTAAACTTGTTTGATATTTGATGTGTTCTCAGGTCTTTTGTGCTTCAAGGTTGCAAGTATATTTTTGAACGGTACCAAATTCAAAGTCATATCAGAAACACATCTCTTTTCATCCAGAAGGTCGGCATGCAAATTGATGACCGACTAACTTTTGACTTAAATCATGACTGTGTAAACTGCATAGCACATTAAATTTCCATTTCTTATTTTCCATAAGATAACCACGCAACCTAAATAGACATTCATATTTTCTTGAACCGGTGTCGCCGCGTTTCAAATTTTGGATACAACGTATGTATTTCCCACTTCTTTCGCATGTCAAAATCACAAGTGCATTTCTTCTATCCGTACCATTATTAGACCTTCCAATCACAACACCAAATTCTAATTTTGTAGCCTCTATATGAATCCACTGCGACATGTCTTCACATAATTCAAATTATTTTACATTTTCAAACTGCTCACGAACATCTACCACCTTAATTACAAGAGGAGAAACCACGAGAGGAGAAACAACTTGAGACATATTCGGTTTGGAACTGTTATCGGGGTGCACCATACCTAATGTTAGTAAAATACAAAACTTATTAACATGTCACATTGACAGATTGCTGTCAAAATAAACACAGACAAAAACCATAAATTAACTTCCGATTCAGTTCAACTAACAACCGAAAGTATACATTCAGTTTGTACGTAATCTTTTTCTACAATAAAGAACAAATTAATGTAGGGAATGCGGGTTGAAATGAATAAACTTTACCGGAAATTTTACTTCCTTAAGCTCTTTCTGATATGATGAACCACAAAAATGATGATCTGGAGTTGAAAATGGATTGAAAATGGTGAGGGTTTTTGTGAGGTTTTAAGGAATTAAAGTAGAAATGGTGGTGATAAAATATGACCATAGTGGTTCCTGTTTTAAGTAACTTGGATTGTCCATTAAACCGAAATTATACTTCTGGTTATATATGAAATGTCAATGTGGCAACAAAATTCAATCTTCCCGCTAATAGAACCAAAAATAGAATTACAGTTTAGAGTTGGAAGTATACCTCTAATACCGTTTTTGTATTTTGAATGGTGAAACTATATTTAACCTATTTTGTGTAAAATATGGTGCGAATCAAAAATGCATTTTCATTTTTTCGATGAGCAATTTCATAATTGCATAGAATATCTCTTTTCATATAGAGTGGGTTAAAACATTTCCTTCAAAATTATATTTAGTGCGTAATGATAATATTGGGGTATAATTTGAAAGGAATTATACCAAAGCAAAGGGATGACGTATAATTTGATACCTTGCACTGTTTCAACGTAATACAACTACCAATTAACCATGGCATACATCACAGTTTTCGTCACAAAATTTCACATCACACTCACAACAACGACTTTCTCTTTTCTCTTCTCACTGATGATAAATCCTAAGGGACAAGTAGAACAAACAAATAAATCAATATATATAATGTTATTATTATATTCTCACGCTATTTGATGACTATTACTACTAACTATCCATCAATTGGTATTGATAAAAATACAGTAGTAGTGTACACAGTTAGTTACACACACTCTCTCTACCTTGCTCACATGGACATGGATTCCACAGGTGGTGGTTCTTCTTGTTGGCTCTATGATTATGGCTATGATATCTCTCTTTCTGCTGCTGATTTCATGGCTTCTTCTGATCATCACTCTTCTGCTGTTGATTTCATGGCTTCTTCTGATAACTCTTCTGCTGCTGCTTTCAACTGGATCCCTCACTCTCAGACTCACATCCTCAACCCTCCTTCCTCCAATATCAGGTTACTTTCTATTCTTTGCCTTTCTATTGAATCTGAGTTGAATTTTAGATTATATATATTAAGTTATATATTTGTTATGGTTACTTTATAATTTTGCAGCTTGGAAATGGAATACTCAGTATTCGAGAGTGGCCCTTCAAAGCCTTCAAAGCGGTAATATTTCTTTCGTGCTTTTGGAATCGAACATACTATGCGTGATTGATTATTACTCTATATTTGCAGCTTGCAAATGGAATACTCACTAGATTCAACTATACTCGAAAATGGCTCGTCAAAGCGGTAACATCTTCTTTGTCTTTGTAAAAGATATTATATATATGGTTGAAATTCACCAGTTAATTTGCCACTGTAATTTCAGGTTAAGGACAGAATCATATGCTTCTGGCTCGAAGGCAGGTCGAGAGAAAGTGAGAAGGGATAAACTGAATGACAAGTATGCTATTACTTTTGCAAGTTTTTGATTAAGTGTATAGGCTTTTAAGCTAAAATCTCTTCTTTTTTTTTTTGAATTTGACATGATTTAAAGGTTTCTGGAATTGAGTTCTGTCTTAGAGCCTGATACACTGCCCAAAACAGACAAGGTTACCTTATTAAACGACGCGGTTCGTGTGGTGACTCAATTAAGAAATGAAGCACAGAGGCTCAAGGAAAGGAACGATGAATTACGCGAAAAAGTTAAAGAGCTTAAGGTGATTTTTTCCATCTTAGTCTTGTAATCTTAATCAAAGTTTTAGATAGGAAACATGGTTTTGAAGAGTTATATTTTGCAGGCTGAGAAGAATGAGCTGCGTGATGAAAAGAATAAGCTGAAGCTAGACAAAGAAAAGCTGGAACAACAAGTGAAATTAACAAGTGTGCAGTCCAGCTTCCTCTCTAATGCCATGGCTGCTAAAGCACAGACTGCTGGCCACAAGCTGATGCCATTCATTGGTTACCCCGGAATTTCAATGTGGCAGTTTATGTCCCCAGCTACGATTGATACATCACAAGATCATCTCCTTCGGCCACCCGTTGCTTAAAGTGGTTAGCAACAGGACCCACTCCCTTATTGTACAAAAAATGATATTCGGATATCAACTTGATACACGTTACGTGCATCATATTGTTGTTGGAATAACATTAGTGTTATCGCGCACGCGAGATTTGCTTGTATTATGTTGTTGTCCAAGTTATTAGCTTTATTTCTGTTGTTTGTTTTTTAAATTCAGAGACTAAAAGTTTGCTTGGAAATGGTTGGAATGTATGCGTTATGATTGAAAATAAAAGTGATTTTAACTGAATTATTAAGCAATAATAATCACACTACAATAACAAAGAAAAACATCAAAAACAATTTTTCACATCAAATAGGCACACTAGAAATGGTTGAGTTGAGTGATATTCTTCTCATGCTTAGAAGAAGGCCATAAATAACACTAAAAATCAGATGAAATGAAGGCTTGTTGATTTTCTATCTCGGTCCATGAAGTCGACGCGTCCTGTGTATGTTGTGCTAGAGGAGAGTAAGGAGGTACAGATACACTGGAAGGAAACATTGAAGATAATGTAGGAGTTTCCATTTGTGTATCAAAGAACAGACTTGGTGATTCAGGAGAATATGCAGGTGAAACAAAACTAGTTTCTTCTGGAGCTGCATAGGGGTTGATTGAAATAGTTGGAGAGACAGGAGAAATTTGAGTTGACTTTTTCAAGAAGTCAAACAGCATAAAAACTTAGAAATTAATTTAGTGACTTACCAAGATTCTCTTCGACGGGAAATTGTTGATAAGGTGCCCATGATTGATGATCCGAGGTTGTATCCCATTCATCATTTGGTCCTGCAGCAATGTGATTAGTAGCCATGGCCAATTTGATGAGGATAGCCATAAAAGATACTCTTAGAATGATTTGAAACAAACTCATGTTTTCTAAATATGATGAATATGAAATGCTAAAGATGATCAAAGATAATTAGATAGATAGGAGTGAAGAGGTATATATATATTGAGAGAAGCAGAAAAGGAATTTGGAATAAATATATATGTTAAGAGAAACATATAAAATTTCATCAATAAAAATGTGGCAGCCCAAAGGTGACAATAAAAAGTTTTCAATGATTTGTTGACTATTTGATAGATGTGCAGGGCACACCAAATGCTTGTACGCAACTAACCCATGTTGCTAGAATATTAAACTAGCTTGATGATGTCAACTACAAATCTAATATAGAAAAATGAACACGGAGGGGAAAGCTGTTATTTATTAACATGGATAGTATTACAACAAAAGAGATTAGAACTTGCGCGGCTGTAAAATAAGTTGTTTATTTTTTTAATATTATAAAATAAATTTGTATTATATTTTTTTGTGAATTATATATTTTATTTAAAAAGAAAATGCATGTAAATTGAGAATAGTATCCATAAATTGATTTTTCTTTTTTTAATTTTTCAAGTATGTTTTTCCTCTTATCTGTTATTTAGATATTTTACTTTAATTTCTAAATGTATTTATTTTTCGTGTTAAATAAGATTAAAAGTTTATTTTATAATTATTATCAAATAAAACTTTCAATAATTTTTTTAAAATTTATGTCTATTTTTTCGAATTTATAAGATTGTTGCATACTATATTATTTTCAAGATCAACTTAAATTGATTTATATTTAAAAATTATGTAAGAACTTCTTTGAAATTAAAAACATTTATTTCTAGTGTTATTTTTATTAATATAATTTATGGAAAACAAAAATATTTTATTGTGTTTAACTTTTGACTTCTCTTTTATTTCTAAAATTTAAAAAATATATTATTAATATAGAGGAATATACATCGTTGGAGTAATAATTGGTATGTTAGACTATTTTGCTTAAAATAATATAAAAAAATTATTGCGTTTGAATTCTCTAATTTATTTTGTGTGGTATTTTGTTATTGGTCATTAGTTTATTATTTAATATTATATAGAAAATATAGTTGTAAAATATAAACACACCGTAAAAAATTTTTACGTACTATATTATATTTTTAATAAGTTTAAAGTAGCTTATATTTAAAAATTATGTAAAAATTATTTTAATATTAAAAATATTTATTTCAAGTGTTACATTTATTGTAATAATTTTAGGAAAACAAAAAATATTTTAAAATATTTTTTGTATTTGAATTTTCACATGTCTTTTACATTTAAAATATTTTTTTTTTGCACTTATCTCTTATTTAAATATTTTACTTTAATTTGTTAAATATGTGTATTTATTTTTAGTGTTAAATAAAATTAAAAGTTTATTTACAATTATTATTAAATAAAACTTTCAATAACTTTATAAAATTTTTTGTGTATTTTGTCGAACTTTATAAGATTGTTATATTATTTTTTTAAAGATCAACTTAAAGTGAATTATATTTGAAAATTGTGTAAGAACTACTTTAAGATCAAAAATATTTATTTCAAATGTTATTTTTATTGTTGTAATTCTATGAAAAAATATTTTATTGTGTTTAGATTTTGACATATCTTTTATTTTTGAAATTTTAGAGAAATATTCTTAAAATAAGGAAATATACATACTTGGAGTAATAATTGACTTGTTAGACCATTTTGTCCAAAATATGATAAAAATATATATATTGTGTTTGAATTCTCTTATCCCTTTTGTATAGTATTTTGTTATTTATCATTAGTTTATTATTTGATATTATATAAAAAATATAGTAGTAAAATATATAGACATCATAAAAAATTATTGCATACTATATTATATTTTAAATAAATTTAAATTGAGTTATACTTGAAAATTATGTAAGAGCTACTCTAAGATTAAAAATATTTATTTCAAGTGTTACTGTTATTAGTATAATTTCATGAAAAAAAATATATTTTATTGTATTTGAATTTTCACATCTCATTTATATTTGAAACATGAGAGAATATTTTTAATTTAAGAGAATATTCTTAGTTCAATTCATGATAGATTTGTTAGATTGATTCATTCAAAATAATATATTATTCCATCTTTGCATGACTTCGAATTCGTGACCTCTAATTTGTAGAAGTATAAGATGAAAATGAGTTTTGGGATGTGCCACGTAGGATTATAAGATGATGTGGCAAATTTAAGTCATACTTGATTATGTGTTAGAATTATAATTGATGATGTGATGTTATAATTAATATATTATATAAATTAAGATTAAAAACATTTATTTCAAGTGTTATTTTTATTGTTATAATTCTAGAAAAACAAAAAATATTTTATTGTGTTTGGATTTTGACATCTCTTTTATTTTTTAAATTTGAGAGAAATATTCTTAAAATAAGGGAATATATATAGTTTGAGTAATAATTGGCTTGTTAGACCATTTTGTTCAAAATATGATTAAAAAAATTATTGTGTTTGAATTCTCTTATCTCTTTTGTATAATATTTGTTATTTATCATTAGTTTATTATTTGATATTATATAAAAAATATAATAGTAAAATATATAGATATCATAAATAATTGTTGCGTACTATATTATATTTCAAAAAAGTTTAAATTGAGTTATACTTGAAAATCATGTAAGAACTACTCTAAGATTAAAAATATTTATTTCAAGTGTTACTTTTATTAGTATAATTTCATGAAAACAAAAAATATTTTATTGTATTTGAATATTTTTAATTTAAGATAGTATACTTAGTTTGATTCATAATAGATTTGTTAGATCAATTCATTCAAAATAATATATTATTTCGTCTTTGCAAGGATTCTAGGATTCGAACTCGTGACCTCCAACTTGTAGAAGTATAAGAAGAAAATGAGTTTTGAGATGTGTCACATAGAATTATAAGATGATGTGGCAAATTTAGAGTTATACTTGATTATGTGTTAGAATTATAGGTGATAATATATTGTTATAATATTTGATGCATTGGTAAATTTAGAGTTATACTTGATGATGTGTTAGAATTATAGTTGATGATATTTTTGTTATAATATTTGATACATTAGATTTAATAGATTTTATAGATATATAGATATAGAAGTTACTCTCTTTCTTCTTTTTTAAGTGTCGTTTTAGAAGTTTTTTTTCTTCTATTTTAGTGTCGTTTTTATAGTTTAATGTTATAATTTGTCAATTATATTCATACTTCTCAATAAATAAAAGAGAGTGTATGAATGAATTTATTAGAAAAGAAAAAATAAATGAGGATATATCACCATCTTAATTGAAGTGTATTACGCTAAAATGACACTTAAAAAGAAACAGAGCGAGTAATTATTTGTTTTGTTGTTGCTAAGTACAAAAGCAATTATATGCTAATTGATAGAGTATGATAGCTTACAATATGCAACATAGAAATGCTATATAATAATATAAATAAATGTAGTGAACATTCATTCATATTTAAGGAATAAGCCAATTGAACTATCAAAGTGTATATCTTTCATATAGTGTGCGTAAGAATATTTTTAGATTTCTTCACATTGCTTAAAAAGTTTGTTTGAAACCTTTAAAAAAATAATTACACTTTCTCCTCTTTACTTTGCCACTGTTTCTGCATTAATCTTGTTTATGTTATTCCTTTGACCATTTTGCTTCTCTGACCATCTTATTTTTTCTTCAACTTTAATTTATTGTGTGTTGTGATAACGAGAAGATTCAACTTCAATGAACACCTAATATGTAGGTGGGTACAAAGAATAGTAATAATAAAAATAAATGATCTTCAACAATAATAACTAATAAGCAAAAAATATAATAGAAGACGGCGAGAAAAGATCTATGTTTGGGGTGTGTGTGTGAAAGATATTATAAATAGTTACAAGAAAATAGTCTTCGCCTTTAGAGCACTCTAGAATATGTTGAAAATCCACTAAAACCTATGATAAATTTCTATAATCTTGATGAACAAGATTGTTATCACCAAACAATAATGACAAAAAGAAAAGAAAATTTAAAGAAGAAAAGGATTAAGGTTTCTGTAGAGTTTTTCTCTGCCCACAAACTGTGAAAAACTTTATTCACTTTACAACTATAAAATTTTGTGAATACAATATGATGAGTTGATTACAAAAATAGAGGTTACTCCCTCTATTTATAATTGAGCTTATTTTCTCCCTAAGCCAAAAGGTCAAAACTATAAAAGCTCAAAAAATCTATTTTAGAGCTAAATCAAATCTATTTATTATAGACCTAAATCCAATATATCTATTTTAAACCTAAATCAAATATGTGTGTAGCAATCTGCATACAACACTTCGATAGACTAATTACAACTCAACATAATCTCTTCGACACAAGGAATTATACTTTCAGCACACTGATAGATTTAATTGAATCGGTAGACACAAATTATAGCATATTATATATCAAAGAATAATCAAGAATAATATGAACAGTGTACCTTGTAAGATTCTAGAGATTGTCAGTGTAACTTTTGAGATTATAGAGATTGTTGTTGGAGAGTATGAGAGGATTACTACCCTCATTGTCATTTAACGTTTCAGAATATGTTAATCGTTTAATGGAGAAACGCTTAAATAGCTAATCGGCTGAGGGCAGGAACCTCTCATTGAGCTTAACTAAATGGCCAAACCTATCACGGTCCATTCATAGACAATAGCCTAATTAAATAATTCATCAATAAGTGTTTAATAACAATATACCATAATTTATATTAATAATAATAAAAAATAATTGATTATTGTTAATCTAAAATTGATTAATTAAATAATTAATCCAAAATTATCCCACTTGGGTGACAAGAATCAATTTAAAATGATATAAATTTTAATACTAGAATTTTAATTATGGTCAAAACACTTGTTCACAAAACAAAAGTAAACTTCAAGATTGCATAAATGGTTTTGATAGGAAAAACAGATCATATAAGCCAAAGAAATACATTTTATATTAAAAAGATGAATTTATAGAAACATATTTCATATGAAAAAATATGTTATAAACCAATGGCCCAAGCATATGAAAGTGCTATTGATAAACTCCCACTAACCCAAAATATCATAAGATTTACTCATGTGTATAAGTTTGTGGTCAGTGACTTACTAATGAGTTTTCACGTTAAAAGTCATAACATATCCACGTAGGTCTAAGAATAGTAATTACATATAGGAGTTACCCTATTACAAGAGTAATTACATTTAATTATAAGTACCTTCATAACACAATATCATACTCGATATGAGTATTGATATTAACTTGTACTTTCATATTATGACCTGACTAAAGTGGACTACTGAAGATAGAATAACACAATATTATTGCATGCCAAATAATTATTGTGTCTTTTCAATATCGACCTAAACATCAAATTATGATGCTTCTTAGATTAAGAGAATAATATATATCTTAGTATAATAAGACTTCTTAGAGTATTGTATATTTTGAAGTCTTTTTACAATATGTCATATTTATAGTGCACGTACGAATATATGGCAATAAGAGAATAATAATTTAAAGTTTTTCAGATTATATGATTGTGTACACATGTACTTCCACTTATCCAATTTGATAAAGATTTATCAGAGTCCATTAATATTATATACTCTGATTATACAATGGGATATTAATTATAGTTTTATTGCAAAACAATATAGAGAAGTGGTTGTATAATATATCATGAATAGATTTTTACAAACTCAATCATATGTTTTGCACATAAATAGATTATATCATTATTACAGTTTAGCAAACTCAACCACATATTTTGCATATAAACATAGCAGATCGATTAACACAAGTGGTTACAGAATAAAAATATAAAACTCAATATTTACCAACGAAATATTTTTATCTAAATTTGAGTTTCATAGTTAACCACATATTCTGCATTTAAAATTAAGGAGATTGTTAATTTTCGCTTACATTTATAATGTAAAATCTCCTTATAACAAATATGATTCTTAAAATCATTTTCATAAACAAAATAACCTTCACATAAAAGAGTATGATGATTATTGATATGAATAAATGATCAGAATCGGAGACGGCCGGAACGGTTGATGGTCCTTCGAGCAAGTTGATGTTGAGGAGGGGGTGGTGTACCTGCAAGGCACTCTAATGCTAAAGTAAGCAAATATTCAAGGAAGAGGATAGAAAATATTAGGGTTTTGAGTGTCAAAAGTGATACCTTGCCCTCAAAGATATGAGGGTTTATATAAGGGATATAAGATGATTCTCATTGGTTACTATATTTGGGCCAAGATACGCGAATCCACAAATATAGTCGTCCGAGCTAAAAAGGTCAAGACCAAACAAATATGCTCGTAATTAGCCGTTATGTCGAGCATGGATGACATGACAGGCACAATTTACGACAGGACAAACCGTGGATTAGCTCGACATACGTCGAGCAGAGTAAATGCGATGCGGGCAATTAAGAGCCCTGAATACGCCGCTGAGGCCTGATAGGTCGTTATAATTAAGGGAGGAATGACCTGCCCGAAAGATTTCAGGAAGTCCAGAACAGTAGCCCCCCAAGTCGTCGCCTCTGCTTGTGGAGGTGATGACTTGACTTCGAAGAGAGTGTTAGAGATTGTTTCATCCGGGGTGATGAGGAGTCGCCGAGGAAGCGAAAGGTTGGAGAAATTGGGAGGGTTCTCGCTTACATGGTCTTGAGCCGCGTGCAATGATGGCTTGGCAGACCTAGGGACTAGGGTGTAATGATGGATCCCCTAGGTTCCCTAGGCGCATGCTTGTACACGTGCGGGATGTAGGCCTATAAAAAGAGGGAAGACTTGTCATTCGAGAACTTTTCCTTCGCTTAAACCTGCTCGTGCGTGCCTGGCTTCTTCATTTCTCAATCCGAGGAAGTTGAGTTTGTGTGTTCCAGAATTATCTCCAGCTTCTGCCGCCGCGTCAATGCTTGATTATCTGTCTGCAACGTTTTGATCATCTTTGAAATGGTACGTTTTCGAGCCTTTTGCTCAAGTTCATTATGTTAGGTTTGAAATTCCTATTTGTTCATAGAGTGCATGCGGTTAGGGCTTTGATTTTTGGGGTTTTCTTTTTAGCGGTGAGCGGATGCTACACCGTTCTCTGGCGTTTAGTGACGTCGAAGTTTTCCCGTGTGCGCCCTTCTCTGAACTGAGGGATTCTGTTTTGAATGATAGTTTGTCTTTGAGAGAGGGTTGTTGATCGAGGAAATAGATCCTCGTTAGTCCGAGCCCTTTCACATGATTAATGGTGGAAGGGTGGAAGTGACGTTGATGTCGAGCTCACCGACTTCCTCTACTTTTCAGGTATTATGACGGGCAGTAGAGAAAGTAGTTGTGAAAGTTCGAAGGATTCCAAGCGAGAGTACTCCGACTTTACAACTGACTAGGATGATATTTCGGGCAAGATCCTAAGGGAGGATTCTCCTTCCACCGAAGGACCTCAGTCGGTAAAGGATCCGTCCGTAACAATAACTCAGGTCAGGAACCAAGATCCGACTACCTGAGTGACTCCGGATGTTTGCTTGAGGGGGTCATACTTTACCACTCATCAGGATGAGGTGTTCGATGGGGTGGCCTAGTATGGCCCTGAGGGATTCATTTTTAATGACCTGCCTGCACACAAAAAGTACATTTTAATGGATTCATTTTTAATCAATATTTCCTCATCCTTTCAAAGGATGTTCGAAAATGCTGCAAATGTGTCGACTCATTATTCGATTTTATCACAATATCATAAATATAAACATGCATAAAGTCTTCAATAAAATCATGGAACATAGAATTCATTATCCTTTGATAGGTCGCTCCGACATTTTTGAGGCTGAATGGCATGACCACCCATTCATATGTCCCTAATGCCCCCGGGCAACGAAATACCGTCTTCGGCACATCTTCATCTACAATAAAAATGTGGTTATAACCAGCATAACCATCAAGCATACTTAAATATTCAAAACCAGTGGCAGAATCGACCAACATTTCTGCCACATGCATAACATACTCATCTTTAGGAGTGACAACATTTAAATATCTAAAATCAATGCACACTCTTAATTTTCCATTTTTCTTCATGACT
This sequence comes from Vicia sativa, assembly GCA_021764765.1. Lineage (NCBI taxonomy): Eukaryota > Viridiplantae > Streptophyta > Magnoliopsida > Fabales > Fabaceae > Vicia > Vicia sativa. Next base: position 155,749,906 of record CM038792.1, read on the forward strand.
GGCACAATATTTGCCAACCATTCGACGTACCTTACAATTCTGATGAACCTGCTCTTGAGGAGCCTTTCGACCTCCTCTATGATCTTCGACATTATTGCTGGAGCAAAATGTCGAGGTGTCTGCTTTACTGGATTTTTCCCAACTTTTATTGGCAATTTCAACTCGACCAAATCCCTGCTCAAACCAAGCATTTCGTTATAGTCCCAAGCAAAATAATCCTTAAATTCTTTTAATAAAGATATTACCTCAGACTTTAGTGTTTGGTCGATGTTGGCGCTGATATAGGTTGGTCTTTTATCACCCTTTTCGCCAAGATCTATTTCTTCCAAGGGATCTTGTGGCTTCATCTTTTCAGGTGCCATAAGATCCATCTCGAACCCTAAAGGTTCATCGTCATATATGCAGTCGAAACGCTGCTCATTGAAGTATTCTTTGATTCCTTCATTCTCATATGGTGGCTTTGGCTCAATATCCAAGATGCAATCTCCCTCCAGAATTTGTATCTTACTGGCTTCGACAGCCCTGTTTGCTGCAGCTTCTAGTGCCAAATTTATTTTGTTTTCAGCAATGTACGCCAGAATCTTTCTTAGACATCAGTATCGTTGATGTCGTCCCAGCCTGTCGGCCGATTTATAGCATATGGATCCTCTAAGGGCTCCACATCCCATATGAAACCATGGGTTTCGTGCAATTTCAGAGAAACGAATGCCTCATCCAAGTTGGCATAGAATTCCTCTGCAGGCTGACAAGGAGAAATATTGGCCAGTTTTTTGTCGAATTATTTCCCAACATTGTTCACGTCGGCCATAAAATACCCTTGATCAGCTTCGATATTTTCCATAATACCGTCTTCTCGCCATATTATCAAACGTTGATGCATAGAGGATGGCACCTCCCTAATTCCATGAAGTCATTCCCTACCTACTAGCAGATTGTAGCTTGGCTTCCCTTGAATCACCATGAATATGGTCGGCCTTTTCACTGAGTGATCGCGACTTTAGTAGTCTAAATAATCCAGACTGCAAGTGCACAGTCTATCGCGTAGTTTTAAAAGATATCGAATCCACAGGGACTATAAATTGATCTATTGTTATCATGAGTTACTATATATAGCTAAGGCCAATAATTCTTTAGGATGGTGATTAAAGATAAATTACTTAAATCTAGATAAAAATATTAATTAAACGAATATCGGTATGAAATTCGTCTAACTTAGGGGATCTGAATTTCCACTGGCTTGTTTCTCAAGTTGATAAAAATTCCTTTTCAGCAAACAATACTTATCTAAAAATTCTATCTCAAACTCTCGCTCTATTGAATCAGATTATATGTTTAAATTCTAACGTATGCTCTCGCTATCCCGCTGAACTCAAAAATACTTTTTGAAAATAAATAAGGTTTAATCAGTTTTAAAACTCTTTCGCAGTCTTTAAAATCAATACCTAGTATCCACTATCCGGTTTTAAACCTCAAACTCTCGCTCTGTTGGTTTCTAACCTTAGTCCTGTTTATTTAACCTCAAACTTTCGCTCTGTTGATTTCTAAACTTTTTAATAAATTAATTTGGATACCAAAGTCAGAAAAGTATTTTTAACAAAATAATATTAGGCCAGTTTATTTCGGATTCCTTTGATTCGATTAATTTACATACCGATATCTAATCGGTTTGGCCAGACTTATTTATTAACTCAATCATGCATAAACAACAATATTTCATATATTTAGGCATATCCAGAAACATACAAATAAATGACATGCAAATAAATTTAAGCTAATAAATATTTAGGAACCTGAAATAAGAATACTGCAATTAATCCTTTTCTTCAAAAATACAGAGTACTCCACCACAGGCTGGTTGGATCTACTCTTGAAACTCTTGAATCGAAAGAAGAAAATAAACATAGAATAAAAAAGCACTAGATCTAACGTAAGGTTAGATCAGCGAAAAGTACACAACAATTTTCGGTGTAGAAATTGTTGTGAGGAAAATATTATATGCTTAAGACTAAGAAACCAAAATGGAAAAATAAAATAAAATTGCAAACTGAAAATGAAAATAAGAATAGAAAAGCTTGAAAGAAATTGTTCGGTAAAAATGCTGACCCCTTACATTGGTCTTGTACGTTGTATTTATATTCTCCCTTTGTAACTTCTATTTTCAATCTTATAGGAAATGGTGGTCGTCTAATGCCTAAAATTTCGTATTTTCCAATATTCCAAATGACCACGTATTCAACTTGGTGGAGACGGTCGCCTCGTTGAATAAGATAGAAGATAAATTAAGGCGTGTGTCTCACATTTAATTACGTGGCTTGAAGTTTGAAAATGATGGGCCCTCTTGACTGGGAGGCGAGGGCCTCCAATGTGCCACAGACGGCCGTCTCGGCCTTCTTCCTTTGGGCTTCTTCTGCGTGCAATCTCAAATATCATCCTTTTATTTTCTTTTTCTTCACCTCCTCCTATTTCTATAACACCCCTTTCTTCATTTCTCTTGCTTTTTAATTAAATTTCTCCTAAATTTCATTTCTTTTCTCAATCAATCTTTATTTAATACAAATACCTGAAGCATTAAAATAACAGCATAATACGAAAATAAAACAATATAATTAAACAAAAATACTAACATTATTTATGCTAATTAAAATAAATTATGCTATATAAATCCATGTTATCACTGAGCCGACAATTACATTCACCTGAATCACTCCCATAGTGTTTCGAGTTCGACCTTCATAGTGTGATAAGACCACGTTGTGAGATCTGATATCGGTGTCGAACTTATCGATTTTCTTCAAGATGTGATGTGGCATAATATTAACTGTTGCACTATAATCTACCAACACTTTTTTATAGCGGTTTCTTCAACTTTTGCCTTGATCAGCAAGGGCTTCATATGGCTCCTCATAGCCATATCGGGCCTCTCAAAAAACGGCATTCTGGTTCTCAATAGAACCATTATTCATAACGAAGTAACATGTCGGCTTATGTATAGCCATTTATTGAGCATCGACATCAGCAGACTCTTCTACCTCTGTTGGACAGACATACTCAGTAGGAAGAATCGACACCACGTTGACTATGATGTCGAGACTCTCTTCTGAGTCAGAAGCAAAGTCATCAGTCGCTTCTTCAGAACCTTTGGTAATCGGGCGATTGATAAATTCTTTAATTTTCTCCTTGACAACAGGGTCGACCTTAACCTTGTATTGCTTCTGGTCGCCCACTTTGTTGGTGGCAACCTGTCTTGCAGCAACTGCGACTTGTCTTTCAGCCTACTTTTTACACTGGAAGTGCCTCCACTGAGTTCGACTCATAGGATTGTTTCTCGAGATAGTTTTCCCTGCAAAAACAAGTGAATATTTAATTTGTATGAACATGATAGGCAATTGTGACCGTTCATTCCTAATGTCTGCTCTTATTGGAAATTTGCGTCTTTAAGTTGTCACCTAGGTGAGAGTCCTCAAAGGGACATGGATGTCATGTTCAGAAATAAAAAGAAACAAACTAATTAATTTAATTTTTTATTTCTATAAAATTTAAAATGTATTTTATCAAATTGAATAATATTACATAGTCATTCACACAATTAACTTTTTATCTTACTGGTCACTATCAAATTATTATTTTATTTGAAGACAAAATTCCTATTTTCAAATGTCGATTTTTTCTTTCTTTTCTATGTCATAAGTTTTTACTATTACTTAATACAATTGAGTTTATATAATTCAATTTAAATTCACATGTGTATCTAAATACATAACTTATCAAATTTACCATTATATTTTCTATAATCATATTATTTATTGTAATATTTTGATTTCATAAGTTCTCATCGTATTTTTTTAATAAAAATGAGTTTTTCATATGTATATCTAAAAACATTATTACATCAAAATTAAAATAAATTAATCCGCGCGGGAGCACGGGTGTCTAACTGATTCATATTTAAGGAAGAAGTAATTGAACTATCAAATTGTAAATCTTCGTATGGTGTGGGTAATAAATTTTTTAGAGTTCTTCACATTGCATCAGAAGTTTGTTGGAAACCTTTTAAAAGTTAATTACACATTCTTCTCTTTACTTTACTAAAAGTTAATTACACATTCTTCTCTTTACTTTACCATTGTTTATGCATTAATCTTGTTTATGTTATTCATTCGACCATTCTTCTTCTGTGACCACCTCATTATTTCTTCAACTTAAATTTATTGTGTCTGTTGTGATAACGAGAAGGTTTAATTTCAATTAACACTTTAATATGCGGATATAAAGAACAGTAGCAACTAAAATAAATGGTCTTCACCAATAATAACTAATAAATAAAAAATATAATAGAATACGGTGAGAAAAGAAAAAATATTTGTTTACTCAATCAGATCAAAAGATGTATGTTTGGGAGAGAGAACATATCTTTAATTCACTATATTTAAAAAGTTGTTACAAGAAAATAGTCTTCGCCTTCGGAGCTTCCAAAAACAAATCTTAAATGCGCCCGAGAACTATTTTCACCTAAGTGTTTCCCAACCTCTTCAACTCTCAATATATTAATCACCCAAACCCAAAGTATCAAGAAATATTATATGAATCTTCTAGATAACTCTAAAAGGTTTCCCTTAAACCATAAACTCTTATTTCTCCATTTTGTTATAAAAGTCTAAAATTGTCACTTTGTAAATAACATAAAAGATACGTATTTATAATTGTCAAAACCAATAGATCCATAACAAAGTCCAAAAGACAATTCATTAATTATTAGAATAAAATATTATTAATATTTTATAATATTTTATATATTAATTTAGAGTATTTATAAATAATATATATATATATATATATATATATATATATATATATATATATATATATATATATATATATATATATATATATATATATATATATATATATATATATATATAAAAAAATAGATGATTCAAAAATCAAACCGGTCAAACTTAATATCCGCAAATCGTCTAAACTAGACATTCTTATTGTTTTCCGATTTTTTAATTTTTGACACTCTTAAAATATGTATTCTTTCTCTTTATCAACAAAGATTTTAAGACATACTTTAACGATGTCAATTATCAACCCATTTAAACCATGCCTTTGCACTTAGTATCTCTAGTTCTTCAGCAGATTGACACAAAATATGCATTCTTTGTTCATCTTAGTGCCTCTTCATCTTCAGCAGATTAACTTGGTTTATCTCTCAACCAAAACAAATTTTTTCCATTGAGAATTTACAAAAATGTCCTTACACTAGATAAAAAACACCTTACATATATAAAGATTTCACTCTTAAAAACACTAAAGGCAAATGTGAAAAATAAAGAGAGAAAAGCATTTTAATATATTTTCTAGTGTATAAGAAATGAGAAATAGTCGTCTATTTATAGGATAAAAGGTGACTCAAATATGAAAACTTGATAGTTGATTATTTAAATCTTATAATCGATTATGAGGCACAAAAATGGAAGTCTCCGTTATAGTTGTTATTTAATTGACTACTAATCTTAATTGTTGATTATGAGGTGCTACAAAAGGTAATAATCAATTGTGTTTATGGGATAATCAATTATTGAAAGCCTCCATAAAGAACTTTTTGCGTTCTTCTCTAATTAGCTAAGCACAAAAACATTTTCTTGTGATTTTCATAAAACAAAAGAGGATTGTCAAATGATTGAAAATAGACGTGTGATTTGCCTTTAATAAAGTTGAGAGTTGCCGTATAGATCCGTTTGTTTCAGCTTTAAAAAAAATGATTTATATTTTTAATTTTTTGAAAATAGAATTTATAAAACTGTTTTCTAAAATATTACAAGTTTTTTTTTTATATTCGTTTTTTCTAAATTGAAACACTAATTTTAATATCCTCTAACATAAATATACATTTTTAAAGATCAAAACATAGTCAAATTCATAATTTTTTTCAAAAATTTGTATTTCAAAAATAATTTTTAGGAAAATCTATTTAAAATAATTTCAAAATTAAATTTTTTTTTTTTTTTAAATTTTAATATCAAAAAAAAGTTTCAATAATAACATGAAATACTTAAAGTAACCAGAATAATTATTCAAACTAAATTTTTATTTAAAATTTTTATGAAAAAAATTTTCGTAAATATTTTTTACATAAAATTTCGTAATACTATGATGATCATTTTAAAAAACAAAACAAAACAAATAAGCTCATATATCACTTCACATAGACTCTTGGCTTTCATACTTTCTCTCATTCACAACTCCAAAACTTTTAATTCATTGCCACACTATCTTAGACTTTAGTACTTCAATATAACCTTGAAGCATCATCTAACGAGCTTTGAGGTAACTTTTCATGATAACCTCCATCATCAGACAAACTGCATGATCAGAGATCTTCACCGACTTTACTAAACACCTCTTGACTTCAATTGTTATCCTCTACAGTAGAGATTAAAAACGCTCCAACCTTTGAGGATGAACATGAATGAAATCTTCATGAGGACTAAAATCGCCATAGTTCCCTTTCGATATATGGACTATGGTTGTGTTCACGCTCAATCTGCATCTACTAAACTCGTGCTATCAGACCTCATTTATGTAGTGAAAATTCAAATGAAAAGTCAAACAATAACAAAACAAAAAGAAAAGAAAGAAATTCAGAGAAGAAGACAAAGAGATTGAGAAAGGAACACGTGAAGAGAAAAATGAAGAAGATGAGTGGATTTTCACATTCTTTACCAAAGAAGACGAGGTTTGTTTATTTTTGGATTGACGAAAAGAGACAGAGAGATGAAGTCATTGAGGAAATAGAATGGTGAATGAAAGAGTGCGAAGTAAAAAAATGGCAAGTAGTTTAATTACAAGTGTAAGGTTTTGGTAAAAGGAGAATGAATTAAGGTTTAATAATTTGAATGTGCAAGGGCAACATAGGGAATGACTATCAATTCAATTTTAATATGTTGAGGCGTGCTTTACTTGTATTGTGTTTTTGTCCAAGTTATTCGCTTTGTTTCTATTGTTTGTTTGTTTGTTTTTGTAATTCAGAGTTTGCAAGGAAAGTTCTTGATATGATAAATTTGTGATGCTACAATACAATTCAATCTTAAACTAAATTAAGAAAATGCTTTCTATGATGATTGGAATGTATGAGTATGACCCATGATTGAAAATTAAAGTGATTTTAACTATTTTTTAAGCCATAATAATAATCACACACCACAGTAACAAAGAAAAACATCAAAAACAAATTTTCACACAAAATAGGCTCACTAGAAATGGTTGAGTTGAGTAAGATTTCTCTCATCCTTAGAAGAAGGTCATAAACACTGCTGCAAACATCAACACTATTGAAATAAAGGCTTGTAACTTTCCTTTCATAGTCGATGAAGCCGATGCGTCCTCTGAATGTTGCGGAAGAGGAGAGTTAGGAGCTAGAAATTCAGTGGAAGGAATAACGGGAGATAATGTAGGAGTTTCCATTTGTGTTTCGAACAACGGACTTGGTGATTCAGGAGACTCTGCTGGTGAAGGAGTAGTAGTTTCTTCTGGAGCTGCAGAGGGTATGATGGAGATAGTTGGAGAATCTGCTATTGGAGGAGATGCTGCTGCTGGAGGAGATGCTGCTGCTGGAGAGGCAGGAGAAATTTGAGTGGCAAGTGTGTTTATTTCAACTTTCATTCCTTGGCTGCAATGTCCTATTGTTCCACAAATGAAGTATCTTTTGCCTTGTGATGTGAGAGGAACGGTTGTGGCACCATCATTGGAAGATTGAATTGGATTTGTTTGCTGGCATGAGTCATAATCTGACTTTGTAACTTCAACCACATTATGGTTTGGTGGATATTGGAAAACTGCATTATATTTGATAAACAGCTTAATTATGTGCTTACAATTAGGTAAATTTAAAGAAGTCAAACCAAAAAAGATGTTTAAAAATTGATCTAGTGCCTATAAAAAAGACATTGGAAACACGACATTAACACAATGATACATGATACATACATCTTTTTCAAAGGTGTTGGTGATACATAGTCTAGCGGCTTACCGAGATTGTCTCCGACGGAAAACTGTTTAGAAGAGGCCCATGATTGAAGGTCTGAGCTTGTATCCCATCCACCATTTGGTCCTCCCACAATGTGATTAGTAGCCATGACCAATTTGATGAGCATAGCCCCAAAAGACACTCTTAGAATGATTTGAAACACACCCATGTTTTGTAAATATGATGAATATATGTGATGCTAAAGATGATCAAGGATAATTAGATGGATATGATTGATTTGAGAATTGACTTGAGTGAAGAGGTTTATATATATGTTGAGAGAAGCATAAAAGAAGTTTGGAATGTTGGAGTTGGTATAGTTAAGCAAATAAGAAGAAATATTTATATATAGGTGAAGTGGAAGCACTTTTTCTTGTTTGTTTTGACTCTCGTAACTGATTCTTTATTTTTACTTAATTTTATGGACAAGAGAAAGAGTGAGAGACATATGGGTTGGTTGTGGGTGTAGATTTTTCAGGTCATAGTTGTTGGATTCACAACAACTCAAGTTTGGCTTTGTGACTTTGTCCACATTTTATAATTTGAATATTGTACATAATTGCGAGATATATTTTAATTGTTTTATAATAATCTAACTAATACTACTTTTAAATATTTTTTTGATTATGAAATAATTGATAAATAAGTTGAAATATTTTTTAAAATTATCATTTTTTTTTTATAAGTTATCCTTAATGCACGAACAACATGTTCCAAAAAAAATTCATTAGTCAAAAGCTGTTAGCACTAGACAGGTTGCAATAAAAAGTTTGTAATGATTTTGTTAATAAAAAGTTTGTAATGATTTTGTTAAATATTTGAGAGATGTGCAGGGCACACCTAATGCATCATGCATGTATGCAACTAACCCATGGTGCCAGAATATTTAACTATTTTTGACGCTGTTAAGTAGAAATTTAATATAGAAAACTAAGGGAAGGAAATTTTTATTTACTAACTTTTATAAAATTAGCAAGGGTAGTAATGTTTAGTTTTTTTTCCTCCTTTTGATAAGTAGAAGTTTTATCGATAGGAGTCCAATAGGTATTCTAACCCAAGATCTAAATATTCCAAGTTAATTGGATTATTATGGATAATATTGTTGGAAATCCACTAAAATCTATGATAAATTTCTATTAATTTTGATAAATATTGTTATCATCACACAATAACGATGAAAAGAAACAAAAATCCAAAGAAAAAAAAGGAGATTATGGTTTCTGCAAAGTTTCTCTCTATCCATAAATTGTGAAAAACTTTATTCACTTTGCAATTATGTGAATACAATGAGATGAGTTGAATACAAAAATAGAGGGTTTCTCCCTTTATTTATAATTGAGTTTGCTTTCTCCTTAAGTCAAAAAAGCCAAACTATAAAATCCTAAAATATCTATTTTAGACTTAAATCAAATATGTATGTAGAAATCTACTTCCACACTTCGATATCTACTTACAACTCAACGCTATCTTTCAACACACACTAGGTGATTCGACACTTCCTTGTTTCTGTCGAACAAGTTGCTTTGACCCAAGGAATTATACTTTCAACACACCACCTAATTCATTGAGTCTAAGTTATCTATATTCATCATACCTCTTAGTCTTCTGAATACTTTGACTTGCACTCCCTTTGTCATGATATCTGTAATTTGATTCTCATTTCTAAGGTGTTCCAAGTTAATCTTCTCATCTGTTACCTACTCTCAAAGATAATTTAACCTCATTTTGATGTGCTTGCTTCGACCATGTGCCATTGAGTTCTTAGCCAGATTGATAGCTGACATGTTGTCGATCTTCATGGTAATTGCTTCGACAATGTGCTATCGGGTTTTTTAATCTTTCCAGGTGGAATAGTTGGTCAAAGAAAAAACTAAGCTTCGTTCCAGGTGGAAGCCCGGAAGTCATGGGAGATTTGTTACCCTTTCTAAATGGAATAATTGGTTAAAGAAGAACCTAAGACGCATTTCTAGTGGAAGACCAGAAGTCATGGGAGGTTTGTCACCCTTTCTAGGTGGGATACTTGGTCAAAGAAGAGGCCGAGCACCGTTCCAGATGGACGATCGAAAGTTATGGGAAACTTGTTATCAATTCAAATATTGCCATTGCCTTCATCTATGAGTTGGTAGTATACTGTCATTTATGAGTTGGTATTACTTGGTTCTTTACCGTCATCTATGAGTCGGTATTACCTGTTTCTTTATCGTCATTTATGATTCAATATTACCTATTTCAATACAGTCATCTATGAGTCAGTATTACCCTATTTCTTTACCGTTATATATGAGTCATTATTATCTATTTCTTTACTGTCAACTATGAATCGACAGTATCTTATTTACTGTCTTTAACTATGATTTGGTAGTATGTTCATATCATGTTTTCTTCCTTTAACTATGAGTTGGTAGTAGTTCCTTTTTCCAATTGACTACTCATGGTCTATTTTCCAGTAAGTTCAATGTTTTTTCCTTGTTGCATATTCAATAGTGGAGTCTTCCATTATAGATTGCTATCTCATTCACTTTGGTTGTGCTTTGGGTTATTCCTTGTCATAGGCCTTCATGGTGTTGTGTCGCTCCCAGTGAGTTATTTCTCTCTGTCGTGTTGCATCTTATGGATAAAAAATTGAGTTTATGTATTTAAGTATCTCCAATCTCGTCGATACGAAAAATTCTGATCTTCATATCTCTGGATAGAAGAAACTTAAATGTGGGACAACTACCATGCCCTAATTTTTACCCCTAAGATTTCATGTATCATATCATTTGCCTCTAACCAATGATCGCAATCATGGAATCCTCCAAACTTTTACCACTTTGGTTTAACCTTTGTGGGAGATCACCAAGTTACATTTGTGTTTCTTTTTACGTCTATGCTTGCTTACATTTTAACTTTTCTAACTTATTCAAAATACAAAAATATGTGTTGTTTTCATTTCCTATTGTACGAGGTAGGGACTTGCAATTAAAGGATAAAAAACATGTTTAATGCCTAAGAAGATATTATTCAATGATCGAGAATGATTGGATATTCAAAGTTATTTGGTTTATGGTTGAATACATCAAAGGATCAAGCTTTGTTTCTAAATTAGGGTTTTGGTTCCCAAGGTCAAAGTTCAACGAGTGGTCCACAAGAGCTTTTACTTCAAGGCATTACCTATAATCTTAGGTCATATTCATGTTAAGCTTCATTCAACATCATTTGATAAAGGGGTGTTCAAATTTGGTTCATGATTTCAAAGTTGATTCAAGTATTGTTCATGTGTTTATTTCCATGTCATCTTCATTCAATTCTAAAGCAACTATCAAGATTATTAAAAGGACAATCAAGATTCTTTCCCTTGGTATTCAAGTGTTCATCATTGGGTCTTTGGATGCAAGAAAATAGAAAAAATAACAAATTGGTACATGTTTGGTTGACCTAAAATCAAGTATGGCATGTCACTTGGTCCAAACACCATAACTCACTCATTTATCAACAATGTTGGAATCTACTTTGAGCCAAATGTCACATTTGAACTTCTCTACAACTTTGTTTCAAGGGTCAAACATCAATTTTTCCTCTAAGTCCATCAATTTTGGAATTGCTCAAGATGCATGTGTGTAAAAATTAGGTCCAAAACCTAGTCATCCTATTTCCTGACCTAGAATTCAAGCCATGACCTGAACTTGACATACATGCCATTTTTAAAGCTTGAAATCTCATGCAACCTTCAACTCGATTTCACCATTGTTAACCTTTGAAGGTTCAACTGAAAAGGTAGATACAATTTAAATTTCTAAACAAAAAAGTGCTAACACTCTTCGTGCGCCTTATTCCATGTATCCTTTGGATCTGGTCAGATCTTTGACCAGGAAGGATCCAAGGCTCCATCTTTCATAACCACTGAGAACCATTTTTCGACTAGTTGTCCAACACTTAGAAAATTGCACTTCATCCCAGGTACATATAGTATATCTTTGATCATATATGTTACTTCATTGCTCCTTTGAATAATTATGTCGCTAGCGTCTTTCACTTGCAATGAGCTATTATCAGCAAGTTTGAACTTTCTCTTCTTTGACTCGTTAAAATCTGCTAACCACACTTCTTTGCCAATCATGTGATTCGAGCATCCTGTGTCGAGGAATTAGTTCTTTGATTTGACATGGTGTTATACCCCAAAATTTTCCCTCCTACTTCTCAAGACAATCCACAACTCCATACTCAAGGATTTCACAAGGGTTGACCAGACAAACCCTCTCCTAAGCAATCAATCCAAACTAGGGTTTTTCTCCTCTCAAGTCAAGATGGATTTCCAGTCCTCTAAGTGGTCATCATACCTCACCATATGCTTCAAGGGATCACCATGTCAAGTTTCAAGCCTTACAAGTCAAATTTGCTTATCCAGTTGCTCAGATGGATGAAAATCAGTTGTATTGAACAAAAAGTCAATTGTGGTCAGCATACAGTCAAACTTCATAATTTTTGGTCAACCTCAATATTTTGAAGTAATATTCATCATTTGATCAATGGTTGATCATGATTCATCAAGAAAAATCAAGATTTGATCAAGAGTCAAAGTTTCCAAATTAGGGTTTTTTAGATAAAAAGTCAACAGAACTTTGACCAAGCATAACTTTCACATACTTTATCAGAACGTTTTCCATCAAATCTCATTTTGAAGGTAATTCAATTATCTACAACTTCATGTCTCACAAGCTTTGGCTAGAAATGCTTCATTTGGTAGTTATGAATCAAAATATTACAGGTCTTTTTTAAAAGTCTACAAAAATTCATCCTTTTGCAAAGAAGTGTTCATGAGCATGGAAACTTCAATGAATATTAAAGCAAAAGGGTTGTTTAGAAGACATCTTGAGCTTTCTAAAAAGTCAAAGAACACCCAAAAATGTTGAAAATTGAGCAAGATACAAATTGTACAAGTTGAGCATTTTTGAGGAGGTGTATAAAGAGAAATACTTGAAAATATCAAAAAAAATTCTAAATGGGCCTAAATTTTCTTGGTTCAAACTTGTTTCTTATCTGAATTAGAACCTCCAAGCCCAAGGCCACATTTTTTATCTTTTATTTTTATTTATTTTGAATTTTTATTCATTTAAAACCAATTTAACTAAAATAAAAGATATAAAATCAAAATATTAAGTGCAAGATTGATTTTCTCTCATTCTTGAGGTCCAAGCAAGCCAATTGATCTGATTATTTCAAAATAATGAAGATTGGCAAGAGATTTGATTGAAATTGGCTCTAAAAGGCAATATTTGGTTTTATTCCAAATCAAATATTTTCTCATTGATTGGCATGTGATTCTTTCATAATTCTTAACCTAATTTCCTCCTCTATATATACATAACACATCCACAATTCTCAAGGACGAAACCCTAGCCTCAAACAACACTCCTAAAGTTCCAAAATTTTCATACAAACTTGAAAATTCGTGTTCCAATTTCCAGCCACATTCAAGCAGTTCTAAGCATTGGTTCTTGTTCCTGAGGTATAGTAGGGTAATAATAGATCATTATCCATGGCCAAATGTCCCTGAATTGTACCATGCATGAACTCCGATTGCATCATGTTTTTGATTTTCATATTTTACATTTTATCTTGTTTTAATTGAAACTAATCGTTCTAACATGTTCATGAGATGTCATAGAGCAGATCTGGTCCATCGTTTGCCAGGTTTGGCGTCCAAATCGCGTTACACCATTGTTAGGGCATAACCTTGCTGTTGCTTTGTATCTCTGTTTTCAGGCACTTTCAGGCCAAACCGACACCACCATTGGATTCGCAAGGGTCGATTTAGGGTGGGTATCCATGATATCTTGCTTTGAATTTGACTATTTTGCAGGTTCCAGGTTTGGAGACAGTCGGAGAAGATGACCGGAGCTCTTCTTCGGTGTCTCTAAATTCTCTTTGACTCAGACGAGAACTTCTGACCCTAGGCGTGGCGTGCTCTCATTCGCTCGTTCCAACATCTAGGTCCCACGCGTGTGTTGTTTAAAAAATTCAAAAAGAAGTAGAAACGTGTCAACGCTTTTGATCTGAGGTTTGTGTTTCCAGAACAACTAAGCCTTCTGGCTTAGTTGGCAGCACGCGTATAGACAGCCAGAGGCTCTGGGGTTCAATCCCCAGCACCTACCCTTTATGTCCCTTTTTTTTCCTAACATACTTCTGATCTATGCATGTTACACAACCTCCAGAAGTTCTGGAAAACAGGCTTCCAGAAGTTCTGGAGGCAACTTCCGTCCAAGCCTCCAAAAGTTCTGGAAAACAGGTTTCTAGAAGTTCTGGAAGGAACTTCCGTATAGGTTCCAGAAGGAAGAAACTTCTGTACAGGTTCCAGAAGGAAGGAACTTCCGTGCCAGCCTCCAGAAGTTCTGGAAAATAGGTTTCCAGAAGTTCTGGAAGGAACTTCCGTGCTGCTTTCAGAAGTTCTGGAAAACAGGTTTCTAGAAGTTATGGAAGGGACTTCCATCAGAAGTTCTGAGACGAACTTAGTGAGAAGTTCTGACCAAAAATCTTTTTTTTTTCTTTTAATTTTCTTTTAATTAGTTTTCCTTGCAAAATTAATTTAACTATTTTCAAAAAATCACAAAATAATTTAGTTTTAGATTTAGGTTAACCAAACATTTAATTAATTTTTGACATAAAAATAATTTATTTTTCTCATAATTTAAATTATTTTTTATAATTAATTGGTAATTAACTTAGAAATTAGGTTTTTCTTAACTAAATCGATTTCAAAAAATATCAAAAATACTTTTCCTTTTACAATTAGGGTTTAGGCACTCTCTCTTATCACTAGACATTTTTCTTGCAATTTACTTCTTTTATTTCGCATTTAAATATTAGAAATCAATGTATAGGTCGCAAGGGTATTTTGGTAAGCGTAGGATTTTATTTTCTGCCTTTACTTTCCGCACCTCCTATAATGTATCTGTCCCAAAGCCATGTAATAGCGTAGGACTTTTACTTTCCACACTTTATATTTCCGCAATTTACTTTCTACACATATTA
This sequence comes from Vicia sativa, assembly GCA_021764765.1. NCBI lineage: Eukaryota > Viridiplantae > Streptophyta > Magnoliopsida > Fabales > Fabaceae > Vicia > Vicia sativa. The sequence goes on from CM038792.1 coordinate 155,764,946, forward strand.
ACTGCTAGTAATTAGGCGTGTATGACAATATTAACTTAATCAATCTAGATCACTAATAATAAAGATAAATATCTGAATACAACACACTATTTTCACACATGCACCCATCTTAGGGTATCCTCTCTCCTTGCCTTTCAAGTAATGGTCATGTCCCTCGAACGTAGAGATATCTTAGCTAAGACGCTTACAAACATATCATCATAGTCCCTTCGATACAAAGATCATAGTCCCTCGATGACCCTCGATGTTGCCTACGAATATATGATCTCGTCCCTTGATTGTTGCCTACGAAAAGTGATGATCGTCCCTACGAATGCGCTAAGGTATCCCTACAAGTTGCCTTTTATGACCATCCGATGTCCCTACGAACGTCCCTTTACATCAACGAATAGGGTTACCTACCAACTAATGGTATGGATAGCTTTATTCTAAAGGAAAGCAAAATAACACGGAAATAACCATTCTAAGTAGGTAAATAACTCTCTTTTGCTTGCTCAATCAAAATATTTTCTACACCTCACACTTTTCAAAATCTTTTCAAACACTTTTTATACATTCTAGCGTGAATCATTACAAAGTATTTTCCAAAACAAAACATTTCCAAACACTTCGTATACATTCCAGCGTGAATCATTACGAAGTCAAAGCGAAATGCCTTTTCAAAAAAAATTTCAAACACACACATAAAAAGCAATTTATAAAGTGAGCTAAGAAATTAAGAGCCCGTAGATAACTACAATTGGAAAGGGTGCTAACACCTTCCCTTTTCATAACTGCCTCCTGTACTCAGAATCTAACGAAGGTCTTTTCCTATTCTTTTCGCCTTCCCTTAATTGGATAAAAGAAAAGTCGGTGGAGACTCTTGCTATCCGCAATATTTGCAATAAAATGCAAAACAAACAAGTCAGTTCTCCCACCGTGTTACAGAATTGGCGACTCTGCTGGGGATACCCTAAAGAGAGGCTACCTTAGGGTTTTTAGATCACTTTATTGATTTTTGTTTGACTTGTATGCTTTATATTAAGGGTTGCTTGGGTACTATATTTGTGGGGGATCCTACACTCGGATCCAGGTTTCCTTAGGTAAGTAGCAATAAATCGTCGCGACCATTAGGCGTATATGTAACACCCCTTCTAATTTACCCGTGATTTATATCATTAATCAGAGTTATAATCACAAAATAAGAGGCGTCACAATTTTTAATAATTCAAAATATAACCAAAACAGTTATCATGTTTTTCACTGAAGAACTCATTAAATAAAACAACCAAAAGTTATGTTTAAACAGCGGAAATATAACATAACAATCCGGAATACATCAATCCATAATTGTTCTAGGACATAAACCAAATCATAAACCAAAACTATCAGTTAAATCCATAAAGAATTCTCAATCAAACGTTCCCCAGTGTTACAACTACCAGAGCATGACACTGACACGCGGATTAACTAAGTAACACAACTCTAGAAGCTGTCCTCACCAATTCCAAAGCAGCTAATCACTTCAAATCTGAAATCATTAAAGTAAGGGTGAGATCTCTATCCAATATAGAATGCATTATACGTTTTTAAATACAATGAAACAATTCAATACGTTAGTCCACTATCAATAATATAATCATAGCTCAGTTCACAAATACATTGCACACAATTCATTATGCAAATAAAACAATCAATGGAAATTGCAACACTGGAAACCATCCTAGCATGTTACAATCCCATATGCAATGCAGACTCTATGCATGTGGTACCAAACGTGAACCAAGTCCACACCCTGTTCCATTACACTCGGAAAGAGCGTCAATCCATGATTCGCCCATAACCATTGGGTCAAGAATCTAGCCTCACTACCTCTGTACACTGGTAAGTTTATTGGCCCTGCAAGTTCAATTCCACACAATGGGAATGAACCATAAACAATGCTTATGCATGCACCATAAAAGCATGCAAGATCAAATCAACGGAAATATGATCACAACATATTCCACATAAATGCCAATACCAATCTATCACATGATAACAATTCAATCAAAATGAATATCAGGCACAACATATAAGCATTAGTTCTTATTCGCTAAATCAGAACAATTTACAACCCATTCTCCATCATCCTTAAACTACCAACATTTTCAAAAATCGGGAGTTCGACTCTTTTTAAAATAATTTTCATAAAATAATATTTTTCTAGTTTTATAAGATAGTATTTTTAATTTAAGAAATACTTCCGAAAACGGCACTCGAATCGGAGTTACGGTTTGGAAAATATGAATTTTAAAAGTTTTAAGTATTTTGAAGTTCAACACAGTGGTAACCGGTTCCTCCTTGGGAGAACCCGGTTTCCACAATTTTCAAAAACACGCCCCTGGAAATTTGTATGGGGAACCCGATCACCCATACTGGGAACCGGTTCCCACGTTGAAAAATAATATATTTTGCAAATTTTGAACTGGGAACCCGGTTCCTCCCCAGGAGTAACCGGTTCCCAGAAGCCCAGATTTCTTCCCCCTGGAATTTTGTACCAGGAACCCGGTTCCTCCCACATGGAAACCGGTTCCTGCGACCTGCAGTACCAAAAATCCCAGTTTTTGACAGCAACATGTATCCCAATTCATTCCTTTTCATTCCCATAAGAATTATAGCATCAAAACACCAAAATCCAATCAATATAACAACACATATCATAATTTCATCATCCCCGATAATTCCATATCATTACTATTGGTTCCAATTCATATATTCCGACACATTTAGGGATAATCCTACAAACATAGATTCTCTAATTCAAGTTTCCTAACATACCCAACTATTCAATTGTATCCCAAAACCCATAAGGCATCATAATCGAATGAAATCACCCTTTTGAGTTTTTTTCTCTTCTCCAATCTCACGTATAATGATTTTTCCAAATAACCTTCTTTTCCTTTTTATCCTCCTTTTTATATTCCTTTTATTATTTGCCAAATAATAGAAATAAATTAGTTATTATTTAGTAGAGCTTTTTACTCCACAATAATTAATTAATCCATTTCCTTGTTATTAAATAATTAATTAATCCATTTAATCCAAAATTTATTAATTAATTTTTAATTAATAATTAAATTCCTAATTATTTAATACTTGAATTAATTTGGGGTGTCACAATCCCTACTAAGTTGTCCTCGAAAACATACCTTAGGCGAAAAGGGTCCTTCATCCGCTCTGGTCCCAGTTACAGCTTTTTCACCAATGCTATCTCTTTCTTTAATTGCTTCACTTTCCGATCCTATTTTCGCAGGTCAACTCTTATTATTACTTGTATATCATCTCTCATGAGACGGATCGGAATGTACTTCCTCAATCGAGATACATGGAAGACATCATGCAAATTCGCAAGTGGCGGTAAAGCAATCGATAAGAAACTCTTCCAACCTTCTTGGTAATCGACACGGACCAATGCGGAGTCAACTTGGACTTCAAAGCTCGACCAATCGGTAACTCGATAAACACATGATCTCCTTCACTAAACTCAAGATCCTTCCTCCTCTTATCATGATAACTTTTCGACGACTCGAGAAGCTCTTTTCTGAATCATCTTGATCTTTTCAAGTTTTGGACAATCTTCTCAATCATCACTTTTTTCCATTAACACACGGTGTCCGACACCTCCTACCATACAATGCCTCAAACGGAGCCAGACCAATACTCGAATGAAAACTATTGATGTAGGTAAACTCAATCAATGGTAGATAACCATCCCAAGCTCCACCTTTCTCCAACACACAAGCTCTCAACAAATCTTCCAATGACTGAATCGTTCTCTCCGTCTGACCATCTATCTGTGGATGATAAGCGGAACTCATTCTCAACTTAGTATCCAAAGCTTCTTGCAGCCTCATCCAAAACTTAAACGTAAACCTCGGGTCTCTATCCGACACAATACTAGAAGGAATACCATGCAAACTTACTATCTTCTCAACATACAATTCTGCCAACCTCTCCATCAGATAATCCATTCTTATCGGAATAAAAAAGGTTTGTCAACCGATCAACAATAACCCAAATAGAATCACAATTCTTCACTGTCCTTGGTAACCCAGATACAAAATCCATAGAAATGTCATCCCATTTCCACTCTGGAACAAACAACGGTTCCATTAATCCTGACGGTTTCTGATGCTCAATCTTTGATTTCTGACAAACCAAACACGCATACACAAACTCGGCAATTTCCTTTTTCATTCCAGGCCACCAAAATAACTTTTTCAAGTCATGATACATTTTAGTAGCACCAGGATGAATACTCAACCCACTACGATGTCCTTCTTCCAAAATACTCTTTCTAATCTCAGCAACATCCGGAACACACACTCTATCACCAAATCTCATAACGCCATTCTCGTCAATTCGAAATTCACCTCCTTGACCTTGGTTAATCAATGTCAACTTATCCACCAAACCAACATCAGATTTCTGTCCATTTCGAATTTCTTCCGGTATACCACTAGTCAGCTTCAACATTCCCAATTTCACACTATTCGGAGTAGTTTCACATACCAAACTCAAGTCTCTGAATTGTTCGACCAATTCCAATTCGCGAACCATCAACATTGACATATGCAAGGACTTCTTGCTTAATGCATCCGCAACAACGTTTGTCTTACCAGGATGGTAATTCAAACCAAAATCATAGTCCTTGAGAAATTCCAACCATCTCCTCTGCCTCATATTCAACTCTTTCTGATCAAAGAGATACTTCAGGCTCTTATGATAACTGAACACTTCAAATCGTGAACCATACAGATAATGCCTCCATAATTTCAAAACAAATACTACTGCTGCCAATTCTAAATCATGAGTCGGATAATTCCTTTCATGAACTTTCTGTAGTAACCTGCAAGACCAAGAAAACTACGGATTTCAGAAGCATTCTTCAGCGCTTCCCACTGAGATACCGCTTCTACCTTCGTAGGATCAACAACAATGCCATTCTTGGAAATTACATGGCCAAGAAAACTCACTTCACTTAACCAGAATTCACATTTGGACAACTTCGCATACAACTTCTTTTCTTTCAACAGCCCCAACATAATTCTAAGATGTTCTGCATGATCTTCATCATTCTTTGAATAAATCAAAATGTCATCAATGAATACCACCACAAACTTATCAAGATACGAATGAAATATCCTGTTCATATACTCCATGAAAACACCAGGTGCATTAGTAACTCCAAACGGCATAATAGAATATTCATAATGCCCATACCTCGTTCTAAATGCAGTTTTCTGAATATCTTCCGTCTTCACACGAATCTGATGATATCCAGATCTCAAATCAATCTTACTAAATACACAAGCTCCAACTAACTGATCCATCAAATCATTAATCCTCGGCAATGGATACCAATTCTTGATTGTCACTTAGTTCAACTGCCTATAATCAACACACAGTCTCATTGTACCTTCCTTCTTCTTAACCAACAACACAGGAGCACCCCACGGCGAAACACTAGGGCGAATAAACTTCTTCTCAAGTAATTCTTCCAACTGTTTCTTCAACTCAGATAACTCAGATGTCGACATGCGATAAGGCGCCATCGACACCGAACTAGTTCCAGGAATTAAATCTATAGCAAACTCCACTTTCCTCTCAGGTGGTAGATCACTAACATCTTCCGGAAATACTTCTGGAAATTCATTCACAACAAGTAATTCACCATTCTTAGCTTTTCCTTTCACCTCTGTCGAAGAGTACAACATAAACACTACAGCACCATCTTTAACAACTGAATTCATCTGCTTAACTGACATAATCACATTTTCAACTTTAGCTTCTTCAGGAAATATGACTGTCTTCCAAAAACAATTGATATGAACCTGGTTGAATACCAACCAGTTCATTCCAAGGATAATACCAAGTTGATCTAAAGGTAGGCACACTAAATCCATACCGAAACCTCTACCAAAAATAACAATAGGACAATTCCTACAAACGTATGAAGTAGTCACTGAACCCGACGCAGGAGTGTCAATAACCATACTTCCATCCATATTAGAAATTTCCAAATTCAATCTTTCAGCACAATCCAAAGCAATAAAAGAATGTGTCGCTCCAATATCAATAATCGCAATTAAAGGTATGCCATTAATAAAACATGTACCTTTAATCAACCGATCATCTGGCTTAGTCTCGGATCCTGACAAGGCGAAATCCTTCCCACCAGCTTGCTCTTTCTTTGGCTTAGTACACTGCGGACGAGTATGACCTTCTTCTCCACAGTTGTAACAAGTTATCTTTCTGGCTCTGCATTTAGCAACCACATGACCAAGCCTTCCACAGTTGATGCACTTCTTTGCATCATTCTTGCATTCAGTAGCTCGGTGCCCCATATCACCACACCGTAGCACTTGATGGAAGAACCAGAATCTCCCCCACTAGGCTTCCTCCAACCACCAGATTTCTGATTACTCTTATCATAGGGTTTACCACAATCCATTTGTCTCTTTCCCTTACGATCAGCATAACCCTGAGCATTCGACTTAGTACTAGCAAGATCCTCTTCTAGAATCCTACTACAGTCTACTAAATCTAAAAACCTCCTAATACGTTGATACCTGATACCCTGCTTGATCTCAAATATACGTTGGTGTTTTTTTTCTCAAAAGGACTTCACTTTCATTGAGCGTTGCAGGGAATTCCCTAATGTACCACTCCTTGGCATAAGGGGAGGTATCACTTACAACCCTTCTTTAGCTCTACGTCAGTTTGGTTATGCTCAAAGAGATGGTCCTCATGATATGCTTCTTCAAGACATTGTGTTTGACTACGAAAATGATCTCCAGAACTACTGTCGAAGATTTGTGCACGCTTGGGGCATGGTAAAGAAGACTGATACCAAGACTTTGGGACACAAAAATTCCATTCCTTGGGAACCTTACCTCAAATGGGTGCGAGCTCGAGCTCAAAACCTCATGATGTCATTTATAGCTGTTCTACCAGTGGTTATGGAACCTGCTGCTAAAGGGGACGAACCCTATACCATTCTCCATCCAGACATGCCTACAAATTTCGAAGACTTGAAGAGATCCTGGATTCAGATTAAAGAAGAAAGGGATACATTCGAAGCTCAGTGTTATGCAAACGAGAAGAAGGTATTAGAGTTGACGAAGCTACTTCACAAGGAGTAAAGCATCAACACCTACTTCAACGCAAAGAGGAAGCGCCCATGAGAGACCTAAGCTCTAGTAATTTCTTTTTATTTGTTTAAAACTTTCTTTTCTACTTGCTAAAAGTAAACTAATAAAAAGTTTGTCCGTGCTTGTTTAACAAATTTAAATTCCTAAGGTCCTTGAAAACATTGCATTGCATAACATCGCATATCATGGCATAACATTTCATAATAGGTACATTGAAGACCGGTTTTCTTATTCTCTCGCTGTTTATTTCAGCAGAAATGGCTCTTGAATAGACTGTCAAAGATCTCCAGGCTTAGAACGCCCAATTCCAGGAGATGTTCACCAATTTGGCCCAAGGCCAGAAAGATCTGAAGAAGCTCATCACCAGAAAGAAGAAGATCGTTGGTATTCTCAACATGGGAAGAAATCACAAGGGTCTAGTCAAGGTGGTCAGACAGCTCGAATTCTCAGACAAGATCGGTGAAACTGAAGGAAGCATAAAAAATAATGAAGGAAGCCATCATGAGTCTGAGAACAAAGAAGAAGACTATGTGAGCGAGCAGTATCCTCCTGATAACGAAAAATACAAACAACTTGAAGACCGCCTGAATGCTGTGGAAAATCTGAAGATGTCAGGGCTTAACTTTGATGATCTGAGTCTTGTTCCTGGTGTGGTAATTCACCGCAAGTTCAAAGTTCCTAAATTTTCCAAGTATGATGGCATCTCTTGCCCGAAGTTGCATCTGAAGTCCTATATTCAGAAGATCCATCCTCATACTGAAGACAGGAAATTATGGATCTATTTCTTTCAAGAGAGTTTATTCCGAACTCAGTTGGAGTGGTATTATCAGCTAGAGAGTACCCACATTCATACTTGGAATGACTTAGAAGATGCTTTCTACAAGCAGTACCAATACAATGCTGAATTGGCACCTACCCGCATGCAACTACAGAGCATGTCTATGGGTCGTGATGAGAAGTTCAAGGAGTATGCTCAGAAATTGAGAGATTTAGCAGGCAGAGTTCAACTACCCTTCTCCAATAGGGAGTTGGTTGACATGTTTATGGGAACACTGACAGGCCCATTCAACAATCATCTGATTGGAAACTCTTCATCTGGATTCACCGAGTTTATATTGACATGCGAACATATCAAAGATGGAATCAAGAGCGGAAAGATTCAGGTAGAGTCGTCTTCAAATACTGCAAAGAGATCTTTTGGTGGTAAGAAAGAAGCCAATCCTATGTATGGCCAAAAAGTGGTGATAAAGCTGATCGTACTCAATCTGTGGGGGCAGTCGTGATCTCCAATCCTACACCAGCGCAACCTCAATGAGACAACACGCATATGCAGAATGCACCATAAAGACAGTTCACGAAGATCAATATGCCATTGTCTCAAGTGCTACAACACATGTTGAAAGCATAGCTCATTACTTTGAGGGATCTTCCTTAGCACGTCAACACTTCCTCTCCAAAGTACAATCCTAATGTGAGGTGTGCATACCACTCCAACAGCCCAGGGCGCGACGCCAACAACTGTTGGGCCCTGAAGAACAAGATTCAAGACATGATTAAAGCAAAGGAAATTGAATTCGACCCTCCTGTCGAAACTCTGAATGTGATCAACGCACCAATGCCCGACCATGGTAAAAGTTCCAATGTTATTGATGAAGACTCCTATATTTATGATATGAAGGAGCTGATTATCCCTCAGATGACTGTTAAAAGAGATTTGTTGTAAGCTGGTGTATTTCCAGGATGCCCTGAGGACTGTCGTTGGTGTGCATCTGAATCTGACGGATGTGCTTGGTTGAAGAGGCATATTCAACGCATGATGGATAACCGAGAAGTGCTATTACTGAAACCTCCATCTGTGGAGAATCTGTACGAAGACGTTAATAAAAATATGAAGATCGAAGACGTCAGTGAAGCCATACCAAAAGTTTGGGATTTGGGACAGCCAAGTGGGAAGTTTAATTTCATGGTTAAATATACCGCTCCTGAATGTTACAAGATTCCAATCGAAGAAATCAAGGCAACCGGATGGGGAGACGATTATCTAGAAGAGTATGCTGATGTGAACACAATAAGGATCACCTCTGCCGATCCCGCGCCTAGAGTGGCACATCTCATTATTACCTCGCCCAGAACAATTCCATATTCCTCTGACAAAGCTATACCTTGGAATTATGGGGCCGAAGTTTACTATCATGGAATCAAGCAAGAACCTTTGACCATTGAAGACATTGCAGTTGAAGCTACCAATCTTGACATCAACAACATCACCGAATCAAGCAAGGTAACCAGAACCGGAAGAGTATTTTCTCCAGATATCTCTCCTCCGAAAGACACTACTACACCAATTCACATTCATGCTATCGAACCAGCTCCCGAAGCAAGAGGGAAAGAACCAGTGACTCATCCTGCTCAGACAGAAGTACCAAAGGAAGTTGTTGAAGATACCTCCAAGCAGGAAATGGAGGAAATTCTGAAGATCATCAAGAAGAGCGACTACAATATTGTGGAACAGTTGGGACAAACTCCGTCCAAGATATCCATGCTAGCTCTGTTATTGTGCTCTGAGGCTCATGCTAAGGCCTTAGTAAAGTTTATGAAGAATGCTCACATACCGCAAGACACTATTGTTGATCAATTCGAAAATTGTATTGCTAGCCTGACCGTCAATAATGCTTTAGGTTTCTCTGATGCTGATTTAACTCCTGCCGGAAGGAATCACAACAAATCCTTGCACATCTCCATTGAATGCAAGGGCACTACATTGTCTCACGTATTGGTGGATATTGGTTCTGCTCTGAATGTTTTGCCGAAGAGCGCTCTCGACTGACTTAATGCTGAAGAAGTGGTCATGAAGCCCAGTGACATAATCGTAAGAGCTTTTGATGGTTCGAAAAGAACTATACTTGGAGAGCTCATCCTGCCAGTTAAAGTCGGTTCCCAGACTTTTGACTCTACTTTCTTTGTCATGGGCATTCGTCCAGCTTATTCTTGCCTACTCTGACGCTCTTGGATACATGGGGCGGGCGCTGTTACCTCTATCCTGCATCAAAAGTTGAAGTACCCAGTGAAGGAGAAGATTGTTATAGTATATGGTGAAGAAGAATATATGGTAAGCCATCTGCGGTCATTCTAATACATCGAAATGGAAGGTGAATTCATCGAAACCCCCTGTCAAGATTTTGAAGCAATTCCACGAGTCATGCCTATTGACTCTCTGTCGCTCCTGAAGTTACTAGAGTTCCACCGAAGATGGCCTCACTAAAAGACGCCAAAGCTCCGATTGAAGAAGGAGGTTGTACTATTTGGGGTCAGCTCCCCGATTTTCCGTTCAAATCTGACAAGACTGGTTTAGGCTTCACTATCAAAGGTCAGAAGATGATACGCCACGAACGTGCCGGTAAACTACCTTTCCACATCAACAAAAGTGGAGTCCATGTTGTAGAACGACATCAAGTTCGACATCAACAATTGGATCTTCCCAACTCCAGACGACAGACTCAACAATTGGAAGACTGAATATTTCATACCAATCTCCTTTAGACATGAGTAATTGCTTTTTCTGTTATGCTTCTCACTTTTTACGTTTTGAACAATGAACTTTAAGCCTAGTGTCTTGCCCGGGGCACCACGACTCGTTTGTGAGGGTTATTATTTGTCATTTGCATATTTTCATTCAATAAATCATTGGACTTTTGCATTAAAATATTGTGCTCTTTTCTTTCTTTTACTTTATCACCCTTTCAAAAAGCTATGTGTTTTTACACACACCCACATGATACACTGCAGATTCACTCCGAATCTCGTCGATAACGACTCTACTATTGCTAAATATGAATTCGATAATCCGATCTACCAAGCCGAAGACGAAGGTGAGGAAGATTGTGAAGTGTCAGGAGAACTTGTCAGATTACTACAATAGGAAGAACAGGTTATACAGCCACACGAGGAGCCAGTCGAGGTTGTGAATCTAGGTACTGACAAAGACAGAAAGGAAATAAAGGTAGGAGCGGGTCTTGAGAGTAATATAAAAGAGAGATTGGTCCAGATGCTGCGAGACTATATCGAGATTTTTGCTTGGTCCTATGAAGACTTGCCAGGTTTAGACATAGACATTATGGTACACCGACTACCGACGAAAGAAGGTTTTCTCCCTGTAAAGCAGAAGGTTCGTCGTATGCGTCCTGAGATGTTCGAGAAAATCAAAGCCGAAGTTATGAAACAGTTCAATGCCGGTTTCCTAGCCATTACTTCTTATCCACAGTGGGTTGCGAACGTAGTGCCCGTACCTAAGAAGGATGGCAAAGTACGTATGTGTGTGGATTATCGAGATCTTAACAGAGCGAGTCCGAAAGACGATTTCCCACTTCCACATATTGATGTCCTGCTTGATAATACCGCTCAACATAAGGTTTTCTCCTTCATGGATGGTTTCTCCGGTTACAATCAGATCAAAATGGCTCCCGAAGACATGGAAAAGACTATTTTTGTTACACAGTGGGGCACATTCTGTTACAAAGTCATGTCGTTCGGGCTTAAGAACGTTGGCGCCACATATCAATGTGCCATGGTAGCTTTATTCCATGACATGATTCATCACGAGATAGAGGTCTACGTCGACGACATGATAGCTCGATCACAAACTGAAGAAGAACATCTCGATCATTTGTGAAAGTTGTTTGATAGACTGAAGAAACACAGACTAAGACTTAATCCTAACAAGTGCACCTTTGGAGTCAGATCCGGTAAGCTCCTGAGATTTGTTGTTAGCGGTAAAGGTATTGAAGTTGATCCCGCCAAGGTTAAAGCTATTCAAGAAATGCCAACTCCCCGTACCGAGAAGGAAGTCAGAGGTTTCTTGGGACGATTAAACTACATTGCCTGGTTCATTGCACATCTAACTGCTACTTGTGAGCCAATCATTAAGTTACTGAAGAAAGATCAAGTAGTGAAATGGAACGACGATTGTCAGACAGCTTTTGAGAAAATCAAGGAGTACTTACAAAATCCTCCTATTCTGATACCACCTACCAAAGGAAGACCTCTTATCATGTACTTAACAGTATTATATAACTCAATGGGGTGTGTGTTAGGGCAACATGACGAGTCTGGTCGAAAAGAGTATGCAATATACTGCCTTAGCAAAAAGTTTACCGACTGTGAAACAAGATACTCACAAGTTAAGAAAACTTGCAGCGCTTTGGCTTGGGCTGCTCGCCGACTAAGACAGTATATGTTGACTCACATTACCTTGTTGATCTCTAAGATGGATCCGATAAAATATATATTCGAGAAACCTGCTCTCTCCAGAAGAATAGCAAGATGGAAAATGATCTTGACTGAATATGACATCCAGTATACTACTCAAAAGGCGATGAAAGGAAGTATAGTAACCGGTCATTTGGCTCATCAAGCCATAGATGACTACCAGTCTATGCATTTTGAATTCCTAGACGAGGATATTATGTTAGTCACTAATTACGGAGAATCGGGTCCAGACGAAGGACCTGAACCAGGATCCTGATGGACCATGGTCTGTGATGGAGCCTCAAACGCACTTGGCAATGGTATTGGCGACTTCATCACATCTCCTATAGGCGGACACACGCCTTTCACCGCTAGACTATGTTTCAATTGCACCAATAACATGGCCGAATACGAAGCGTGCATCATGGGTATCAAAGCTGCTATTGACTTAAGAATCAAATTCTTGCAAGTGTATGGAGACTCAACTTTGGTGATCAGTCAGGTTAAAGGCGATTGGGATACGAAGCATCCAAACCTCATTCCATATCGGGAGCATGTGTTAAGTCTGATCTATTACTTCAAAGAAATCACTTTCGATCACATTCCACGAGAAGAGAATCAGTTGGACGACATATTAGATACCATGTCATTTATGTTCAAGGTCAGATGGGACAACAAAGCTCCCTAAATCATCATTGAAAGACTAGACGAACCAACATACTATTGTGAACTTGATACCGAAGGAACAGAAGAGAAACCTTGGTTCTACGAAGTGAAGAGGTATCTCGAGGCTCAGGAATATCCCGCAGGGACATATGTCAATGACAAGAAGTTCTTAAGAAGATTCGCATCCAAATTCTTTCTCAGCAACGACATCTTGTAGTTATCACGACTTGTGCTTACTCCGCTGTGTAGATCATAAAATAGCGGAATGAATCATGGAAGAGTTACATGAAGGCGCATTCGGTACCCACTCCAGCGGATACACAATGGCTAAAAATATTCTAAGAGCAGGTTACTATAGGTCCACCATGGAAGCTGATTGTTACCGCTATGTTCGATCTTGTCACAAATGCCAGATATACGCAGATAAAGTGCACGTACCGCCAGTCCCCTTGAATGTTCTGACCGCTCCGTGGCCTTTCGCAATGTGGGGCATTGACATGATTGGAGAGATCAAACCCACCGCTTCCAATGGACATCGCTTCATCCTCGTTGCTATTGTTAATTTACCAAATGGGTAGAAGCAGCTTCGTTCGCATCTGTTACTAAGAATGTTGTGGCTCGATTTATCAAGCATAATCTTGTCTGTCGGTACGACGTCCCCGAAAGGATCATCACGGACAATGGTACCAATCTCAATAACAAAATGATCACCGAACTCTGCATGCAATTTAAGATTAAGCATCACAACACTTCTCCATATCGGCTAAAAATGAACGGCGCAGTGGAAGCCGCCAACAAAAGTCTCAAGAAGATCATACAGAAGATGAAGGTGACCTATAAGGATTGGCATAAGATGTTTCCATTTGCTCTCCATGGTTATCGCACTACAGTACAAACATCTACAGGGGAAACTCCCTTCTCTCTCGTATATGGTATGGAAGCAGTCCTACCCATCGAAGTTCAGATACCCTCAACCAGAGTACTCCAGGACGCAGAGTTAGACGAAGACGAATGGGTCCAGACTCGCCTCGACCAAATCAACTTGATCAACGAAAAACGGCTTGCAACCATCTGTCATGGACAAATATACCAGAAGCGAATGATTCGAGCATTCAATAAAAAGGTCAAGCACCGAGTCTACCAAGTCGGTGATATAGTAGTCAAGCACATCATTCTTCCACAAGGTGACCCCAGGGGCAAATGGACTCCCACCTATGAGGGACCATTTGTAGTCAAAATAGTATTTTCCGGCGGAGCTATGATACTAAGCATTATGGATGGAGAAGACTTCCCGCACCCTGTGAATGCAGACACATAGTCAAAAAATACTACGCATAAACGAGATCCGCTAGGTTGACTGGCCTAGGCAAAAATAAGGGCATTCTGGCGAACCAAAAGGGTTTGGGCAAAAGTTAAGGATATATATACAAAAATGTACACCCGACAAGTCGAAAACCTACAAAGGCGGCTTGGGCAAAAAAGGGTATCCCGGAAGACTGAAAACCCGAAATGATGGTCTAGGCAAAAGTTAGGGATTTAAGCATACGACTATGTCTCGTCCAGATCACCTACTCACAGAATACACTATTATCATCTTCAAGATTCAAATGGCGCAAATCAATCCAATCACTTTCTTCTGACAGCAAGGAGATGAGATAGTCGAAAATATATGAGCAATAACATAGTTGAAACTCGACAAGATTGTTTCCACATAGCTTTGTACTATTCTGGAAATTTCCTCATACTAGGATATTTCTCTCTTGTATACAAACTACTTGACTATATGACACTTTTCAAATCTAATGCAAATTACTCTTTTCCTGTTCCAATTTTTATTGTTTTGTTTGCATAAAGTCCAATGATTGCTTTGAATTATTATATGCATCTGACAATAAGCATTTGTTCACAAACATATGAAAAACGAACAGAAACAATAATTACTACAAGCTCTAGGAATTGAGACGACGACTAAAGTTATTATTACATCCCACAGAGTCACTTTCACAAGAAATACATCCCCAGGATCATCAATCCCCACAGAGCCATCGCTCTCCATACAAAGACAAATCTTCTCCGACGAAGTACTAATCTCCTCCCAACAGTGTTCCAACACTTCCAACCTCATCACGTTAGTACCCAAGTAGTGATCCTCTACATTCATAACGTTAGTCCCTGAGCAGTGGTTCTATCAAACTTCATCACGTTAGTCCCCGAGCAGTGGTTCTATCAAACTTCATCACGTTAGAACCCGAGTAGTAATCCTCTACATTCATCACGTTAGTCCCCGAGCAGTGGTTTTATCAAACTTCATCACGTTAATCCTCGAGCAGTGATCCTCTACATTCATCACGTTAGTCCCCGAGCAGTGATCCTATCAACCTCACCATATTACATCAGTCTCCAAGCAGTAACAGGTTATTCCATATCACATCATCCCTAGCCAGGTCTATACAAAAGATATTCAGATGAGCATCTATCAATGATTATCATGCCCCAATAGCAGCAATATCCTGACTCGAAACTTGGTCAGATAGTGCATCGAAGGAATCTGAATCATCTCTTATTCTCCAGTCAGGGTTTTCAACAACTTCATCCCCAAGCGAAATCAAAGATCTCCAACAGAACGTTCCTATCTTCTTCAAGATGGATATGTTCTGAAATACCACAACATCTATATCCATACATCATTCATAAAAGTCGTAACATGTGCATATATCATAATAACATTGTCATATACTCGCATGCATCATAATCTGCATAGGACTAACCATATCCTGTCAAGATTTTATTTCCCCGGCAGTTAAAAGCTATTTTCCAAACGGAAGGTCAAAGATTAATACCCGAAATAAGACGGGAGAGCTATCTGAACGACCAGGAAAACTATTTCCAGACAACAGATCATCGATTAACACCCGAAACAAGACGGGAAAACTATCTACATTCTGACAACTATTCATCTCAGAAATGACCAAGACGAAGGTTTATTCTGATCCTCTCTTATTATCAACCGCCCCGGATGGCATCTTAAGCCTATCTCCGATTTCTCTTTCATCCAAAAGACAAATACAGAGTCTAGCGTACGACTCACTCTCCAGCATCAACTTCTCTAAATGGCATCTATAAGCCCATTCCAACGCATCGTCAACCAATGACCCCATTCCATACAACAGCGAGTGCAAATTTTCAGGTGTACTCGAGTGTTCAATCTTCTTCTACCTTCAGGTCATGAAAGGCAAGCATACCAATCTAACCCTTCCGGTACAAGAAGCTTGAACAGGGGAAACTGTTATACCCCAAAATTTTCCCTCATACTTCTCAATACAATCCACAACTCCATACTCAAGGATTACACTACGGTTGTCCAGACAAACCCTTTCCTAAGAAATCAATCCAAACTAGGGTTTTGCTCCTCTCAAGTCAAGATGGATTTCCAGCGCTCTAAGTGGTCATCATACCTCACCATATGCTTCAAGGGATCACCATGTCAAGTTTCAAGCCTTACAAGCCAAATTTGCTTATCCAATTGCTCAGGTGGATGAAAATCAGTTGTATTGGACAAAAAGTTAATTGTGGTCAACATACAGTCAAACTTCATAATTTTCGGTCAACATCAATATTTTGAAGTAATATTCATCATTTGATCAAGGTTAGATCATGATTCATCAAGAAAAGTCAAGATTTGATCAAAAGTCAAAGTTTCCAAATTAGGGTTTTTCAGATAAAAAGTCAACAGAGCTTTGACCAAGCATAACTTTCACATACTTTATTAGAAATTTTCCCACCATAGCTCATTTTGAAGGGAATTCAATTATCTACAACTTCATGTCTCCAAAATTTGGCTAGAAATGCTTCATTTGGGAGTTATGAATCAAAACATTACAGGTCTTTTTTAAAAGTCAACAAAAAGTCATCTTTTTGCAAAGAAGTTTTCATGAGCATGGAAACTTCGATGAAGGTGAAAAAAAAGGGTTGTTTAGAAGACATCTTGAGATTTCTAAAAAGTCCAAGAACACCCAAAAATATTGAAAATTGAGCAAGATACAAATTGTACAAGTTGAACATTTTTGAGGAGGTGCGTGAAGAGAAATACTTGAAAGAATCAATTTTTTTCTAAATGGGCCTAACTTTTCTTGGTTCAAACTTGTTTCTTATCTGAATTAGAATCTCCAAGACCAAGGCCACATTTTTTATCTTTTATTTTTATTTATTTTGGATTTTTATTCATTTAAAACCAATTTAACTAAAATAAAAGATATAAAATCAAAACATTAAGTGCAAGATTGATTTTCTCTCATTCTTGAGGTCCTAGCAAGCCAATTGATCTGATTATTTCGAAATAATGAAGATTGGCAAGAGATTTGATTGAAATTGACTCCAAAAGGAAATATTTGGTTTTATTCCAAATCAAATATTTTATCATTGATTGGCATGTGATTCTTTCATAATTCTTAACCTAATTTCCTCCTCTATATATACAAGTCTCAAGGACGAAACCCTAGCCTCAAACAGCAACCCTAAAGTTCCAAAATTTTCATACAAACTTGAAAATTCGTGTTCCAATTTCCAACCACATTCAAGCAGTTCTAAGCATTGGTTCTTGTTCCTGAGGTATAGTAGGGTAAGAATGGATCATTATCCATGGCCAAATGTCCCTGAATTGTACCATGCATGAACTCCAATTGCATCATGTTTTTTATTTTCGTATTTTGCATTTTATCTTGTTTTAATTGAAACTAATTGTTCTAACATGTTCACGAGATGTCATAGAGCATATCTGGTCCATCGTTTGCAAGGTTTGGCGTCCAAATCACGTTACACCATTGTTAGGGCATAACCTTGTTGTTGCTTCGTATCTCTATTTTCAGGCCAAACTGACACCACCATTGGGTTCGCAGTCGTCGATTTAGGGGGGGTAGCCATGATATCTTGCTTTGAATTTGACTATTTTGCAGGTTCTAGGTTTGGAGACAACCGTAGAAGACGACCGAAGCTCTGCTCCGGCGTCTCTAAATTCTCTTGACTCAGACAAGAACTTCTGACCCTATGTGTGGCATGCTCTCATTCGCTCGTTCCAGCATTTGGGTCCCACGCGTGTGTTGTTTTAAAAATTCCAAAAGAATTAGAAACGTGTCAACGCTTCTAATTTGAGGCCTGTGATTCGAACAACCAAGCTCGGCGGTTGCGTGTGGAGGCTCTAGGGTTCAAATCTACCCTTTTCGTTTGTTTTTCCTAACATACTTTTGATCTATGAAGGTGGCGTATACAACCTCTAAGTTCGGAAAAAGGTTTCGAGGCAACTTCTTCCAAGTTCGGAAAAAGTTTCGTAAATTTTGGAAGGAACTTCCATATAGGTTCGAGAAGGAAGAAACTTTTGATGTTTAGAAGGGAACGTGCTGACTCTAGTTCGAAAATAGGTTTTAAGTTCGGAAGGAACTTCTTGCTGTAAGTTCGAAAATGTTTCGAAGTTCGAGGGACTTCCATCAGAAGTTTTGAGACGAACTTAGTCAGAAGTTTGGACCAAAAATCTTTTTTTTTTTTTCTTTTAATTTTCTTTTAATTAGTTTTCCTTGCAAAATTAATTTAACTATTTTCAAAAAATCACAAAAATAATTTAGTTTCAAATTTAGGTTAACCAAACATATAATTAATTTTTGACATAAAAATAATTTATTTTTCTCATGATTTAAATTATTTTTTATAATTAATTGGTAATTAACTTAGAAATTAGTTTTTTCTTAACTAAATCGATTTCAAAAAATATCAAAAATATTTTTCCTTTTACAATTAGGGTTTAGGCACTCTTTCTTATCATTTGACATTTTTCTTGCAATTTATTTCTTTTATTTCGCATTTAAATATTAGAAATCAATGTATAGGTCGCAAGGATACTTTTGTGATAGCGTAGAATTTTATTTTTTGCCTTTACTTTCTGCACCTCTTATTATGTATCTGCCCCAAAGCCATGTAACAGCGTAGGACCTTTACTTTCCGCACTTTATATTTCCGCAATTTACTTTCTGCACATATTAACTGCTAGTAATTAGGCGTGTGTGGCAATATTAACTTAATCAATCTAGATCACTAATAATCAAGATAAATATCTGAATACAACACACTCTTTTCACACATGCACCCATCTTAGGGTATGCTCTCTCGTTGCCTTTCGAATAATGGTCATGTCCCTCGAACGTAGGGATATCTTAGCTAAGACGCTTACAAACATATCATCATAGTCCCTTCGTTACAAAGATCATAGTCCCTCGATTACCCTCGATGTTGCCTACGAATATATGATCTCGTCCCTTGATTGTTGCCTACGAAAAGTGATGATCGTCCTTACGAATGCGCTAAGGTATCCCTACAAGTTGCCTTCTATGACTATCTGATGTCCCTAAGAATGTCCCTTTACATCCAACGAATAGGTTTACCTACCAAATAATGGTATGGATAGTTTTATTCTAAAGAAAAGCAAAATAACACGGAAATGACCATTCTGAGTAGGTAAATAAGTCTCTTTTGCTTGCTCAATCAAAATATTTTCTACACCTCACACTTTTCAAAATCTTTTCAAACACTTTGTATACATTCCAGCGTTAATCATTACAAAGTATTTTCCAAAACAAAACATTTCCAAACACTTCGTATACATTCCAGCGTGAATCATTATGAAGTCAAAGCGAAATGGTTTTTCAAAAATATTTTCAAACACACACATAAAAAACAATTTATAAAGTGAGCTAAGCAATTAAGAGCCCGTAGATAACTACGGATAGAAAGAGTGTGAACACCTTCCCTTTTCATAACTGCCTCCCGTACTCAGAATCTAACGAAGGTCTTTTCCTGTTCTTTTCGCCTTCCCTTAATTGGATAAAAGAAAAGTCGGTGGCGACTCTTGCTATCCGCAATATTTGCGATAAAACACAAAACAAACAAGTTAGTTCTCCCACCGTGTTACACATGGTCATCTGCAACTACAGTCATAACCATCACATCTTCATAATCATCTTAATCATGGTGTGTAAGGTTTGCTCCTTCCTCTTTTCCTTTTTTCGCTCCCTTATCTCTCCTATACCAACAATGCTTGGCCAAGTGACCGTATTTTTCACAGTTATAGCATTGCACACCTTTTTTCTTTTCTTTGTCTTTCTGATAGGAGTTTCTTTTTCCTCTTTTTGTGGATTTAGAAGCCCTGTCATCGACCTTATGCTTTTAAGGGTTCGACCAAGACTTCTTGCTCCAAGTCTTATCTCATTTGCCTTTGAATGTTGGAACCTCTATGCTTCTTTCATGTCTAAGCATGTAGTGCCTGTATTGAATCTTGAACACCTTTACTTACGATAATCCTTATCTCATGTGCCTTTAACGAACAAACCTAATCTTCCAGTTGCATGGTTTCAAGATTGTTTGATTCTCTAATGGCTACGATAACGTGATCAAAGTTAAAGGTTAACATACGCATTGTCTTCTCAACTATCACCTTGTCGATAAGGATTTCACCATATCTTTTCATAAGATGAACAAGATTATGCACTTTCGACATATAGCATACAATCTTTTCTTCTTCTCCCATATGTAGTAATTCATATTGTCTGCAAAACTTCTACAATTTTACAATTTGAACCTTCTCACCTCCATTGTAATACTTGACAAGAATATCTCATGCATCCTTCACCGATTCGCCGTAAAAAATTGGAGAATTCAGAATTACATTGGTATTATTCATATCTTCAGCGAATGATTAACAACCCATGATCCTGGAAACACAATCAATGACGTGTGATTTTGAAAACATAATCAAAGAAACTTTAAATACCAATTTATTAGTGCGTGAGACACTTTTAATAAGGAGAGAAAGTGAAGGATAAAAATTAAAATAGAGTATTATATATATATATATATATATATATATATATATATATATATATATATATATATATATATATATATATATATATATATATATATATATATATATATATATATATATATATATATATATATATATATATATATATATATATATATATATATATATATATATATATATATATATATATATATATATATATATATATATAAAGTAACCCACTTCCAAGCCATGGAATTAGTTTCAGTTTGGGTTTGAATGATATCACAACATTATCACCATTCTACATTAGTTTCACTAGAATTCATATTTATTTTAAGTCTGAGAAACGAGATTTGGATGTGTCAACAAATCAAATGTTTAAGGTTCCAACAGACCTTCATACTATATTTCCATCCAAAATTTTAATCCTCTCATATAAATTCAACATTCCATTCAATTTTTAATTTATATGAGACTTTAACAAATTTACACAAATTAATTAGATGTATTCAATTGTTTCTTTTATTCACATTTTATTATACATTAGTTATACTATTTATAAAAAAACAACTCCAAACAATTTTTTCCTAACACAAATTATACATTAGTTATACTATTTAGTGATATAAAAAAATTAAAATATTTGATAAGTTATGTAATAAATAACTGAAATATTTATTAAAGTAATTATTAACGGACTAGATTATTATAATTTTAATAGTTAAAATAATAAATAATTAAAATATTAATATTAAAATGTTAAGAGTTAAAATATTAAATAGTAAAACTACTAATTAAAATATATTTATTATTTAACATTATTATTTACAAGTTAAATTTCATTTTGTAATATCACTTTAAAAAATATTTACTACTTAAATAGTTTATTTTAATCATATGTATTTTCATTTAATAAACTCACTTAAATATTTATTTAATAAATACAAAAATATAATAAATTAATAATTCATTTATAAATTCAATATTTACTACAATATTAATATTTACTTAATAAATAAATAACTTTATTTAATAAAAGTTAATAACTAGTTGATATATTTCATAATATTAAATATTTTGCTAAACAATTTATTTATTTATAATTCTAAATAATTTAATTAAATAGTTCATAATATTGGATTTTAACATTTATTATATACAATTGAATCGTAAGTATTTAACAAATAAACAAGGTGGTCTGCTGGAAAAACATGGATGGAATGAAAGACATCCCTGATTTATTTTTTATAGAGAGTAATTTTCCATCTAAGCAAACATTAGTCATTGAACATATAACAATGTTTAAGCCTTATATTAATGTATTGAAAGTTTTTGTTATGGTTGCATAAAATAATAAAATAATATTAATCTTACTCTATCTTTATTCATCCTTGTAATAGCGTTTTTTATTTTTTTAATTCAGACCCAAAATAAAGTGTTGAACTTAACGATATAAATATTTTATTTGTTCACTTAGTTATATGGAGCAATCTATTATATAAAAACATTAACTGCATTGGAAAAAGCCCATCTACCTTTGACCACGTTGTCAGAATATTATAACATTCCTTTAATATTTTTGAAATTTGAATCTTATTTGTATGGAATCAATTTTCACCATTTGCTACGTTTTTAGGTTATTCTGTTTTAATAATCAGATTTATGGTGGTGATTGTTGAAAATAATTCATATTCAGAACTTCTGATGTCAGTTCTGATGGTCTAGAAAGAGTTGAACTTCTGTTGAAAGTCAGAAGTTCTGATGGTCTAGAAGAAATTAAACTTCTGTTGAAAGTCAGAAGTTCTGATGGTCTAGAAGGAGTTGAACTTCTGTTGAAAGTCAGAAGTTCTGATGGTCCAGAAGGAGTTGAATTTCTGCTAAAGATCAGAAGTTTTGATGATCCAGAAGGAGTTGAACGTCTGTTGAAGGTCAGTTCTGATCCAGAAAGAGTTAAACTTCTGGATGATAATTAGTATCTATTAGTTAGAGATAACTTAAGTATGAAGTTATTAGAAATAACTTAAGTATAAAGTTATCATACTTAGTACTTAGGGACAATTTAGTTGTGAGCTATCTATTTTATAGGCTTATGACATCTGTTGTACTTGCTAATTTTTGTGTATAAATAGGTGTTCCAATGTTTCAATAAATATCATTCCAATTTCTTTTACCTTTCAGTTGCAAGTTGTATCTTTATTATTTATTATTTTTCTCTTCTTTCACTATTCATCATCTTGCACCAACAATTGGTATCTAGAGCTCTTAGTTGTTTTAAAATTTCTGAAAAACACGAGTGATTGTGAGCTGTGTGTTTAAACAAGATCATATTAATTTTGTGGGTTTTGGGAAACACGGAATGAAAACTAAAATTTGTAAGAAATATTTTTATATTGTTTTAATGTTATATCCGGAAAGCAAAGGTAATTTTATGTTTGATATTTAAGTAATTAGTTGTTAGTAGTCCACAATGTATATTTTATGTGAACAAGAACTTGGTTTTATGAGTGTTAATATGAGAATAGAAATATTTGGGTGGATCCGAAAAATTGAATCTATCTTATTTCGATAAAGTTACTGATGAGCTTGATTTGGATAAGTCTTTTGTTGGTACGTCTTCAATGCCCGAATCAAGCAAATAATTGCAGATAATCGTCGGTACGTCTATTTCAGTAAGTCTTTCGTCGGTACGTCTTCCATGATATTTGATAAAGATTTTTGTTGCAAATGCAATTGCATGAAGTTATTTCACTGATATTTGAAAAGGCAGTGCTTGAACCAACATTCTGCCCCCATGTACTTGGAGAATTTGGAACTCAAAAATTAAGCAGCATCGATTTATAAGGTAGTGATTAGTTTAAGTAGTTTGAGTGTTTGTTATCACAACAAATTCTAATCAAGAGGTTTGGTTTTGTACCCAGGAAATGCTTAAGATGAGTACTGAAAGTTCCAGTGGTTGGAATTCCGAAAACTATTAATAATGATATCCCTATAAGGATGCTTGGGCTGTATATATTAAAATTTTGTAATATTGTTATGTTGTTGTCTCCAAAAAAGAGAAAGGAATTTCTTACTTTGTAGAAATGGTACTCACTACTGATAACTACACTTAAATTTCTAACAGTTATCTAGAATTTGTTGTTTCAATTCTTGAGACAATATTTGTTACTTTCATGTCTTCAAGGAATCATAAATACAAATGATATACATATATTAACTAACTTTGAGAGGTTTTACATAATATTTAATAAAACAATTTAAAATAATATTTTAGTTATATTTATTTTTGAAAAATTATAATTTATTTAAGAAAAATATGTAAAACTTTAAAATGATTTTTTTTAATATCTAAAACAAATAAAATTCTTGTCTACAATAAAATCTTCAACTTTTATTGTCTACAATAAAATGTAGAGAATTTTTTTTTCTAATTCAAGTTTCAATAATTTTAATTTTAATGATATAATTTATAATCCTGTTGGTTATATTTCATTTTTTATTTACATAATTGTTTTAACTTAAAATTTACTTATAAGTTTTTTTCAACTTTCTATTCTTATGACAGTTTGTAAATAAATGCGTGTTCACACACACCAGTAACATGTGAACGCACGGATAATCAGAATAAAATCTGTATGAACTTACGGGTAACATATTAGTATCGTGTGAACGAATAAATAACCATAATAATCAGACAGATAAAAATTTATGTGAATGTACGAGTAACACATTAGTACTGTATTAACTTACGGGTAACCAAACTAAAATTTATGTGAATGCACGGTTAACAGATCAGTACTGGATCAAATTATTTTTCTACTTATTTTTAACTAATTTTAATTTAGGATATTTATTTGTTTTAATTTAGGATATTTATTTGTCTTATTTACTAAATTTTTTTTTTATTTTTATTATTACAACTCTATCAATTTTAAATAAATTTTTTTTTCACAATTGATTTTTTTACAAATTATGTGTTTAATAAAAAAATTTAACAATCGAAGTTTTTAAAACGTATACAAGTCTATTTTTTCTTTTTTTTCAATAATAGTTTAATATTTTTTAATTCGTTTAAGTTCTTATGACAAAACAATAATAACTCCACAATTCACAACTGTATCCGCGCAGACATATAGGTATCCACTAGTTCAATAATAAGAGAAGAGACAAAGAAAAATATGAAGAATGAATACATGGAAAAATCTAAGTATTTGTATTTATCTAAAAAAAATCCTGAATACATGTTGCCCGTGGGTTCGTTCCTGAATCCTGAGCGGACCTTTACTGTCAACATTCAATATGAGTAATCAATCAAGATTTTAATATTCCCTGGTATAAGACCTCCGCGATATGCGGGATAGTTTTTTAATTAAAACAATGAAATGGAGAAAGTATTTTTTAAAATATAATTTAAATAATTTTTTTGAAAATGTAAGATTAAATATCAAAATCAAAAATGATAAATATGAAAAAATATATATGATTTAAGTAGTTTTGTATTGTTTCATTTATTATTTTTTCACTATCTTAAAAATATATTTTCATCATTTTATAAATTAAATACGTTTCATATTCGAATGATTCACACGCTATGTAACCAATCATCACAATTTATAATTAAGAATTATATTTTAGAAATACATTTATATGTATATTAATGCAAAGTTATAAGTTAAATTTAAAAGTATTATTTAACTATTTTATTTAAGCAATATTAAAATAAATATTAAAAGTTTTATATTTATAAATTTTGAAGAGTGTCAAATCATATTTTAATTATTTGAAATAAATATATAAAATTTAAGTAGTTTTTTAATCTTTCACTTTTCATTTTTTCAACATCTTCAAAAATGTGTTTTCATCATTTTATGGATTGAGTATGTTTTATATTTGAATGATTCACATAGTACGTAATCAATCATCACCGTTTACATAAGATCTAAGATGAAACTCTCTATTTTATAATGTTTTAGTCGTTTGAGAAGATAATATGCATAATGATTTAATATGTTTCTATGAGTTAGATGATGAATTATGTATTAAAAAAAATACAAAAATATTGTGTGTTTATCTTTTATTACACCAATACCAGTATACAATTGATTTAATTCAATTGAATTGTCTTTTTTATTAATTAGTTATAATTTATTAATGAAAAAATATTTTTTGTAGTCTTTTAATTCTATCTCAGGTCTATTTTAGTTCTTTAATTTTTAAAAGACCGATTTGATCCTTTATCTGTTCATAAGTCCTTTATGTGAGATTAGGGATGTCAATGGGGCGGGGCGGGGCCGGGGGGACACTTCCCCATCTTTTTCCCGCCATCAAATTCATTCCCCGTCCCCGTCCCCGATCTCCGTCACGGGGGAATTTCTATCCCCATCCCCGTTCCCCGATCTCCGTCACGGGGGAATTTCTATCCCCATCCCCGTTCCCCGCGGATCCCCGTTCCCCGCGGGGATCCCCATAGATCCTACATTTATTCATTAATATTTTATTTTTTTAAAATGTTTATATTTTCTATAAAAATAAAAAGCACAAAGAATTCACATATTTATTATGTTATTAAAAAATACTAGTATTTGACATTTATTATTTTTTATTAAAAATACTAATGGAACACAAAATAATAATATTTTTTTTATAAATTTCTATAAAATGCTATAAAATTCAACAAAATGAACTATAATACTTTTTAAAGTAACAATATGCCTAAACAACTAAAAAAATCCAACAACATAATTATGCTTAAAAAACTATACTTCATCAAAACTAATAAGGGATAATTATAAAATTTAGCATCATGAGTATGCTTGAAAAGCTAAAAAATACTACATTTCTCTCTCTTAATAAATACATGAATATTTATTTATTTATTTTTATAAATAAACATAAAGGAAATTACTAAAAAACCTAATCTAAAATATATATATTAAATTAACTATATTAAAATAATAAGGGGGGCCAGGGGTGTATTCCCGTCGTCCCAATGCTCGGGAATTTTTCTCCCATCCCGCCCCGGGAAAATTCCATCTTTAGGCTTCATGATCCCCATTAACAGGTCCAAACTGACATCCCTATGTGAGATATGTAGTGAAAGTAAAAAAAAAATAGACCACTTGGCATACACATGGCACTTAGGTGGATTAAAAACCATAAAATAAACAAAATCAAATAAAAAGTGATTGGCGTCGCATCCCCTTTATCTCTTTGAACAAACCAACATTTCTTCTAGATTTTGATCACCATGAACAAACCAATCTCAGCTTCATTTTGTCAAAGAGTGACGTGATTACAATATGACTTTCTCCTAAAACTACAAGGAGAATGTTGTTGGAACCACAAAATGAGGTACCGTAAATCTGACGTTAGACCCATGGTGTAGTGGAAAACTCTCTACCGCCTCCTAAGCCATCAGATTTGGTTGTCTTCCAGGAACTGTCATCACTCATGTCGTCTCGGTCCAGAGAAAAAGAATATTAATGGGTAATCCTTGTTTATCTTGGTGTTGCTGATTCCAATGATAATACAAATTTAGGGAACACATCAATCTTTGTTTTAAATTCTCGGTTCGCACACTCCGACCATCCTACCGCCGTGAAATCGCGTCGGAACCACCACCAATCGTCGCACCGTTTCATCTTTGCCAGAGTTTCTCTATGTTCTTGTGTAGTGACCTTTATTTTGTTGTTCATGGAGGAAGAGAGTGAGATCGAGAGAGAAGATCTGAAACGAAGAAGAAGGTGATGAAGAGAGCCTTATTGTTTGGGGATTTTGAGGATTTTAATTTTTTTTACTTTATGAGTTTACCGATGCAAGATTTGTGTTCTAAATTTGATAAGAAAAAACATTTCTTATAATAAAAATTTCTCTCAGATTTTTGGATTTACTACTTGATTTTTGGATCTGGATTTTAGATCTGAGTTTGTGATATGGTTTTGGCTTTAGTAGCTCAGTAGCTTTTGGATCCCTTATTGATTGTGTTCTCTAGTGATAAAAAACATGTATTTGTATTCTTCAACCCATATATTTTTTCAAGAGTTTCATTTATGGTGTTGAAGTTCATCTAGGAAGAACAACAAATTGGAATAGAAAAAATATTTCATTGATGAATAGGAATAGGATTTACAGAAACTATGATTTTTAATAGGAATAGGAATTGGAATAAAAATATTTCATTGAAGTTTACATAAACTATAATTTTTAATTGGAATTAATCTTCATTGTTTTAAGGTTAAATAAATAGGATTTTATGAATCTAGAAAAGAATAATATTATCATAAATGTTGATGAATAAAATCGAAGAAGATCGCCATCCGCATGCCAAGTCAGCTGCCACAGGTGCAAATACTAACACCATTAGAGCCAAATTAACGGATGGGACCAAGGTGAAGCAATTTAAAAAGATAAAGGATGAAAAAAAAGTTTTTTTTTAAGTTGAGGGACAAAAATGGACTCAGACTTAAAGATAAGGGACTAAAAAGAGTATAAAGTCTTTATTAATATATTGTTATATAATTTATATGTAATTGGTTACAATATAATTTTTTAATTTTATATTTGAAGTTTAATTTTAAATATGTAACTATAATTACAATTACGAATTATATGTTAGAAAAACATTTTATAATTGAAAGCATTATTTAACCATTTTATTTTAAACAATGTTAAAATAAATATTAAAAAATTTCTATTGATAAACTTTTAAGAGTGTCGTATCATATTTTAGTTAGTGTGGCATGAGAGATGATGATAGATTTGAGAGATGATAGATTGATATATTTTAAATAAGGTTATACTCATTTTATTTTTTAATTTTTATTTAAAATTTTTATTCAATAAAATTTTATATTATGTATTTTGTACGAAAAAAGATGATAGACTCAAACAAAAATGGTGTTGTGTGTTTGTCTTTTATTATATCAATAATTTTTATGCATACAATTGATTTAATTCAATTGAATTGTATTTTTTTTATAGTTTATTAATATATTATTAGATATTAATATGTAATTGGTTAAAAATAATTTTTCAATTTTATATTTGAAAATTATAATGAATTCAATCAAAATGATTTATGTTTCAGAATTAATATATTATAATAAATAGATAAATTTTAAGCGATATAATAGTCATTTTAATTTATTTTTTAGCTTTTATTTATAATTTTTATATAATAAAATATTATATTATGTATTTTGTACAAAAATATGATAGATTAATAGCTAAAAAATATTAATATTAATATATGAAAAATAAAATAGAAAATTAACTTGTGGAATATATAAATTAGAATGTTTTATTTTAGTAACTATGAATAAAATACTACTCATTATATTAAAATGAATATCAAGTTTTTTATTTTTTTTTAAGAGTGTCACATATTTTAATTGATGTGGTATACGAGATTATAAATTTTCAACAAATAATTTTGAAGATGATGAATTGTCAAAATGCATAAAAATTTAAAATTCAATGCTACAGTGGCAAAATTTCAATGCTACAGTGGCAGAATTTCAAGAACTCTATCCTACTGTTGTTGCCATCTTTACCATTTTAGTCTCCAATGATGATGACGCCATGAACGTTGCCACTAACAATCGGCATCACACAGATGGAATCATAATAATGTTTATGTTCATTATAAATATTTAATAAATTTCTTAAAACCTTATTCATTACCTACTCCTTGAATATGAAATTAAATCGAACATCTTGAGAGCACTCCCAAAATCAATTTTCAGTCTCAAATTCTTAAAATACTCACAAAACTCATAACCAACTAGAAATGAAAAGGAGAAAACTTATCTTTTATTGTCAGTATGGGTGTTGTGATCCTCTTTTCGTTTTGATTTGGTTGTGCACGCTTCATATTCTATGAACACCATGAGTGATTTGATTAGTTTTGCGAATCTCTTTATTTCCTTATCCTCGCCGTCAAAGAACACTCTTCTGTCGCACCTAATGACCTAGGCTGTGATAGTGAAGTTCAGATATACTTCCCTCTTTAATTTCTCAGGATAACCATCGTTGTGACCATAGCATTAACATTCTACAAATCAGTACGAATAGTAAAAGCAATATAACACAAATTATCACGCTGCTGAACAACATAAGAGAAATAAACAACTGACAAAGATTTATCAGATATACCTTTTAGCTTAGCAGATGTTTACGCAGATCGACTTGATTATTATGACCCAACCAACACGAGTCTTTTCAACATGTTTGGTCCACTTTCAGAAACTTCAGAAGGTCACCCATCCCAAGACTACTCAAGACAAGCACGCAACTATGGGTTCTTATGGGTAGGCTAAAGAAGATGCATCTTATTTTCGGTCCAACCATAAGAACTATAAGTGCCGGAAATTGGATGGGTGACCTTGAAGTTTCCAAAAGAGCGAGAAAAGACTTCTGTGGATCGTCGATGATCTGACGAAGCGTTACAAATGGTATCAGAGCCAGACCTCTCCCAATAAGATGTGGGTCGAGGAAGCTAGACCTCTCCCAATACGATGTGGGTCGAGGAAGAACCATGCGGAAGGTGGTGGACATGTAACACCCGAGTCCAAGAGAAGGCGGGGGTGGTTACACCGCATGGAACACCTGAGGCCAAATGAGGCAAGGGTAGTCGCCACATCGGAATGAGAAGGATCCTGAGACTATGCAGGTATGGGATTGCATGGTTGAAGGAGGCTTATAAGGTTTAATTGGTACTACCTATACCAACAAGATGCATCTTCTTTTCGGTAGCCTAACCATAAGAACTCCACAGTTAAGCGTGTCTGGCTTGGAGAAATTATGGGATAGGTGACCTTCTGGGAAGTTTCCCGGAAAGCGTGCGAGTGAGGCCAAAGCATGCTGAAAAGACTCGTGTTGGTCTGTGGGCGCATGTAATACTCGAGGACCATAAGAACTCAAGCAGTCTGAAAAGACTCGTGTTGGTCTGTGGGGTCAGTCGATGATCCTGAAGGAAGTTCGGGGCGTTACAGATGCAACGCATAGAACGTCCTTCAGGAAGAAACAGAAACAATGCACCAACATAGAAAGTTCAGCAAAACCCCTATACCCTGAGATTAACGACATTTTTTATATGAAATGAAATCTCAAATGAATTACGGGTGTCGTCAAGCTGAATCAACAGAGAGTAACTCATAAAACTTAAGAAAACATTCAAAAGATTGTTAGCCATAATAAAAATGTATGTATACCTCTTTAGAGCATGGCGTCTGCTGCATCATTAGAAGCACAACTGTTGTTTGGAGTATAAAGTGTAAGTGTGCTCGACCGTTAACATTGAATCGAATATCGACATATATGTTGTCAACACAACGATGTGTATATCAATTCCTTGTCATAGAAAGAAAATTATATTCCCTATCACAAACCAAGCTGTTAACACCAAAATCATTGTTCCAACAAGAAATATGGAACATCAGAATACTATTCAACTGGTATTTTAAGCGGTTCAATATAAATGCACAATAGTCAAACAAAAAAAAAGCACATGAAATCCAATCAAAGAACTCTATATGTACCCGATCGAATGGTGTACAACAAAAAATCCTTGAACTATGATTTAACCAAGCCATTGTTACATTTAACTGTGCACATAGTGATATCTGCTTAAACATACCAGATTCATTGCAAGCATGGCAGACAGAACCATATTTGTTGTTGCAATAGGAATACAAAAAGGATTCATCTTCCTATATGATATTCGTAGTGCTTCAATGGAATCACTAATAACCTGTTCAATTCACAACCCAAAAAACAAAACAACCACACAAATCAATCCACGAGATACACATTAAAACAAATAGATAACCAAGTGCAGAAAGTTCTATAGAAGAAACTGCCGTGAATAAAATTGGTGAAACCATCCACCAAATTCCCCATTCTGATTGATTCATGAAACTCTTTCTTGATTTCCTCCATCAACTTTCCTTTCTGAACCCATTCTTGATTTCTTGATTCGTAAAATCGACCAAACTGTCCACCAACTTCCCCATACTAATTGATTCGTGAAACCCTTTCTTAAATGAGAGTGATTTTTCAAAGAACAATAAATCAGAAGAAAAAAGAGAGAGATGCATTAGAAAGAGGAAGATGAAAGATGAAACGGTTGTAGAGTAATGAAGGAGGAGTTGGAAGAACAAAAAGAAAGGTGGGAAGACGAAAAATCATGCACACGTGATAAATGATTTTTTATAACTGTCGGGTGATAAAGTAGTGAGATAGAGAATTAGTAAGAGCACCTCCAGCGGAGGTTTCTCTGCTTGGTTCGCCAGGGTGGATTTCATAGGAACACTCTATTTTTCAACCTAATGCCATTGGAGTCCGACAACTTGGCGGACCGTTGCATTGAATATAATAATAATAAGTAAAAAACATTGTTAGTTTTATAGGTCTTATTTCATTTTTTTAATTTTTTTTATGTTATTTTAATAATTCTTTAGTTTTTAAATTATGATAATTTAACCTTTTTATGTTCAAATATTTATTATTTTTTTAAGTTTTAAAAAATATATATGAATATAATATTAACATATATAAGATAATTTAACTTTCTTTATTGTTGCACCCAATAGTTTAAAAATCGGACCGGAGCTCAAACTGGTGAAGGTACTGGATCACTAGTTTATTGGTTGAACCACTGAGTCACTGGTGGAACCGCATGACTAAACCGGATTAAACCGGATAACTCGATTGTATAGACCGGTCTTTGTACCAAAACTATATAGATATAAAACTTGTTGAACCGGATGACTCATTCTTTACAAATCTAGAACTTAAATTTTTAAAAAAATATCATATCATAAATAAATTCACAATTTTATAATTTAAATATAAATTTTAAACATTTTAAAAATATCATATCATAAATAAATTTACAATTTGATAATTTAAATTTAAATTTTAAATATAGGTATCATATATAATAAAATAGTATAAAATTACAAACTATAATTACAACATAGTAAAATTGACTAATTTATAACAAAATAATTTCATTTCTCGTAGTTAGTTTCAAAGAGTAAAGATTATTTCAATATTGAGATATCATTCTTCAATATCAAAACTATCTGTAATAAAATCAATCGGATCTGCAGTATATTCTCTGTCAATAATATAATTAGTTAATTTAATTTTTTTTTATTTAGATATAATATTTTAATAAAATAATCAAAATGAATTAAAAAAAATTAAAATGTAAATTTTTTAAAATATTTAAAAAATTTGAGTAAAAAATAAAAAATACAGTTGAGCCACCAATTTTAGAAAACCGCAGGTTTCTTCGGTTTTTACCGTTTCTTACTGGTTCTTATCGGTTCAACGACATCTCCGATCCAACAATTGAAACAAATCGGTTATCTGACCGGTTTCCGGTTCGACCGGTCCGATCGGCCGGTCCGATTTTTAAAACATTGGTTGCATCTTTGGAGTAAAAAAAGATGAGTTATTTTAGGATGATATAATTTAATGGGTCCCACAACCAAAAAATGAGTTGCACTGTTGGAGATGCTCTAAGGAGAAGTTTTTTGATGTCAAATGACAATATTCATTCTTGTTTCTCAACTATCATGAAATCAAGTGTCACTTCAATCTTTCTTAAAAATTATTGTACTTTCTTATTTCGTAGATTTATGTCTTAGAATAATATTATAATAGATAATAGAAAGTAATAAATAATAGAAACATTGTGGAGCTAAAGAGCACTAATTCATGCATTATAGTAGTGCTATAATTAGGTTTATTCATCTTTATTATCAAGTTTAACCACTGAGATTAAAGTATTAATTACTCTTTGACAAATGGGTATATCTCATATCGAAAGTTACAGCTTCCACCAACAACTCTACCTCCTTCTTTTCCATCACAACAATTTGGAAGTTGATTAATTGCATCATCAAGACACTTCTTGCAATCAACACTAGAAATGTCTCTAGTGCACTGAGTTAACCCATAAAGTTTCTTTGAATTCTCAAGCATTACCTCTCCAGTTGCATACAATTTAGGATTGGTAGAAGCTTTATCTGCAAGCTGGCTCAATAACTCTTTAGTATTGTTATTAAACGTTGTAGGGTCATCAACAATATTCACATTCCACATGTAGAATACGTTTGTGTTATCAATCTTGCCAATGAAATTTGCATCCAAGTATTTAAATAAACAATAGTCGTACCATATGATCGCGCCTTTGTTGTATGGACAACGATTTTGGATTTCTTTGGGTGCCTCAGTAACACAAGTTTTACACTCTGACACCGAGACATCACCACGACAAAGAGCAAGTCCATATGCTTGTTCTTGGTTTTGGTATTGGACCAGACCTGCTGATCCAACACCAAAACCGGTTGAAGGAGTTTTGTAGATAAGTGAATTGATAAGTGTTTTTAAATTCGATTCATATGAGCTATTAGCCGTGAAGTTATCCGAATTTGAACAAAAATGGAAAAGTGGATCGGCTTGAAAAGATGTTTGGATGAGAGATGCTAAAATAAATGAGAAGAGACTAACTATTAAGAGTTTTGGGGAGGCCATGGTGATAAACTAGGAGATATGGTTTTTTAGTTTGGTATTGTAGAGAGTGAGAGTTAAACTATTTATAGAGAAAATGCCATTTCTTGTGTTTGATTTGAGGAGAAGTTTGTGAGGCTATCATTTATGTGACTATTATTTGCAAGTTGGACATCATCATGTCAACTTTGGCTTACGGCTTGACATTTTCGGATTCAAAACATTATAAAATGTCGACTGCTTCTAGATTAGGCTTTAAATTTAGCCGAGTAATTAATTCACTATGATGTGAAATTAACATAAATAATAATAAAGTACACCCTCCTTCCCAAAAATTTAGATTTTCTCTCATTTTTTTCTATAATCAACAATCAATTACAATTGTTTTTAAACTTCTAAATCACTTTATTTCAAAAAATTCACAAGTTAAATGATTATACTTTTATTTTTTTTAATAGGTGTGTTTTTTATTTTTTCTCTTATATTTTAGGACGGATGGAATATAAAAAAGATATAGAAAATTGTATAGACTTTTTTATTGTATTTATGGTTAATTTAAATCTTGAACACTTCAAACAACTCTCACACATACAGAGTTATATATGATAAAATAATATGATTCAAATTAGCTCTCACTCTCACATTATTTTTCATTCTCTCACTGAGTTTGTCATTCTCAACTACACCATAAATGTAAATTCACAGTTGTTAATGCATGAGATATTTTTAGTGAAGAGAGAAAGAGATAGAATATGAAAATAAAAAAATTCTATTATTGAATTGAAATATACAAATTAAATTACAAATTATTTATATTTATATACACATAACTTATACACTAAGTTTAACTAAGTTTTCATTTATGTCATATTTTTATTGATTGAAATTATTAAGTTTAAATAAACAAAAATTGCTAGTTGTCATTTTGAAGTCTTTATAAATTGTGTTCATAAATTTCATTATTATTATTATTATTATTATTATTATTATTATTATTATTATTATTATTATTATTATTATTATATATATATATATATATATATATATATATATATATATATATATATATATATATATATATATATATATATATATATATATATATATATATATATATATATATATAGGAGATATCAAATTACACGAAGAGTTCATGAGTTACACTGCTCAAAAATGTTACTTAGATTAATATTTTTTAAAATCAACCGTTAGATTGAAACATACCATCATATAGATCATACCTATAAAGTTTCAGATTAATCTATAATGGTTTACTATACGATCAAAATATCCAAAAATTAACGTCAAAATGAACTTTCATTTAACGTTAATTTTGATATAGTTCATTGACATAGTAAATCATTATGGATTTGTCTCAAACTTTATAGGAATGATCTATATGATAATATGTTTCAATTCAACGGTCGATTTTAAAAAATATTAATCCAATAACATTTTTGGCAGTAACTAGTTTTGTGAATTATTCATCCTTATATATATATATATATATATATATATATATATATATATATATATATATATATATATATATATATATATATATATATATATATATATATATATATATTCCGTGTCAATGTTTTGTGTTTTTATAATACTAGCGGTGTTCTCGTTCCCGTGTTGTGTCTCTGAGCTTCATAGATAAGAACATTATCGAGCTTCATTGCTAGCAATCGCACATCCTCAACCTCCGAAAATCTTGCAAAACCAAAACCCTTCCTTGTCTTATTCCTTCTTGGGGCGATTGCAATCTCCGCAACCTCTTCAATACAACCGAACAAGTCGAAAAAATCACAAGCTTTGCACTTGTCCGGAGATTCATTCAGAGAAATAAATTGATGTCACGCTAACATCCTCCGCCTTCTTGCCCACCGAAAAAATGGCCCAGTGAGGGATCTAATTCCGGAAGACTCTCCTCTTAGCCTCCATCCAACCACCGTCTCGGTAGAAAGAACCACCTTTCATGAGAAAAGGCCAAGAAACCTAAGCCCCTTCTAGAGAGAAGGGAGAGGATACGGTTTCTTAGAAAGAGAAACCATTTTAGGCATAAATTGTGTTTTTTCAAAATTGTAGTAACTCATATTCAAGAACTTAGTGTATCTTATATAATTAAAAATCTTGATAATGAAATTTTATATAAAAATTTGAAAGTTATTAGAAAATTTTCAACTAATGCATTCATAACTGATTTATGGAACCTTTGAGGTGTATTGTGCACTTAGAAAGTCATCAAGTCAAAATCATTCCGCAATCCTATTTTTGTTTTAAAGGTTTGGTTGAACACAACTGAAAGAAAAAGTAATCATTATTACAACTTCAATAAGTACTTCTTTTGACTTCTACCATATGTAAAACTTGGAATGACTTCTACAATAATCTGTTAATCATATTGAAACAAATTTAATACACATACATTTGTGCTATCACTTCATATAAATCAATTCTTCATATCTGCACTCTCGAACTGCAATTTCCATGAGTTGACTAGAGTTTGAGTACAACACATCACAACACTGTCTTCTTGGACTCTGCAACTGCATACAAATGTATAGCCTATAAGTTTGCATTATTACCAAATTAAAAACATTATCCTAAAATGTTAAAAACCATATTACCTGTTTGATGTCAAGGTCTAGCTTTTTTGTGACAACTTTAATCACCTCCAGATTCTTCAATGATGTATTATCGTTGGAACAATCTCGAAAAGATTTTGTATAGTTGCTAATGATACCATCTTTATCAGAAGATACATTGTTTAGATAGAAAATTGCAGGTCTTTCACAAGGATCCGGATGAATTTTATTTGTACTAAATGTATATATTCCAGCATAAGGCAATTTTTTCTTCCATGGTTTGAATGTTTCTCGAACTCTAAGAACATCGGGTAGAAGTTCATTGTTTTGGAATACTTGAACAGCGTAGCCCCATGATACTGAAATCGTCTGCGAAAAGTGTTTATCGTAACAAACTGTTTGTTGAATGATTCTCTGTGAATCAACATTCGCAGCTTCAAATAAATGTTCTACTGATTTTGAAACTGTCATTTGAGGAAAGATTGGTTCGACGAGATCAAGATGATGTAAGGATAACATGAGACTTAATGGATGTGCAGCCAATATTCCAAAGATATTTCCGCTTAAATCAACCTATAATCACATTAATAGAAGTGATTATTAGTAAACAAAAATTCAATAAATAAAAAAGTGATTATTATTATTATTACCTGATGAAAACCAGGTTCATATGTTAATCCAACACCGAGTTCAGCTATGCAAGAGAACACCCTAGCATCACTTCCATAAAGATGAGAGTATCTCTCAATACAAGAATCAAAAACTCTAGACAAAACATTTGCTAAAGAAGCACTTATTGCAAAACCGCCTCCACCAAAAGCCATTCCAAAACCAAAAACATAAGACCCTTCATAATTCTCGGAGTAAGCACCAACATAATACCAAAGCCTATGATCATATTTAGAAAGAGTCTTAGCAAGATTCTCCGGAAAGAAAATAGTGTCATCATCACCAAACACATACCACCTAACATTTGAATGATTCTTTAATTCAACAATCTCTTTCACAACACGCGCCACACGAATTGCTGATCTTAAACCACGTTTATAAGTGTAATGAAACTTTGAAGTGTCTTCAGAGACACAAAGAGGAGGAACAAAATCATCACTGTCATTTTCTTGAGCAGGAAGATTATCCACAAAAACACAACCCTTAATTTTTTTGTTCCACCAAAGTTTGACATATTCTTTCCTTTTAGGCCATGAATTTCTAGTTGAAGCAATTCCAAAGACAAGATGATTAACATCGGTTGGATCAGACTCGGCAGGTTGTGTTGAAGAACTAGATATGTTTAGTCGTACTATTTTTGATGTTGTAAAGAATAGTATGGAAATAAACATTAAGAGAGAAATTGCACATAATGAAGATGAGACTGGAATTAATTTGGTTAAAGATTTGGTTTTGAGTAATGATTTCATGGTTAACAAGGGAGATGAATGAGAATGAAGTTTACGAAATCTTAGATATACAACAAGGTTGAATTGTATAATTATTATGTAAAGTGTGACACCAAGAACTGCGGCTTAAGAAAGCACAGAGAGTAGCATCTCATGGGCAACAAAGTCAACCAGACATTTTTAAGTCTTGCTCTTGTTCATTGCCCGTCTAAGCCAGTTAATGAAAATTGAGTACTTTGTTTTACAAGTTTCATGCAAGACTTTCTTAATATAAAATTAATGAGGTGCTAAAGATGAAGAGAAGTATCCTAACTAAGTTGGCATGCCTATTTCTAACAATCTAACATGAGCACCCAACATGACCGTTAACTCATGGAAGGATCCAATTTCTAGTCATTTTGACGCCTCTATCTTATAGTAATGATGAGATAAACATATTGTTCAAAAAAGAAAAGACGACATATACATATAATCTTCTTAGGAAATTTCTTTCCCCACCTAGTGGGGTTCTTCAATACCTCTGATGAAAAACCAAAAATACTCTTCAATTTCGTAAGTTAACATACGAATTCTCTAAATAAGGTGAATTCGTAAGTTAACTTACGAAATAATCCACGATTGTAAAAAAATAAGGTGAATTTGCAAGTTAACTTGTGAATTCACCTTATTTGGGGAATTCGCAAGTTAACTTGCGAAGTCTGCGTATAATTTTAGAAAACACCGATAACGAAAAAATCAAAAATAGAGTTGTCCTGCCGAAAGTATTTAAACCAAACGGGTTTAGGCCCCCAAGGCTGCGAAAGATA
This sequence comes from Vicia sativa, assembly GCA_021764765.1. NCBI lineage: Eukaryota > Viridiplantae > Streptophyta > Magnoliopsida > Fabales > Fabaceae > Vicia > Vicia sativa. The sequence goes on from CM038792.1 coordinate 155,804,195, forward strand.
CTTAACAAAGAACAAACAATGATCAGACGCATCCATAGGCTGAGTCTAGAGACTCCCGGGACCCTACTCCTCTTCAAGGCTTGGAGAAATAAGATCACAATTCAACTAACTCTTAGACACCCCAATATAATGAGACGAAGTGAGCTTCCTTCCTAACAAATCAAGATCCACCAAACCCATGGCCTCAATGAAAGCATCAAACTCGAAACACTAAAACAAGTCAGGCATATATGGGCCCTAAGCCTCACTCCTTTACTATATGAGGGCATAATAATAACATTAAAGTCATCTAGAACACACCATAACACTGCCAGAAATTGCTCCCGCGCAAGAATCAAATGATGCCATTTCACCCTTTTCTCTGGAGGTTTTAAATTGACACCCCTCGACTTTGACCTGACACCTCCCAATATCATTATTCCAGAAATATCCTTGGTGAGATGGGAAGAATTTCTGAATAAAATCTTTGGTATAAGTAGAGAAGTTTTTGGTATAGAGGAAATTTTTCATAGTACATAAATAAATTTTTGATACTTTTCAATTTCTGGTAGTTCATATGAAATTTTTCGGTATTATAGAAATTTCAAATTTAGTAGTCAATATCGAAAATTTGAAATATACTAAAATTTATGGTAGTTCATTTATTCAATTTTTTAATGATCAAGATTTTACCGACATCAATCGAGGGTTTTGATTGCACCGAAAAATTTGTGTGGTCTAGAATGCATCACTATTTTTTAAGTAGGGGCATATGTTATAGAGAAAGATATCTCAAAAAATGTTCCTTCCTCAATTTCTGATTAAGCCAGAAGTGTATTAAAACATAAGCAACTATGTCGTTGAATTCAAGCTTCCATATGGCACCACATCTCTTGCCAACTTGAAAGAAAAGTTGTATGAATTGTCGTATGATACTGAAAATATAAGGTGGGAAAGATCGAATTTGGGAAGATTGGACTGATACAAATGGAAAGGTGAAATACCATCTGAATGAGTTGAAGATCGACAATGATGTGAAGGTCATGTGGAAATCATTTGGTCATAGGATAACCAAGGGTCTGTCCATAATCATTTGGTAATGCATAGGTGATGAATTCTAAATTATTGTGACTTTGATGCGAATAATTAGCATTTGTCATCTTAATTTGTTTGCTTTTTGTCAATAAATTCCAACTTTAATGTATATTAGGTATAGTTTACGTTATAGGGTATATATTGCGTTACTGTGTAAATATCATTGATTTTAATTATTTTTATCTCATTTTCTTAGGTATTCAAGAAATGATATTTTGTCATTGTTAGAGAAAGCATTGAATAAACTTTCCAACACTTGTGACCGTGTGCATATTGAAGTTATGATTATCAAGTTATAGCGAAAATAATGTTGATTTTTTCAATTTACTACTAGGCTTCCCGAGCTCGTCGAGCAAAGTAGAGGCGAGCCAGAACACCAGAAGCGTGAAAAAAAAATGCTTTGAGCCCAGACTCACTTCGAGCTCGTCGGACGAGACGGACTGGGCATAAATACATTATAAAGGGGCAAAAATAACATTTAGGTTATGGTTTTGTGGTATTTGTTCCCAACTCCATCGACTTTCATTTTTTGGTCTAGAGAGCTTAGAAAACAACATTGGAGCTTACACACGGGTGATCTGGGTGGATTTCTCATTGATCGGCGCCGACAAAGCGACAAATTTTTGGTTTATTTCTCTTCCTCTTTGTGTATTCTTCATTTTTTGGGTTTTATATATTTATTTACTTTGAACGTGTGTAAATGTATTGATCACGGTGTTGTATAAATCTTGCTTTCCAAATCATTGTTGATGTCTTTCTTGATCTTTTTGCTTTATGTTTGGATCTGAGTTGTTATAGACATATACATCACAAATGTTGATTAGGGGTGAATATCTATTAGTATCTAGATTCTTGATATAGATTTAGAGCTAATAATCATTGTGGGTATCAGAGCTTAATGTCTCTTTGTTGTTTGTGTTGCGCTGAGAGATCGCCAACGCATAAATACAATTATTCTTGCAATTTGGGTTAAGCATAACCTTGATCGTGGTAGGTCTCGTTGGTGGTGCAGAGATGGACACTAATGTGAGAGATGCATGATGACATTGAGAAGTATTGTAGGTTTAGTATGACTGATCGATATGTTTAAGTTTGTGACAAGTGGATTATATACATGCCTGATAAGTCTATTTTCTCCAATGAATGTATTTATTTTCTTGTCAATAGTTTTTTTCCCTTTCCTTACAAACAAACTTATTTAAAACCAAACTCATAAACGCGAGAAATTGTCGAACAAAAATTCAGTAACATTAATCCATGTGGAGATGCTATCATGTACCCTATAAAAATACTTACTTTTGCTTGTCGATTTACCGCTTCAACAATATGTTTTCATGTTTAGTTTTTTATTTATGTTTGTTGTATTGTTTTATGTTATATTCATGTAATCGTCAAAATATTATGCAATAAATAAAATATGTTATATATATATATATATATATATATATATATATATATATATATATATATATATATATATATATATATATATATATATATATATATATATATATATAGCGTAAGACACTTTTAATGAGGAGAGAAAGAGATAATAATAAAGGAAATAAGAATTTGTATTATTGAATTGTACAAATAATGATACAACCTAGGACTATTTATATATAACCCTAATTGGGCTTGAGTCTAAACAACTTGGATTATATTTAAATATTAAATCTAATCAAATATAATCTAATCTAATATTTTTACCAAATCTAATTTAATATTTCAACACACCCCCATAATCCAAGTTGTCGAACATCCTCAAAAATGGTCAATCTGGAGTATTCCTAATTTCTTTCTCAAATTCAGGAATTTGTCAATCTCCAAGTGAAGATGTCGGTCAACTGTGCTTCACTTGAGCAATGCCTAACTTAAAGTTCACATCGATTTACCTTTTCCCTCAAGAAGTGAAACCTAGCTTCCAATGTTTACTTCTTCCATGCAGAACTGGATTCTTTTCCATATTTATAGCTGACTTGTTATCGATTTGCAACATCAGCAATTTCTTCACTTCGACGACCATTTCTTCAAGTACTGGTTTGATCCAAATTGCTTGACAAACAGCATAGGATCCTGCTATATATTCAGCTTCACAAGATGAAAATGTCACCACAGGCTGCTTCTTCGAACACCATGATATTGGGGCACTAAATACTTGAAAGAAATATCCAGTTGTGCTTCTTCGATCTTCCTTATCTCCACACCAATCATCATCTGAAAAACAATTAACTATTGCTTCTTTATCTTCTGAATTTTGTCGAAATAGTATTCCACAGTTTATCGAACACTTTAGATATCTTAGGATTCTTCTTGCAACCTTCATATGTGACACTCTTGGTTCACTTATATATCTGTTTACTAATATGACGGCGAAACCAATATTAGGTCGCCTGTTGCATAAATACCTAAGAGATCCTACAATTTTCTTGAACATAGTTACATTAACTTTGTCTTTCTCTCCATTATTCTCCAACTTCACATTTGGTTCGACAAGTGAGGATGCAGGATTCAAATCATCCATTCTGAATCTCTTGAGTATCTCTTTGACATATTTCCTTTGATGTAGCACCATACCTTGCTTTGTTATTTGAAATTCCATGCCTAAGAAATAAGACAATTTTCCCAGATCTGACATATCAAATTCCTTCGTCATCAACTCTTTGAACTTCGAAAAGTTCTTCAAGTTATTTACAATTACTAGCAAGTCATCAACATATAAGCATATGATTGTTATATCTTGTGCTACAACCTGAACATAGACACCATACTCTGATTTGCATTTGATAAATCCCAATTCGACTAAGTATGAGTTAATCTTCTTGTTCCATGTCATAGGTGCCTGCTTGAGACCATAGAGTGCTTTATGCAACTTATATACTTTACTCGCTTCCTTCTGAATCACAAACCCAGGAGGTTGTGTGACATAAACCTCTTCTTCTAAAGAACCATTCAGAAATGTTGATTACACATCTAAATGAAATATCGAGTAACCTAGGTTGCATGTCAATGCTACTTGATAAGTGTCAAAATGTAGTTATTTTGTAAATATGCTTTGTGGCACTTATCGGTTCTTTTGTTGATATTCTTTGAATAAATCCTCCGCTTTATGTATAAATGTGTACATAATATAATAATTGAGTTTTTGTGTAAATATTTTATCATTTGATAGTTTTTCATCTCTTTTATAGGTATTCATTCATAATTGGAGCATTGAGTAATAAAGTGTCGAAGACACAACTTCAAACGCGCGATTTGAGCAACTCATCAATGAATAAGGCTTAAAATCAAAGAATAAAAAATTATTAATTTGGTTTATATTTTGTCATGGTTAGATAGGAAATTTAATAAGCTTTCCAACGCTTCAAACCGGGCGCAATTCCGAATTACGGTTCTCAAGTTATGGCGAAAACAAGATGCTGATTTTTTTCCGGAACAACACAGATCGCGTTGAGCGCCACATACCGGGCTAAGCACGTCCTGCGATTTTAGAACTCTTTAAAAGGGGATAAAAACACATTTTTAGGTTATGGGTTGGGTATTTTTGAGTCCCAACACCATCAACATCATTGTTTTGATAGATTTGCTTAGAAAACAACATTGGAGCTTGCATTTGGATGATCCGGAGTCGAATCCCTCGTCGATTGGTGTTGACAAACCAAGAAATGTTTGGTTCCTCTTCTTATCTTCTCTTTGTAATCTCTTTTATTTGGTTTTGTATGTATATCTACTCTTACTCATGTATATTTGTCGCCCTTGGCGTTGTATAGAGTTTGCTTTACAAATCTGCGTTGGTGATTGTCTTAGATTTTTACTCTATGTTAGGGATTTGAGCTTTTCTAGAGATAGGTCGCTTAGATTCTTACCTAGGATGGTTATCTATTAGTTTCTGAATACTAGAAATGGTTTTAGAGTTGACATTCACTTAGAGTATCTGATCTTAATGCCTTTGCGTTGGTGAAGTATGCCAGAGAAGGGTATGGAGGTGACGCAGTTGACTTCTGGTTGTCGAGGTATGCCAGAAATGGATATTGATGTGATTTGGGAGGATTCTCAATTTAGGTTAGAAATATCTTAGTTTGTGAGAGGTATTTGATGACACGGACGAGTATCGTAGGCTGAGTATAACTGGACGGTAGATTTAAGCCTATGACGGGTAGTGTGCATTAGTTTCAAACAAGTTGTCTATCCTTTATACTTTTTGTTCATTTACTTGTTGTCTTTTATTTTGAACCTATTTAATCACAAACTCATTAACGAACGAAGTGTCGAACGACGAATCAATAACCAATCTCTGTGGACACGATACGATATAACCTAACCGGTATATATCACCCGGTAAAAATAAATAATTTACTCCCTGGTTGCCGCTTAATACCACAGCAACAAAATGACGTTGTTGTCGGGGATTGGTTTTATTGTTTCTGTATTGCGATAATTCAGTTGTTTTTGAGTTTTGTAATTAATGTATATGTTGTATAGACTTTGTATATGAATTTGTATATTGTTACTTGTACATGTTGTGTGTTTACTTTCCATACTTGTAAATATGTATGTTTTTCCTTGTTTTCAAGTATTTTTGTAAGTTGTCTCATATTAGTAACGTTTGTTGTGTGTTTGTTAAGACACTTTCTTTAGGTTTGCGCGGTATGACAATACCATGACATGACGAGAGGAGGTTACTAGTGCTCGCATAATAAAGGTGTCGAGCTTACGACATAAAACAAGTATGTTTTGTTTATTTTTGTTTACGTGTGTGGTGGCTTGTGTTTTAACAAGTTGAAATAGGACTTGCTCTTAATTTCAAATCTTCACTTTTCAACTTGTTAATTCATTTTTACAAAGTTTGTGTGTTGTTATTTTCTTTTGTTCTGTTATGTCAATTTGTTGTTTTTGACAAGTTTGTAGTGTTTTAGCTTGTGGAAGTGTGTGTGTAATGTAAATATTGTTTAAATGTGTAAATGAGATTGTATAGTTGTTGTGTAAGTGGAGCTTGCATGGCAGCTGCACCTGTTGCTGTTATTTTTCTGCATCTGGTGTAGTGCGCTTAGCGTGCTCTGCTATTGATAAGTGCCAAAATGTAGTTATTTTGTATATATATTTAGTGGCACTTATCCGTTCTTTTGTTGATATATAGTTGAATAATCCCGACTTTTTGTTGTAAATACGTTTTATTGCGTTTTGTGTACATAGTGTACCGTTTGATTAGTTTTGTATATATTTTGTAGGTATTTGTTGCATTGTTGGAACATTGAGAATAAAGTCCAAATAGAGCTCAAAGATGTATTTTTGATCGAATAAAGGAATAAGGCTTAAAGGTGGAAGCCATTGCAAGCCACAAGAAAAGCAAAAAAAGTTGTTGCCTGGGCAATTTCGCCAGGCGAGGGCCTTGTGTCGCCGGGCGACGGTTCGGTTAGAGGAAGATGAGTTTCGTTTTGACTTGTTTCGCTTCTTGCTATCGGGCGAGGAAATAAAGCAATTTCGTCGGGAGAAGGTAGATATTTGTACAGGCTAAGGACGTGGCTTAATTTGAGCCGAGTTAAATAGAAGATTCGCCGTACAAAGCTTTTAGTTTGCCGGGCGACTGTGCGGAACCAGATTTTCTTTATACTTTCATTTCATTTCGTTTTTTTGAGTATGGTTTTGGTGGGTGAGATTCTTGCTCCTAATTCCATCACCCATATAGTTTTTGATAGATTAGTTTAGAAAACAACACTAGGGTCTTGCTCACGGATGATTGGAGGTGGATTACTCTTCGATAGGTATTGACAAACCGGTGTAAATGGGTAGTTTATCTCCTCTATTCTCTTTGTATTTCTCTATTGTGTTGGTTATGTATGTATATTTACTCTGAACACATGTATATGTGTCTCCCTTGGCATTGTATAAAGTTTGCTTTTTGAATCTGTGTTGGTAATTGTCTTATGTTTTTACTCTATGTTAGGAGTTTGAGTTTTGCTAGAGATAGATTGCTTAGATTCTTTCCTAGGATGATTATCTGTTAGTTTCTAAATGCTAGAAATGGGTTTAGAGCTGACATTCACTTAGAGTATATGATCTTAATGCCTCTGTGTTGGTGAAGTATGCCAAAGATGGGTATGGAGGTGACGCAGTTGACTTCTGGTTGTTGAGATAGGCCAGACATGGCTATCGAGGTGATTCGGGAGAATTCTCAATTTGAGTTAGAAATAGCTTAGGTTGTGAGAGGTATGTGATGACACAGACGAGTATCGTAGGCCGAGTATGACATAGGTGGTAGATTTAAGTCTGTGACGGGTAGTTTACATTCGTTTCAGACAAGTTGTCTATCCTTTATAGTTTTTGTTCATTTACTTTTTGTCTTTTATTTTCAACTCTTTTAATCTCAAACTCATTAACGGAAGAATTTTTGAACGAAGAATCAATAACCAATCTCTGTGGACACGATACGATATAACCTAACCGGTATATATCACCCGGTAAAAATAATACCAAACTCTTTGGTTGTCGCTTTACCGCTTCAACAACTATGCAGAGCCCGTGAATTCTTTTAAAATTTCAATTGGTTTTTCTTTTTCCCACTTCCACCAAGACTTTTTGTACTGAATAAATTAGAATTCTTTTTCTAACTCTTTTGTTATTGTTTGAACTCAAATTTTGGTTCGGTAGCTTGAGGTTGCATTTTATGATTTTCCGAGTTTGATCGTTTCAACTCGCGGATGGATGGTAATGATAGTTTTCAAAGTTGGTACACCCCAGGTACTCGTTTATCACTTTCTATAGCATAACATGTTTAGAAAATTTATCATTTGTATAAGTACCATGCTATCCATTATTTTTGCATTACTTGCTCATGAATTGAATCACTTTAGTTCCTCTTTTTACCCATAAATGTGAAGAAGCTTTCCATTGTTTACATATTTTTTAGTCCACAATTCTTGTTTTAACTGGATTTTATTATGCTTAATCTTTTGTTTTGTGGTGATTGTATAATTGCATGAAAATGATCAAGGCATTTTGTTTATTATGAGCACAACTACCTTGGCCAAATATTCAATTCACCTTGTGAATGTGTGAACCTTTGTTAGCCCCTTTGAACTTTTATCAACATCCATTTTTATTTGAACTTGATGCTTGTCTATGAGTGTCAAATCACTTTTTTTGTATGGATGTTGATTTCTTTGTTTCTTGAACCCTCAACTATATGTTGTTGTATGATTTTTACTTTGCCTTAGAAAGTAGGGAGTATTCACATATGTTGGTTGGATTCAAGTTGGGGAGAGGAATGTTTATGTACTTATGTTGTGATTGATATGAGGTTGAGAAAAATAAAAATAAAAATAAAATGTGAAAAAGAAAAAGATTGGAAAAAGAAAGAAAAAAGAGAAAAAGCAAAGAAAAAGAAAAAGAGCGGAATAATTTTGTCTTAATAAGTGATGTGTGTTGGTGTGAAATTTGTGATAAAGAATAATTTTGATTGAGATTTTATGCTTGAGTCTTTTCGAGTTGATCACTCCCTTAGATTTTGGCAAGTTTTTGTCTCGATTAGCTTTAGGACTTATCACTTGTTTGTTAACCAAGCCACATTACAACCTTGAAAAGCCCTTGTGACTCTTGCATTTGTATTTTCAATATGTTTTTGGATGACTGCATAATTTAGTCTTTTGTTTGCAAGATTGTGGAGGAGTGTTTTTTTTATCCCTCACCTTTGTGTGTTCTTCATCTACCGATGAATTTTTGCTAGGTGTGATTCATGATTGAGCTTTTTTGTTTTAGAATGTTTTGCATGATTTTTGTACTTAGGATTTGTTTCGTTTATATGTTATTGTTGTAGTATGGTGGTAAGTATGTGTTTGTTATGTACGTTTTTGTTTGAATCATATATTTGTTTTCCGTTTTAAAAACTTGTTGATTCATGATTCTTGGTAATTACCTTTTGTTTCTTTAGGTTTATTTGACTTTGTTTGAGGACAAACAATGTTTCAAGTTAGGGAGAGTTGATAAGTGCCAAAATGTAGTTATTTTGTATATATGCTTTGTGGCACTTATCGGTTCTTTTGTTGATATTCTTTGAATAAATCCCCCGCTTTTTGTATAAATGTGTACATAATATAATAATTGATTTTTTGTGTAAATATTGTATCATTTGATAGTTTTTCATCTCTTTTATAGGTATTCATTCATAATTGGAGCATTGAGTAATAAAGTGTCGAAGACACAACTTCAAACGCGCGATTTGAGCAACTCATCAATGAATAAGGCTTAAAATCAAAGAATAAAAAATCATCAATTTGGTTTATATTTTTTCATGGTTAGATAGGAAATTTAATAAGCTTTCAAACGCTTCAAATCGGGCGCAATTCCGAATTACGGTTCTCAAGTTATGGCGAAAACAAGATGCTGATTTTTTCCAGAACGACACAGACCGCGCTGAGCGCCACAGACTAGGCTAAGCGCGTCCTGCAATTTCAGAACTCTTTAAAAGGGGATAAAAACACATTTTTAGTTTATGGGTTTGGTATTTTTGAGTCCCAACACCATCAACATCATTGTTTTGATAGATTTGCTTTGAAAACAACATTGGAGCTTGCATTTGGATAATCCGGAGTCGAATCCCTCGTCGATTGGTGTTGACAAACCAAGAAATGTTTGGTTCCTCTTCTTATCTTCTCTTTGTAATCTCTTTTATTTGGTTTTGTATGTATATCTACTCTTACTCATGTATATTTGTCGCCCTTGGCGTTGTATAGAGTTTGATTTACAAATCTGTGTTGGTGATTGTCTTAGGTTTTTACTCTCTGTTAGTGTTCACAGTGATTTCTGGTGAAACAACCGCTAGTCCTCCAAACTATCAAACAAGCGTTATGATTGTTGTTTAATCCCTTTGGTAACTTGCAGGATCGACTAGATTGATCCTATGGGGTTATTGGTCGTTTGCATAAACTTAAACTGCTGGTTAACGTTCAAGACTTATTTTTAGATGTTTTATATATATCTCAAGTGTATTTCGATTATGATATTCAATAAATTAATAACGTAATCAAGCAAAGCAATATAAAGATGATTTGAAAATATCAGGCATAAAGACTTCGAATTACAGAAAGTATGTAAGTGCAGGAATGTTCAACTGACTTGTGAATGTAAAAGATTTTCAAAGTAAAACATGAAGTGTAAAAGACAGGAATGTAAAAGCAAGTATGTAAAAGTTTTATGGAAAATAATAGCATGAATGTAAAGGTTTCTGAAAAGTAAAAGACTTCAAACGAAAGGAAAAGCGTTTAGATGCATGGAAAATTAAATGACTTTGAATATAAATGATTTAAATGACATTTATGCAAGATAAAGGTAAATTGAAAAGATAAAGATACATTGTTGAAAGATAAAAGTGGTGCAATCATACGTACATCATTTGTGCATTCGTTTCCCTATCCATGTGGTATTTTGAATGTTACTGAATTTAGTACAATAGATATGACACACGAAATCCTAACACTAAGACTTCTATTTATACTATTCGACCATAGCAGTCGACTTATGAGAGCTTGCCACGTTTGGACATGCGAATACTATGCCTCTCTAGCCTCCGTCTTGAACCGTTTTCCGGTAGCACATTCGACGTCCATTCATCCGCTCATATTTTGAATTTCAAATATCTAAACGCCTTTCGATTCGAACGCCTAACACCACGCTTCCACCATTTGAAGCTCCTTCACAATTGCTACTCGAAGCCCCAAGTTTCAATATCTTATTCAAGAGCGATTCCTTCATTCCAAACCATGACATTTCCTTCATTCCGGTGAACATTGTTATTGTTTCGTTTGAATTCAATGCTCCTTTTCGAACCATAAATATCAAAATCTTCACCAACAAAATGCCCCTTTAAAATATGTATTTGAATCTCTATCGAGAAATACTTATTTTAAATATATCCTAAGATTTTGCGTGACCTTGAGCAATTATGACATGCATGACTTCCATTCGTCGATCCGCGGCTCCAGGTTTCGAGCTGCTAACAGTTACCACGGTATGGTGCGGTTATTAAAGATAATGATTGTCTTTAATCATGCTTACTTCAATGCTTACTTTACGCCACCTTACTCGTGTCCAACCCACGTTCTCCATGTACCTTGGCCTTAGTTGATGATTGTTTCAAATTCCTTACTATAAAACCCAACAGACTCGGTCTTTTTACTCTTTTCCACACTCGAACCTTTTCTTCTCTCTTTTGAAAAACCCTAAAACCTTAACGACTTCAACAATGTCTTCAACAACAACATCTCGGAAAAAGATTTCTAAGAAGAAGACCAAGAACACTGGAGCGATCACGGAAAGCAAGGTTGAAACTCACCACGGTCGATCGGTGCTCATTCCTCAAGGCATCTCAAAGGAACAAGAACGTATTCTTCACCGTATTAATCAACTAACGCCTCGGGAAAGAGGTTTGCCCTAATGGGCCCTCTCACAATTTTTGAGATTTTGAAGGATGTTAGAACCATATTCCCTGTTTGCTATGATTTTAAACCGTTATTTAACAAGCTGAAATCCCTAGTAAAGCGATAATGTGAGCGAACCCTCGCTTCTAAAACCACGAACCCCTGATATTCCCCCAAAGGATCCTTTCATTTTAGACTATGTTAAAAGTAATTTCAAACCATTTCGATCTTGTCCTACTGCTGATGTAGCATACCAGAATTGGTTTGCTAAAGTAGAGATTAAGAAAGCCCATCAGTGGGAGGAACTAGGTATTTATAATCTTATCAAATTATCGAAACCAAGCTTTACTTACAACCATCCTTTGCTCTTTGCATCCACTGCTTACGGGATAGTACCTACAACACTTTTCACCTTGGGAGGAATGGTCACACCACCTTTTTGATATAGTCGCTATCAGCGGCCTATCACCAATAGGAGAAACATACATTCGATTAGGAACATTCGGCATTATTGACTTGATATCAAACTAGCTAGCTTCTCCAAGTTCATCGACCATTATCACCTGAAGGTGATAGTGTCTCGATGTTGAACACATTGCTTTCCTTACCCTCGGCTATCAAGATATGTCTTTTGGGTAGATCGCTCAAGTGGCTAGCAGGTTCATTCCCTTAGCAAGGGATTTACATGAGAATATGAGGATTAATTTAAGTGAGCTCTTATTAGTTGACCTTTATGAAAGTCTGAGGTCAGCTGTTTCAAGTTTAAAATCCCACACTCCCAAGAATATCCTACTCGCTGGTCATTTTTGGCTGCTCCAGCTATGGCTTAACGCCATGTTCGAATCCTCACTTTCTACTGCGGATACTATTGTTGACCATGATCCAGAAATAGCAGATCGAAATGTTGAAGGCACAAGATTGAGAAGGCTGACTCCGAGTGATGACAAGGTTGATTTCCAGATTTTATTTTCCCAATACATTATGCTCTTTTCTAAGAAGCAGAAGTTCGAAGAGACTATGGCGGCTTTTGCTTCGAGGACTCATGGACCATCATGGTTCACTATGCCCCTTTCGGAGGCTGCTAAGGTCAAAGAAATTCAAGATATCTGGAAAGCCTTTTTGCTCCCAAGGCTAATCTCTTCAAGGATTACTCCCACTAAAAATCAGATTCTCCTTTTTGCCTATCAACCCAACTTTTTCTCGAGACAATTTGGTCTATGCCAACTGATTCCCGAACCACTCTTTCGGACTCGGTTCTATTAGCTCGGTCGAACTTTCAAGGCTAGAAGCCAAAATACTGAAAACGTATCAAGGATTTACTCAATTCGAACTAATCTCTTTTGAACCATCTTATTTTCCATCCAAAGGTTTTCTGGATTGGTGGAGTAAATTCTACCAATCTTGTATATTTGATACTCTCACTATCCAGAATAAACTGCGTTCGATGTGCGGTACACAAGAAGAAAGGTATGTTCACTCACGCTCAAGAAATTAAAGCTTTTCAAACTTACTTGAAACAACTTATGATCCTACACGCTTGGAGTCCACGGTATATCGGCGTCCCAAACCTTGAAGGAAAATTCACATAAAAGTCTCCAAGTTCGACTTCCTTGGATGTCACACGAGGATAGGTATAGGTTGGCACTCGAAATGCATCCACCTAAGTTTCCCAAACTACCTACCTCGAAGCGGCTCGGCTTTGTTTCCCCATACCCTTGGTGGCTTACTTGCAAAGAGATGTTCAAGTACAAATCTCAAAGGAAACTAAAGCCATCCGAGGCGTGACATGGGCTCGACATTGGCTCCATAGTTTCCCGGGCATCTTCGCTCGACCTTTACGCCATGTCGATTCTTTTGAATGAAGGCGCAGTGCGAATGCTTGGGAAATCCCAAATAAGTCTTAGTTACTTTATTTTAACATTTGTCTTATGTGTTTCACTTTTCATTATCGAATAAAAGCGTTGCATCAAAGACCAAGGAAGGAAGTAGTTCCCAAACAACTAACGAAATTGATGACAATGTACCCAAGGCGACTCAACCATCACTCCACCAACAACAACAACAAACACCAATGCTCGACTCAACAACTACTCGGACTCCAAGACCTGCTCCAATCCAACCGTTCCAACCCCAAAGGTAAGCAGGTTTACTTTGGCATTTGAAATAAGTTCAAGTCTATAAGCGAAATCTAACTTACGTTCACATTATTCCACCTAGCAAACTCCCACCAACTAATCCAAAGAAAAACCCGGTGCTAGTGGAAAGACTCTCAAGGTGGGGAAAGTTCACCATCGGTTTCTGAAAGAAGCATAAGAAAGACGTTCCAAAAGACACTAATGTCTCTGGACTAGATTCCAAGGATGTTGCTCCCTCACAAAAATCCAAAAATCCACCTTCGACCTCCAACGTAATGTTGGAACACATAGACAACAACATATCTGCAGATAATCCACAGGTGAATTCACTTCGAATTTTTGACAATGATTATTCGTACCTTAGTTATAAGTTTCTAATCTTTTCTTTTCGTGTAGGATGATTCGACTCCGATCCCAACTACTTCGACTCCTCCCCCCCCAAACAACTGCTCCGATCCATTCTTCTCCTCATGGAGATTCAAGCAATCTGGTGCAGAATAAAGGTTCGTCAATATGGCGGTTCAAGCTGGGACCTCGACACCCAGATGACCAAGGCACTTCGCCTCCTCTCAAGGAGACCAGCGAAGCGATGCTTGAAGATGCTGAAGTGCCTCCAGAGACTTCTCACCCAGAATCTCCTCTCAAAGTTCCTCAAGAGAGTGAAAAGGCACCTCTTACTGAAGAAGAAAAAACCAATACCTCCCAAGAGAGTGAAGATTCAAGTGAGGAAGGGTCTGAGGATGAAGAATGGGAAGATGCTCAAGAAGGTTCGAGCGAAGGGACGGAATCTGATGCTGATGGTAATCAGCATGATAATATCGAAGTAGTGGACTTGATCGATGATGAAGAGGATGAAGAAGCAGACAATGAAGGCGGTGATGTTCCCACTAATGAACCAATGGACGTTGAGCTGGATGTTACTCCATTGCGTATGGAACTCCCAGAGTCTTCCAAATGCCAGATAGCCGAAGAGGAGTTAGCCCTCTTGAAACGAACTGACCCTATTGGGTATATGAAGGCTAAACTAGCTCAGAGAAACACTCCCCTCCCTAAGGCTAATGCTGGTTCGACCTCCAATTCAGTATCTTCTGATGATAGAGTCATACTTCTTCACAAGATTCGGAAAACCATACTTGATGTGGATTTATTCGAAATACTCAGAAAAGATAGTACAGCCTGCTTCGTGATGAAGGGACTTATCAATCAAGTCAATCTCGCCACATGTTCCTTGGAAGTCAGCACCATTTTGTTTGAACTTCAATCCACGATCGATAGCGTCTGGATGCCTTCTTCAAAATGAATCTGCTGGCAACAAAGTCAATAAAGCGAACTGCAATGGACGCCGCTTATGAACATGCCTCGAAGCTCACTAAGGAGGTTGAAGATCATGCCATGCACATCCAGCAAGCTAAAGTTGATTATGATCTTCGAGCTCAATCCATTCTTCAATGGGAGAGGCAGATCCAGAACTTCAGCATAAAATTAAGGAAGCCCGGCAACAACTTGCATATGAGTCCAATACTTTTGGTAATCGATTCAAGAGCTTGAATAAAGGGCTTGCGGAGGCGGTGAGCAGTGAAGGGAGAAGTTGCTATCTTGGAAGCCCAGCTACGCTCAACACAAGCTTGAATCTTTCAAGAATATCTTCGATCGATTAAGGAACAATACCCACGAACTTGTTTATTTAAAGCAATCTTGTATTTTAGTTGAATTTTTATTTGTAACACTTGACAATGCCATTTTGGCAACTAATTTCGCCATTTTGGCCTCGAGTTATATGTTTATGATTTACGTTGCTACTATTGAACCTCCTGCGTGGTTTATATTTCTTTAAATACTTCCCATTAACCTTTAGGGTTCGTTTGTCATCTTCCAACTCTTGATTTCATACGCATTGTTTGAAAATGTTTTCGCTATTCGAAAAGGTCCTTCCCAATGAGGTGACCATTTACCTAATGCTTTATTTTTCTTCTCCATGGGCAATATAACTTTCCACACTAAGTCATTAATACTGAATGTTTTACCTTTCACCCTTTTGTTATATGCTCTGGCCACTCTCTCTTTTTGCTTCATCAAGACTTCTAATGCATGCAATCTAACTTCATCTAGCTCGACCAACTCATTCATCATCATTTCCCAATATAAAGAAGATGAGATTTCATTTTGCCTTTGAATTGAGCGATTGTAGATGAATTTCTGGTAAGCGCATCATGACCAAATGTTAATTGGAAAGGTGTAGTATTAGTAGCCTCTTTGGGAGATGTTCTACATGCCCATAGTATTTGATCTAAAGTCTTATGCCAACTTCTTGGTTTTTTACCAACATGTTTTTTGATTAGACCTATTATTACTTTGCTTGACGACCATTTGCACGAGCATAATATGGTGTTGGCGTTAGCAACGAACCCCATTTCTTGGGCAAATTCTTGCATCTTAAAGAACACCGATCCTATAGATAATGCTCTTTTTATATAGATAATTGATGATAGTCTCTTGATCTCACTACCAATGGTATTGCTTGATCCATTTAGTGAAATAGTCTATTCCTACCGGGATATATTTCGACCTTTAGATGAAGCAGATTGATTTCCCTATTAAATCTAATGCCCATCCTCTAAAGGGCCATGGCTTAATGATCGAATGCAACTCACTTGCGGGCGTGTTGAATCCTGCATGTTTCGGCATTCTTCACATCCTTTAGCAAAATCTATACAATCTTTGAGCATCTTGGGCCAATACATACCATAACGAAATAGCAACCATTTCATTTTATGACCGCTTGATGTGCTCCACATACCCCATTGTGGACTTCTGATAGTGCTAGATATGCCTCACTTTCTCCCAAACATTTTAGTAACACACCTTCTTGGGTCTTCTTGAACAATTCATTTCCCATAAGGACATATGACAACGCTCTATATTTTATTTTTCTATCCACATTCAATGTTGGGTTTTCTAAATACCTTATTAATGGATTTCGCCAATCTGTATCTGTTAAAGTGTCTATGGCTAATACTTCGAACCTATCTTTATCACCATAACTTATTTTGATATTCTCTAGATCTGATGGTGTAAGTCTGGTAGCCATGACTCTTCCTCTTATCTCAATCAAATCCTCTAAGTTTTTAGCAGAGACTTTATAACCTGAAGCTAATTGTGCTAGGTCACTTGCTTCTTGATTTTCTATTCTAGGTACGTGTTGAATGTCCATGTATTCGAATTTTTTGAGTAGCCTATTAACTATGACGAAATATATCATCAGATTTTCCTTTACGCATTTGTATTCCTTAGTTATCGCTTGACTACTAACTCGAATCACCCTTGATTTCGACTCTAGTTGCCCCAATTCCAACAAAGCTTCAAGTCCAACAATAAGCGCTTATTGACCGTTGTTCGAACAGCGAGGGCCATCTAACTTATACTTGAATTTTGTTGGAATTCCCTCGGAGAAATTATGAGAACTCCACACCCTCTCTATGGGTCGAACCATCAAAGTATAGCTTCAAGGTTTCATTTCGACATAACCCATGATAGGCATTCGACCAATGAATGGTCCACAATGAAATCGAAACTACTTGGCCTTTCACGCTCTTAAAGGCATAAAAGTCAAAGCATATTACATCAAGGCCATTTACCAATACGCTATGCATTATTGGCTTGGAAAGCATGTGTTTAATAACATCGAAATGAGATGAAACATAAACATCAACGGTTTTATATAATACTTGAGTTTCATACAAGAAAAGTATAAACAAAGACACAACTTTTCTATATTACTATATCTAGTTTACGCATCATTCAACACCTACTTAAGTAATATATGGCTCTTTCGATGCCATTCTGTCTTCTGTACTAACATACTACCTATAGTAAGTTCGGGCAGATATATACAATCTCATGGGTTTTCCCATGAAGGTGGAGACAAGATAGGAGGTTGAGACAGATATCTTTTAATCTTGTCGAAGGCCTCTGTTGTGCTTCGCTCCATTCGAGGCTTGGCCTTGCTTTAAGAGCGGTGGAGAGAAGGCATGTCTTCCCACTTAGGTTCGAAATGAATCTTACGAGAAAATTAATCTTCCCTAGTAGAGGCGTAACTCCTTTATCGATGTGGGGCTTTAGTCTCCATGATGGTTTTGGTCTTGTTCGGTTAATTTCAATTCCTTTTTATGAACCACAAAGCCGGAAATCTCCTGCTGCACAAAAATGCACATTTAAGGGTTCATTTTAAGCCATGTTTTCTCATCCTTTCGAATGATTGGCTCAAATGATGAGATGATTTTCTCAGATATAGATTTGATGACTATATCATCAATGTACACATAAGCGTCTCAATAAAATCATGAAATATGGAGTTCATTGCTCTTTGGTATGTTGCCCAGCGTTTTTAAACCAAAGGCATCACTATCCATTCATAGGTGCCTAAGGCTCTGGGCAGCGAAATCTTTGTCTTAGCAACATCTTCTTGACAATAAAATTTGATTATAACGGAATATTCATCTAGCATACTTAGGTATTCGAATCCAGAGAATCTATTAACATTTCCGCCCAGGCATAGAGTATTGATCTTTTGGGGTTGCGGTGTTGAGATCCTAAAGTCTATGCATATTCTCAATGAACCATTTTCTTAATAACGGTACTATATTTGCTAACCATTCGACATACCTTGTGGTTCGATGAATTTGCGGTAGCAACCTCTCGACCTCTGCTTTGATCTTCGTGAGCATCTGGCGCGAACCTCACAGAATGCTTGATGGGCTTCTTGCCATCCTTAATTGGAAGTCTATGCTCCACTAACTCTCTTTTAAACCGGGCATTTCATCATAGTCCCATGCAAAGCAATCTTTGTTACGTTTGAGGACTTGATCACTTCTTGTTTGAGGCTTGGTGAGTTTCGCTTATATAGGTGATTCTTTTGTGTTGATATCCCTAAATTTACTTATTCGAGTGGGTCTGTGCCAACATCTTAGCACTTGAATTTTTTGGATCCTTCTCGAAGCCAAGGGTTACGTATCGTAAATGGCATCAAGCCTTTGATCCATTTCGTTCTCGTCTGAGGTGAATCTTTCGGACCATTCCTTGAGTTCGTTTACTTCAAGTATGTTCTATTGCAGCCTCTGAAGCGCTTTCAATTCGTTCTCACCATATAGGCGAAATCCTTTCAAGAAGAAGATTCGATCATGAGGGGTCTTGAACTCGGCTGGCGGCCGTCTTTGCGAAGTGCCTTCGCCTCCTTCATCGCCTTAATTATTTTCCTATCCCAATACATGCCATCATGGCGAAGGGTCATATAGTAATGTACATCTCTTGTTTCATTCGATTCGTCACTTGGGGTACAGGGAGCTATTCGGCGGATACTTGTCATAATTCCTCTTGTTAACTAAATTATTGTTGTCATGAAGTAGCTACGGTCGCTTCGATGTTCTCTACTATCCCATCCTCTCCACAGGACTAACCTCGGTGCATCGACGAAGGGACTGCCCCCATGCCATGAATCCACTCTCTCCCAAGAGCAAGTTATAATTTGCTTTGGCTTGATCACCATGAACATAGTGGGTGCGGCTTGATCCGACAGTTAACTCCACTTGCACTACCCCCAATGTTTGTCCTACCTTCCCTTCATAGTTGGATAAAACCATGTTATGAGGTTTAACATCACCGTCTTGAATGCCTAACTTTTTCAGCATGAATTTTGGCATCAGTTGATTGCGCCCCATCTACTAAGACCTTGTTCACCCCGTGGGTTCCAACCTTTGCTCGAATGAACAGTGGCTTCAAATGATTCTTCATTGTGGGATCTGGGTGTTCGAAGAATGCGTTCTGCTCTTCGACCGCGCCATTATCCATTACATAATAACAGGTGATGCATGTTTCATCGAATCAATGGTGTCTTCTTCTTCTGTTCTTGATTTCGGTCTCTGGCGGTCGGATAATGTCTGATACCACATTGCGTTCGGGTTAAGTGAGGATTCCCCGATTCGGGTTATCGTAAGCATATCCTCATCTTCTTGTGGACTTGGAGAGTATTCTTTTGATTCATCTAGTTTTGTTTCAAAAAGCCTCCTACTAGCGGAGGTTTGTCTTGAGTTACTGTTTGTTGTTGGTTGATTGGTGCTTGACGCTTCTTTTTGTTTGTCGAAACCGCTCCTTTATGCGCTAAATCTTCCTCTCGACCTTTCGATTCTGCTGCCTTCGCCATTGGGATCTTGACATGGGATTCTTACCTTTATAATTTCCGACCTCGGTTCCTCCCTCTTTGTGTTGAATTGTCTCCGGTATACCATGGCATGGCGCGCATTCGCTCATTGCCTCCCATCTATCCTTCCCTTTGTTGGTTTTGACTTGCGCCATCATGCATTGGTACTTGATTTTAAATGTCACCCTTGAGCACCCTTTGGATATGGGCTATCGGGCTTTCGTGTGACTACCATCGAAGCCGACTCATTTGACCAACTTTCTTGTGATTCCGGCATGGGGTGAAGGGAATCGTTTGCTCCACCATGTTACGGTCGTATCTTCTTGAACATCTTGGGCAAATCAAGCACTTGGTTGCCCCTTTGTGACAGCGTACTAAAAATTCCAACAAACTTTCCCGGCTCTAGGGTAGCATCGAGCAGTTGGTTGTCTTGGCGTAATTTACTCGATTCGAGCTCTTTGCTTTCGTTCGAACTCCATAGCGATCTTGTCATTACATATGATGTTGCATCTTGGACAAAGCATCATTTCAGCATGTCCCTTATGGCACAGCATGAGATATTGTTTTAGGGTGGTATCTGCAGCATAACCATCCTCCATTTTGTATTTTTCTTTTTCGAGATATCTTTCCATTTCCGCATCTCGACGGGGTCTCCCATGTCCACCATATTGACATCCACATCGGTCCCTTCGCCATTATCTCCCCATCCCGATGGTTTGATGTCTTCGATCCAATCTTTGAACTCTACGGGCGAATATTTTACCATATAATCAAATTTCCCCGGCTCCCTAAGGTGTCCGGTCTCTTCGAGGCGTTACCATCTTTGTCTTCCCTTACGTATCATAATCTCCCCATCACGATGGTTTGGCGTCTTGTTCGGACTTTCGAACTCTGGAGCGAATATTTTACGGATAGTCGAACTTCCCACTAGGTTCACCAGGTATCCCATGTCTCTTTTTGAGGAAGCTTGTTTTATGTCGAACCTTTTCGGTTTGAGCCTCGGGCCTTGATGCTTTGTGTCAATTTTGTTTACGGCTTTCGACCCTCGGTGCTGGATTCCTACGAAACAACGGTTGGAGTTGGTTCGACCGAAGCTCCTGCGTTCGTGGGCGTCTTGATGACTCCATTGTTGACTTGACCAACACCCAACTCTCACTCTCGGTGCTTTCCTCTTTCGTGGTAGTGGCCCCGGTGCGCTTCCACCATCTTGATGTCTCCCATGCTCAAGGCTCGGAGTAGTTGGTGTCTGCAATATCAAAGGGTCTTCATCCACCTTCATTTTTGGTTTATCGGAAACATTATTCATCTTCTTTAATTGCATTTTGAATCAAGTCCACGAAAGAAAAACGTGAGGTTTTGTGGCCTAGAAACTATGATATTTACAAAATCCTCTTTTCTTTATTTGATCTAACGGAGGCATTTTGACATTTGGTGGCACAATTAATTGGCCATCTTTGACTAGTAAGTCGAAAATTTCATCACATTTTGTTATATCGAAGGTATACACCTTCTTTGGAAACTTATCATTTTTTCATTTTCAACAATTTCTTTCCCTTTTGTAGGGACTAGGATTTTACAAGAGTAAGGTGGAGCTGTTTCAATTCAGTGAGATCTATTTGATCTCCTCGAATTGGGGTAGTCTTCACCTTCCTCCGTTCGACATAGGAGACTCTTTCCTTCTTATTACTCTTAGAAGCCCGGCCTTCTCGGCCTTTAGCCTTCGACCGTCGAACCCTGCTAAGCTGGGCCATGTCCTCAAGTATTGAGTATCTAATTTCTTTCGAATAGAATAGTCCAAACCACCGGTGACCATTTCGACTAACTCATGCTCGGGGACTCTTGTGAAACATCTAGATTTCAAAGTCGAACTGTTTAAGTATTCATCTATAGGTTCAGTGAACTTCCTCTTAACACTTGCTAACTCCTTTAGACTTATCTTGGACTGTCCCATATAGAACTGTTCGTGGAACAACCTTTCTAAGAGGGTCCAGGTATCTATGAATCCATGGGGCAAAGTAGTGAACCATGTGAAAGCATTCTTAGTAAGGGAACTTGGGAAATATTTAATCCTAAGGTTTTCGTTATTTGCTATGTCTCTTGCCTCGGTTAGATACCTAGCTATGTGTTCGACTGTTGACTCATTTGTATCCCCAGCAAACTTTGTAAATTTAGGGATCTTGTATCCCCTTGGCAAATCAGTATGGATTACATAGTCTGCTATGGGGGTAGCGTAATTTGGCCTTCTAATTCCTGTATTAATACCCTTTTGGGCCATGATCCTTTCTATCATGGTGGTTAGGTTATTTTCCGCCAAGATATTGTCATGTCGAACCCTATGAACCACTGCATCAGCATCTTGGTTTCGACCTACAAGGACAACCTCTAGGTTGTTCTTCTCAAGGACCTCTATGCATCGACCCTTGCCCTGGTTCAATAATTCCCCTTTGTGGTTCTTCTCGAATCAGGGACCTCAAATCTTTCGACCCTTTGCGGTGGTTCTATCAATTCCCTTTGTGGTTCTTCTCGAATCAATGGGACATCTACCCTTTGTGCTCTTGCCCCCAAGTTAACCCCTCTCTGGCCTATAAGGTGGGTCATCGCAATCTGTTCTATGATAGGTGCGTTCGCTCGAACCAATGCACGGTTACGCCTCGCCTTTCGGTGGAGCGAAGAAATCCGCTATTCGACTCATATTGTCAGCGTTCTCTCTGTTTGTCACGATGCGTTTTGAACTATTGGGGCAAAGATTTCTTGCATAGTTTGTGCTAATACTCCTATCATGTTATGGTTACTATCATCCATTAGCGCCTAAAAGCCATTTGATTTTACGTGGTTAAGATGGGCAACGTACCATAACCTCTCGACCCTTGGTTATTTGTCATAAATTGATTAGCCCAGAACGACCTAAGTGTGGTGGCGTTCGACGTCGAAGTTTGTAAACGCCATAAAGGATATTGGCATTCCATCGGAATTTACGGATCTAGTCTTGTCGAAACTAAATGGTCTAGTTGGTGGTGGGGTAGCGAAATGGGTTTGTGCCCACGACGGTAGGATGAATCCCCGGATACCAGTGGTTCTGTACTACCTAGGATCGAATTGTTTGTTGACATGCCACTTGTTCCATTCGGCCATACTATTAGTAGAAGATGCAATAGATTGTGTGTTCGGGATCATTTGGGCGTCCCAAAAGCAGACGCATTAGTGCTGTTCCATGTGGGCGTTTTGTTCCCTTGTGGGTTATTTGGATCGACATCCTACTATTTCGATTTCTTACGGGTAAGGGTTGGTTCTGTTAGTTATTCTACCACTCCTAAGGTTCATATACTAATGAACTTTGTTTACTCGAAAGAACCTTTTAACAATAACTAAGTTTTTAATCGTTAATTTTAATTAGCAACCAATCTCGTCCCCTGGGCGTGCCAATTTGTTCACGGTGATTTACGGTGAAACAACCGCTAGTCCTCCAAACTATCAAACAAGCGTTATGATTGTTGTTTAATCCCTTTGGTAACTTGCAGGATCGACTAGATTGATCCTATGGGGTTATTGGTCGTTTGCATAAACTTAAACTGCTGGTTAACGTTCAAGGCTTATTTTTAGATGTTTTATATATGTCTCAAGTGTATTTTGATTATGATATTCAATAAATTAATAATGTAATCAAGCAAAGCAACATAAAGATGATTTGAAAATATCAGGCATAAAGACTTCGAATTACAGAAAGTATGTAAGTGCAGGAATGTTCAACTGACTTGTGAATGTAAAAGATTTTCAAAGTAAAACATGAAGTGTAAAAGACAGGAATGTAAAAGCAAGTATGTAAAAGTTTTCTGGAAAATAATAGCATGAATGTAAAGGTTTCTGAAAAGTAAAAGGCTTCAAACGAAAGGAAAAGCGTTTAGATGCATGGAAAATTAAATGACTTTGAATATAAATGATTTAAATTACATTTATGCAAGATAAAGGTAAATTGAAAAGATAAAGATACATTGTTGAAAGATAAAAGTGGTGCAATCATACGTACATCATTCGTGCATTCGTTTCCCTATCCATGTGGTATTTTGAATATTCTTGAATTTAGTACAATAGATATGACACACGAAATCCTAACACTAAGACTTCTATTTATACTATTCGACCATAGCAGTCGACTTATGAGAGCTTGCCACGTTTGGACATGCGAATACTATGCCTCTCTAGCCTCACGTCTTGAACCGTTTTCCAGCATTCGAACGTCCATTCATCCCGCTTATATTTTGAATTTCAAATATCTAAACTGCCTTTCGATTCGAACGCGCTGCCTAACACCACGCTTCCACCATTTCGAAGCTCCTTCACAATTGCAACTCGAAGCCCCAAGTTTCAATATCTTATTCGAAGAGCTGATTCCTTCATTCCAAACCATGACATTTCCTTCATTCCAGTGAACACTGTTATTGTTTCGTTTCGAATTCAATGCTCCCTTTTCGAACCATAAATATCAAAATCTTCAGCCAACAGTTAGGGATTTGAGCTTTGCTAGAGATAGGTCGCTTAGATTCTTACTTAGGATGGTTATCTATTAGTTTATGAATACTAGAAATGGGTTTAGAGTTGACATTCACTTAGAGTATCTGATCTTAATGACTTTGCGTTGATGAAGTATGCCAGAGATGGGTATGGAGGTGATGCAGTTGACTTCTGGTTGTCGAGGTATGCCAGAAATGGATATCGATGTGATTTGGGAGGATTCTCAATTTAGGTTAGAAATAGCTTAGGTTGTGAGAGGTATTTGATGACATGGACGAGTATCGTAGGCTGAGTATAACTGGACGGTATATTTAAGTCTGTGATGGGTAGTGTGCATTTGTTCTAGACAAGCTGACGGGTAGATTTAAGTCGAACGACGAATCAATAACCAATCTCTGTGGACACGATACTATATAACTTAACCGATGTATATCACCCGGTAAAAATAAATACTTTACTCTTTTCTTGCCGCTTAATACTGCAGCAACACTACTACTAGTCCAACAATCTCCAATCTTTCTACTGGAGCAAATACTTTAGAGTAGTTAATGGCTTATGCTAGCCACACCATTTTCGACTTCAACATTATCTGGAATATCAGCATTTGCTTCATCTTCGAATGGATTCTCAATAATTCATTCGACTTCGATCTCATCAATTTCTTCGTCGAAATAAGAGCTCATCAGTGGCTTGTTAATTTAATTACTAGAATCCCAATCCCAAGTAGAATTTTCATCAATTACAATGTCTCTAATTAACACAATATTCTTATTAACTGGATTGAAAAGCCTGTATGCACCAGTTTTATGATATCCTACCAGAATCATAGGTTCACTCTTGTCATCAAGCTTCCTTCTTCTTGCATCAGAAATATGCTTATAACACATAGAGACAAACACCTTCAAATGACTTACTGATGGTCGTTTGCCACTCTATACTTCTTCAAAATCTTGGTAGGACACCTTTTCAAAATATAAACTGTAGTCAAAACAACTTCTTCCCATAAAGGCTTTGGCAAATTCTTCTGCTTTAGCATTCATCTTGCCATTTCTAATATAGTTATGTTTCTTCTTTCAACAATTCCATTATGTTGAGGCGCATAAGGAGCAGTTACATCATGATCAACACCATTATCTACACATAATTTCTTAAACATCTTCGAAGTGTATTCGCCACCTCCATCTGTTCGCAGAACTTTGATCCTTTTCTCACTCTGGTTTTCGACAAGTATCTTGAATCTCTTAAAGATTTTGAATACTTCATCCTTTCTCTGGATCACATAGATCCACAACTTTCGATAAACTCATCAACTAAGAAACAAAATATTTATTTCCACCAATGGTATGTTCTTCGAATGGACCACATACATCTGAATGTACCACTTCGAGAATGCAGGATGATCTCATTGGCATAGTCGAAATGAAAGAATTTTTGGATTTCTTTCCGACTAAATAACCTTCACAAAGTTTTTCAGGCATCTCAAGACTTGGAATTCCAGTAACCATATATTGAGTAATCAGTTGATTGAGTGATCTAAAATTCAAATGTCCAAACCTTAAATGCCACAACCAACTATCTTTGTGGTCAACAATAGTTTTCAAACATTGAACTTCATTCGAACTGATCATAGTCTTAAATGTCATGTTCTTCGACAAAGGAGATTTTAAGACCAAATTGTTCTTGGTGTCGAACAATTTCAAAGCTCCATCTTTCATAACAATTGAGAAACCTTTTTCGACCAATTGTCCAACACTTAGCAAGTTGAACTTTATTCTAGGTACATAGAGCACATCTTTAATCATAATTCCATCCATTACTCATTTGAAAAACTATGTTGCCAGTATCTCCTGCTTGCAACAAACTATTATCAACAAATTTTACCTTGCTCTTCTTCGACTCGTCGTAGTCTGTCAACCACTCCTTTCGACTAGTTATGTGATTCGAGCAGCCTGAGTCGAGGAGCCAGATCTTGGATTCGACATGGTTATGTAAAATTGCATCCATAACCACCATACCACCTTCAGAATCATCTGAATCTTGGCGTGCAAGGTTCGCTCATTCGTCATTGATTTTTGTCGATCCATTGTCTTTTCTGTACCAACAATTTTTGGCTACGTGGGCCAACTTTTCACAGTTATAGCATTGTACACCCTTTTTATCTTCTTTGTCCTTTCGATAGTTTCCTCCTCCCTTTTTCGATGATTCAGAATTTCTATCTTCGACCTTATTCTTGTGGGAACTTGACCAAGGCTTCTTGCCCTGAGACTTGTCGAACTTACCTTTGAATTTGTTGGAGCCACCATCCTTTTTCCATGACTGAGCTTGCAGATCCTGTATCGAGTGTTGAACTCTTTTCTTTTCGACAATCCTCATCTCATACGCCTCCAACGAACCAACCAAATCTTCCACTTTAGTGGTTTCAAGTTTATTAGATTCTTGAATAGCTACGATAACGTGCTCAAAGTGAGAGGTCAACGTTCTCATTACCTTCTCAACTATCATCTTATTAGTTATGGTTTCACCACAACCCTTCATGAGATGAACGAGTTTCTGAACCTTCGACACATATTCTGCAACTTTTTCATCTTCTCCCATCGACAATAATTCATATTGTCGACGCAAGGTTTGTAACTTGACAACCTTAACTTTCTCACCTCCTTCATAATACTTCACCAAAAGATCTCATGCCTCCTTCGTCGTTTCAACATGAGAGATTTTTTCGAAATTAGCAACATCAACAGCCGTCTGAATGCAATAAGCAGTCTTGCAATCTTTGTTCTTGACTTTGTTGTGGGATTTTTTCTGTGCTTCGGTTGCATCTGCAGTCAACACAGAAATGTCGTCGGCAACCACCTCTAGGGTTTCATGAAAGCCAAACAAGGATTGCATCTGTTTTTTCCATCGAATCCAATTCTTGCTGTCAAGCATTGGAAGAGAATTCTGAATGCCCTTATCACTAGCCATCTTCGCAGCGGTTGATTCACTTGCCCCTGGAAACACGATCTCTGACGTGAAATTCTTGAAAACTCGAATCAAGAACAATAACCGGAGGCTCTGGATAGCAATTTGTTAGTGCGCGAGGCACTTTTAGTAAGGAAAGAGAGAATAATAAAGGAAATAAGGATTTATATTATTGAATTTGCACAAATAATGATACAACCTAGAACTATTTATATACAACGTTAATTGGGTTTGAGTCTACACAACTTGAATTATATATATAATAGATGACATCAGCTAACCTAATTAAATTTGTATAAATATCAGGGTTTATCAAACTCATGACCTTATGTAAGACCCTTAACATTAAAAGAGCTAATAATCATAGAAAACCCACTGACTCCCAACGAGATTAAGCTTCAGCATCTTGCAAATATATATTTTGCTTTTATTTGTGTGCCCCAAAACTTGTGCCAATAGTTTCTATTTCTTGAAGAGATAAAATATTTTCGCTAATGCTTTTATAACTGATTTGTGGAACCTTTGATGTGTAGTGTGTACTTAGACACTCATCTAGTCAAAATCATTCCGCAATTCTATTTTTGTTTTCAACGTTAGGTTGAACACAACTGAAAAAAAAAAGTCATTATTATAACTCCAATAAGTACTTCTATTAACTTCTCCCATATGTAAAACTTGGAATGACTTGTACTATAAATAAATTGAATATAGAGATTTTGTTCCATCAATGCATATAAATCAATTCTCTATATTTGCATTCTCTTATTGCAATTTCCATTACTTGACCAGAGTTAGACTGCAACACATCACAACATTGCCTTCTTGGACTCTGCAACTGAATACAAAATTAGCATTATTAATTACCAAATTAAAAACATTAAGAATTAAGATTCATCTAAAACAAATTACCTGTTTAGTGTCAAGTTCTAACTTATTTGTGACAACTTTAACCACCTCCAAATTCTTCAATGATAACTTATCGTTGGAACAATCTCGAAAAGACTTCATATAGTTGCTAATGATACCATCTTTACCAGAAGATATATTGCTTAGATAGAAAATTGCAGGTCTTTCACAAGGATCCTGATGAGGTTTTGTTGTACTAAATGTATATACTCCAGCATAAGGCAAATTTTCCTTCCATGGCTTGAATGTTTCTTGAACTCTCAGAATATCTGGTAAAAGTTCATTGTTTTGGAATACTTGAACAGCATAACCCCATGATACTGAAATTGTCCGCGAAAAGTGTTTATCGTAACAAACTGTTTGTTGTAGGATCCTTTGTGAATCAGCATTTGCAGCTTTGAATAAAAGTTGCAGTGATTTCGAAGTTGTCTTGTGAGGAAAGATTGAATCAGTAGCATCTGGATGATGTAAGGATAGCAGTGGACTTAATGGATGTGCAGCCAATAAACCAAAGATGTTTCCTCTCAAATCAACCTATAATCCAATTTCATAATCACTTTAATAGAAGTGATTATGACAGAATAATATTCAATAAATAAAAAAGTGATTATTATTATTATTATTACCTGATGAAAACCAGGTTCATATGTTAATCCAACACCGAGTTCAGCTATGCAAGAGAACACCCTAGCATCACTTCCATAAAGATGAGAATATCTCTCAATACAAGAATCAAAAACTCTAGATAAAACATTTGCTAAAGAAGCACTTATTGCAAAACCACCTCCACCAAAAGCCATTCCAAAACCAAAAGTATGTGACCCTTCATAATTCTCAGAGTAAGCACCAACATAGTACCAAAGGCTATGGTCATATTTAGAAAGAATCTTAGCAAGATTCTCCGGAAAGAAAATAGTGTCATCATCACCAAACACATACCACCTAACATTTGAATGATTCTTTAATTCAACAATCTCTTTCACAACACGCGCCACGCGAATTGCTGATCTTAAACCGCCTTTATAAGTATAATGAAACTTTGAAGTGTCTTGGGAGACACAAAGAGGAGGAACTGAATCATCACTGTCATTTTCTTGAGCAGGAAGATTGTCCAGAAAAGCACAACCCTTCATTCTTTTGTTCCACCAAAGTTTGGCATATTGTTTCCTATTAGGCCATGAATTTCGAGTTGAAGCAATTCCAAACACAAGATGATTAACATCGGTTGGATCAGATTCAGTAGCGTGTGGTGAAGAACTAGATATGTTTAGTATTACTATCTTTGATGTTGTAAAGAATAGTATGACGATAAACATAAAGAGAGAGATTGCACGGAATGAAGATGAGACTGGAATTGATTTGGTAAAAGGTTTGGTTTTGAGTGATGATTTCATGGTTAACAAGGGAGGAGAAGAATGAGAATGAAATGTTAGATATGTAAGGTTGAATTATATAATAATATATAAAGTATGACACCAAGAACTGCGGTGTAAGAAAGCACATAGAGTGGCTTCTCATTGGCAATGGCAACAAAGTCAACCATCTACATTGGGACATGCTAGCATAGCCATTTTTAATTCTTGCTCTTGCTCATTGGCCATCTATACCGGTTAATGAAATTTGAGTAGTTTGTTTTACAAGTTTCATGAAACTAAATTACTTTATTCTTTTATAATTAATAGTTTTAAGATGACTAAAGGCTTTTAATATGGATTTCAATTCTTTAACTTTGTCTAACTATTCTTTATAGAATTACTTTCTCTTATATTTTTTTCATTTGAAAATATTATTCATTTTTCCTCCATCTTACTCAATTTTTATCTAAAGTTATTATACCTTTTCTTTCGAAAAGACGAAGAATTCTTACGATGAATGAAATCAAAACCGAGATTTTTCATTCTATTTAGCTCCAAACATAAAGTGTGTTTGTTCTGCTATTAAATTTTACAAAAAAAGAAAACTTAAAAACTAGTGCATTGACCATGTAAAGTAATCTTATATTATCATCAACTCAAAATCTATCATTTTAATATATTATATAATTTATTTAAAAATAAAAGTATGAATATTGATTGACAGTGTAAAATTATTTAGACTGTCCGTTCATATCTTTTTTCTATAAAAAATAATTTTGAAATCTTGAATAAACAAATTCATATATTCTTTAGACAAGCTTGTTGATAGGAAACATCCTGTTTGATTTTGTTCTACATAATATCTAGATCAATTTAAGTATATCATCTAACCGAATTTTATTCTTGTAAAACTAAATATACTAAATAATGTTAGCAATTGCTGACACTATTAAATCTTTTAAAAAATTATTAAATCTTTAAGTTGCAAGCTTCAATTTCCATTCACTATAGAACGAAGATTATGCATCGAAGTGGTGTCCAAGAGCCTCTCTAAAGCAAGTAAGAACCATTTTTTAATTTTCAATGCACAAGAGAGAATTCCAACAAAATATGGTGAGTGTTTTCAAAAACATTTGTGAAATAACTACAATAAGACACCACAATCAAACCCCAATTTCTCAAGTTGTCATCCATCCATCCAATTGGGTGGAGGTAAAATTGATTAAATAAGTATCTTTAACAAAGAGCTCTCCAGAGATGGATTTATTTCAAACTATTATTATTATTATTATTATTATTATTATTATTATTATTATTATTATTATTATTATTATTATTATTATTATTATTATTATTATTATTATTATTATTATTATTATTATTATTATTATTATTATTAATAAGTGTGAAAGAAATGTTTCTTTCAGTAGATTCCCTACAAAGTTCTCTCTTAATCCATGAACAAAAGTTCAAGAAAGACCCGACAAGGAGCAAGTATTAGTAGTGCCTTACAATGAAGGTGGTAGCAATCGAGGACGAGGAAGAAATTTTTTTAGTGGAAGAAGAGGATGTGGTCGGGGGCGTCAAAATTACAATAAAGCAATCATTGAATGCTACCGCTGTTATCAATTGGGACACTTTCAATATGAGTGTCTCAAATTGGAGAAACAAGTCAACTATGTTGAAATGTTGAAATGAATGAAGATAAAGAGATGCTTCTTATGGCATACTTTGAAGCTGCTGAAGCAAAGAGTCAGGATGTGTGGTTCTTAGACAGTGGGTGTAACAACCACATGTGTGGAGATGCCTCTCTCTCTTCTGCACCATGGAGGAAGGCTTCAAACATGATGTTATTTTGGGAAATCACATGAAGATGAAGGTGGTTAGCAAGGGCAACGTGAGACTGGATTTTGAAGGAGCAAGCCATGTTCTTTGAGATGTATTCTATGTCCCAGAACTGAGGTATAACTTACTCAGCATTGGACAACTTCAAGAAAGGGGCTTGGCATTTGTGGTCAAATACAATGAGTATCGCATCTACTGTCCCTCAAAAGGCATCATTTTTCAAAATAAAATAACGATTAATAGGATGTGCATCCTAATCTCAAACAACAAGGCAACAAAGAAACAATGCTTCCAAACCGATGCTCAAGAAGCTTCACATATATCCACATCAATTCTAATAATTAGGCTCATTACTAGGTAATTATTATTCTTACCCATAAAATCCAATTATCTAAATATCACATATATTCAAATAATCCAAACATCCACCAAATCACACAATTTAATTAATTACCATATAATATAATAATTAATAAATAGTTTAATAAATAACTATTAAAATTTGGGATGTTACAACTCTCTCCCACTTAAAAGACTTTCGTCCTCAAAAATTACCTCAAATGAATAACTGAGGATACGAATCTTTCATCTGGCTCTCAAGCTCCCAAGTCACATTACCATCAACGGGACCTCCCCAAACCACTTTCACTAAAGCGATTTCCTTACCTCGGAGTTGTTTTACTCTTATATCCTCAATATGCATAGGTGATGTCTCAACCGTCAAATTATCTCTAACTTGCACATCATCTATCGGAACAACATGAGACATGTCTGCCATATATTTATTCAATTGAGATACATGGAACACATCATGGAGATTCGCAAGTCCCTGTGGCAAATGTATCTGATAAGCCATTTCACCTACTTTCTCGGTAATCTGATAAGGACCAATAAAATGCGGAGTCAACTTACGTGACTTGAAAGCTCTTCCAACACCAGTCACATGAGTAATCCTCAAAAACACATGATCTCCTTTCTCAGAACTAAGATCCTTTCTTCTCTTATCATGGTAACTCTTCTGATGACTCTGGGCAATCTTCATCTTTTTCCAAATCATCTTAATCTTATCCGTAGTCTGTTGAACTATCTCAGGTCCAACCACAACACTTTCACCAGATTCATACCAACACAAAGGCATCCTACACCTTCGTCCATATAAAGCCTCAAACGGTGTCATTCTAATAGTTGAAAGGAAACTATTATTATAGGTAAAGTCAATCAACGACAAATAACTATCCCAAGCACCTCATTGTTCTAAAACACAAGCTCCCAAAATATCTTCAAGCGATTGAATCTTCCTTTCAATTTGACTATCAGTTTGCGGATGATACCCTGACCTCAAACGCAACTTCGTACCCAATGCATCTTGCAAACCTTCCCAAAAATGTGAAGTAAACCTCGGTCTCTATTGGAAATAATACTTGACGGAACACCGTGCAAACTCACAACTTTTCTATATACAACTTAGCAAACTTTTTCATAGGGTAATTCATCAAAATCGGAATAAAGTGAGAAAATTTTGTCAATCTATCCACAATAACCCAAACAACATCATGACTACTCATAATCCTCGGAAATCCATAAACAAAATCCATAGAAATGTTATCCCACTTCCACTCAAGAATGGATAACGGCTGCAATAAACTAGACGGTTTCTGATGTTCGATCTTAGACTTCTGACAGATCAAACAAGAATACACAAACTCTGCAATATCCTTCTTCATGCCAGACCACCAAAACAATTTCCTCAAATCTTGATACATCTTAGTAGCACCAGGATGAATACCCAAACCACTACGATGTCCTTCATCAAGAATTCTCTTCTTCAAATCTCCAACATCAGGAATGCAAAATCTATCACGACATCTCATGACACCATTCTCATCAAACCGAAAATCACCACCTCGACCTTGATTGATCAACGTCAACTTATCCACCAAAACCAAACCAGATTGCTGACCTTCACGAAGCTCTTCCAAAATACCACTAGTAAGCTTCAACATACCAAGATTAACACACGAAGTAGTCGCTTCACAAACCAAACTTAAATACCAGAATTGCTCAAGTAAATCCAACTCTTGCACCATCAACATCGACATATGCAAAGACTTCCTACTCAAAGCATCAACTACAACATTCACTTTACCCGGATGATAATTCAAACCCAAATCATAATCCTTCACGAATTCTAACCATCTTATATGTCTCATATTAAACTCTTTTTGATCAAAAAGATACTTCAAGCTCTTACGATCACTAAACACCTCAAATCTCGATCCAAACAAATAATGCCTCTAAATCTTCAATACAAACACAACTACGGCCAACTCTAAATCATGCGTCAGATAATTCCTCTCATGAACTTTAAGTTGCCTTGAAGCTTTAAGCTACCACTTGCTTATTCTGCATCAATACATCCCCTAAACCCATTAAAGAAGCATCACAATACACCACAAATGATTCTGTCGGATTAGGCAAAATCAAAATAATAGAGGTTGTTAACCTTTTCTTAAGCTCTTGAAACTTAGTCTCACATTCAAAGTTCAAACAAAAGCTTGACATTTCCTTGTCAACTACGTCAAAGATAACGCCAACTTAGAAAATCCTTCAATGAACTTACGATAATAACTAGCCAAACCAAGAAAACTTCTAATCTCATAAACAAATTTTGAAGCTTCCCATTGAGCTACAACCTCAACCTTCGACGGATCCACAGAAATACCACCACTCGAAATCACATGCCCAAGGAAACTCACTTCCTTCAACCAAAATTCACACTTAGAAAGCTTAGCATACAACTCCTTATCTTTCAGCACAGATAGCACAATCCTCAAATGCTCATCATAATCTTCCTCGCTCTTGGAATAAATCAGAATATCATCAATGAACACAACAACAAATTGATCCAAATACTCATGAAAAATTCGATTCATATATTCCATAAATACATCAGGAGCATTAGTCACACCAAACAGCATTACAGAATACTCATAGTGACCATACCTTATCCTAAAAGCAGTCTTCTGAATATCCTCAGCCTTTACACGAATCTGATGATAACCAGACCTCAAATCAATCTTATTGAAAACACTAGCACCAACAAATTGATCCATCAAATCATCAATCCTCGGAAGTGTATACTTTTTCTTAATAGTCACCTTGTTCAGTTTTCTATAATCAATACACAACCTAATAGAACCTTTCTTCTTCTTGACCAACAAAACAGGTGCACCCCATAGCGACACACTCGGACAAATAAACTTCTTCTCAAGGAAATCCTCAAGTTGACTCTTCAACTCTTTCAATTCAGAAGCAGACATCTAATATGAAGCCATCGAAACAGGACTAGTTCCAGGAACTAAATCAATCAAAAACTCAACCTTACGATCTAGCGGAAAATAACTTACATCATTAGGAAATACCTCAGGAAAATCAAGGACAATAGGCAATTCACCCATAGTTCGCTTCTCACCGAGATCCAACATTGCCAACAAAGCAAACAACATAGCACCATCTTGCACCGACTCATCCACTTCACATATTATCACATTGGTAAGACAAGCATATCTCATCCAATACGATACCGTCTACTATCAACAAGAGATTAAGGGTGATAAATTCCTCAATTTGTCAATAGGTAGACGACAACCATAATGGAGCATAAACCATCATTACCAAACTATAATAACGGTCTTTATATGTGCTCAAATCCGCACTCTTGAAATCAACAGAACACTGAACCAATGCTCCACCAATAAACAACTTAGAGAAGCGAAAGCTTCTCCCTCACTTTTTCAAAAATGCACATTTTCTAAACCGTAACTCCGATTCGAGTGCCGTTTTCGGCGTTATTTCTTAAATTTAAAGTTCTACCTCTGGAAAAGAAAAATATTATTTTATTGAAAATTATTTTAAAAGAGCCGAGTTCGATTTTTGAAAATGTGGATTTAAATACGGAAGATAGTAATCAATGAGAATGGTGCGAGTTCTGGGTTGAGAACTAATGTGTATCATGTTGTATTTTGATGTCCATTGTGATTTGATTGTGATGTATTGGTGAAATGACATCGTTTGGCTATGTTGATTTATTATGATCGGTGGAATAATGTGGCATGCTTTTATGATTGCATGCATATACATTTGTTAATTGGTTCATTCCCATTGTGCGGAAGTGAGCTTGCGAGCCAAGAGGCGGCACAGGTAGAGGTAGTGAGGCTAGATTCTTGACCCAATGGTGTGGGCGAATCATGGATTACTGTCTTTCCACGAGTAAGCGGGGCGGTGGGTGAGCAGCGTTCACGATTGGTACCACATGCATAGAGTGCGCATTGCATATGGAATTGTAACATGTTAGGATGGTTTCGGTGTTGCAATTGCCATTGTTTGCTATTTATACATGATCATTGTGTGAATTGTTCTTTATTGTTTGTGATCGGTGTTGGTTGATGAACGATATATTCAATTAATCTGTTGGATCTAGAGCATAATACATATTATATTGAAATGAAATCTCACCCTTACTTTAACATTTCGGATCCGAGTGATTAGGCTGCTTGGGTTGGTGAGGATAGCCTTAGATTCGAGTCTTTGTCCGCGTGTCGGTGTCGTGCTCGGTAGATGTAACACGGGAAAGCGATTGTGTGGAATCCTTTTATGGATATTTTAATAATTTTGGAATTTTGTTGATTTATTATCTGGAAAAGCTGTTGAGTAAAGTATTCGGATTTGATTATGTTTCATTTCATTGTTAAACATAATTTTGAGTATGATTTAATTGATGAGTATTCTTGATGAAGCATGATTGGTCAAATTTTATGTTTTAAATTGTGGCCTTCTTGATGATGATTAAATACTCGATTATTATTTATAAAGCGGGTAATTAGAAGGGGTGTTACAATAGTGGTATCGAGCATAGTCGGTCTTGTCTTAGTGTCGTTATCCCTTTAGTATGCGACTAGTGTAAGTAACATCGATACTTGTGTCTTGATGTAGATTGTTTTGTAATGTTCTGAACAATGGTAGGAAGAGGTAAGGAAGGAATGATGATGCTATTTGAGGCTTTGGGAATGTTAGTGGGTGCTCGGAGGAATCGGTGCGATTGGTCTTGACAGGACAATTGGGAATTTTCGGAGGAATAATCCTCCGTTGTTCAAAGGTGCACATGATCCAGGGTGCTCGAGAAGTGGGAAGGAGATCGAGAGGATCTTGAGTTATTGATTGTCTTTGAGGGGTGAAGGTGAGGTATGGTACTCACATGTTAGCGAGAGGAAGGCGGTGGTGGGTTGCTACCGGGGAATTGGAAGAAGCGGGTTGCATTGACTTGGGGCGTGTTCGGAGAGCTTTTCGAGAAGGTATTTTCTGAAGATATTCGGGGTGAAAGAGATAGAATTCACGGAGCTCAAGCAAGGCAACAAGTCCGTGAGTGGTATCGACCAAGTTCTTGAGTTAGCAAAGTATTATGCTAATTATCCTAACGATGCGGATGGAGAGTTTTCCAAATGTATCAAGTTTGAGAATGGACTACGTGATGAGATCAGCGGTGTCGGTATCGGTATTAGAAGGTTCTCGATTTGGTTGATTGTAGTAGGATTACGGAGGAAGATCTTACTAGTACTAAGGCAAATGCTCGAGTTATCTTGACCGTAAGGGTAAGAGCAGATGGATCGCGGTAAGCCTTATGATAGGAATAATCATAGGTGCGGAGGTTGGAAGAAGCTAGTGGGGAGACTACGGTTCTTACGGTTCTTCCGTAAAGTGCTACTGAGATGTGGTGAGTTGGGTCACCGAGCTCTTGAATGCAAGGTGATGCGAGAAAGTGCAACAATTGTGGGAGAGTCGGTCATTTAGGCTGGAGTGTAGATCCAGAAGGATAACTTGTTACAACTGTGGTGAAGAGGGACACACTCGTCCGATGTACTAAGCCAAAGAAAGAGCGGTGGTGGAAAGGTGTTAGCTTTGTCGGGATCGGATGTTAAGCACGATGAGGTTGATTAAAGGTACATGTTTTATTAATGGCATACCTTTGATTGCAATTATTGACTTTGGAGCGACACACTCTTTTATTTCTTTGGTGTGCTAAGAGATTGAATCTAGAAATTTCTAATTTGGATGGAAGTATGGTTATTGACACTCTGCGTCGGGTTCGTTGACTACTTCGTATGTGTGTAGAAATTGTCTATCGTTATTTTCGATAGAGGGTTGGTATGGATTTAGTGTGCCTACCGTTAGAACAACTTGATATTATCCTTGGAATGAACGGTTGGTCTTGACGGGTTCATATCAATTGTTTGAGAAGGCGGTTATATTTCTGAAGTAGCTAAGGTTGAAGAAGAGATCGTATCGGTTAAGCGGATGAACTCATTTGTCGAGATAGTCTTGTAGTGTTCATGTTGTATTCTTCAACGGAAGTGAAAGGAAGGCTAAGAGTGGTGAGTTGCTGTTGTGAATGAATTTCGAGGTGTTCCGGAGGATGTTAACGAGTTACCACGAGCGAAGTGGAGTTTACTATAGATTTGATTCACGGAACTAGTCCGGTGTCGATGGCGCCTTATCGCATGTCGGCATCAGGTTGTCGAGCTGAAGAAGCAGTTGGAAGAGTTATTGGAAAAGAAATTTATTCGGCCTAGTGTTTCGTGGTAAGTGCGCCGATGTTGTTGGTTAAGAAGAAGGAAGGTGCGATGAGGCGTGTGTTGACTACAGACGGTTGAATAAAGTGACGATCAAGAATCGGTATCCCTTTGAGGATTGATGACTTGATGGATCAGTTGGTTGGAGCTTGTGTGTTTAGCAAGATTGATCGAGTGCGGATATCATCAGTTAGTGTTAAGGCGGAAGATATTGAGACCGCTTTTAGAGCGAGGTATGGGCATTATGAATATTACATTATGCCATTTGGAGTTACTAATGCACTGGTGTGTTTATGGAGTATATGAGCAGGATATTTCATCCGTATCTTGACAAGTTTGTGGTGGTGTTTATTGTGACATTACGATCTCAAAGGATGATGAGGAGCATGCTAAGCATCTCGAATTGTATTGGAAGTGTTGAAGGAAAGAGACTTTATGCAAAATTGTCAAAGTGTGAGTTTTGGTTAAGCGAAGTGAGTTTTCGGGTCATGTGATATCCAAGAATGGTATTCTTGTTGATCCTACAAAAGTTGAGCGGTATCTCGATGGGAAGTCTTAGAAGAATGCTTGATTCGTATTTTAAGTGCAGCGGTTACTACGGAAGTTCATTGAGGGTTTTCTAAGTTAGCGTTACCATTGACTAAATTGACGAGAAAAGGTCAAGTATTTATTTGGGATGCAGATTGTGAGAAGGAATTTCAAGAATTAAAGAAGAAGTTGACTAGTGCTCCGATTTTGATTTTGCCAAATCCGGAAGAATCTTTTGTGGTGTATTGTGATGCGTCTTTGATGGGTTTAGGAGGTGTTTTGATGCAAGATAAGCGAGGTTGTGGCTTATGCTTGAGGCAGTTAAAGACTCATGAAAGGAATTGCAGACTCATGATTTAGAGTTGGCGGCCGTGGTGTTTGTGTTGAAGCTATGGGCATTATCTATATGGTTCACGGTTCGAGGTTTTCAGCGATCATAAGAGCCTGAAGTATCTCTTTGATCAGAAGGAGTTGAATATGAGACAGAGGAGATGGTTGGAATTTCTCAAGGACTACGATTTTGGTTTGAACTACCATCCTGGTAAGGCAAATGTCGTAGCAGATGCATTGAGCAGGAAATCCTTGCATATGTCGATGTTGATGGTCCGTGAACTAGAGTTGGTTGAGCAATTCAGAGACTTAAGTTTGGTTTGTGAGACTACTCGAATAGTGTGAAGTTGGGCATGTTGAAGCGACTAGTGGTATTTTGGAGGAGATTGAAATGGATGAAGTCGATGTTGGTTTAGTGGATAGTGACATTGATTAACCAAGGTCAGGAGGTGAATTCTAATTGGCGAGAATGGTGTCATGAGATTTGGTGATAGAGTGTGTGTCCGGATGTTCTTTGAGATCGGGAAAAGTATCTTGGAGGAAGGACATCGAAGTGGATTGAGTATTCATCCGGTGCTACTAAGATGTACCATGACTTGAAGAAGTTGTTTTGGTGGCGGGAATGAAGAAGGAAATCGCCGAGTTTGTGTATGCATGTTTGGTTTGTCGAAATCAAAGATTGAGCATCGAAGCCGGGGTGATGGAACCGTTATTCGTTAGGAATGGAAATGGGATGGCATTTCTATGGATTTGTGTCTGGATTGCCTAGAACGTGAAGACGTGATTATCTGGGTGATTGTCGATCGATTGACGAAGTCTGCTCACTTTATTCGATAAGAATGGATTATCCGATGGAGAGGTTGGCGGTGTATGTTGAGAAAGTTGTGAGTTTGCATGGTATTAGTCTAGCATTGTGTCGGATAGAGATCCGAGGTTTACTTCTAAGTTCTGGACAGGATTGCAAGAAGCTCTGGGTATAAGTTACGATTGAGTTCCGCATATCATCCACAGACAGATGGTCCAGACGGAGAGGACGATTCAGTCGTTAGAGGATTTGTTAAGAGCTTGTGTGTTAGATAAAGGTGGAGCTTGGGATAGCTATTTGCCATTGATAGAGTTTACCTACAACAATAGTTTTCATTCGAGCATTGGTATGGCTCCATTTGAGGCATTGTATGGTAGGAGATGTCGGACACCGTTGTGTTGATACGAATCTGGAGAAAGTGCTGTGATTGGACCAGAAATCGTTCAACAAACTTCGGAAAAGATTAAGATGATTCAGGAGAAGATGAGGACTTCTCAGAGTCGTCAGAAGAGTTATCACGATAAGAGGAGGAAGGATCTCGAGTTTGATGAAGGAGATCATGTGTTTATGAGAGTTACTCAGATGGTATTGGTCGAGCTTTGAAGTCAAAGAAGTTGACTCCGCGTTTTATTGGTCCGTTTGATTACCAAGAGAGTTGGGAAAGTTGCGTGTCAGTTGCTTTACCCGTCACTTGCAATTTGCATGATGTTTTCCATTTATCTCGATTGAGGAGGTACATTGCGGATCCGTCTCATGAAATTCGGGTAGATGATGTTCAGTCGAGATAATTTGTTGTTGAGCGGTTGCTGAAAATTGAGGATCGAAAAGTGAAGCATGCGAGGTAAAGAGATAGCATGCGAGTAGCTTGGGAGGACCGGTGAAGGAAATGTGACTTGGGGGTGGAGAGTCGGATGAAGGACTCATATCCCGAACTTTTCGTCTAAGGTATGTTTTCGAGGACGAAAACTCTTTAGTGGGGAGAGTTGTGACACCCGATTTAATTCAATATTAAATAAGCGAGAATTAATTATTTAATTGATTAAAGTCTTAAATATTTAATTCATCGGATTAATTGGATTATTTAATGAGGAAAGGTTTGGAGGTGTGCGAGTAAGCGGTGGGTGTGATAGTAAAACACTCTACTAATTGCTAAGTATTAATTAATTATTTAATTGGAATATTAAAAGGAAATATAAAAGGAAAAGAAAGGAAAAAGAAGGTTTGGAAAATCATTTCACGTAGAGTTGGAGAAAAGAAGAGGAAAAAAGGCCTTGAGAGAAACCGGAGAATCATCGAGGTAAGGGTGATTTTATTTGGTTAATATGTCTTATGGGTTTTGGGAACCAATGGGATGATTGGGTATGTTAGGAATTGGAATGGTAGATTATAGTATGAAACCCTAATTGTGTCGATGGATAGAAAATTTATCACTAGTGTGTCGATGATAATTAGGAATGGATAAATTATGTTAGTTGATGTCAAAATGGTGTAAAATGGTGTTAGAATGGTGTTCATGATATTATAATTCGTATTGGAAAGGTTGGAAATGGTTAAGGATGCATAAAATGTTAAAATGAT
Source organism: Vicia sativa (assembly GCA_021764765.1). Lineage (NCBI taxonomy): Eukaryota > Viridiplantae > Streptophyta > Magnoliopsida > Fabales > Fabaceae > Vicia > Vicia sativa. The sequence goes on from CM038792.1 coordinate 155,845,452, forward strand.
AAATTTTGTTATTACAGTCGTGGAAACCGGTTCCTGTGAGGAGGAACGGGTTCAGTAAAATTCAATGCAGGAATTTTGTACAGGAACCGGTTCCTGTGGGAGGAACCGGGTTCCCATCTAAAAATCAGGGGACTCTATTTTGAAAACACGGGAACCGGTTTCTGTGGGAGGCGGGTTCCCATACAAAATCGGGGGACTCTATTTTGAAAACACGGGAACCGGTTCCTGTGGGGAGGGGTTCCCATACAAATTTCGAGGCGTGTATTTTCAAATTGTGGGAACCGGGTTCTCCCGTGAGGAACCGGTTACCAGCGTATATTTCAAAACTTCTAAATTTTCAAAATGCATATTTTCTAAACCGTAACTCGATTCGAGTGCCGTTTTGTTATTTCTTAAATTTAAAGTTCTACCTCCTGGAAAGAAAATATTATTTTATTGAAAATTATTTTAAAAGAGACGAGTTCGATTTTTGAAAATGTGGATTTAAATACGGAAGATAGTAATCAATGAGAATGGTATGAGTTACCGGATGAGAACTAATGTGTATCATGTTGTATTTTGATGTCCATTGTGATTTGATTGTGATGTATTGGTGAAATGACATCGTTTGGCTATGTTGATTTATTATGATCAGTGGAATAATGTGGCATGCTTTTATGATTGCATGCATATACATTTGTTAATTGGTTCATTCCATTGTGCGAAGTGAGCTTGCGAGCCAAGAGCGACACAGGTAGAGGTAGTGAGGCTAGATTCTTGACCCAATGGTGTGGGCGAATCATGGATTACCTGTCTTTCCACGAGTAAGCAGGTGGGTGAGCGGTTCACGATTGGTACCACATGCATAGAGTCTGCATTGCATATGGAATTGTAACATGTTAGGATGGTTTCCAGTGTTGCAATTGCCATTGTTTGCTATTTATACATGATCATTGTGTGAATTGTTCTTATTGTTTGTGATCTGGTGTTGGTTGATGAACTAATATATTTAATTAATCAGTTGGATCTAAGAACGTATAATACATATTATATTGAATTGAAATCTCACCCTTACTTTAACATTTCAGATCCGAAGTGATTAGCTGCTTGGAGTTGGTGAGGATAGCCTTAGATTCGAGTCTTTGTCCGCGTGTCAGTGTCGTGCTCTGGTAGATGTAACACTGGGGGGAAAATGATTGTTTGGAATCCTTTTATGGATATTTTAATAATTTTGGGATTTTGTTGATTTATTATCCTGGAATAACTGTTGAGTAAAGTATTCGGGATTTAATTATGTTTTATTTCCGCTGTTAAACATAATTTTGAGTATAATTTAATTGATGAGTATTCTTCAGTGAAGCATGACGTTGTTTGGTCAAATTTTTATTATTTAAATTGTGACGCCTTCTTGATTATGATTAAATACTCTGATTATTATTTATAAAACGCGGGTGATTAGAAGGGGGTGTTACAATAGTGGTATCAGAGCATAGTCGGTCTTGTCATAGTGTCGTTATCCACGTAGTATGCGACTAGTGTAAGTAACACGTCGATACTTGTGTCTGATGTAGATTGTTTTGTAATGTTACAGAACAATGGCTGGAAGAGGTAATGGAAGGAATGATGATGCTATTCTTTGAGGCTTTGGGAATGTTAGTGGAGTGCTCGGAGGAATCGGCGGGGGCTGCGATTGGTCTTGATAGGCAATTGGGGAATTTTCGGAGGATAATCCTCCGTTGTTCAAGGTGCACATGATCCAGGGTGCTCGAAGTGGTGAAGGAGATCGAGAGGATCTTGAGTTATTGATTGTCTTGAGGGGTGAAGGTGAGGTATGGTACTCACATGTTAGCGAGGGACGGTGGTGGGTTCTGGTGGAAGAAGGCGGGTTGCATTGACTTGGGTGTGTTCGGAGAGCTTTTACGAGAAGGTATTTTCCGAAGATATTCGGGGTAAGAAAGAGATAGAATTCTGGAGCTCAAGCAAGGCAACAAGTTCGTGAGTGAGTCGCGACCAAGTTTCTTGAGTTAGCAAAGTATTATGCTAATTATCCTAACGATGCGGATGGAGTTTTCCAAATGTATCAAGTTTGAGAATGGACTACGTGATGAGATCAAGCGGTGTCGGTATCGGTATTAGAAGGTTCTCGATTTGGTTGATTGTAGTAGGATTACGGAGGAAGATCTTACTAGTACTAAGGCAAATGCTCGAGTTATCTTGACCGTAAGGGTAAGAGAGATGGATCGCGGTAAGCCTTATGATAGGAATAATCATAGGTGCGGAGGTTGGAAGAAGCCTAGTGGGGAGACTCGGTTCTTGGTTCTTCCTTAAAGTGCTACGGATGTGGTGAGTTGGGTCATGAGCTCTTGAATGCAAGGCGATGCGAGAAAGTGCAACAATTGTGGGAGAGTCGGTCATTTAGCTGCGAGTGTAGATCCCGAAGGATAACTTGTTACAAGTGGTGAAGAAGGACACACTCGTCCGCAGTGTACTAAGCTAAAGAAAGAGCAAGCTGGTGGAAAGGTGTTCGCTTTGTCAGGATCAGATGTTAAGCCTGATGACCGGTTGATTAAAGGTACATGTTTTATTAATGGCATACCTGAAGCAACTCGTTTTTTTCAAAAAAATCATTTAAAATGAATTTTCAAAAACAACAGTGAAATCGCCACCTAATTTTATTTGTTCTAAAAAAAGAACGGGAAAATATAGACAAAACCCACAAGAGAAAAGGATAAGACGGTCTACGAAATTAAGAGATATAGGTTCGGGAGTTGGTTATGCAAGGGGAAGGTATTAGCACCCCTCACATCCATCGTACTCGATGGTACCCATTTAGTTCAAAATGTGGTTGTGTGTTAGTGTGAAATTTTTTACGATCTTCTAAATTTAAAAATAGAAAGAAAGAGAGGAGAAATGTTTTTATTATTTTTGAGTTTGACACGGTTTTGAAACCGCGTGCCTACGTACTCCCTCGTGCAATGGGAAAGTCAAAACTCCGTAGTTCTTCTAGAAAATATTTGTTTGTTGATTGATTTTAAATGAAAAGACAAGTCGTCATTTTTAAAGGAGAAGACTCGTCTAACGTCCACAAGGTGTGATAAAGAATAAAGGACTACGCACCAACATGAGGGAGGGTTTGAGAACACCTCTAGTACTCAAGTGGAGAAGTCGAAAACCTTGGGAATAGGGGAAGAAACATCTCAATTATAAATGAATCATGTCTAATCTTGAAAAGGGTTTAAAGGTAAATGGTGCTTGGAACACACAAAAGATATTGAATGTGTTAGAATTGATTTTAAATTGTGGATGACAAGTACCAAAACGTTGGGATATCCTCTAACGATTCAATACTCGAGATTGGTGATTGAGGTCAACCGATCATCTCTCATCCAAAATCTTTATTATGAAAAGAGTGAGGTGAAACAAAGTTCACTTTTTATTAAGTGTTATGGAATAAAGTATTTAAGTCATTGGGTTACCCTCTAATGGTCCAAATACTTTACATTTTAATTAAATCGTCGGGATATCCTCTAACAATTTAATTAAATACCATAGCACCATGTTTTTTATTTTAGAACATGGATTTGAAGTTTCTCAATTTATTGGGTTACCCTCTAATCAATTAGAAACTTCGATTTGTTTTAATCATTGGGCTAACCTCTAACCATTAAAATAAATCTTATCCAAGTGTTCTTTTTTGTAGAAAAATAACTCGACGTTGGATCGAGGTTTGAGAAGAAGACTCGACGTTGGGTCGAATTTTATTGAAAGTGTTTTAATTTATTGGTGAATGGAGAAAGAATAGGTTGAGATAATTGTAAATCACAAGTAAAATCGACAAAGCCCATACAAGGTGGTCAACCTAAGTATAAAACAATTAAATTACATGTGTACTAGCAAAGTGGGCTAGTCTACTATAACGACTAATTGGAACAATTAATCGAAATAGGCTCACTGTAAGAAGGCCCAGGATCAAGCGTACATGTGTGCATGTGTGGTCATCGCGACGCTTCATAGCTTTGTCGACTTACGGGTTTAAAAATGATTTACAAATATTAGTTTAAAAAAAATATTTTTGGTTTGTGTAAGTGACAGTAAAATAAAAATAAAATAAATGTGCACTAAATTATTACAAGATTTGTTTTTGGAAGAGGGATACATGAATTATAAATGGGGATTTAAACGGTAAAATAAAATAGAAAGCGGTAAAATTATTTACAACGCAACAAGGGGATTGGGATACATTATTCGAATGGGGATAGAGATAAGTTAACGAGAAACTGTAAAGTAATTGTATCTTAACAGAATAATAACAAAAGTTAAATGCGAAGAAGCTTAAACGCAGATTATTGTATTTTATTATATTAGAACATATTATAAAAATTAAATCTAAGAAATTAAATACTATACTTGTGTTCATACATATTCAAAAATTAAATTGAATTAAAAATATGAAATTGCCGCACAAAGAAGATTAATATAATTAGATTCGAACTTATTTACGAATTAATAGATAATCTATAATAATAATAGTATGTATATAATATATTTTCAATAATAAATATAAGAAATAAAAATAATATGTATAATTAAATTTACAGTATAAAAATAAAATACAATGTGTTTTAGATACACATTACTAAATATTAAATAGTAACATAAATTAAATAAACAGCATATGTAAAAAGAAATGTATATAAATGCAACAGTAAAAAATGTATGCTTGAACCGCCCGCGGATATCTTCACGAATAACAAATTCGTTAGTAGCATAAGTGTGGAATAAAATGAAATGAAATTTCAACAATTAGAATATGTGTTAACAACAAAGGAATAAAATCGAACAAAATTTGCATAAAGTATATGAACATTTTTCGAGAATCAAGCAACTACGTCCCAAATTCAATCGATATTGCCTTTGTCGCTTAATCCATATCAAGTAACTCAAGAATAATAGTTATTTCAAGCCATAACGGAAACGATAATCAAAAACTCATATTGCAACATGTGAAATCGAACTCAAAATAGATTTCGGACCATTGAACCACAAACGGGCAGCAACTACGCGACCATACTTATGCAAAAATCGGAGAGAAAACAACTTAAGTCTTGAAGCAAATATCACCCACATCATAATGACAACACATTTACACATTCAAATGATTTTAAACTACAGGTTAGAACAAGATTATGTGATTTTTAATTAAACCAACAGGACTTAAACACAACAAGCATCAGGTGTATCAAATCAACACTTCATGGATGAACAATTTTGATTATACTTGAATGAAAATGGAAATTCTAACCGGTTATTCAAAATTAATACGAATTCTAAATATCCAAACAAAATCACATATTGTTAACCTATTAGTAAGCTAATCACATTAGACTTAAAAAAAGAGAGACATAATACTTGTACTGAAAGACTTGAGTAAATTCCATCCTCATTCTAATTCGACAGAGAACACTAAAACATTTTCAAATCCTTACACCACATTAAATATGTAAAGGCAACCAAATGAAACTATTGTACATTAAAACTAACATTCGATTTAAGATACAAATATCGTCCATTAGGCATACTAGAAAACACAGTTAAGCGGAGATTTGTCACGATTTACACAGTTTCAACAAATTAGTAAGAACAATACAACATGATCATTCCAACCATTCAGATTTACTCAAATCCACCGATTGAACTAAGAAAGTTTAGTGAAACAGACCTTATTAATTCGAAGTTGTCAACAACGAGCAGCGGATGTGATTGATGAATATTGGAGGCGAGATCGAGGGAGTATACGGATTGTGCATCATTTAATGAGCGTCGAGAGGAAGGTGCGTGATTGAAAGTAGCTCCTTCGACGAAGCATAGAATCGAGTTGGAAGGAGTGCAGTGCGGAGGGCGTGCAGTAGGGCGGAGTGCTTGGGAGAAGGTTTCGGTTTCGGTGAGAAGAGAATGGGGTTAAGGAAGTGTGGTGAGAAGAAAGCGATGTCGGCTGGGGGAAGAGCGGTGAAGGTTGGATACAGAGGGAGTTTGGGGTAACGGCGTGAACAGAGGGAGTTCCGGTGATGGTGGCGGAACTGTGTATGATACGGAGGGTAAGGAAGCAGTGAGAATATGGAATGGTTCGTGAGAACGAAGAGGAAACAGAGGGATTGACAGTGTTGAGAAGAGTTTGATGGCTGGAGATTTGGATCGGAACAGAAGGAGACACGGTGGAAGAGAGTGAAGGTGAGAAACAGGTTGAAAGGAGGTGGAAGCTTGAGCTCAGAATTTGTTTGAAGAGAAGATGAAGATGACAGCGGAGGTTACGGTGGGAGAAATGGGGGTTTTCGGTGAGAACAGCAACGCGGCTTATGAAGGGAGATGATGGTGTTGTTCGGCGAGAGTGACGAAGATGGAAGGCGACTGTGGGTTTGAAGAAAAGTATATTTATTTTTCTGTGTTTTCTTTTGGTTTCTAATTTTTGACCATTTTTATCCGTTGCCTCTCTTTTCAAATTGGCCTCCCCTTGTCTCAATTATAACACACATATATATACTACAACATTAGGTTTTCATAATTTAAAAAATGCCTAAAATACCCTTTTCATAAAATGGGCTATAAAAATGGGTCATGTAAAAATTAATAAGCCCACAGTATTTTTGTTGGATTTTTTTGAGATAAAAATTTACACTTAAAATTGTTAAAAATGGTAAAAGTTCGGACAATAAATTATCCGAAAAAAAAATAACTGAGTACATTAAAATAAATTACGGGTCTTATAAATTAAAGAAAAATTATTGAGATGGTTAAAATCGAAATAAAATGATAATAAAAACCCCGACTTTAAAAGCGTTACGGTTAAAAGCGAGTCTTCAAACTTTATCGAAAAATTGGAGAGCACATTTTATGATCTAGCGACACGTAGATTCATAAAGCGATGGTAAAAATGAAAACTTGAAATATTTTCTCCGCTAATTTTCACTGATGTCAATTGCTTTTAATAGTCCGTTTATAAAATCGAAATATCGATATCACCGACATATAAATAATTTAAAAATCAATGCAATAAACAGAGAGACAGATAAAAATGCATGAAGTAACATAATAGGTATTTTACAACTAAAAACGATGCAAACATCAATTTAAACTAACTTTTGGTCAATTTAAATACGACGAAATGATGCAAATGCAATGTGTGAATGACTGTTTTTTTTTAATTTTAAATATAATGCAAGTAGAAAAATAGCGGGGTAAAATTTGGGGTGCAACAATACCTTTGATTGCAATTATTGACACTGGAGCGACACACTCTTTTATTTCTTTGGACTGTGCTAAGAGATTGGATCTAGAAATTTCTAATTTGGATGGAAGTATGGTTATTGACACTCCTGCGTCGGGTTCAGTGACTACTTCGTATGTGTGTAGAAATTGTCCTATCGTTATTTTCGATAGAGGGTTCGGTATGGATTTAGTGTGCCTACCGTTAGAACAACTTGATATTATCCTTGGAATGGCGGTTGGTCTTCAACGGGTTCATATCAATTATTTTGAGAAGACGGTTATATTTCCGAAGTAGCTAAGGTTGAAGAAGAGATCATGTCGGTTAAGCGGATGAACTCGGTATCGAGAGATGGTCTTGTAGTGTTCATGTTGTATTCTTCAGCGGAAGTGAAAGGAAGGCTAAGAGTGGTGAGTTACTGTTGTGAATGAATTTCGAGGTGTTCCCGAGGATGTTAACGAGTTACCACGAGCGAGAAGTGGAGTTTACTATAGATTTGATTCTGGAACTAGTCGGTGTCGATGGCGCCTTATCGCATGTCGGCATCGAGTTGTCTGAGAAGAAAGCAGTTGGAAGAGTTATTGGAAAAGAAATTTATTCGGCCTAGTGTTTGGTGTGCGCCTGTTGTTGGTTAAGAAGAAGGAAGATGCGATGAGGCGTGTGTTGACTACGGACAGTTGAATAAAGTGACGATCAAGAATCGGTATCCACTGCCGAGGATTGATGACTTGATGGATCGATTGGTTGGAGCTTGTGTGTTTAGCAAGATTGATCCGAGGTGCGGATATCATCGATTCGTGTTAAGACGGAAGATATTGAAAGCTTTTAGAGAGGTATGGGCATTATGAATATTCATTATGCCATTTGGAGTTACTAATGCACTGGTGTGTTTATGGAGTATATGAACAGGATATTTCATCCGTATCTTGACAAGTTTGTGGTGGTGTTTATTGACGACATTCTGATCTACTCAAAGGATGATGAGGAGCATGCTAAGCATCTCAGAATTGTATTGGAAGTGTTGAAGGAAAAGAGACTTTATGCAAAATTGTCAAAGTGTGAGTTTTGGTTAAGCGAAGTGAGTTTTCTAGGTCATGTGATATCCAAGAATGGTATTGCTGTTGATCCTACAAAAGTTGAAGCGGTATCTCAGTGGGAAGTGCCGAAGAATGCTTCGGAGATTCGTAGTTTTCTGGGTCTGGCAGGTTACTACAGGAAGTTCATTGAGGGGTTTTCTAAGTTAGCGTTACCATTGACTAAATTGACGAGAAAAGGTCAAGTATTTATTTGGGATGCAGATTGTGAGAAGGAATTTCAAGAATTAAAGAAGAAGTTGACTAGTGCTCCGATTTTGATTTTGCCAAATCCGGAAGAATCTTTTGTGGTGTATTGTGATGCGTCTTTGATGGGTTTAGGAGGTGTTTTGATGCAAGATAAGCAGGTTGTGGCTTATGCTTCGAGACAGTTAAAGACTCATGAAAGGAATTACCCGACTCATGATTTAGAGTTGGCGACCGTGGTGTTTGTGTTGAAGCTATGGAGGCATTATCTATATGGTTCACGGTTCGAGGTTTTCAGCGATCATAAGAGCCTGAAGTATCTCTTTGATCAGAAGGAGTTGAATATGAGACAGAGGAGATGGTTGGAATTTCTCAAGGACTACGATTTTGGTTTGAACTACCATCCTGGTAAGGCAAATGTCGTAGCAGATGCATTGAGCAGGAAATCCTTGCATATGTCGATGTTGATGGTCCGTGAACTAGAGTTGGTTGAGCAATTCAGAGACTTAAGTTTGGTTTGTGAGACTACTCCGAATAGTGTGAAGTTGGGCATGTTGAAGCTGACTAGTGGTATTTTGGAGGAGATTCGAAATGGACAGAAGTCTGATGTTGGTTTAGTGGATAAGCTGACATTGATTAACCAAGGTCAAGGAGGTGAATTCTGAATTGATGAGAATGGTGTCATGAGATTTGGTGATAGAGTGTGTGTCCCGGATGTTGCTGAGATCAGGAAGAGTATCTTGGAGGAAGGACATCGAAGTGGATTGAGTATTCATCCCGGTGCTACTAAGATGTACCATGACTTGAAGAAGTTGTTTTGGTGGCCAGGAATGAAGAAGGAAATCGCCGAGTTTGTGTATGCATGTTTGGTTTGTCAGAAATCAAAGATTGAGCATCGAGCCGTCGGGGCGATGGAACCGTTATTCGTTCCGGAATGGAAATGGGATGGCATTTCTATGAATTTTGTGTCTAGGTTGCCTAGAACAGCGAAGAACTGTGATTCTATCTGGGTGATTGTCGATCGATTGACGATCTGCTCACTTTATTCCGATAAGAATGGATTATCCGATGGAGAGGTTGGCGGTGTATGTTGAGAAAGTTGTGAGTTTGCATGGTATTCCGTCTAGCATTGTGTCGGATAGAGATCCGAGGTTTACTTCTAAGTTCTGGACAGGATTGCAAGAAGCTCTGGGTACTAAGTTACGATTGAGTTCCGCATATCATCCACAGACAGATGGTCAGACGGAGAGGACGATTCGATCGTTAGAGGATTTGTTAAGAGCTTGTGTGTTAGAGAAGGTGGAGCTTGGGATAGCTATTTGCCATTGATAGAGTTTACCTACAACAATAGTTTTCATTTGAGCATTGGTATGGCTCCATTTGAGGCATTGTATGGTAGGAGATGTCGGACACCGTTGTGTTGGTACGAATCTGGAGAAAGTGCTGTGATTGGACCAGAAATCGTTCAACAAACTTCGGAAAAGATTAAGATGATTCAGGAGAAGATGAGGACTTCTCAGAGTCGTCAGAAGAGTTATCACGATAAGAGGAGGAAGGATCTCGAGTTTGATGAAGGAGATCATGTGTTTATGAGAGTTACTCGATGGTGGTATTGGTCGAGCTTTGAAGTCAAGGAAGTTGACTCGCGTTTTATTGGTCCGTTTGATTACCAAGAGAGTTGGGAAAGTTGCGTGTCAGTTGCTTACCGCCGTCACTTGCGAATTTGCATGATGTTTTCCATGTATCTCGATTGAGGAGGTACATTGCGGATCCGTCTCATGAGATTCAAGTAGATGATGTTCAGTGCGAGATAATTTGTTGTTGAGCGGTGCTGCGAAAATTGAGGATCGAAAAGTGAAGCTGCGAGGTAAAGAGATAGCACTGCAGTAGCTTGGGAGGACCAGGAAGGAAATGTGACTTGGGAGCTGGAGAGTCGGATGAAGGACTCATATCCCGAACTTTTCGTCTAAGGTATGTTTTCGAGGCGAAAACTCTTTAGTGGGGAGAGTTGTGACACCCGATTTAATTCAATATTAAATAAGCGAATTAATTATTTAATTGATTAAAGTCTTAAATATTTAATTCATCGGATTAATTGGATTATTTAATGAGGAAAGGTTTGGAGGTGTGCAGAGTAACGGTGGGTGTGATAGTAAAACACTCTACTAAATACTAAGTATTAATTAATTATTTTAATTGGAAATTAAAAGGAAATATAAAAGGAAAAGAAAGGAAAAAGAGAAGGTTTTTGGAAAATCATTTCACGTAGAGTTGGAGAAAGAAGAGAGAGAGGAAAAGCGGCAGAGAAGCGGAGAATCATCGCGAGGTAAGGGGTGATTTTATTTGGTTAATATGTCTTATGGGTTTTGGGAACCAATGGGATGATTGGGTATGTTAGGAATTGGAATGGTAGATTATAGTATGAAACCCTAATTGTGTCAGTGGACGGAAAATTGATCACTAGTGTGTCAGATGATAATTAGGAATGGATAAAATATGTTAGTTGATGTCAAAATGGTGTGAAATGGTGTTAGAATGGTGTTCATGATATTATAATTCGTGTTTGAAAGTTTGGAAATGGTTATGGATGCATAAAGCTGTCAAAATGATAAATATTGCTGTTACAGGTCGTGGAAACCGGTTCCACTGGGAGGAACAGGGTTCCACAAAATTCAAATTGAATTTTTGTACAGGAACCGGTTCCTGGGGAGGCAGGTTCCCATACAAAAATCAGGGGACTCTATTTTGAAAAACGAGCCGGTTCCTGTGGAGGAAGGTTCCCATACAAATTTCAGGGGCGTGTATTTTCAAATTGTGGGAACCGGTTCTCCGGTGAGGAAGGTTACTGTGTATTTTCAAAACTTCTAAATTTTCAAAATGCATATTTTCTAAACCGTAACTCGATTCGAGTGCCGTTTTGCGTTATTTCTTAAATTTAAAGTTCTACCTCCTGGAAAGAAAAATATTATTTTATTGAAAATTATTTTAAAAGAGCCGAGTTCGATTTTTGAAAATGTGGATTTAAATACGGAAGATAGTAATCAATGAGAATGGTCTGAGTTACCGGTTGAGAACTAATGTGTATCATGTTGTATTTTGATGTCCATTGTGATTTGATTGTGATGTATTGGTGAAATGACATCGGTTGGCTATGTTGATTTATTATGATCAGTGGAATAATGTGGCATGCTTTTATGATTGCATGCATATACATTTGTTAATTGGTTCATTCCCATTGTGCGGAAGTGAGCTTGCAGAGCCAAGAGACTGTCCTGGGTAGAGGTAGTGAGGCTAGATTCTTGACCCAATGGTGTGGGCGAATCATGGATTACACCACGAGTAAGCGGAGCGGTGGGTGAGCGGTTCACGATTGGTACCACATGCATAGAGTCTGCATTGCATATGGAATTGTAACATGTTAGGATGGTTTCCAGTGTTGCAATTGCCATTGTTTGCTATTTATACATGATCATTGTGTGAATTGTTCTTTATTGTTTGTGATCTAGTGTTGGTTGATGAACTAATATATTCAATTAATCTGTTGGATCTAAGAACGTATAATACATATTATATTGAATTGAAATCTCACCCTTACTTTAACATTTCGGATCCAGTGATTAGCTTGGAGTTGGTGAGGATAGCCTTAGATTCGAGTCTTTGTCCGCGTGTCAGTGTCGTGCTCTGGTAGATGTAACACTGGGGGGAAAACGATTGTTTGGAATCCTTTTATGGATATTTTAATAATTTTGGGATTTTGTTGATTTATTATCCTGGAATAACTGTTGAGTAAAGTATTCGGGATTTAATTATGTTTCATTTCCGCTGTTAAACATAATTTTGAGTATAATTTAATTGATGAGTATTCTTCAGTGAAGCATGACGCTGTTTGGTCAAATTTTTATTAATTAAATTGTGACGCCTTCTTGATTATGATTAAATACTCTGATTATTATTTATAAAACGCGGGTGATTAGAAGGGGGTGTTACACCCCATAGCGACACACTCGGACAAATAAACTTCTTCTCAAGGAAATCCTCAAGTTGACTCTTCAACTCTTTCAATTCAGAAGCAGACATCTAATATGGAGCCATCGAAACAGGACTAGTTCCAGGAACTAAATCAATCAAAAACTCAACCTTACGATCTAGCGGAAAATAACTTACATCATTAGGAAATACCTCAGGAAAATCAAGGACAATAGGCAATTCACCCATAGTTCGCTTCTCACCGAGATCCAACATTGCCAACAAAGCAAACAACATAGCACCATCTTGCACCGACTCATCCACTTCACATATTATCACATTGGTAAGACAAGCATATCTCATCCAATACGATACCGTCTACTATCAACAAGAGATTAAGGGTGATAAATTCCTCAATTTGTCAATAGGTAGACGACAACCATAATGGAGCATAAACCATCATTACCAAACTATAATAACGGCCTTTATATGTGCTCAAATCCGCACTCTTGAAATCAACAGAACACTGAACCAATGCTCCACCAATAAACAACTTAGAGAAGCGAAAACTTCTCCCCCACTTGTTTCAAACTCACTTCTGCAAACAAGTGGTTTGAAACACACAGGTACCGATAGTGTTTCACACACATATCTAATGTAACACCCATTTTTTAACCCCAAATAAATATAGCATAAATCAGAGTAAAATAGCATGCATACATACAAAGGGTGACACGTGTCGTTCTCTACACAATAGAAAACCAACAAAACAAATATTAACATACACTTGGTCATAATCATAACACATATTTAAATTTCATGCTTCAACAAATTATGCATATCACAGCGGAATATTTCCTTTCTCAGATACTATCAATGATTATATCCCATACTATAACCATTAAACATCATAACAATGAATTCATACTATAATCAATTCATGTGAATTCGAACATCGGCACCAAGGCAACCTCAATATAGCATCTCAACATATAAATCCAAAACAAAGGAGGATATATAAAAATATATCATAACAAACATGAGTTCAAATAACCCCCGTGTTACATGTCTAGAGCAATGATTCACAAAATTCTTATACAAAATCCATTCCAATAAGTCAAATAACATCATTAAAGGGTAGCCTAACATGTTTCTAATCATGGGTCATCATTTCTGAGTAAAAATGCAACTTCTCTTCAAACCCTAACATTCAAGTATTTTTAGAAATTGAAATCAAATAACCTAACATGTTACTAATTATCACATAATCACATACAAGTTAATAATAATAAGAATTCTCCCTCTTACCTCTTGAAGATTCAACTTCTAGATTCCTTCTTCTTCTTCTTTTCCCCTTTTTCTCCTCTTCTCTTATATTATTCTCTTCTTTCTCTTCTTTTGTGTTATGACAACAATAACTATTCCTCCTTCTTAATACCCTATTCTCTTAATGGACTTAGCTTACATATCCACATCAATTCTAATAATTAGGCCCATTACTAGGTAATTACTATTCTTACCCATAAAATCCAATTATCTAAATATCACATATATTCAAATAATCCAAAAATCCACTAAATCACACAATTTAATTAATTACCTTATAATATAATAATTAATAAATAGTTTAATAAATAACTATTAAAATTTGGGATGTTGCATGCGTAGGCACTGAAGTGAATGTCCTCATGCACTATAGGTCCAAGTAAACCCGGAACGGAAGTGTCTCATGGTTCCTTCTGGGCGGCTCATATACACAAGCACGGGGTATATCCTCAGTATAACCATCAGCAAGTGACAATCCTTAAATTCGAGGGAAATGTTGTAGGATTCATCTCTGAAATAACAAAATTAAATCAGTTAGTTTGAGAATCAGAATAATTAAAAAAGGTCGCTAAAAGAAATAATTTATACTGTCATGAGTGACATGTTGTCGGTGATCTGCCTCGTATTCTACTTAATCCCCTCATCCAACTTGCTATACAAATAAACCAAGCAGGCAGCCCCCCAGTTCCACCCATTGGTCGCCTAAATATGACCAAAGTACCTAAGGAATATGATGTCAGTGTAGGTGGCACTGGTGTCCATAAATATGTGTGTGCCAACAAGATACAAGAGGTATGCTCTCATGGCATACCCCATGTGAAGGATAACCTGCCCAGGATCATCATCAGCAGTTGTAGCACGCACAAGCTCATCTCTAAAAACCTCCGCCAACCAACTATATCTCACGTGGAAACCACGTGTCTTATTAACCTCCTTTAGGGCGCTATCTAGGGTAACTCCCAACCTCTCAACCAACAAAGTAATGACCTTGTCTTTCTCCAACTTCTGATGATCCAAAAAGGCCCCTCTGATCGTCAGGTGAAACAGACACGCGACGTCATCGAGTGTGACCGTCATCTCGCTATGTGGTAGATGAAATGAAGACGTCTCATGGTGTCACCTCTCTACAAAAACGTTGATCATCCCTCAGTTGACCATGCTATATCCACAGAGGGCTAAATCTCTCAATCCTGTAACGCGTAAAAGATCATCAAATTGTGGCTCGGGAGGGGTAATAAGCCTACTGGTCTTCCTTCCATGGCTTATGACCTTCAGTGTATCGCGACCCTGCAAGAAAAAATTCATTGTTAGAATTCATAATAACATTCATAAGAAAATTCATAACTGTAATATAAATATAAATTTCATACCTCTCCATCCCATATATGTCTAGCCACATGGGTGAGATAAAGAGGTAGCGGAGATAAGTCAGAAGGTCCCCCTCCAAAGACCTGAGGACCTGGGGTGCCTCCGCTGCCTCTAGTATCTCTGGTGCCTCAGATGGCACCAGTGCCTCGGGTGCCACTGATGCTTCGGGTGGCACCGGTACCTCGGGTGTTGGGGTGTAACAACGAGTATCATCTCATATGGTTTCACCTGTGAAGCAGATGAGGATTCCGTCTCAAAAAGCCGATGTGGTGAATATGTGTGTCTGCAGTAAGATGGAGGCGACGAAGGATGGACTGGAGAATCTCGTCAGCCACGGGAAGAAGATGTAGAAGGGGTAGACTCAGAATCAGAGGAATGTGCATCCGGCATAGCCTGTTCGGATGTCGAAGAAGGATGTGTTGACTGACTCCTCTCTCTCCGCACAGAAGCATATTGTGCAACTTTCTCGTGCCTCAAACGTGACGGTCTTCTGCCATATCTCCTTTAGAAGTAAGAATTAAACGTTAGCATATGGCTTAAAAGTCGAAAAAGGGAGAAAAAATGCAGACATAAACCGGAATTATATCTCCGATTTTGTTCTTCCCCAAAACCGTAAATAAACCTCCGCTTCTTCTGCGAAAACAGAGCTACATAGCAGCCTACCCCAAAACCCTAAATGTGTTAAAAAAAACATACATTGATCATGAAATAAAGTTTAAAAATAGTGTTCTGATGACTCCTAATGATATAAACTACATAAAATAACACATTTAAAACTCTATTTCACTAATTTCAATAGAGATTACATAAACTCTAAAAATATCTTAATTCACTTACTTGATTGATTGAAGGTGGTTGTTGCTTGCTTGATTCCGTTAGATGTTATATTTATCCAATGTTTGATAACTTGTGTTGATTGTTTGAGAAAATATTTGATTTTGAGAGAAAGGGTTGAAAGAGAATTTGAGAGAGTTTGAGTGTGTTTTTGAGAATATTTGCTGTTATGGAGATGGGAAGAGTTCTTGGCGCCCTTAAGTGCGTCCAGGAACCGAAAATATGCTTACGGTTTAGAACCGTAAGTATACTTCTAATTTACACCAAACCCTTTTTTTAAAAATGCATGATATGGGGTGCGAACTGGAAGTATACTTCCGATATTTAGGGGCATTTTAAAAAATTCACGTGATGGGTAAGAAGGATATGGGGTGGAGTAAAAAAATTCACTAAAAAATTATATATGAGAAGATTTATCATATTTGTTGAGAATCAAGTGTGAGGAAGAAGTTTCACATTGGTTAGAAAAAGGAAGATTGAACACTATATAAGTGAGAGAATCCACACACCTATCACCTTAAGATTTTAGGTGGATATGTGGTGTGCCTCTCACAAAAGTGTGTCCAAAGTATGCTCCCTCCTCGGAATTATCCCCTAACAATGGTATCATGAGCCTATGGTTTCAAGATAGGGAACGACTAACTTGTATCGAAACACTTCCCGCTGGTGGTGGATTGAAGGTGTTCCGTTGGAGAGTGCCAACGGTGGTACAAGTGAATGTGAAAGAGAGTGCTTTCACATGAGGGGGCATTGTGACTCACACTTGAGGGGGAGTGTTGAGAATCAAGTGTGAGCTTTCACATGAGAGAGAGCATTGTGACTCACACTTGAGGAAGAGTGTTGAGAATAAAATGTGAGGAAGAAGTCTCACATTGGTTAGAAAAAAGAAGATTAAAAAACTATATAAGTGAGAGAACCCACACACCTATCACCTTAAAGTTTTAGGTGGATGTAGTGTGTCTCTCACATAAATGTGTCCAAAGTATGTTCCCTCCTCGAAATTATTCTCTAACAATATTTTTGTATAAAAAATTACAGTTAAAAGAAAATGCAATTTTTCTATCTAAATATTGAATTTGTGAGATTTTGCAATTCTTTTTTCTTGTAAAGATCGCAATGCTATAAAGTTTTGTATTGCATCCCTGTAAAAATAATTACAAATTGAATAATAATTTTTTTTCTTAAAATATTATGTCTGTAAGTATGAATTACTACCACAATAAATTGAGGAAATGTATTATTATTGTCTATTTCTTTATTTTATTTATTTGTGGACGTGATTCCAAGTAGATATTTGTTTTTTCTCTGCTTTTCCAATATTATGAAATTTGGTTGAAAGAGAGGTGCATCCTTGTGCTTACCACCATATGATGTAGGTCCACCTAGAGGTCGGCATGGCAAATTGGTGAAAAGAATTTGAGTTGATGTGAATATTGAGGATGGTTGATTAGCAAGAAACAATTTAGGATGGAAATAGTATCAATTGTCATTATCCAGAATAGATGGGCAGTGAACAGAAGTAAGAATTAAAAATGCCTATGCTAGCATGTCCCGATGTAGATGGTTGACTTTGATTCTCACATAAAGTTTCTTTCCTTTGTGCTTTCTTAGATTTTGGTGTAACACTATATATATAATATACTTCCATAACTATATACTATTAATTCAAGGTTGTTAACCATGAAACCGTTACTCCAAACCCAACCTTTAACCAAATTAGTTTCACTCTTTGCAATTTCACTTTTAATATTGATTTCCATACTACTCTTTACTCCATCAAAGATACCAACACTAGAAGTTGCTAGTTCTTTACAACAAACTACTCATTCTGATCCAACCAATGTTAGTCATCTTGTATTCGGAATCGCTTCAACTGGAAATTCATGGGCTAATAGGAAAAAATATGTCAAACTTTGGTGGAACAAAAAAATGAAAGGTTGTGTTTTTGTGGATAATCTTCCATCACCTGAAGAAAATAACAGTGATGATGATTCTGTTCCTCCTCTTTGTGTCTCTGAAGACACTTCAAAGTTTAGTTACACTTATAATGGTGGTTTAAGATCAGCAATCCGCGTGGCGCGTGTTGTGAAAGAGATTGTTGGATTGAATAATCATACAAATGTTAGGTGGTATGTGTTTGGTGATGATGACACTATTTTCTTTCCAGAGAATCTTGCTAAGACTCTTTCTAAATATGATCATAGCCTTTGGTACTATGTTGGTGCTTACTCTGAGAATTATGAAGGGTCTTATGTTTTTGGTTTTGGAATGGCTTTTGGTGGAGGCGGTTTTGCAATAAGTGCTTCTTTAGCAAATGTTTTGTCTAGAGTTTTTGATTCTTGTATTGAGAGATACTCTCATCTTTATGGAAGTGATGCTAGGGTGTCCTCTTGCATAAATGAACTCGGTGTTGGATTAACATATGAACCTGGTTTTCATCAGGTAATAATAATTATTTTTTTATTTATTTAATATATTTGCTTAGTGATTCCTGTAATAATAATCACTTCTATGAAATTGGATTATAGGTTGATTTAAGCGGAAATATCTTTGGAATATTGGCTGCACATCCATTAAGTCTCATGTTATCCATACATCATCTTGATCTCGTCGAACCAATCTTTCCTCAAATGACAGTTTCAAAATCAGTAGAACAATTATTTGAAGCTGCAAATGTTGATTCACAAAGGATCCTACAACAAACAGTTTGTTACGATAAACAATTTTCGCGGACGATTTCAGTATCATGGGGCTACGCTGTTCAAGTATTCCAAAACAATGAACTTCTACCAGATATTCTTAGAGTTCGAGAAACATTCAAACCATGGAGAGATTACTTGCCTTTTGCCGGAGTATATACATTTAGTACAACAAAAATTCATCCGGACCCTTGTGAAAGACCTACAATTTTCTATCTAGACAATGTATCTTCGGGTAAAGATGGTATTATTAGCAACTATACGAAATCTTTTCAAGATTGTTCTAACAATAATACATCATTGAAGAATAAGGAGGTGATTAAAGTTGTCACAAAAAAGCTAGACCTTAACATCACACAGGTAGTAATATGGTTTTTATCATTTTAGGATAATGTTTATAATTTGGTAATAATGCAAACTTCTAAGCTATACATTTGAATGCAGCTGCAAAGTCCAAGAAGACAGTGTTGTGATGTGTTGCACTCTAACTCTAGTCAACTCATGGAAATTGCAATTCGAGAGTGCGGATATGAAGAACTGATTTATATGCATTGATAGCACAAATGTATGTGTATTAAATTTGTTTCTTAGTGTACACTACACTTCAAAGGTTCAATAAATTAGATATAAATGTATTGGCAAAAATATGAAATATTTTCAACAGCTTAGTATCATAAAATTTTGATTTTAATTCATTAGTTCAAAATAAAATATTCGAGGTGACCCGCTTGAAAACAAATTTTGAACTTCGCGTAAATGCATTTCATTTGGACATACACTAAGCACAATGCATTTTAATATTTCTTTAGAAACGCAACAGTTTCTACGCAACCGTTTTTGGAAAACGCATTGCGCCCCTCCTAGAGCTAACAAAAGGTGTTTTTCAACTTTTTTATTCGAAAATCTTGAGGTATTTAAATGGGTTGAGAAATTTTTATAAACATTATGTAATTAAGAGATTGAAAAACATACATAAAAAATATGAGATATTTTTGAGAATTTGAAAGATTTTTTTCCAACTCTTTAGTAATTATAATTTGTAATGACGGTTAAATTATTGTGAATTGGAGTTTATTTTCTATAAGAGCTCAAGAGAAATTTGTTGTCCATAAGAATACTTGATGATTTAGACTTGTATTAGAGTTGAATATTGGGTGTTATAAATTTAACGGGCAGAATTGGTTATGGCTAATGAATCTAAAATATGATGATCGTATATTTTAGATGGTTCTATTGTTATTGATCCTACATTATTAGTAAGTAAAATTTTTCATAGCAAGAACAAGCTATGGAATTTGAGATGAAGGCATATTAGTTAAAGAAGAACTAATAAAGGCTTGAAGGTTGTTTTCAAGTTGGTTAATATGTTTTTTAAAAGAAAGAAGGTATAAAGAGACATAAAATTGTTGTTGGCATATTACTATGAGATGGATTGCCAAATAGTTTTGGGGTAAGGATTGTAGTAAAGCATATCACTTGGTTGAAAAATGTCCAATTTAAGATAATAGACTTGAGGACATTTATGAACTTTTGGAATAGGAAATTAGTAGACTATTCTAATTTGAAGGTCTTTCGAGATTTTTCGATTGCACATATCAAGATATATCAGCTTGATACTAAGACAAAGTTTATCTTCATTGATTATCCAAAAGGTAGAAAGGGTTACAAGTTGTGTGAAGTGGAACTTGGAGGACCAAGATTAATAATAAGCATGTATGTATACCAATGTAGTCAAAATCGAGATTTTACATAATAAGATCGGAAGGATAGAACAAAATTGTAAAATATAAAATCGTATTCAAGATCGAAAGATTTTACCTAATTATTTTTATAGAATCGTTAGTGGATATCAAGATCGTAAAAAATAAAATCATAATTAAAATCGTAAGATTCTATTAAAATAAAAATAATAATAAAAACTATCATATTACATTATATTAAATAGGCATAAACTCACATTTTAAATATAAAACCGCCTACCAAATTTCAAATCTTAAACATAAAATTAAAAGTCTCAAACTATAAAATATTATAATTTAATTTTTTTAAACTAAGAAATTCTATTATTTATATTTATATTTATATATTTATTAATATTCATATTGTTAAATTAAAGAACAATCTTACCATTATTCTAAACCTTTGTGCGTGTCTCCCAAAGCTTGAAAAATAAACATATATAAAATATTAAAATTGTAAAACAAACATAAATAAAATTTGTGGCATGATGTACTACTGAATGTTACTTGATACATTAATACATATAATATTAAATAGTAAAAAAACATAAATAACATTTGCCATGTGATATAGTAGTTGATGTATAATTTTAGGAAATTTCTTACCCTGCTTATATAAAAAAAGAGACATCTTATACAATTCTGAAATTGTCCCTCAGAAAATCAAAGATGTATTTTTAGTTCGCAACATATTTTGCACAAAATAAGTCAAATGTGATCCTACATTATTGTTTCTTTCTTCTGCTTCTGTAATATCAATAACCCCATATTTGCAGAAAAATAAACTTACACATCAACATATCAATTTAAGCAATTAAGTCATTTTTACACTTACACATCAACAACACATAACCAAAAGTTTGACAATATCAACCATTAATCATCATCCATTAATAATCATTTACACCATAAACATCAAAATGTTTCTTTATTCTTATTAGCAAGGTTAGCAAGAGGATAACTCAAGTTATCTAAAAGCCTAACATTGAGAAATAACAGGTTGCTCAATCTTTCGTATATTGCCAAACTTATGGTTACTACCAGAGCAAAACAAACTTTCACACTTCATTCATGTCTCAAATCTGCTTCCAACCTAGAAAAATAAATAAATTGTATAAAGTCTTGACTGACTTATTCTCACCCCTAATCGCCATCATATATTCATTATGTAAGAAATACAACATTTTAGTGAGTCATTTATTTCAAATAAATGAATAAAAGTAAGTAAAATGCAGAGACAAGACAACATTGCAGCCAAATTCTCTTTCACTGTTGGCGATAACAAAATTTCGCCGATCATAGTCTCCAACACTGCCTTTGAAACTTTCATATCGTGAATACAAATATGCTCAAATTCAGGTATTGACTCGTCTTTGGAGAAACTAAGCTGTGATCAATAATATGATCTAAAATATTTAATTTGAGAAACAATTTTGAGATATTGTTAAGTTTAGTGATCAAAGCCTGACCATAACAAATCCAAGTATTCACAAAATTTGTTTAGTTGTAGAATCTAAGACAAAATGGTATTTAAAGATGGCATGGTAATATCATCTACAAAATAATATTGTCTTTTATTATTCATCATAACGATCATTTGTTTTTAATTTTATTTCAATGTCAAAATTGAATTTTAGTTTTAGATTTTTAAAAGTGGAGTCTTATTTAAAACAAAACATCACACAAATATATTAATAAAATCTAATCAATAATACCAAAAGTCCATAAGTTAAAGAACATAACTAAGTCAAATCTACATTTTTAAAATTTTATTAATACAAAATCTCAAATAAATGTCACATTAAAATATATATATATATATATATATATATATATATATATATATATATATATATATATATATATATATATATATATATATATATATATATATATATATATATATATATATATATATATATATATATATACTATTTATAACGATATTGCTTAGTTAAAGCATAGGTAAAAGACTATTTAATTATTTTATTTCTTTTTCTACTAAGATATTTATTTTTGACGTGCTGAAAGTATTTAATTTGTATATGCTTTATATATATTTCTTAACCTATACTATTTATAACTATATTGGGCGATCCGTCGGAAACGCACATGACAATTTAATTATTTCAGCTATATTTTCTATTAAAATATACATTTTTGACATACCGGAATTATTTAATTTTTATATATATATATATATTTAATTATCAATATGTCGTACAAGCCTTTAGACGGCGCTTTTTTGACTTTAGGCAGCATTTTAAAACGCTGCCTAAGCCTGCGCTACTATAGGTTTAGACAGCGCTTTTGTTTCAATGCAAAAGCGCTGTCTAAAGTGGCCCTTAGACAGCGCTTTTTTTAGTCAAAAAAACTGCATATTGTTTATTTTAGGCAGCGCTTTTTTTCAAAAGCGCTGCCTAAAGTAAACAATAGGAAGCACTTTTGAAAAAAAAGTGCTGCCTAAAGTCAACGATTTTTTTTTATATATTTGACTTATTTTCCCATAAACTTGTAATTCCATAAACCTGTAATTCCATTACAATATAATATTACCATTATTGGCCTTTAATTTATTTCAACAAACAAGCATTTATAAACATAGACATTATAATCAAAAATATATACACCATTATAAACAAACAATCCAAAATATATACATCATTAATCAAAATAATCCAAAATATATACACCATTAATAAAAAATATATACACCAAAATATATACACCATTAATAAAAATTATTAACTTCACTCAGAAACTTACACAAAAAATTTTCTCCTTTCTAGATAGAGTATAAGCAGCAAGTGGTAAATATGTCCGTCTTCCTTTATTCACGGGTCCTAATTCAGTTCTTATTCTCATCTCTATGATGTCCTCCCTTGCTTTAGGGCCATCCTTAGACTTTCCTTTTATATTGAGTAATGTACCAATAACACTTTCAAATACATTTTTTTCAATATGCATAACATCAAGAAAATGTCTTACGTACAAAGATTTCCAATATGGCAATTAAAAAAAAATCGACCTCTTCTTCCACGCACCTGTGACAACTTTATGTGCAAAAGGCTTGCCAAACTAAATACTCACATCTTTCACCTTTTCAAAAATTTGATCACCTGTCAATTCAGGTGGAGCTCTACGTTGCTCGGTATCTCCATTGAACGCTTTTCTCCATCCACGATATTGATGTTTAGAATTTAAGAATCTACGATGACCGAGAAAGACATTCTTCTGACAAAATCTCAATCGCGTCGTATCAGTTCCATCTTCACGGACAGGACACCCTTTTTCACCTATAATGCTATACTCGGATAGATTTCTGTATGCTAGAAAATCGTTAATTATGCCAAATAACATCGCCCTCAAATTAAAACTTTCTTTCCTATATCCATCATAAACCTCCACACCGTTCTCCCACAAAATCTTCATATCTTCGATTAAAGGTTTAAAGTATACGTCTATGTCATTCCATGGTTGTTTAGACCCATAAATTAACATAAATAACATCATGTACTTATGCTTCATGCATAGCCATTGAGGTAGGTTATAAATCATAAGAATCATAGGTCATGTAGAATGTGAGATACTTTGAAGACCATGTGGGTTCATTCCATCCGTAGATAACGCCAAGCGAAGGTTTCTTGTTTCTCCTCCAAAATCAGGATAATCATTATCAATTTTCTTCCACTGTGGTGCATCTGCTGGATGTCAAAACTTTTCATCGATAATTCTTTCATCTGCATGCCAAGTCAAGTGTTTTGCATCGGTTTCACTATGAAACATGCGTCTAAATCTCGGAATAATAGGAAAATACCATAAGATTTTTGTTGGAGATAATTTTTTCTTATATCGAGATAAACCGCACTTAGGGCACTCATTCAATGATGCATATTCGTTTCGAAACAAAATGCAATCATTTAGACATGCATGTATCTTATCATAGCTCATGCCAATATAGCACAATATTTTTTTGGCCTCGTAGTTTCGATTAGGAAGAACATTATCCTCAGGAAGCATATCTCTCAAAAGGGCTAATAACTTTGTAAAACTTTTATTCGACCATCAATTGCACGCCTTTAAGTTATACAACTTTAACACCGCAGACAGTCTTGTGAATTTGGTTCAATCTTTATACAACGGTTTCTTTGCATCGCTTACCAACCTCTCAAATATTTTGGGACAATCCTGAAGATCTTCTTCAAGTGTTTCTGCAATCTCTTCTACTTGATCAAATCGTATGTATCCGTGACATTTTCATATGAAGCATAGGTCGCATTACTTTTCACCCCCGGTTCAACATTCTCGTTGCTTTTCTCACTATGAAATATCCAACACGTATAAATTCGATTAATTCCACGCATCAATAAATGCGATTTCAATCCATCTGCGTCAACCTTACCCACATAACAACAACCCAAGCAAGGGCATTTCATTCTAATAGGGTCTTCAGTGTGTTCAACAACAAACTTAACGAACTCTATTACCCCATTCTCGCACTCTTTTGACAATCGATTGGCTGACATCCATATTTTATCCATGGTTTTACTACTAAGTAATCTAAACAAAAACACTAATTAGGGCACAAAATGGTATAATGCGTTTCTGTCAAAACACAAAGTATACACAGAATGGATCCCGAGCAAGAAAACACAAATATATTCACGCAATTTCAAACAAATTAATCACAATACCAGTAATTTGAGGAAGAAATTTACCTCGGATTTAGCGAACAGCAACGTCGAGAAGTTGAAACGAGAAGGTCGAACTCACAGAAACACATGGAATGAGCGTTGTACATATAAAACAACATCCGAGATAAGTCATAACATATAAAACAACATATGGGATAAGTCATAACCTCTAAAAAAAATATCCGAGCAGCCACTTATCTTACATGAGAGATCTTAATAATTTCGACTAAAAAAATTTAAACCAAATGAAAACCGAAACAAAATGTCACGATTCTGAATTGACTTAGAACGTGCAAAAAACAAACCAACAAAGACATCTATTCATTATTTTCATAAAATTCTACACACACCAAACCGAATTCTTAAAAGTAAAATTCTTTTCTTCATAGTGGTCATAAAAATCCTTATCAAACCAAGATTCATATCCTGATTCAAAAGAATAATTTTCAAAATTGTGAATCAAATCTTAGCATGAATTTAAGATACATTAATAATCAAAATATAACATTCTTACACAAAAAAAACCCTATAAGCTAATAAGAAGCAACAACAAAAATCGGTATCATGAGTGTATCAGTATAAGTGTTAGTGTCTTCAAAGTTTGTAACCCAATTCATGAAAGATGATAAAGTTCACAACTCTCCATTATATAATAAAAACCAAATACAAAATACAAAAGGGTATATAGATTATAGAGTGTATCTTATGTTACCTCCAAGAGCAATATAAGGAATACGATGTTGGCCTTTCGGTCCTTACTTTCGGCTACAAAAGGTAAACATCACGGTTCATAACTCATTTATGTAATCTACTATTGAATAAAAGACTCATGATACTACCTTATTAGAGCCTAGTTTGCTTCATGAGTAAATGAATAAATTATTGTTAGTCTACAAAACAAATTGAAAATTGCAAGAGCCAATTTTTACACGACTGTTAGTTAATACATCAAATTTAACAAACCGAGACGAGTAGAAACAAAGGATGTAATCAGCAATTTTCAACAGAAGACTCAAAGGCTCAAAAGTTCCTACCTATCATTAGAAATCTATTACACAAACTTGGCATAAAAATAAAGTAAAAATTCTAATTTTCTCTTTGGCAAGGGTTGCATAACCTCATTATTATGGGAATCTAGTACTCTTTCGTGCACACAATAGTACATTTAATTACATATATATTGAGCAGAATGAAAACAAATCAAACAAAGTTATGATACATATAAGGGCCTCAAAAGAAGCAAAGACCCAAAACTGCAGCTCAAACACCGAACTAATGAGACGTGCAGAAAATGATTCTACTCAGATGATGATTAGCTTTCCATATAACTTTCAACTTTAAACAAATCTAGGCCAAATCATATCCAAAGGTAAAAAACACTATGAAGGATATGACCACAGACAAGAAGGTTAATGAACACGGAAAATGAATCAAGTAGTAAAAGTGGTGAAACTGCACAATCTGAATTGACTTAGAACTTGCAAAAAACAAACCATTTTTGACAGCAAATGAGAGAAAATTCATCACTAACATTAACATCACAATTTGCATTTACTTTTATCCGCAATCTTGACACAAGCAGCATCACCAATTCAAAACTTTATTTAAACATTCTCAATTTAAATCCGTATCAATTTTTTTGGACATATAAAACCCGATATCGACGTCGAATGCAAACATAACTATTTCTGCTGAAATTCAACCACACAACAGCATAATAATTTCCAAAAGAAAAACACACAGCGTTACAAATTATATCAACACTATTTCCAGAGGACATTATCACGACAACATTTCTCAGTGTTACAAACATTCAACAAGAGATATGGAATTGGAAATTACCTGATACGACGACGAAGTGCAGAAGCTGAAGTAGCAGTATAGAAGCGGAAATAGTAGTATATTGATGCACTAACAGAAGCTGGAGTAGAAAGCAAGTGAGTTGCAGAAGTATTGTGTTGATACGTGAATGTTGTTTTTGGCTGAACAAATCAAATGATAATATAAGGCGATTTACGGAGACTGGCTGTATGGCGCAGAGTAAGGGTTGTGTAGCAGGTTGTTGGTCAGTTGAATGGATAAGAAAGGCAGAGGTGAAGCGGAACGATGATGGTGAAGAGGGGATATGGGCGAAGGGTTGAGGATTATCGGAGATTGGTGAAATAAAGATGATGAATAGTGATGAAAGAGAAGTTTAGACGAATATGGAATGATTTAGAGGGTGATTGTATGAAGGGAGTTAATGGAGGTTGAAGAATAAGAAGTAGCAGAACATGAGCAGAGAGCGTAAAGGGTTTTGGAAAAAAATGAAAAAATAGGGTTTATGTTTTATTTTTTTTAAAAAAAGACCTTAGGCAACGCTTTTACAAAAAGCGTTGTCTAAGGGGGCCCTCTAGCAGTGCGTTTTTAATAACCTTTAAACAACGCTTTAGAAAAGCGCTTCCTAAGGGGGTCCTTTAGCAGCGCTTTCTCAAAGCGCTGTCAAAAGTGCACCTTAGGCAACGCTTTTTAAAAGGGCAGTCTAAAGGTAACCCTTAGGCAACACTTTTGTTGAAGTTTCTACAAACTTTTCTGTGTTTTTTTTAAACCTTTAGGCAGCGCTTTCTGGAAAAAGTGCTGCCTAAAATGCGTTGTCTATTTTTCTTTTCGGTGTAGTGTATCATTATATTATATTCATTTACTATTTATAGCAATATTGCGCTACCCGTGCAGACACACATGTCTCTTACTAATTTTTAATTAAAATATCTCTCTTCCCCTCCCCTCCTCTCTTTTATACCAAAATATCTAAAATTGAAAAACAAAACCTCATATGGAGTAGAATTGAACAGAACGAAATAGAATGAAGTGGCACGAACTGAAATGGAATAATCATGTCATTTCATTGTTTGGGCATGTCATTTCATTGTTTGGGTATGTCATGATAAAATAAAGTATTTTTGTCATTTCACAAAAATCAGATGGTATAAAAAAATAATTCAAAGTGATTGAATGAAATGGAATGCATTTCATCAGGTATCAGTTCATCCCAATCCTTTTTAATCAATCCAAACAATAATGAAACATAACATTTATTTCACTACATTTCACTCCATTTTATTTTATTCCATCAATCCAAACATATCAGTAGTGGAGAGAATGGGGTGAACGAATGATAAAATTTCACCTCAAAACAATTTTTTAATTACAATTATATAAAATAACTTGATAAAAAATGGCATATAAAAAGAAACAATTAATCAATAATAATTCATTATTAAAATAAAAATATGGCTTAATTGCAACTTTGATCTCCTTGTTTAACACTTTTCTTGATTTTGGTTCCCCCAATTTTAAAAACCATTATTTTAGTTTTTTTTTTTTAATTTTCATGTGAATTATGACTCCCTTTCAAATTTGGGTGCATTGACATGACATTATTTTTGATGATGTGTCACATGATTTGTCAATTCCATATTGACCATTTCCCTTTCTATGTCATATAGTAATTAATAATAATTGTTTTATTTTATTAAATTTTATATTACTTCATTAAAATTAATAACCACTTTGCAAAAATCAAAGAGAACCCACGTGAGAAAAAAAATCCAAAAGAAGAAAAAATTTGCAAAAAGTTGACAATAACATAACATATCAATCAATCAAGAACACACCTAATCAGTACTGTCAACAATCTCAATTAACCTACTTCACAAACTTTTCTAAACTTTTCTAAAGTATCATTCTCATTTATTTTCTAATGAAGTAAATAGGACAATATTTTCAATCATAAAAAAATAACAATAACCTATTTCTGAAAAATTGCTTCAACCAAAACAAATAAAATGTGAACAACAATAAAACTCAAGTCAGCAAACTAATTTTATTTCAAGTTTTTATAAATCTCATAGAATAAAAGGAACATCCTAAAACTAGATTACTTCTCCAAAAATCCAGAACTATCGTGAATAAATGATGTAAATAATCTATCAAAATTGGACTTCCATCAATTCAACAACAAATATCAACAAACAGATTAAATAAACCATTTTTTTATGTGGCTATTATTGTTCATACTTTGTTGGAGTTCTTGTTGTATTACTTCTAGTGATTCTTAGTTTTTCCTCTGCATAAACGGTCGTGGCCGTCTTCGAAGCTACCACCGGGCGGTGATTCAACAAATATTAGATTCTCATGCTAAGAAGATTACCTTAACAAGTTTGAAGAATTGAAAAATACAACGAAAATTTTCAACGAATAGAACAAAATTATGGTTCTTGGAGATGAAGAATGAAAATCCCAAAAGAGGGTTACTCTTTTTTCTAGAGATAAAGAATGGAGATCTCAAAATGGTTTTTTTTTCTTGAGATGAAAAATGAAGCTTGCATTTCATTCTATTTATTTTAATTTTAATAAGTTAATTCGAAAGTTATTAATTTTAATAAAACAATATAAATTTAATAAAGTAAAATAATAATAATTAATTATATGACATGGTAAGAGAATGGTCAATGTGAAATTAAAAAAACATCAATATGTGTGTTACGTCATCAAAAACTGTGTTATGTCATACAAAAACACGTCTAAATTTAAAAGGGTTAAACTTCACCTCAAAATTTAAAAAAGGACTAAAATGATATTCATTATTTTTATTTTTATTCATTCTATTATTTCTCTTCTAAAACACTAATCTAATATCGAGATAATAATTTTTAAAGTGGAAGGGTCAAAATCTAAAAGAATATTCAACAGGTGACCAAAGGTTGTAAAAATATATAACATTTTTTTGGTTATTTTTTATTTATAATAATAATAATAATAATAATAAAGATTTAATTGAAATAGTGAATTATCATGTGCTGATTGTGTAAAATATTTTTTTACGAGAACATAACAATTAATCTATCTAATAATAATAATAATAAAAAAGTAAATTAAAAAAGAAAATTAAAATATATATATTTTTTGTTGTTCTCTGCAGAAATAAGCCCTAATCTTATTCTGGGCTTGGCGGCACCATCCTATAACAACTCAACAAACCCTACTCTCATTTCCGAGCCATTCTCTGTATCTGCAATGGCGAAGAAGAAAGAGAGAAACGTCAACGTCTCAGGAAAACCAAAGCACTCTCTCGACGCCAACCGGAGCAATGACTCGAAGACTGAGTCGCGGTCCGCCGCCACAGTCCGCCGTCTCAAGATGTACAAAACCAGACCCGTTCGTAACAGTGGAGGCAAAATCCTCAGGCAAGAGTATCAATCCAAAGACCTTCCAAGCACTCGAATCAAACCCGATCGTCAATGGTTTGGTATGTTCAATTTCACTTGAAATGAATTCAATCGGTTAATTAAATTAATCGTTAAATTCTAACTACGATTTGTGATTTTCAGGGAATACTCGTGTTGTGAATCAGAAAGAGCTTGAGTTTTTCAGAGATGAAATGGCGAAGCATAGTTCGAGTAATTATAATGTTATTCTCAAGGGGAAGAATTTGCCTATGTCGCTTCTTAATGATCACCAGAAGGTTTGTTTGTTTCTTCTGATGCTCAATTGTTTGTTGCAATGGTTTTGATTTTGTGCTGAAATTTGAAATAAGTAAGTATGTTTACTTGCTTATGAATTTATGAATTTTGAATGCAGCAATCAAGAGTTCACCTTCTTGATAGAGAGCCTTTTTCGGATGCATTTGGGCCTAAGACTAAAAGAAAACGTCCAAGCCTTTTGGCTACTGACTATGAGTCTTTAGCTAAGAAAGCCGATGGTTCTCAAGGTAGAAACCATGATTTCTCTCTGAATTGGGTTGTTGTTTAGTTATGTTTAT
Organism: Vicia sativa; assembly: GCA_021764765.1. Lineage (NCBI taxonomy): Eukaryota > Viridiplantae > Streptophyta > Magnoliopsida > Fabales > Fabaceae > Vicia > Vicia sativa. Next base: position 155,876,398 of record CM038792.1, read on the forward strand.
TGGGTTGTTGTTTAGTTATGTTTATTGGGTTGTTGTTTAGTTATGTTTATTTGTACTTTTGCTTTTTCAAGGAAAAACATGTTTTTACACTTACGGAAATTTAGAAGAAAAGATGTGTTATTTTTTCACAAAGTTATTTTTTAGCTTAAGTATTCATATTGTAATTTGATTACTTGGTTTTCATACAGTGATTTGTTTTTTAAGCGGGAATATTTGTTTATATCATACCTGTTGTTGATTTTTTTCTACATTACTTTTTTCTGCAGATGCTTTTGAAGAGAAGTATGATGCATCTGCAGAAGCTAGTGAAGCAGATGGATTTAGAGATTTAGTGCGGCATAACATGTTTGATAAAGGTCAAAGTAAACGTATATGGGGTGAACTCTACAAAGTGTTAGATTCTTCAGATGTTGTTGTCCAGGTAGTGTTTCATGTTGCTATGATTCTGGTAGACTGCTTATGTACATATATGATGACTGATTATGTCTTGTCAAGCATATTTGTGTGTTTCAATTCTATTAATATTATTTTGAGTGAAGAGGTTAAAAAATTATGCTTTATGATGTGCATTTCTGTTTCAAATTTGCACTCCACCTTGTTCTGCCAATGTGAAAACATTTGTGCAGTTCTGTTTCAAATATGCAAGCCGCTGTGCTCTGCCAATGCGAAAATGTTATCTGAATTTTAGTAACATTATTCATAGTAAAGTAAGGGATAATAGATAGAAACTTGCTACTAGTTTTTTGTTATACTTTTAAGTTCTAAACCAATTTTCTTTATAGGATTGTTTCATGATTTTTAAGTTGATGTATTTATGACAAGTCAAATTTCTGACCTTGAGATTCCCAACTTTCATGTTTTTTTTAAGTTGATGTGTCCATGGCACGTCAAATTTCTGACCTTTAGATTCCCAACGAACTTTCGTCTTCATTCTTTGTAAATATTTTATTTATAATGATACAGGTTATAGATGCAAGGGATCCACAAGGCACTAGATGTTACCATTTAGAGAAGCATTTGAAAGAAAATTGCAAGCACAAACACTTGGTGCTTTTATTGAACAAGGTTACAATTTTTTTTTGCTTTTGTTTTAAATGTTGCTAAATGCCATAACTTTGTATCATAATTCCATCATAAATCATTTCAAATCCCCATTTTTTTTCAGTGTGATCTAATTCCTGCCTGGGCAACAAAAGGATGGCTTAGAACTTTGTCAAAAGAATATCCAACTCTAGCGTTCCATGCAAGCATTAACAAGTCCTTTGGAAAGGTATATTTATGACTAAATTTTATTTGATTTTTGCCAATTTCCTGCAATGTGTTAATTCATCAGTAAAAAAAGACTAGTGAAGTTGGAGATTATATGTTTCCTCAGTAATTTGTTATCTTTTAGCCTCAACATATCTTTCTTTCCTATCCTTTAACTCATGTATCCTCAGCTACTTGCTATTTTTTCATTGGTCTTTATCATGTGTAGGGTTCACTTCTATCGGTTCTGAGACAATTTGCAAGATTGAAAAGCGATAAGCAAGCAATATCTGTTGGTTTCGTTGGATATCCAAATGTTGGGAAGTCATCGGTGATCAATACATTGCGTACAAAGAATGTAATCCTTCTTTCTCGTTATGCGTTTCTTATTTCCTGCTTAAGCTCTTCTTAGTGAGAAGATTAATTGAAGCATAGATAGAAGTATACAAGTAAATTTTCAACTTTGGAATGATAAGCATTTTAGCTCTCTGATTGACATGTGGCCACTTAATATGTCACAGGTTTGCAAGGTTGCTCCAATTCCAGGGGAAACCAAAGTCTGGCAGTATATAACCCTTACAAAGAGGATCTTTTTGATTGATTGTCCTGGTGTTGTCTACCACAACAAGGACACTGAAACAGATGTTGTGCTGAAGGGCGTGGTAGGTTTTCTCGTATTTATTTTCACTTTGGTTGCGTAATACTTTACCAAAGAATGTTTTAATTAGTCTTTAAATTTTGCCAATGTTAATTGAAAGAGCAGAGTGACTTTGTTTGATTCATATAGGTCACACTTTCTATAGGGGAAAGGGTTTTTAGTACATTTCTTTTAATCTTCCAAAGACTATAAAAAGAATGTGTATCTGAAGTATACTTGAAGGAAGGAAATCTTTTCTCCCTTTCCACAACCACTGCATTTGTTTTGAAAGAAAGTTAAACAATCATGCCATGCTTTTCCTTTATTATTTAGATATATGTTTTATATTAATCCACTTGGTATAACCCTGTTTAGATATATTATTTACACCCCTTGAAATATATTGTGATTAATATTGCTTCTCCTTATGTCTATTATTGATTTAATGTTGTGTTGAGTAATATCATAATTGTCAGCACATACTTGTTTGGTTGCCCAATGAATAATTTATACTCATGCTTAAAACAATAGAAGCTCCTGTGTAATTCAGTCTGCACGCGATAGAGCTTTATACCCTGTTAGCCTTTCTAGAGTTTATATGTGGAATGAGACTTTTAAGAAATATTAGGGGTCCTGACAACATGTCTGTTAGATGTTTTATTGTTATTTATAATAATCTGGCTGTCCTTGACGGAACATTATGGCGAAAGTTGATCCATGTTGCCGGCCCCACAAGCGGGATACGGCTTAGTTCTTATAATAATCTGGCTGAATACTTGATTTATTTCCAGGTACGTGTAACAAACTTGAAAGATGCTGCTGACCATATAGGTGAGGTTTTGAAACGTGTGAAGAAGGAGCACTTGACAAGAGCTTATAAAATAAAAGAGTGGTATGGTTCGTTGTCTCCTAACTTGGTGAATGGTAGATATTCATTAAGTGTGTCCGCCTTTGGTATACCTGTGTTTGCTGTGGACAGCCAACTTTTTGAAAGTTTGTTTGTTTTTTGATAGCTTGTTGTAAGATTATGTTTTGCCCTGCCTGTAGTCTTAGCATTCTCTGAGGAATTATTAACAACCAGGTGGTGGTGGCATGGTTTTTCTTGATGCGACCACTACATGCCATTTTATATTCACCTTGATTTGCTCATCTGTGTTTTATTATAGCTTGTCAGCTTGTATACAAAAAATAGGTATCTGATAATTTCTATCACCTGTCTTCAGGGTTGATGAAAATGACTTCCTACTTCAGCTTTGCAAATCATCTGGCAAACTCCTTAAGGTATTCTATCTTAATTGATCTAAATTCTTAGTTTGTATTAAAAATTATTTTGTCGGGGTCTTGGGGAGGCTGATCATCACCTCTAGTAATACACTCTTAAGCTCTTCTTAATTTGACCTTCAACTAGATATGCCCTCTGTCATGGAACTTTAGTAACATTTCATCTTTTGATCCTGCCTGCATTATAGAATAAAAATTACTAGTTTTCCTCTTTATGCGTAAACATGTTAAACCGGTTCGTTTATTTATTCATCCAATTTGTTTTTCTTCAAGTATTTTTTTTCTTCGGTAAGAAGCAATGATAGATTTTGGTGTGACTACTCTGTCTTTCCTAGGGTGGTGAACCTGACCTGATGACTGCAGCGAAGATGATACTTCATGATTGGCAGAGGGGTAAAATTCCCTTTTTTGTTCCTCCTCCTAGGCTGAATGACGTGTCTGAGGCAGAGGAGCCTAATGTTAATGGCATTGATGTTGACGAGACAGTTGACCCTAACCAGGCATCTGCTGCCTTTAAAGCTATTGCAAGTGTTCTTTCATCTCAGCAGCAAAGAAATGTACCGGTTCAAGGGGATTTATATAATGAGAATGAGATGAAGGGAGAAGAAACTGATGACCAAACTCAATACACAGCTGATGATACAGATGAAGATAGTGACTCATCTGATGAGAAGGATCCATCCACTGAGGTTCCATCAGAGCAGCTTGTTTCTGATGAGACAGTACCACCAAGTGAATCGTGAGTTTTGGTTGCAGGTTTTGAGAAATCTCTACTGGTAACATAAATGAAGTTTCAGTGATGTTTATCAACTGATCTTTGGATGCAGAGTAGAGATTTTGATTTCTTGAGCATAGTTTTAGTGATATAGTTTTTCCCAATGATGTGAAATTTGTGGTATTTACTATTCTAAGTTATTTTCTATCCATATTATGAGACCTAACAGAAATTTGAATTTACAACTTCTATAGCAATATATGCTTGTTTTGAACCTAAAATTGTAAGCTAAATAGTTTTCCTAAGGACCCTAATTTTTAGTGCATGGACTTTGGATGGTGTAAATTTATTTTAAGGTTGGCGTTTGATTTTTTAGAAGACTAAAAAATGTTATACGTTATATTGAAATACTCCGTTTGATGCTAAATTTGTGGTATGTTTGGATCACAAGACAAATTGAAAGGAAAGAAAGTATAAGAAAAGAAAGAGAGTGGAAAGTACAATGATCATTTAGTTGTTTGGTATAAGAGAGTGAAAGGAAAGAAAACTAAAAAATGAGAAAAAATTAATAGATATATTTACACAATGACAAATATAACCTTAATATTTTTGTTTGTTTTTTGTTAAATTATTTATTAATAAAATTTTACATTAATCTTTTTATATGCTATTTACACAAATTTGACGATTTAATAGCATATATACATGTATATATAAAAAATCTGGAACGCATAATTTAATTTAATTTTTTACATTTGAAATAGATTCCAATTCATAAACCGTATCTTGTGTAATATCTTGTTTATTACCTTCTTGAAAGTTTAATATGACAGAACAGTATAATAATTTTTTTTAATTTTAAATAAAGCTTTAATTTATTAATTTATTTTGTTTTATTATTGTTTGGCATCTTTAATAAATAATATGATTTTAAATTAATCAATAATATTTGTTTTCTATTTTAAAATAACTAAAATGAAAATAAATTAATGTGAATGACAAAAAAAAATAATTCTTAAACATTTCAATTGTAACGTTACTTCACAAAAAAATTACAGTGTCGCCGTACATCAAATAATGTTAAAAGTGATGGTTCTCTTCGGTTAATTTTTTTTAATATTTTAGTCTCTAAAAAAAAATTAATTATTAGGTCCTACAATATCATATTTCATATTTTTTGAGATTTCTATGACAAAATAGTTTAGAATTAAGATATATAATTTAGAATTAAAATTCTATGATCCAAAATATATACTTTAGAATTAAAATTTACGATATACAATTTTTAAATAAATATTTATAAATAAAATTAACTAAAATAATAAAAAAATGTTTAATGATTATATAAAAATTTTTAAAAAATAAAATAGTAAACTTTAAATACTTTTAATGACATGATATTAATTAAAAAAATGACACTTCATAATTTCAATATCACATATGCAATTAGACTATTTTGTCATGGGAGACCATAAAAAAATATAAAATATGATATTGGAGAACGGTTTTTGGTGTGGGTTCTAGCTGTTTTTCGGTTGCTCCAAATAAATGAAATTCAATCTATCAATCATCTTTCCCCTCCATTGACTCTCCTTTATCTATCTATTGAAACAAACACAGTGTTAGAGAAGAGTTTTACTATCACGGATGGACATTGTAAAGATGTACTAATTGATTTGTCTTTCTCATAAAGAATGAGTTTTTTTTTAACCCATACTCCGACATTTAATCTCACCCTCCATTGGTAGTGAGATGAAAAAGATAAGAGAGAAATATGTGAGGAAAAAATAGAGTAGATTTTAATGTATTGTTTGTTATAAGAGAAATGTGAAAGAAATAGAAGAGAAAGAAGTGTGAATTTTTTAATGCAAATAACCATGTTTTAGATACTACTTAAGTGTAGTCGCCATCTGTGATGACTCGTGCACTAAGCATTTACACTTAGACGTCATCCCACATGACACCTCCTCTTGCTTCAAGCCATGTCAAATGGCGCCTTCACTTGTTTCTTCGGAGTAGGAGCCATCTCCTTCATTCTTCACACTTTCTCACATTCTCTTCTCATTTTCTCTCTTTTTTTGTGTCATGACATCACCATACATTTATACCAGAGATGAATACGTTATTTTCCTAGTCATCAAACCTCTGATGAAAATGAAATTTTGGCACATGTTTACCATGGTCAAACTAAAGAAAGAGTTGATGCGATGGTTAGAGGGAGAAATCAAAATTGACGAAGAAATTAGAAGGATCCAGAGAAGAAGAACGATCATGAACTTCACAACTGGACAACCTCGAAGTTGGTTAGAGGAAGTCAAAACAGACATAGACGTTATCACGATGATGTATGGATCCGATGAAATTGTTTTGACGGTTGTAATAACTTAGATATTTGATTGTGTTGTTGATGTTATATTTTCATGTTGTTTATGTTGTTGCTTCCCTTGTGATGTGTTTTATTTGTTGTGTGCGTATTAGTGGCTTTAAGAAATGCTAACAATGAAAAAAAATTATCGATAAGATAATAAAAAGTGCATATAATTTGCATACAATTTTCACATTGTCGAGCTTGTAGCACGTGTGAGACAATTTTTCTGATTGTGTTCGACTTGAAGACATAAACCACACTTTCATTTTAGTTTGTCAGGTCGTCCATTTCAGTTGTGATCCACCCAAAAGTCATAGTTGTTTATCATGTGGAACCTTTTTATTGCTTGCACACAATCTTCTTTTGAATGAAATCTGTCTTTCACTTTTAAATATTCATCTGACTACACATGAGGGTTATAGAAAATATTAGATGATGGGTCATCTGTGCCAATGTTGAGGGTACTCATGTACGGAGGTGGTGTGTATATTTCATGTGGAGGCAGTTCACGTTCTTCATCGGCCTCTGAATTTTTGTTCACCATGTTGTCAAACTCCATATCTTCACCGTCCTCCTCTTCGTCAACAAGCTCCATCTCAACTTGTTCCTCCTCCATGGGATCAACCATTTATGTATTCTGGAACACAACGTACAACTCAATCGAGTCGTACCCAGAATATTCATGATTAGAAAACATATTGTGCAAGTCTTCATCATCTTCAACAGGTACCTTGTAAAATGTTACTTGGTTTTCACTAGTAAAAATAGGATATTGGTAGAATATGTGTGACGTTGGACCTCGCTGAGGTTTGGTCTTGAGTCTTTGTTTGAAATACGAAAAATTCGCTTTGATATTTAGACAAAATTGGATATTTTCGGTGTTTTTGAATAAAAAACATGAGATCTCACTATTGTACGTCTCACCATTGAAATGTGCATTGATAACATATTGTGGTACAAATGACATTTTATCTGGGTTTGAGTGTTTGAAATGTTTGATTGTATGAGAATATTTATTGTATGCGATATATATAGAGGTAGTAGTTGATTGTATGAGAATGAATGAGACAAAGTTCAAATTTCAAAAAATACACTTAAGAGCCAAGTGAGATGACGCCTATGTAAAAATTAATAAGGAGGCGCCATCTTAAATGGATTATAGCAGGTCTAGTTCCACCTACTCTACATGTTGCCACCCCTGCCACCTAGCCTGCCACCATAGCCTACCACCTAGCCTAGGTTAAGCCATCTTGAACAGCGCCTATGTACAAATTAAGAAGGAGGTGCCATTTCACATGGCTCCTAGGTGACACGTGTTCTGCATGCAACCATGACCCCAACCAACTCATTAACTTAGTTGTTGTCGGATTCACCTATAAATATGGTGCCTCAGATGATTGTTTTACATCACTAATCTTCACTCTCTCATATACAAATCTCACATAATCAGATAAAATTTCAATCATGGTTCTTCTGACTGTGGGAGATTCTCACAGAGGAACAAGAGCAAACATTGCCACGTTTGTAAGTTTTATCTTTTATAATTTTATTCAAATATTCTTTGATTAATATGTTATTATTTTTTATACTCTCTTATACAATTTATTTTTCATATTTTATTTAGGACACAAAAATTTATATGCCACTCACACAACTACGTTGCTACCGATCCATTTATCATTCCATACCTTGAACTTGTCGGTTTGGGGATGTTATAAAAATCTTCAACTGCACGATAGATACAACGTTTATTCTTGCATTGTGCGAAAGGTGGAGACCCAAGAGACACACCTTTCATCTTCCCATAGATGAATGTACCGTCACACTAGAGGACGTTTGACGGGTCTACCGATTAATGGTAAGGAGGTTAATGGGCCGGTTCAACAATTCAATTCTCTATGCGAGGAGATGTTAGGTAGAGATATGGTGGAAGATACTAGTAAAAGAGGCCAATGTATTTATTTAATCACACTTAGAGCACATTATGATTCTCTTGATTTGAACGAAAATTCCATCGAGGAACAACATATAATTAAGACACGAAATTATATTATAATATTGTTTCGGAGCCTATTATTCCCCGAAAGTACATGAAATAGCGTGAATTTTATGTACTTAAGTTTGCTTGGCGACATTGATAGAATAGGAAAATATAGTTGGGGTTATGCAGTTTTAGCCCATCTATACAGTTCCTTTTGTAAGAATGCTATGAAAGACACAATTACTTCTTATGGTTGCGCTTTCTTGCTACAAGCATGGGGTTGGTGGAGAATGCAATCCCTTAACCCCGTCAACTACTAACCGTTCATTTTCCCATACGCAACAAAGTAAGTACATAGCTTATATGTTTAATTATTATGTCTTTGATATATATACAAACTTAATTTATTATATGTTCATTCATTTAGGTATTGTGTAAAGGGATGGATTACGGAAAGAATCCAAGATCCAATGTTGTCCTTTATCCTAATCTATTAGACTACCTTGGCTCGACTGATGTACGTAATTCCTCTTAACTCCAACTACTTTTAATGTATATTATTTTAAAATTTATCATTAATCTGCTTATTATTTATCAACAGTTTATATGGAGACCATACTTGAGTTTGGATCACGAACCCAACCCAGAGGATGCACATGTTTGGACTGCAAAGACTGCTAATATACGGTTTAAAATTATGGAAATGCACCACAACGACCGTGTGGAGATGCAATTCGGTATGCATCAAGACATACCATGCGATCTGATATGTTTGCGTCCTTGGCATCTCAGAAGGGTCGATGCCCAATGGGGATATAAAAACTGGAAAGATTTTTCTAGGGATTTTTGTACGGTGTGGAAAAGGCATCGGGAACGTGTTTTACAATTTCCTGTTTTCTAAGATTACGAAATTATGCGACACTCTCATTAATACATTGATTGGTACAGATCCGTAACGAACCCAGAAATGCATGTCTCTTACCCCCGCTATTTGGTCGACCCACGCACCTAGTAGGGCCAACCCTCAAATCCACTACCAACAACACTACCAACAACAACCCCAACAACACTACCAATAACAATCCAAACACCTATTAACCTCCCGCCAAACAACACAAAGATACAGAACCACCAACACTCAATCCCAACCCCAATCTCGACCTCAATACCAATACACCCAAATGACCGACACACAATTCCAATACTCCCACATGCCCAACACTCAAATACAATACTCCGAACAAAGACTATATGTCCAACGCCCCTTTATGGGCCTATCATCGTCTCACCTTAGCCCAGACATTAGCATACCCGATGAATATTCCCCAACCAACCCACATACCATCAACCATCATCGTACCAAACCCCCAACAATCATATGGGTACCAATCTCCACACTGATAACATGAAAATGTATCGATTATTTAGACCAATTTATATGATTTTTATCCGCATTTTAATAAATTAAATTACTCTTTATTCGTATTATGCCGGTATTTTTTATGTTTTCAAGTTTTTTACCAATTATAAGGAAAGTGTGAATAAATTGGGGAAAAGACGGATAAATCATACCCAAAGTTCACAAAATAGTAGCATTTATTGAAGTATGTGGTGAATAGCAAGAAATGGGGGTGTGAAAGGTGAAAACAAATAAATGAATTAAGGAAGCAGGCCCAACCCACTTCCAACGCGCTCTTCATCACCAAGCCCAAGGGTGTAATGAACGTTACACCCCTCCAAGTCAAACCCTAGAGACCGTCACGAGTCAAGGGAGCGAACATTCCTCACTAGTCCAACGCGTAACGACCGTTACGCCTCACTAGCAGCTCCGTAGCAATCGCTACGGAGGAGAATCTTGTGGCGAAAATATCTCAACCAACCCAGCAACAAGCACACCACAACCTCTATAAATAGAGCTTCATTCCCAGATCCAAAGAGGTTTTTTCCTTCTGCATTTTTATACCATTACTCTGCCGAATTTAATTTCGACTTCATTTAGTTTTTATTTTCGATTTTTAGTTCAGTCTTTCTTTTCTCGTAGCAATTACGACATTGGGGATTGCCACGAACCTTTGCCAATTCTAACCTTACGTTAAAATTGCGCCTTTTTAATTACCTTCATTGCATTTGAATTTACGGACAACGAAGGGCAGATCTCACGACATGTGGGAGACTCTTGGAACTTGCCGAATTTTCCGCCTTTTATTTTCAGGTTTATTTTAATTAAATTATTTATTGGCTTATTTAATCCTGTTTAATTATTTATTTATTGGCTTATTTATTTTATGTCTGATTTATCTGAAATGCATGTTTTATCTAAATTGTCTGGTTATCATTGTTGTGCTGTAGTTGAATCGTTTAACATGCTAGGCTAAAATTTAGTTATCGGTATGTAGGGTTACATAGCCAACGGGGCTTAGCAATGCTATTAGACTTATTTCGTTTTAAAAAGGCTAATTTTCTGGTTTCAATTATTAGTTATAAATGCAACTGTTTTGTTACGAGAGTAAAACACAGATTAGAAGTTAGGATCAATAAAGCGAGAGTTTGAGATTTTAACTGGACATTAGTAATTGAGCATCAACTTAAAATACAACGAGAACGCTTTTAAGTTGATTAGGTTTTACTTATTTTCAAAAACTATTTTTAAACTCTAATTGAAACAGCGAGAGCACTCACTTAGGATTGACTAGAGGATCTGAATCAATAAACACGAGAGTGTGAGAAGAGGATTTTTAAACAAGTATTTCCTACTGAAACACGTTTTGATGATACAATTTAAGTCAATGAGTTGCTAAATTCCTAAGCCCGACCATTACATACCGATACTTTCATTCTGAATCTAAACTAGATCTTAATCAGTTAGGTTCCCTCAAACCAAACATTATTTATATTATTATCCTTAGATTTACGTAGTAACCTAAGATAACGGTAGATCAACATTTAGTCCCTTGGGATTCGATAATCTTTAAAACTACAAGCGATGGATTGTATACTTGCGATCTAGATTCTATAAGACGTATAAAGTCGCGATCACACACACCCAAATTCCTTTTAACCCCACCTATTCAGATGATGGTTCTATTGACCCTACATGAAACCTAACCCCCACCACAACGACTAAACTTTGAGAACATGGGAACACGTCTATATGAAAGTGGGACTTCAAGCCATGCATGTCTGGAGGAATACATGGATCCTTATCGCATACACTATGAGGGGATTTCGACCCAACCACAACGGCCTGAGCTTAAACGTGGAACACAAGTTAGGAGAGGACACTCTTGTGGAACCGGTGGTCATTTTCGAGTCCCGGGACAATAATAAAAATCTATGAAATTGTTAATCGCTATGTTTGTAATGAAAATTTATATTCGAAGTTTACTTTCACAAGAGTGCCCCGTTCTTAAATTTGAATTGAAATTTTTTTTACCCTTGCACTTAGGCGCCATCTGAGATGAATTTTTAGAAAAAGCCTGCACTTAGGCCCCACCTCAAATGGCACTTCCTTACTAAAATTGCATGTATATGCCATCTGAGATGGCTCCTGCATGTACACTTTTTCTGAAACATGATTATTTGCGTAAATATTTTTAAAACATTGTTATTTGTGTATTTTTTTAAAACATGATTATTGCAAAAAAATAATAATCAAGAAATGTAATTATATTTGAAAGGACAAAAATACCCTTTCTATGTTAAAAAATGCTACAAAATTTTATGTTATTAATTTTTTTTATCATTATATATTAAATATCTATGTTAGTTAAAATAAAAATTATATAATTAATTTAATTTAATTAATTGTGTAACTAATTCAATTATTTAAAATAATTTAATTTGTAAAATTTATTTTTCTATAAGAAAAGTCATCGGACTTTCATATAAAAATAATAAAATAAAATAAAAAATACAGTAAAATGAACTTTGACAAAATCTGGGTAAAAAAAGAGTTAAGAAATAATAAAACCAAAATCAATCAATAGCTTCTCCTAAATTGATCAACACAAATTAGTTTCTTTGAAAAAAATAATACGTAAAAAGCAGAAGGATAGCATTGGAAACAAAAAAATTTAGAGCTTTCTCTTGTCTTTCTTTTCTATAAGGAGAATAAAGCAAAACATGTGGAACCCACCTATATTCTTTCTCTCTTCAATCTTTCTTTGCTTTGCCAATCAAGAGAAGTTGTCCTCTTTCTTTGCAATACGTCTCTTTCTTGTTCCAAACACACCCTTAACTTTTTTATGTGATCAAAATGCCCTTCAAATAAATAGATTATTTTTCCTCGTTTTTCACTCTTTCGAAACACAAAATGTGTCTCTATTTTGGAACTCTTGCCACAGGAGAACTCTTGCTACAAGTTCTCCTTATAACATTTTTAAGCGGAACTCCTAAAGTGTTTCGGTTATTTTAATTTTTTTTTATAAATGGGAAGTCTACTATCAAAGTGTTCCAGTTTCCAATTTTTTCTTTTAATATATATATATATTTTTTTTGTAATTTTGGTAGTGGCGTGAATACGAGGCAGTGCTTTCAGATTGTAGTTTAGCACGAGGGACTTCATCGGTGTTTGTAGCTGAGGAAGGACATATTGTTGCATTTGCATCCACACCACAACTATTTGGCTTTTCAAGAGGACCGTACGATAAGTCTCTTCTAGTAAAGTACGAGCATCATGTTGCTCGACATATATGGTTCGGTGAGGTACGTAAATGACTTTCATTTTATATTGAATAATATTAAATTTTTATTTTTGTGTTATATAATATACACCCTCCGGACACATTTATAAGCAACAATAAACTTTTTAGATTCATTGAATAATTGATGTATCTGGTATAAAATAATGATTAGATACATCATTTATTCAATGAATCTAGAAAGCTTTTTGTTGCTTATAAATGTGCCCGGAGGGTGTATACTTTTAATTGTTCTTAAGAGTGAGGCCCGAAGAAAGAGTTAAAGGTTGATGGACATGAGCTGAAGCTTGAATATAGGGTTCTTCATTGTATTTCACTAGAGATGAAGAGTTGGATGAGCCATTTTGCTCTATCTTCACTCCAGAGAACTAGTTTGACGAAGATAGACACAAACCTAATATCATCATTTGTGGAGAGATGACATCCAAAGACATCTTTATTTCACATGTCATTTGATGAGATGACTATTACATTGGATGATGTCTCTTGTCTGTGTCACCTGCCCATCAAGGGTGTATTATGGACCCCCTCCGAGATGTATAAGAAGAAGTTTCTCTTGAGATTGTTGTTGATTACTTAGAAGTGCCAAAGAGTGAGGCAACACCACATGTCCGTGGTTGCAGAGTTGCTTATCATAATTTGGAGTGGATGTGCACAAGTTATTTACACGTCATCGAGATGTGGGATTGTGCGACCAAAACGTATATATAATATTAATGAGTTCTATACCACCCCATTTCCATCCAATGAAATTATAAATAAATCAGAGTTACAAAATTCTTCAAACATAAGGGATGTTACACATCATCACGAAATCACCTGTACTACTCGAATGAACAATTTATAATATGTTCCTTGGGAATAATCAACTTTAATCATAATGCAGCGAAATTCTTTTAAATCAATTTAAAACCAACTTCAAAACATAACATCTTGGTTTAACATCAAAACAAATTAAATGCAACAAGTTTGATTCCAAAAGAAAGTCAACTCAAAACATATCCAACTGAAATAAGCAACAAATAAAATAACAAGCCTTCACCCCCGAGTGTTACGTATCAGAGCGACGACACCGACTCAAAATACCAGCTACTAAATCTTTATTCTTCATTACCTGCACATTACCCACGTAGAGGAAACATCACAATAGAAGGGGTGAGATATCTAACAATATAATGAAACGTATGATAATTAATATACCAAAATTCAGATAAGGTAAATCAATGCTTCAATAATTACTCACACAACCAACAATTTCACAATATATTCAATCATCACAACGACTCAAAATGCAATATGAAATGCAACGTCGTGTTCAATGCACATGCATGTGGTACCATTGGAGCAGAACTCTCATCGTGTTTTCCATCAAGGCCAATGCATAAGCCTTCATCATCATCGTGTTTTCCATCATGGCCATTGTAAACAGAGCAAAGCTCACATCGTGTTGCCAATCTAGACCATCGCAAAGTATGTAAATATATGCAACCACAAAATGCAACTCAATCACAACAACAACATCATCAACTTATCATCATTTTCATCGCAATTTCAACAATGGCTATACGCCTGCATCGCAAAAACAATTATTCAACATCATTCTTTCACTGTTGGCACAAGGCCTATGTCGTACATCATCTAATCAACACAAGTAAATACACTCAATTTATCAAAATTCGTAATTCTCGCAATCTATCAATACCGCACAATTAAAATATGACTCTTAATAATTTTATTGACAACTTTAACAATACTATTGACACCTCTAACAATTCTATTAATAACTCTAACAATTATATTAACAACTCTCATAGAATGAAAATTAATTAAATTAGCTAATTATCCCAAATATTTATATCTAACTCATAGCTCTAATTTTTTTTTAATTATACTTAGTAATACTAAGTCACTATTATTATTGTCATAATTATTATTGTAATTATTATTATAATTATTACTCCCTCCGTTCCTTTTTAAGTGTCGTTTTAGAAGAATTTTTTTGTTTCTATTTAAGTGTCGTTTTAGAGTTTAATGTCATAATTTATCAATTATACTCTTACTTTCTCAATAAATGAGAGAGAGTGCATGCATGAATTTATTAGGAAAGAGAAAATAAATGAGGGTATAATAGAAAATATAACTCTAATAATCCACTATCTTGGTTGAAGAGCTTTATGCTAAAATGACACTTAAAAAGGAACGGAGGGAGTATTTTATATTAAGTGGCTTACTATTTATATAAGGTATATAAAATAGTGACATGATGACACTATTAGGCCATAAAGTTCCCCTCGGCACAAATTTGGTGTCACTAGTCACACCTTGTGCCCCTCATCACAAATTCCATGCCGGTCATCACAAATGAGTAAAAGCAAGGCATACTAAAAGACAAAAATACAAGACACACTAAAGTACAAAAAGAAAAACTAAAGCATGCCTACGAGCAACAGGTGTCGCTCGATTCCCTCTTGTTAGCTACACATGTCGGTCGGCATGTTCTTCCCATATGTGTGTGCCATTCGGCACACTCCCCTATCCAGGGTGTGCTGTTCGGTATACCACTTCGTTCTTCCGCTTCTGCAATTTTCTGCTACAATTTTCTACAATTTTCTCCGATTCGTTCTAACTAGTTTCTCAACATAAATTCCTCCATTACTCACTGGAATTTAACAACGACAGTTTACTTGTTTCAAATTGACAGATAATTGCAACACAATATTGGTCAAACAACATCAAAACATCAAACACAGAACAATTTCTCCGAGCAGTCAATTTATCCCATACCCTAATTTCCACATAATAATCATCATACATCCAATTATAAGGTTAGAATACAACCCTTACCTTAGATTTAAGGTAGCCCTACGGAGTTCTGATCGAAAATTAACTTTAGTTCCGGTTGCAATCTCTCACGGTGGCAAGCTTCCCTAAACCGTTGTTTTTCTGCCTCTTCTAATTGCTACGTAAAAGAACCTATTATTCCTCTACTTCTACTACTTATATAGAAACATTAATATTCTATTTTTAAAATTAAATCAAATAATCTATCAATAACTAAATATTATAATTAACAAATATTCTTAATGGGCCAACTAAATGCACCTCCATTATTTTGCTATTTCTCACACACAAATAAACCCAACTAAACAAATGGTATTCTACTTAACTATTATTGTTTTTAATAATAATTTCTTCCGACTAATCCGACTACTTACTCCACTATCAACTTAACCGCTCAACTAACTTATTAATCCAATAATGCCTCTTATAATAATTATGATAATTCCCGACTTCAACTAATTCTAACAATTAAATCCTTAATAATTCATTTAAATAATTAAATGAATTTCCGGGCGTTACAAGTTCCACAATTTTTGCTGACAAGACTTTTATGCTTATTGAGGCACATTATTTGATGTTATTCTAGGACTTGGACGGGCGTGGGAGATACAATTGGGTAGCAACTGCATTGGTCACCATTTATTGATATCTTGAAGATACTTCTTTTTGCAGTTGCAATGCAGCTAAGTGGATATCTTACTTTGCTATAAGTATTTATTTTTATTTATTTATTTTATTAAATTTTTTATTAATGGTTTAAGTTTTGTAATAATGTTAGATTCATGAGTATTTTCCCACTCTTGAAAAAAGAGGAGAGAATTGGAAATCAATTGATAGTTATGGACTTCCTCGGGTTCTGTGATGGTCATATAAGTAATGAGTCTTGAAGGTGGATGAGTTGTGACTAGTTTATGATGATGTGACACCTACTACCGTCATATGACAGTCGTTTGAGGAAAATGTATGTTAGGGGAAAGGTTGTGACTTTCTCTCTCCGCCGTGATCAATCATTTTTTGAGCATGTCTGAAGAACCTAAATCTGAATTAGAGGTTACAAATGATGAAATCTGCAAGGAGATAACTGGTGGGCAAGTGAAGCACTGGCCAAATGAAGGAAAATTGTCTGCTGGAAAACTTTGTGTGAAGTATGATATTATTCACAAGGTGGCTACTATTAATTGGGTTCCCACTAACCATACCTATACTATCTCTACTAGTCTTGGGAAATTCATCTTTTCTATTAGAAAGGAAAGGGTTTTTGACTTTGGCAAATGCATTTTTGATCAAGTTATGAAGCAAGTATCCTCATATGCTGTGAATATCCCTATTTGTTTCCCTTCCCTCACACGTGGAATAGTCCTAAAGCATCACCCTGGTATCTTATTGGCTATTGATATTGTGAAGAAAAGGGATCTCCTTTGAATCTACACTATAAACTATTTGGTGGTGAACATGTCCCAGTTATAGCTGTGATATCTTCTTAGACATCTGGACATGTAACTTCCAAGAAAAAAATTATTGCTCATCTGAAGAAGATAGGCAGGGAATTAAAGGATTTTATCAGGGTTGACACAGCTAGGAAGATCAAACTTGATGGATTAATTAAAGCCTTGATGGAGGAGGAAAAGAACCAAGTTGAAGCTGATTGTACTGCAAATAGTGATGAATCTACCGATGATGAATTTGAAGATGTTGATGTTGTTGATAAGACTGCCTATGAAGATACTGATGATGGTGATCAAAGTGCATTTGAAGGTGATGATGTTGATAATGGCACATCTGATGGTGAAGGGGAAAAGTATGAAACTGTTGTGGATGTTGAGGCTGATTCATAACATGCTTCTGTGTTTTTGTTTGTATTTTCTACTTGTTTTGGTTATTTAGTTTTGAAAGGGTTAAATACCCAGACATATTATAGCATCTTGTGTGCACTTATATGCTACTTATCTTCATGTGCTAATGTTATTTGCATGTTTTTGGTTACCTTTATCATATTATGGCTAAAAGGGGGAGTAATATGTGTTTGTGATCTAACCACTAACTGGTGTTAACTCTGTTGATGGTTGCCATTGAGGGGGATATTTAACCAACAACCGTGGTAATTAATACTGGTTTCTATTGAGGGGGAGAATTATGATTCTCTGAATTGTGTCTTAGTAGGATTAGGCTGTTGTTAAAAGAATTTATTTTTCTCAATGTTGTTGTGTTTGCAAATTCCACTAACTGATTCTCTGATGTTGTTTTTATGATGCTCATATCTCTGATATTCTATTGTGGTAATGATGTGTGTGTTTGATTTATTTCCAAACCTTTGTTTTTGCTGGAATCTGAACCGTGGATTGTTAATTTGTTTTAGGCAAAATTTGCCAAAGAGGGAGATTGTTAATTCTTTATTTTTATGATTGACATTAATTTTGGTAAAACTAATTTGGCAAAAACATGTTAAATATGATGTTCTAAACTTGTAGAGAAAACATGTTGGACACAATGTCCTATGAAGTTTATCTGACATCTTGTATGTTACAACTATACTCTTGGATTAAATTAGTTTTAACAGGACTGAATATTCTGAGAATATTAGGCTATCATATGTGGCGTCCATGACTGAGGAATCAGAAGATTCTATCTGAGTTAGAAGATTAATTTGTTTCACTAAATGATGAGACATTTTAGGAAACATATAATTGAAGTCCTATTTTTATGCAGAAGTTTTTGTTAATTTTTAGCAACTGATCTGTTGCATTTTTTAAGCCCATATCAAGCCAGTCTTTTACTATAAAAAGAAGGCTATAACCCTAATACATGTGTGGAACATGTTGTATCAATTATTGAGTCTTTAGGGTTTGTGTTCTTGTGAATTGTGAGCTTATATGATATTATGTTGATATAAGAGTAGGATTATCTCTATTGAGTTGTAAGTTATGTCAATCATTCTCAAGCTTCTAAGTATAGAATAATTGTGTGTCTTTGAAGTGTAACTTCTGAACCATTCTAAGTTTTAGAGTTTTTCATCACTGTTGTGATTGAAAGGTATTTGAGAAGGGTCTCATACCTAGGCGAGTCTTAGGTATAAGTTAATCACGAGTAATGACTAGGGAGTGGATTATAAACCAGTGATAGTTTGTTGTGGGTCTACAAAATGATACTATTTAGTGGACTTCCTCTCCGACTTGGTAGCCCCTAGACGTAGATGTTGTTGTACATGGAACTGGGTTAACAATTATGTGTGTTGTTTAATTTTAGTACTATTAAATTGTGTTTTAAATTGTTCCTTGTGTTTTGATCAGATATCAGTGTCTCGACATCTCTGACATCTACATAGAAGAATTTTAAAAATGGGAGAAGTTGATTAACTATAAGTTTTAAGAAGCTTATGAGAAAATTTTGCTATGTGGAAGAGACAAATGTTAGGGTTTTGTTTTGATAAAATTGGAAGAAAGCTTATGAAGATGAAGAATAAAGATAAAGCTTTGTGTTTTTAACATTTGAACTTGATTACCTTTAAGTTTGAAGAAGCATATCATAACGAGTTCGCTGTACGTGGAAGCGAGAAATGTTAGGGTTTTGTTCTGAGAGTGACGACTATTATATGTTGAAGCTTAATAACTTCTCTTATATATATGCAAAATATATCACCATGGATGTTAACAAAAACCGTAATAATAAGTAAGACCTATTTACAACGGTTTCAATAATTAACCGTGGTGGTAAATTATATATATATATATATATATATATATATATATATATATATTAAATCCAACGGTTGTTATTCATTTTCACATTCTCATATAGGTTATCCATATGTCCTATCTCTCTCTCTCTCTATATATATATATATATATATATGAGATAATCCCTTTTTGTAACGAAAACATGAAGAAAATATTGGTGTTGAGAATCGAAACAAGTAAACCTTAACATACCACTACGGTTGGGTTATATGACC
The DNA here is from genome assembly GCA_021764765.1 of Vicia sativa. Classification (NCBI taxonomy): domain Eukaryota; kingdom Viridiplantae; phylum Streptophyta; class Magnoliopsida; order Fabales; family Fabaceae; genus Vicia; species Vicia sativa. The sequence goes on from CM038792.1 coordinate 155,896,118, forward strand.
GTAATTAAATGTATTTTAATAAATAATTAAAAAATGTAGGCGTGCATAAGCGAGATATTATCACGGTTAACATGAAGTTCCTCGCAATAACGTGTTACAAATGGTATTTTTGTAGTTTTATTTGCGATAGACTTGCTACCATGTAAGAGTCCAGTTTCAATGGCTCCGTATCGAATGCATGTTGTCGAGTTGAGTGAGTTGAAAAAGAAACTAGAATATTTTCTTGAGAAGATGTTCATTCAGCCTATTATTTCTCTACAGGGTGCACGAGTGTTGTTAATGAAGAAGGATGTGAGTATGCACTTATGTGTTAATTATCGACAAATGAATAAAGTTATTATCAAGAACAAGTATCCGCTTCTAAGAATTTATAATTTGATGGATCGGTTAGTAGGAGATTCTATCTCCCGTAAGATTGACTTGAGAACGGGATATCCTTAGATTCATGTGAAGGATGGAGATATTTCAAATACTACGTTCAGGACAAGGTACGATCATTACATGCATTTAATGTTGTTGTTTGGTGTGTAATGCTCATGGTGTGTTCATGGAGTATATGAACATGATTTTTCATCCATATTTGGATAAGTTTGTGGTGGTGTTTATTAATGACATTCTGATATATCCGAAGAATGATGAGGAACATGCTAAACATTTGAGGGTCACGTTGAATATTGCAAGAAAGTTAATTGTATACTAAGTTGTCAAAGTGCAATTTTAGGTTGGAAAAAATAATTTTTCTCGGGCATGTGATTTCTAGTTGATATATTGTTGTGGACCCATCGAAGGATGAAGTTGTGTTGTAGTGGGAGACTCCAAAGCCTGTCACTGATATCCAATGTTTTCTTTGGCTACCTTGTTATTATCGTAGATTCATTGAGGGATTTTACAAGTTGGACTTACCATTAACTCATTTGAATAGGAAGGGTCAGGCTTATGTGTGGGATTTAAAGAGTGAATAGAGTTTCCAAGAGCTTAAGAAGAGGTTGACATCGACTCCAATGTTAATTTTTCTGAGTCCAATTGAATATTTTGTATTACGATGCTTCTAAGATGGGATTAAGAGGTGCGTTGATGCATAATGGAAAAGTTATGGCTTATGCATCAAGGCAACTTAAGGTTCATGAAAATAACTATCCTAAACACGAGTTAGAGTTGGTTGCCATTGCGTTCACACTTAATATTTGGAGAACTTATTTGTTTGGCTCTATATTTGAAGTGTTCAGTGATCATAAGATCTTGAAGTATCTGTTCGATCAAAATGAGTTGAATATTAGACAACGGAGATGGCTTGAGTTGTTGAAGGAATATGATTTTGGTTTGAAATACCATCCGAGTAAAGCAAATGTTGTAGTTGATGCATTGAGCAGGAATACGCTGCATATGTCAACATTGATGGATAAAGAGTTAGAACTGATCAAAGAATTTAGAGATTTGAATTTAGTTTGCGAAGTCACACCGTATAGTGTGAAGCTAGGAATGTTGAGGCTTACTAATAGTGTTCTTGAAGAGATTAGAGAAGGTTGGAGGGATGATTTGAGATTGGTGGATCGATTAGGTTTAATGAATCAAGGTCAAGATGGTAAATTTAGAATCGACGATAATGGGATGATCACATTCAGAGATAGAGTTTGTTTTCATGATGTGCCTGAATTTAAGAAGAGTATTCTTGAGGAAGGAAACCGAAGTAGTATGAGTATTCATCTCGGTGCTACAAATATGTATTAAGACTTGAAGAATATATTTTGGTGTCTTGGAATGAAGAAGGAGGTTGTTGAATTTGTGTATGCGTTTTTGACTTGCCAGAAGTCAAAAATTGAGAATCAGAAGCCGTCAGGTTTGATGCAACTGCTGTCTATTCTTGAGTGGAAATGGGACATTATTTCGATGAATTTTGTATTTGGATTGACAAGGACAACAAAGAGTTATGATACTATTTTTTTCATTATAGATAAGTTGATTAAATCGTCTCATTTCATTTCGATTCAACTTAACAATTCATTGGGAAGCTTAACACAGCTGTATATTGAGAAAATTGTAAATTTGTATGTGATTCCACCCAGTATTGTATCTGAAGGAAAATTGCGACATAAAATTTGCAGCGGAAAACAATTTTCCTTTGTGATCCTTATGAATGATCATGGTCAGTGATAGAATATTTTTACCTCTTGTGGCGATTTGGATTTCTGATGTTGTGATCACGAACGTTGATGAAGAACAATGTCTCTACTCAGTCCACACGAACAGGTTGCTTCCGATCACAGTGGTACCTATTCATAAACGGAAGCTTTGAGTGAGAGAGTGAGCAAAATCATGGCAGGGATTCAGGACCGGATTTGCATCAAGTGAAAAGCTTCATCACAAGGGTTCTATTTATAAGACCACAAGTGTGGGTTGTAACCTAAAATCCCAATAAAGGCTATAAACTAAAAGCCCAATAAAGCACACGAATATCATACATTATGATGTATCGTATATCACTTAAGCATGTGGTACCTTACCACATTCCGTATTCCACTTCCGTATTCCACTTAAGTACACCGTACCCTACGATGTTCCCTATTTACATTATCTCTCATTAATCTGTCCTTATGTGTGTGACCCTGTAGGGTTCCGCGACGTTGGCAATTATATTAAATCACATTTAACATAATAAACAGTGAGCGGTATCTAGCAACACATCACTACTACCCAAGTCACGAAAATGTCATGTGATCTGACAAAACCTTTCAGTGATAATAGTTGTGTGTATAATTACCCTTTTGCCCTTATGTCTCAATTGAACACAAGGCATAGACCGTGTCATCCTTGTCCAGTTCAATATTGGGCCCTCAGACATTTATCCTGTTATGCAGGATGGGCAAATTCCATCTAGGTCACTCATGTCCCTCAGCATGCTTTGTGAAGTACCCATCAATCTGTCTTTATGATCATCGATTCGGATAACGTTTGATCGGTAATAAAGCACTTGACTCTACATCTAGGGTCCATAGTGGTTTCAGGTCGAAGGGTGGTATGCACCACTTATCACCATGAGAATAACTTATGACACTTTGCATAACATTCTATGTAGTATTCTCATAGCGGATCAATCCAGTATAAATATTACTCCTAATATTTATACCTATGTCAAGACTTGATAACTCCTTATCCATGCTCCATGAGATGTGATCATCAGTCTATCTTCATAATAATCTCAATGCTTTAATGTTATCCCACTTCACAATAAAGCTCGATTATGGATACTTTAAGAATGATGTCCTTGTGTTTAATGGATCTCATGATTAAGTCATACTTAACATTGCATTAAACAGACTAACTATTCTAGGGACTTTATTATTTTTCAAAAAGCAAACATAATAAAGAAAAGCCTTTAATTATTAATAAATAATTTAATACAAGTACCAAAAGGTATTGGCCTCTAGGGCTTACACCAAAAGTATCTAACAAAGATCTAATGTTTACGTTGATATTCTAGTAGAGTTTGCAGAAGACTCTACATACAAAGTTGCGTTTGAGTTCTGTGTATCATCCACAGACAGATGGTCAAACATAAAGTACTATCTAATTATTAGAAGACTTGTTTATAGCTTGTGTTCTAGAACGAGGAGGTGTTTGGGATATGTTTTTGTCATTGAATGAGTTTAGCTACAACAAACTTTTCCATTTGAGTAATCGAATGATACCATTTGAGGAGTTGTATGGTAGAAGGTGTATGATGCCTTTATGTTGGCATGAGTCGGGAGAGGGTGTTGTGATTGGACCTAAGATTGTACAACATACCACCAAGAAGATTAAAGTGATTCATGGGAAGATGAGATCTTCTATGAGTTTCCATAAGAGCTACCATGATAAGCGAAGGAAATCACTTGCGTTCGAAGAGGAGTATCACATGTTTCTGTGGGTTACTCTGGTAACTAGTGTTGGTCGAGCTTTAAAGTCTTGAAACCCACTCTGTATTTCATCAGTCTGTACTAGATTATGCAAAATATAGGAGAAGTGACCTATCAAATTGCTTTGCCACCGCCGCTTGCTAATCTTCATGGTGTGTCTCATGTGTCTCAGTTGGGGATATATATATATATATATATTCTAAAACTATCTAATGTGATCCAAGTGGATGATGTGTAGGTAAGAGATAGTTTGACTATTCAGGCATCACCCATGCGAATAGAGGATCGGGAAGTGTAGTAGTTTTGTGGTAAAGAGATTACCTTGATCAAGGTAGCCTGGGGAGGACCAGCCGGTGGAAACTTAACTTTGGAGCTTGAGAACCAGATGAGGGAGTCGTATTCTGATCTATTTGCTTGAGGTAATTTTTTAGGACAAAATTTCTTTAAGTGGGGGAAGAGTTGTGACACCCCAACTTAATTAATCGTCTATTTTATTTATTTACTTTAATTGAGTGTGGAATTATTTAATTAAATGTATATTTGTGAGTAATTGAATTAATTAGTTAATTGGATATAATTAATTAATTAAAATAAGTGAATTGTGTGATTAGTGATAAAGAGACTTGATTAGTTGGACCAAAAATTAAATTAAAGGATAAAATTAGAATTAATAAAATCAAAAAATTAGAGAGAGAAAAAGGTTTATTCTATCAGAACGTGTAAAGTTAGAAAGTTGGAGAGAAAAGCATAAAGAGGAGTGCTAGGGCTTGAGATAAGAACCAAATCAACCTTGCTTTTGTTGATTTTCTTCTAAAATCTAAGGTAAAGGGGGGAGAATAACCTTAATAAAGGGTATATGCATGAGGGGTAGGGTAGAGGAGTCCTTAGCCTCCAATAGGGGTTGTTTATCCATTGATTCTTGATGAATGTTGATGAATATATGATGATGGATCTGTTGATATATGTGTTAATTTAAATTGAAATGGTGTGTTATTACTATGTGTCACATCCTAATTTTTACCCTTAAGATTCCACCTATCATAATTTGTATTTCATCAAAATCACAAGTATGATATCCTCTTAACCTTTGGGGTTTGTATTCTAGGAGAGATTACCAAGAACCCTTGTGTTTCTTTTTTCCTTTTACACTTTATGCACTAACCTTTATTCAAAATGAAAAATGTGTCTTGTTTTGTTTACGTTTTGTGCAAGGTATGGTTTTCCAATAAAAGGATCAAGTGAAGATTACTAAATTAGGGTTTTGGTTCTCAAGCTCAAGGATTGGTCAACAAATGGTAAACACGATTTTCTCTTCAAGGCATGACCTATAATATTAGGTCATATTCATGTCGAGCTTCATTCCACATCATTTGGGCACGAAAAGCTCAAGTTTGGTGCATGTTTTCAAGTGGAATCAAGTTAGGGTTCATGTGTTTATTTTCACGCCCTTTTCATTCAAATTCACAAGCAATCATAAAGAATACTCAAAGGACATTCAATCTTCCCTAATTTGATGTTCAAGTGACCATCATTGTGCCTTGGAATGCAAGAAAATAAAAAAAAACTCACAAGTTGGTACAAGTGTGGGTGACCTAAAAAACTATGTATGATATAATATTGGTCCAAATACCATAAGTTTCTCAATTATCAATATTTTCGGGAGATTCTTTGAGCCAAGTGTCCCTTTTTACATCCTCTACAACTTTTCTTCATAACTCAAACATTCATTCAATATCTAAGTCCATCAAATGTTGGAGGCTATACGTGCACAAAACTAGGTGATGACCTATTTGACCTAATGTCATACTTGGTTTTTAGTGACAAAATCTCAACTTTCAACTCATGTCATTTTCACATCAAGCATCCTTTTAAATTGTTTCTTTTTGAATTGTGTTCTACTCCATGAAAGAATCATTTGGCAAAAAGAAAATTAAGAAACACACGAATAGATTTCATTTGGCATAATCTTGAACATGGTGACTCAAATCTGCATCTTTGATACATGACCCATAGTTAGAAATGCCCTAAAATTTTCTTGGGATCAGTTTGCACACGTGGGAACTTCTTTTTCACGATGAAACATGTTTGGTACAACACAAAACGACATGAGTTGCTCAACAAATCACACATTCCACGTTCATTTTCACACGGTTTGGATCTAAAAAATTCCCAACTTGGTTCACACGATTGAGATCTAATCTCACACGTACCATGAACTCACTCACTCTCCTACAAAGAGAGGAAGCTTTTTCCTTCATTCCCAAGCTTGAAACGCTATAAAAACTATGAAAGTTTTTCTCCCGATACTACTATATAACCAAAAAAACCTAAACTCATTTTCTCTCAATTATAAATCCAAATATCCACCCAGAAAACTTCATTGACATCATATGAAGGTGCTCTGGTGTAGATATAAATGAACGATGAAGGATTACGAAGCTTGCACGATGCGTGTTTGAGCTTAAAATTCTAGTTCAAGAACCTGCTATATTGATTGTTGAAGGTTGAAGACAAAGTTAGTTCGCGCGTTTGAGAGCGAAATGCAAATCCTTCGTCTAATCACAACCTGATACCTAGCTACCCGTTGGTTATTTTATTTCTTTTTTCTATTTTATTTCATTTAAATTATTTTTTCTTTCAAAATTAATTAAAAATAGCTCCTAAAGGCTTTTTAAATCCAACTTTTTTCTCCATAAATTCATATAAATATTTTTTACCATATATGTTTTTTTAAACTTTAAAATGATTTTAGCGTTTTTTTTTTCTTTTTGTTTTCCTTTTAATAAACTTCAAACAATTATTTCTCCATCATTTTGAAATATTTTTTAGTCTAACTTTTGAGATCTTGATCCTTGGATTTTTGTTTTACTTTCTCAAATTTTTGTGGCATTTTATTTGATATATTAATGCATCATTTGATATTTCTCTTTAATTTCAATTAAAACCATTTAAAAATCATTTTAAATTCAATTTAAATATTAATTTGTTTGTTCTTGATGATTTGTACTTCTAAATTTTGGTTGACTTGATTAATTGTGGTTGATTGAAGTTCATCTTGTTCAATTGGATTTTGGATTGATGCTTGATGAACTTTCTTTATTTCAAATCTACCATTAAATGATCATTTGATCATTTTTGGTACTTTGGATTGATAATAAGTTTGTCTCAATATATCATGAACATGATTAATTGAAGTGATGACATAATCCCCTAGCCTTAGTGCTCAATCAACTCTTCTTCTTCTTCTTCTTAGCATTGTCGAGTTGTATTACATAAATGAGTTGTATGCATAATATTTGTTTTGTTTGTGATTGTGGAGTTGGTGTGAGAATGTGTTGTGCAATGCTGTCTGAAAATATATGTAGAATACATGTATTTTATACTCTATATTGTAGTATGCACCACTTACTTTATTAATGTGACTTATCACCCATTTGTTGTTGTTGTTGTCGTGGTCTGTGCTCCTCTTCAGAGTACATATAAGCATGTAACTGAGTAGATTATCTAGAGTTGAACAAAGGCATAATGTTGTTTCTTCAGTTTTATTTTTGCATTTAGTTCACGAGCTCTGATCTGTAACACCGGGGGACATTTGCGAGTTTTTTCTAATCTTTTCGTTAGAGAGTTGATGTATACTCTCATGTTTGATATGCCTATATTTTGAGGAGATTTTATTTATGATTATGAGTATTTCATAATATGTAATTGAAGTTTACATAATTTTAATGATTTGATTAATTCATGCTTTATAATGAGAATTTCTACTGCGATGATACCTTAAGAGAGGGTGAGCATGCGATGACTGTAACACCCCCTTCTATTTACCCGTGTTTTATAATAATAAATCAGAGTATTTAATCATAACCAAGAAGGCGTCACAATTTAAACCATAAAAATTTCCCAAACATGTGTCATGCTTTCACTGAAGAAAACTTATCAAATAAATAATGCAACAGTTATGTTTAACAGCGGAAATGTAACATAACCAAAACTTCTGAATACAACATTCACAGTATTCCAGAATAATAAACTAAAACCTGAATCACAACATTAAAGAATTCCAGGATAATAAGTCAACATAATTCAAAGTTATTCAAAAATATCCATTAAAGGATTCAAGCAACCGTTCCCCGGTGTTACATCTACCAGAGCACGACACTGACACGCGGACTAACTGACTGACTCAATACTAGAGCTATTCTCACCAATTCCAAGCAGCTAATCACTTCGGATCTGAAAATGTTGAGTAAGGGTGAGATCTCAATTCAATATAACATGCATTATACGTTTTTAGAATGCAATAGGATAAAAGATGCATTAATCCATTAATCAAGCACAAGTCATAATCAAATCACAACATAGCTCACACAATGAACATGTACATAATTTAAACAATGGAAATTGCAACACTGGAATCCATCCTAGCATGTTACAATCCCATATGCAATGCAGACTCTATGCATGTGGTACCAAAACATGAACCGAGTTCACACACACCGCTCCGTTTACATGTGGATAGACAGTGCAAATTCATGATTCGCCCATAGCTATTGGGTCAAGAATCCAGCCTCACTACCTCAACCTCCGGGTAAGTCTATTGGCTCAACCAGTTCACTTCCGCACAATGGGAATGAACCAAATCAATAAATGTATATGCATGCATCATAAAAGCATGCCATCATCATTTCACATATCATGATATTAATACAAATCACATCATGTCAATTCACCAGTTTATCTCATTCAATCAAAATGAATAACAATTATATAACACTGTAAGCATCAATACCTCATCAGGTAACTCATACCATTCATAATAGTTCTCATTATTCTTAATTACTCATCCTTTTCAAAAATCGGGAGCGCGACCATTTTAAAAATAATTTAGCAAAATCATGTTTTTCTCTTTCCAAAAGGTAGCATTTGAAATTTAGGAAATAACGCCGAAAACGGCACTCGAATCGGAGTTACGGTTTAGAAAATATGAATTTTTGAAGTTTTAGAAAAATTGGAAAAAAATGCACATGGAACCCGGTTCCTACCTATACAGGAACCGGTTCCTGTGAGTTAAAAATACCTCGCCCCTGGTTTTTGAATGGGGAACCGGTTCCTACATATACAGGAACCGGTTCCTGAGTCTATTTTTCCCAGTTTTGGCCAAATTAACACTGGGAACTCGGTTCCTCCCCACAGGGAACCGGTTCCCACGACCTGTGACAGCAGTTTTGCTACTTTTTGACAGCATTTTCCATTCTTACTCATTTCCAAACTTACTAATACGATTTGGTACATTAGCAACATCATTTCATCGTCATTTCACACCATTTTAACATCAAACAACATGGTTTATTCACCCCTATCAATTATCTGACATACTTATGATTCCTAATTCCAACACCGACACAAATAGGGTTTATTCCTATAACTCATAATCATCATAATTCAAATTCTCTAACATACCCAATTATCCCTATGATTCCCAAAACCCATAAGGCATATTAATCGATCGAAACCACCCCTTACCTCGCGATGATTCTTTGATTTCTCTTGGAGTCGGCTTTTCCTCTCTTTTCCTCTTCTCTCCAATTCCACGTGAAAACAGTTTCTCCAAAAACCTATTATTTCCTTTATTTTTTTCCTTTTTATGTTCCTTTAATTATCCCAATAAAATAAAATAATTAAAACTTAATAATTAGTAGAGTGATTTACTCTCTTACACCCACCGTTTACTCTGCACACCTCAAAACATTTCCTCATTTAATGACTCAATTAATCTAACTAAAACTAATACTCGAGACTTTATTTAATTAAATAATTAAATCCTCACTTATTTAATATTTAAATTAAATCGGGGTGTCACAACTCTCCCCCACTAAAAGAGTTTTCGTCCTCGAAAACATACCTTAGACAAACAGTTCGGGATACGAGTCCTTCATCTGACTCTCCAGCTCCCAAGTTACATTTCCTTCAGCTGGTCCTCCCCAAGCTACTCTTACCAGTGCTATCTCTTTACTTCGCAATTGCTTCACTTTCCGATCCTCAATTCTGCCTTTGCTCAACGATCAAGTTATCCCTTTGAACATCATCTATTTGAATCTCATGAGACGGATCCGCAATGTACCTCCTCAACGAGATACATGGAAAACATCATGCAAATTAGCAAGTGACGGTAAAGCAATCGATAAGCAACTTTCCCAACTCTTTTGGTAATCGAACGGACCAATAAAGCGCGGAGTCAACTTCTTTGACTTCAAGGCTCGACCAATACCGTCATCGGAGTAACTCTCATGAACACATGGTCTCCTTCATTAAACTCAAGATCTTTCCTCCTCTTATCATGATAACTTTTCGCGGCTCGAGAAGTTCTCATCTTCTCTGAATCATCTTAATCCTTTACGAAGTTTGTTGAACAATCTCGGTCCAATCACAACACTTTCTCGATTCATACCAACACAACGGTGTCCGACATCTCCTACCATACAATGCCTCAAGCGGAGCCATACCGATGCTCGAATGAAAAATATTGTTGTAGGTAAACTCTATCAACGGCAAATAGCTATCCCAAGCTCCACCTTTTTCTAACACACAAGCTCGGCAAATCTTCTAACGTGAATCGTCCTCTCCGTCGACCATCATGCGTGGATGATAAGCGAACTCAATCGCAACTTAGTACCTAGAGCCTCCTGCAATCCTGTCCAGAACTTAGATGTAAACCTCGGATCTCTATCCGACACAATGCTAGACGGAATACCATGCAAACTTACAACCTTTTCGACATACAATTCTGCCAACCTCTCCATCGGATAATCCATTCTTATCAGAATGAAGTGAGCAGACTTTGTCAATCGGTCGACAATAACCCAAATAGAATCACAGTTCTTCGTCGTCCTCGGCAAACCAGACACGAAATCCATTGAAATTCCATCCGATTTCCATTCCGGAACGAACAACGGTTCCATCAGTCCCGACGGCCTCTGATGTTCAATCTTCGATTTCTAACACACCAAACATGCGTACACAAACTCGGCAATTTCCTTTTTCATTCCAGGCCACCAAAATAATTTCTTCAAATCATGATACATCTTAGTAGCACCAGGATGAATACTCAATCCACTACGATGTCCTTCTTCTAAGATACTCTTTCTGATCTCAGCAACATCCGGGACACACACTCTTTCACCAAATCTCATAACACCATTCTCGTCAATTCGGAACTCACCTCCTTGACCTTGGTTAATCAATGTCAGCTTGTCCACTAAACCAACATCAGACTTCTGTCCATTTTGAATCTCTTCCAAAATACCACTAGTCAGCTTCAACATGCCCAACTTCACACTATTCTGAGTAGTTTCACAAACCAAACTCAAATCTCTGAATTGCTCCACCAATTCTAATTCACGAACCATTAACATCGACATATGCAAAGACTTCCTGCTCAATGCATCTGCTACCACGTTTGCCTTACCAGGATGGTAATTCAAACCAAAATCATAATCCTTGAGAAACTCTAACCATCTTCTCTGCCTCATATTCAACTCTTTCTGATCAAAGAGGTACTTCAGGCTCTTATGATCACTGAACACTTCAAACCGTGAACCATACAGATAATGCCTCCACAATTTCAACACAAACACAACAGCCGCCAACTCTAAATCATGAGTCGGGTAATTCCTTTCATGAATCTTCAACTGTCTTGAAGCATAAGCCACAACCTGCTTATCTTGCATCAAAACACCTCCTAAACCCATCAAAGACGCATCACAATACACCACAAAAGATTCTTCCGGATTCGGCAAAATTAAAATCGGAGCACTAGTCAATCTCCTCTTCAATTCTTGGAATCCTTTTTCACAATCTATATCCCAAACAAATGCTTGACCCTTCCTCGTCAGCTTAGTCAATGGTAGAGCTAACTTCGAAAATCCCTCAATGAATCTCCTGTAGTAACCTGCCAGACCAAGAAAGCTACGAATCTCTGAAGCATTCTTCGGCGCTTCCCACTGAGATACGGCTTCTACTTTTGTAGGATCAACAGCAATACCATTCTTGGAAATCACATGACCAAGAAAACTCACTTCGCTTAACCAAAACTCACATTTAGACAACTTCGCATAAAGTTTCTTTTCTTTCAACAATTCCAATACAATTCTAAGATGATTTGCATGCTCCTCATCATTCTTTGAATATATCAGAATGTCGTCAATAAACACCATCACAAACTTGTCAAGATACGGATGAAATATCCTGTTCATATACTCCATAAACATACCAGGTGCATTAGTAACTCCAAATGGCATAATAGAATACTCATAATGCCCATACCTTGTTTTGAATGCAGTCTTCTGAATATCTCCCGCCTTAACACGAATTTGATGATATCCAGACCTCAGATCAATTTTGCTAAATACACACGCTCCGACCAACTGATCCATCAAATCATCAATCCCCGACAATGGATATCGATTCTTGATTGTCACTTTATTCAATTGCCTGTAGTCAACACACAATCTCATTGTACCTTCCTTCTTTTTAACCAACAATACCAGCGGTGAAACACTAGGCGAATAAATTTCTTCTCAAGCAACTCTCTCTTCAACTCGACAACTCGGATGCCGACATGCGATAAGGCGCCATCGACACCGGACTAGTTCGGGAATTAAATCTATAGCAAACTCTCTCTCGGTGGTAACTCATTCGCATCTTAGGAAACACCTCGGAAATTCATTAACAATGGAAGTTCACCACTCTTAGCCTTTCCTTTCACTTCCGTCAAAGAATATAACATAAACACCACAGCACCATCTCTAACAGCTGAATTCATCTTCTTAACTAACATAGTCTCATCTTCCACCTTAACTTCTTCAGGAAATAAGACTGTCTTCTCAAAACAATTGATATGAACCTGGTTGAAGACCAACCAGTTCATTCCAAGGATAATATCAAGTTGTTCTAATGGTAGGCACACTAAATCCATACCGAAACCTCTATCAAAAATAACAATAGGACAATTCCTACAAACATACGAAGTAGTCACTGACCCCAACGCATGAGTGTCAATAACCATACTTCCATCCAAATTAGAAATTTCCAAATTCAATCTCTTAGCACAATCCAAAGAAATAAAAGAATGTGTCGCTCCAGTATCAATAATTGCTATTAAAGGTATGCCATTAATAAAACATGTACCTTTAATCAACCGATCATCAGGCTTAACATCGACCCTGACAAAGCGAACACCTTTCCACCAGCTTGCTCTTTCTTTGGTTTAGTACCATGGACGAGTGTGTCCTTCTTCCACAGTTGTAACATGTTATCTTTACGGATCTACACTCACTAAATGACCAAACCTTCCACAGTTGTTGCACTTCCTCGCCTCATTCTTGCATTCAGGAGCTCGGTGACCCAATTCACCACATCTGTAACACTTTACGGAAGAACCCGAAGAACCAGAGTCTCCCCCACTAGGCTTCTTCCAACCTCCAGATTTCTGATTATTTCTATCGTACGACTTACCACGATCCATATGTCTCTTGCCTTTACGATCAGCATAACTCTGAGCATTTGACTTAGTACTAGCAAGATCTTCTTCCAGAATCCTACTACAATCAACCAAATCGAAACCTTCTCTGGCGATACGATACCTGCTTGATCTCGTCACGCAAACCATTCTCAAACTTGATACATTTGGAAAATTCTCCATCTGCATCGTTAGGATAATTAGCATAATACTTTGCTAACTCAGTAAACTTGGTCGCATACTCACTCACAGACTTGTTGCCTTGCTTGAGCTCCAGAAATTCGATTTCTTTCTTACCCCGAATGTCTTCAGGAAAATACCTTCTCAGAAAAGCCCTTCTGAACACAGCCCAAGTCAATGCAATTCCATCTTCTTCCAATTCAGTTCTGGTAGCAACCCACAGTCATCGACTTACGCCAACATGTGAGTACCATATCTCACCTTGGTCCCTCGGACAATCAATAACTCGAAGATCCTCTCGATCTCCTTCAACCACATCTGGGCACCCTCGGGATCATGTGCACCCTTGAACAATGGAGGATTATTCCTATGAAAATTCCCCAATTGTCTGTCAGCACCCTACTGATTCCCTCCGAGTACTCCAGCTAACATCCCCAAAGCCTCAGCAATAGCATCATCATTCCTTCCGTTACCTCTTCCAGCCATTGTTCTGTAACATTACAAAACAACCTACATCAACACACAAGTATCGACAGTGTTACTTACACTAGTCGCATACTAAAAGGGATAATGACACTAAGACAAGACCGACTATGCTCTGATACCACTATTATAACACCCCCTTCTATTTACCCGCGTTTTATAATAATAAATCAGAGTATTTAATCATAACCAAGAAGGCGTCACAATTTAAACCATAAAAATTTCCCAAACATGTGTCATGCTTTCACTGAAGAAAACTTATCAAATAAATAATGCAACAGTTATGTTTAACAGCGGAAATGTAACATAACCAAAACTTCTGAATACAACATTCACAGTATTCCAGAATAATAAACTAAAACCTGAATCACAACATTAAAGAATTCCAGGATAATAAGTCAACATAATTCAAAGTTATTCAAAAATATCCATTAAAGGATTCAAGCAACCGTTCCCCGGTGTTACATCTACCAGAGCACGACACTGACACGCGGACTAACTGACTGACTCAATACTAGAGCTATTCTCACCAATTCCAAGCAGCTAATCACTTCGGATCTGAAAATGTTGAGTAAGGGTGAGATCTCAATTCAATATAACATGCATTATACGTTTTTAGAATGCAATAGGATAAAAGATGCATTAATCCATTAATCAAGCACAAGTCATAATCAAATCACAACATAGCTCACACAATGAACATGTACATAATTTAAACAATGGAAATTGCAACACTGGAATCCATCCTAGCATGTTACAATCCCATATGCAATGCAGACTCTATGCATGTGGTACCAAAACATGAACCGAGTTCACACACACCGCTCCGTTTACATGTGGATAGACAGTGCAAATTCATGATTCGCCCATAGCTATTGGGTCAAGAATCCAGCCTCACTACCTCAACCTCCGGGTAAGTCTATTGGCTCAACCAGTTCACTTCCGCACAATGGGAATGAACCAAATCAATAAATGTATATGCATGCATCATAAAAGCATGCCATCATCATTTCACATATCATGATATTAATACAAATCACATCATGTCAATTCACCAGTTTATCTCATTCAATCAAAATGAATAACAATTATATAACACTGTAAGCATCAATACCTCATCAGGTAACTCATACCATTCATAATAGTTCTCATTATTCTTAATTACTCATCCTTTTCAAAAATCGGGAGCGCGACCATTTTAAAAATAATTTAGCAAAATCATGTTTTTCTCTTTCCAAAAGGTAGCATTTGAAATTTAGGAAATAACGCCGAAAACGGCACTCGAATCGGAGTTACGGTTTAGAAAATATGAATTTTTGAAGTTTTAGAAAAATTGGAAAAAATGCACATGGAACCCGGTTCCTACCTATACAGGAACCGGTTCCTATGAGTTAAAAATACCTCGCCCCTGGTTTTTGAATGGGGAACCGGTTCCTACATATACAGGAACCGGTTCCTGAGTCTATTTTTCCCAGTTTTGGCCAAATTAACACTGGGAACTCGGTTCCTCCCCACAGGGAACCGGTTCCCACGACCTGTGACAGCAGTTTTGCTACTTTTTGACAGCATTTTTCATTCTTACTCATTTCCAAACTTACTAATACGATTTGGTACATTAGCAACATCATTTCATCGTCATTTCACACCATTTTAACATCAAACAACATGGTTTATTCACCCCTATCAATTATCTGACATACTTATGATTCCTAATTCCAACACCGACACAAATAGGGTTTATTCCTATAACTCATAATCATCATAATTCAAATTTTCTAACATACCCAATTATCCCTATGATTCCCAAAACCCATAAGGCATATTAATCGATCGAAACCACCCCTTACCTCGCGATGATTCTTCGATTTCTCTTGGAGTCGGCTTTTCCTCTCTTTTCCTCTTCTCTCCAATTCCACGTGAAAACAGTTTCTCCAAAAACCTATTATTTCCTTTCTTTTTTTCCTTTTTATGTTCCTTTAATTATCCCAATAAAATAAAATAATTAAAACTTAATAATTAGTAGAGTGATTTACTCTCTTACACCCAACGTTTACTCTGCACACCTCAAAACATTTCCTCGTTTAATGACTCAATTAATCTAACTAAAACTAATACTCAAGATTTCATTTAATTAAATAATTAAATCCTCACTTATTTAATATTTAAATTAAATCGGGGTTTCACAATGACACCCTAAGTGAAGGTGTGGTTTATTGTTTGATCATATAAAGCATTACAGGGCATGTATGTTTTAGAAAAGAAAATGGGTGACATCCTATTTTTTTGTACTAATACTCTAATTTATTGTATAATTATGCACAAAAAATAGTGTGTTACAATCATCACACACATACGCACTAATCGCAATAAATCACCAATTATATCATGTATTCTCAACCAATCGACAAGACCATGAAAGATCAATCACGTATGCAAAATATATGCAAATATACTTCTCAAATGACTCTATATTCATACGATACTATTTATGGACAACACATACAAATTTCACTCATGATCCCCACTGTAGGACCATATCACACCAAAAATTGCTACTAATCACCATATAGTAACACTTCACTAATCCCTCATTAGAATCATCTACTCGCTCCCGATCCCGCCCCCCATAGGAAAAAAGCACACCAAAATCACTACTAATCACCTATAGTTACGCTTCCCTAATCCATCACTGAAATTAGCTACTCGCTCTCAATCCATAATATAGAACCAAAGTACGCAAAAGTACACCGAAATTCGTTCACCATGAGGAATGATTTCAACAATAACATGCAAACACACATATGTACAATCAACCTCTCTTCTGACCGTGTACATTTCCAATAAGGTCACCTTAACACAACAAATATAACAGATTTATATTAAAAAATGCAACATTTACTACAAGAAACTTAGAACTTAACGACACTGTATGGGGGAGGGGGAAGGATCACTTTGTGGAAGACGACTTTGGTGACTACAAGAATGCTCAAAGATTGGATAATCATGCTACTTCTTCTATAGTCATGTTGATTGTATGCATATGGGTTATGCTCTCATGAACCCAAACCAAGTATTAAGGCCACATTTGTTAATCAAACTAAGCAAATGAATGTCAAATATCGTGTTCGTGTAAACACGTCCAATATAGCTACTAAGTTTCTTTTGAGGTGTGACATACTATTTAGAGGGAGTGACGAGTCCCTTAACTCTTTATTTAAGGGGCCATTTCTTGAGTTGGTGGAAACTTTAAAGGAAATTAACCTAGGAAATAACCTTATGACTACCCCTAAGATTTAAAAGGATCTTACCATTGCTTGTGCTTGTGAAATAACTCAACAAATTACGTGATATTGTGAATGATGTGTTTTGTGTTTTGATTGACGAATCTGGTGATGTTGTTGGTAAAGAACAAATGGTTGTTGTTATTTGCTATGTTAACAATGAAGGTTTGGTAAAAGAAAGGTTTCTTAGCATTGTTAGTGTTAAAGAAACAAGTGCTAAGTCACTTAAGGAGGAACTTGAGAAGTTGTTGTCTATTAATGGCTTGATTTTATCTAGCATTAGGGGGAAAAGGTATGACGATGCTAGTAATATGAGAGGTAAGTTTGGCGGTTTGAGAACTTTAATCCAAAATGAGAATCCATCTGCTTATTATTTTTTTGCCCATCAATTCAATTTGCACTTGTTGCATGTGCTAAAACTCACAAAGATGTTAGTGGTTGTCTTTGTAAGGTCAATATGCTTGTTAATTCCATACGATATTCTAACAAGAGACAAAAATTGCTTTGGGACAAACAAGTAACTCAATTTTCTAAATTGGTTGAAGAGGTCCAAATAAAGACTGGTAATGGATTAAATCAAGAATCATCTATTGCTATAACGGGTGTCACTCGTTGAGGTTCCCACTTTAGGACTCTCACTAGTTTTATGACTTTGTATGGTGCTATTATTGGGGCATTTAAAGAAGTTGGGAATGATACGTCATTTGAAAAGTATGGTGAAACTATGCTTTTGTTAGATGTGCTTCAATCTTTTGATGTTATCTTCTTGTTATATATGATGGTTGAATTTTAGGATTTATAAATGATTTGAGTTTAGCATTACAAAAGCGTGATCAAGTTCTTTTAGAAGCTTTATCACTTGTTATTGCTACCAAACAAGAAATACGAGAAATGGCGAATGATGAATGGGAAGAACTTATATCTAAGGTTATGGAAATTTGCAATAAGCGTGATATTGATGTACCCGATATGGATGCATCGTATGTGAAAGGGAAGAAACCTAGGCCACACACTACAACATGTAGTGTTTCTAATTTGCATCACTATAAGCATGATTTTTTGTTTAGTATTTTAGATTTACAATTGCATAAGTTAAATGCAAGGTTTGATGAAGAGAATAATGAAATTTTACAATGTGTTTCATGTTTGAGTCCTTCATTATTTGCAGTTCTTTCACGGCGCCCTGAGCTACTGTAGAATGCAGAATTATGCATTTTTTAACCGTTGGAGGCCTTTTAGACCTCTTATTTTGATTTCCTAAAAAGGAAAACGCTCAGAATTCGACACCTAATAATTATATAATAATTGTACAACAACCAATATAAATTATACAAATTCTACATCAATTAATCATCATTTTTTTTTATAAATTCAAGGTTAGATTTCCAAGCTTCAAGCACACAACAATGACAACCAACAAAACTCAGAAATCATTGAATATAACATGTATCAAATAACATATTATAGTGCACAAATTTCATATGATAGCACGACATAAGACATGATTAAATGAGTATGTATTCATGCCCATACTCATTTATCGACATTTCAAATAAAAAATAATCAATTAATTATACTTTATCATGTCATTTAAGTTTTTAAAAACATCAAAAAAATTAAAAGAAGATATTGTTGAGTTAAGAAATAAATAAATATTTTGATTAAAATGCCTACAAATTTAATAGTAATGTATTTAATAAAATTGATAAATCAACACGTGAACAAAATAATAAAAATAAAAATATAAAAATATATTATGCGGGTATGGAGCGGGGAGAGTACTAAAGTACCTATACCCGCATTCATGCCCATATTCATTTTATAGATTTTTTATCTGCTCATTATAAATAATTGTCATCCCTAGAGATAATAAAGAAACACACACTATATTATTGAAATTTGATATAGTTTCAATTTCTTCGTATAATATTTTGTTGGCTAAATTACAGTTTGACCCCTTATTTTTAGCAATTTACGAAATCAGCCCCCTATTTTTTTTAAAACAATTTTGGTCTCATGCCTATATTTTGGTCTAAAAATTATTGATGTGCCATTTTTTATATATGTGGCATACTTTATGAATGATAGAGAACATAGAGAGCATTTTTTAAGAATGAATAATACGAACGTCCAAGCTGAGAGATAAAGAAGATGAAGAAGTCGATAAAAAAAGATGATTGAAGAAATTGAATGTCGTCAAAAATATAATGAATAATTTATATTTCTCGTGCTAAGCCAATATAAGTATGCCACATATCTAAAAAATAGTACACAAGAACATTTTTTTAGACGGAAAATAAACATGAAGATCAAAATTATTTAAAAAATAAATAGGAGAACTAATTTCGTGAGTTGATCAAAATAGTCAAAAATCACAAGATTGTGTGATTTATTTTCTAATATTTTCATGATCTACAAAAAAAATAAATCACACAATTAAAAACATTTTTGTGATTTTAAATAAAAGTATTTTCACTTGATCTATTATAATTATTTTATAATTAAAAATTAAAATTAAAAATATATTTGAAGATGTCTCTTAATTAGTCCATATTTATTATTGAAAAATTATATGACCTTTGTTTCTCTAAGAACCATTTTTGAAGCCCAGTGTAGTTGAACAAATGATTAAATACATATCTACTAATAATCAGACCCGACCCTGTGTGTGCAAATTGAGCTACAACACAGCCTCACAGTTGTGCCTGTACAAGCTGAGCTGCAACACATAGCCTCACAACTTAAAGGGTCCCATATTATTTGTAATATAAATTGTAGGGATGTTCAAAACCAAACCAATCCAATAGAAAATCGCAAATCAAACTAAACCAAACCGAAACCGCAAAAAAACTACATTTGGTTCGGATTAGTTTGAGTCATTTTTTAACAAAACCGCATGGTTTGATTCGGTTTGCGGTTTGTATTTTACAAACCGAACCAAACCGAACTAAACCGCATTATGTTACAACCTAAATTTTACTTAACTCGCATCTAACCCAAACATAAATCTATTATACATTAGCCTTATGATTACAGACAATTTTCTCATCTTTACAGTTATGATTTCAGTTTCAATCTTCTTAAATATCTCCTAACATTATCACTTCATCTTCACCACTTACATCTTGCCTCTTCTTATCTAATCTCTACTCTCTTATATTGTTTCTTTTGCACGCTCTTATTTTTTATGCAATTTTTTTCTCTTTCAATTTCATTTTATCGCACATCTTTATCTCTAATCTCTCCTCTCTTTTGTTCTTTCTTTTTCATCTTCACTAATTTCTCTTCTCTTTATTTTTTTTATTTTTTTATAATATTTTTTATATTATTTTATGCTATTATTTTATGTTTATTATTTCACTTTTATCTAATCTAAATTTTACATATTAAATGATAAGTTATTGTCCAAATATGATTAGTTTTTTGGTTATAATTTAGTAGTGTATCATGTATGAATGACCAAATACAAAGTTATGTTGTCATATATATGTGAATGTATGACTCAACAAATTATTTGTAAAAAACCGAACCAACCGCACCGAACCGCATTGGTTTGGTTTGTTTTTTTTTTCTAAAAGTCAACCGAACCGAACCAAACCGCATGCCTTTTTCTCTCGCGGTTCGAATGATTTTTTGCGTCAAAACCGTCAAAACCGCACCGCGAACACCCCTAATAAATTGAATGATAATATGTGATGTTTGTTCAAATTGAGATAAAGTATTATAGATGCCAGCTGTTAGTGTATAATATGTTGAAAATGTCACTGGTTTAATTATGAGATTCACCTTTTTGTAATTTAGTTGTTCTATTAATAAAAATATTACCGTGAGAGGGTTCAAAACAGTTTTTCTTTTAATGTATTATCAATTGAGCAATGGTTCAAAAGTTAAAATAATACACTATATATATATATATATATATATATATATATATATATATATATATATATATATATATATATATATATATATATATATATATATATATATATATATATATATATATATATATATATATATATATATATATATATATATATATAAAAGTTGAAAACGTTATCTATATTTATTATATGCATTTTCTTTCAATAAACTTAATATAGTCATTAATTTTTATTAAAATAAATTTTTATCTCTAATTTTTATGTATTAATAGAAGATATTATAATAAGTTTTTGCATGTGAATAGACATAAAACATAAATTCCAACGATGACACCAGTACACTATAATATAAGTTTCGACATTGATTATGTCAAAAATAAAGGAAACCAACACCACAAGATATATAACTCTATTTAATATTTTTTTTATTACTTAAAAATTAAAAATTATTATAATAATTGATGTTTTTAATTCTCCAATGATAACATTGTTGCACTAGTTTAATTTTGTTGATGTGTAAGAAATGTGTTCCAAAAATATTCAAAGTATGTTGAAACAAATATTTTTTTTTTTTTTAATATTTTTTTTTAATTTTGAAATACATATCGTGTGAGTGTTATATAAGTGTCCGGTACCAATTTAAAAAGTGTTAAAATAGGAAGGAAAGAAAATTATTTTTAGGAGTATCATTTGTTTGACACTTTTCTGAGACATGTGATGCGAGTGACATAGTATTGTCCGATATCAATAAGTATCAAGACACTGCGGTACGTCTATTGTTAAAGATGTCAGTATTTTATAGTTATAGATTTAGTGACAGTAAGATGCGACTAAATTTTTATAAATAGAAAAAATATATATTTAAAGTGTTGGTCGAACAACCTGTTGGTCGAAGTGTTACTCTCTAGTATGCTAGAAGTCGAATGCGTTGGACTTTAGATATTTTGGGCCTTAGTTTAGTTTACACTATTGGGCCTAGGAAATGTGTCTATATAAGGAGCATTTCTTTGTAAACAAAAAACATAGAATTCACAATTTACATTTTCACTCTTTCAGTATCACATTTATTCTCTTCCCATTTTTCTCTTAAACTTCTTCTTCTTCATAAAAAATATATTTCTTTCATCTTCTGTTCCAACAAATTGGTATCAAGGAGCTCGGTTGCGGTTCAAGGAGAATCTAATGGCAAACGGAACAACAACGTCGACACAGATTCCAGCAAATCTACCAGTTTTCAAAGGAGAAAACTACCAACGATGGGTTGCACAAATGAAGGTCATTTTCAGATTTCAAGATGTTGTTGAAATCTTGAATGATGGTGTATCGGAGCTGGAAGCAAATGCGATGGAAGCCCAGAAAGCTGCGCACAAAGATCAGAGGAAGAAAGATTGTAAAGCACGGTTCTTAATTCATCAGTGTGTAGATGCTGATGTTTTTGAGAAGATAATCGAAGAAGAGTCAGCAAAAGAAGCATGGGACAAGTTAAAGAACTTGTATGGCGGAGGAGAAAAATTGAAGAAGGTGAAGTTGTAGACGCTGAGAAAGCAATACGAGATGATGCACATGAAGGATGATGAATCGATTTATGCATACTTCTCAAAGATTGTGACACTGACGAACCAAATGAAAGCATGTGGTGAAACAATCACAGACCTGCAGAAAATAGAAAAGGTATTGAGATCTTTAACAGCAGATTTTGACTATATTGTTGTGACAATTGAAGAAGCAAAAAATTCATTTGAGATGAAGTTAGAAGAACTTCAAGCTTCATTAGAGGCTCATGAGATGAGATTGAAGCAAAGAAACTCAGAAAGAGAGAAGGTGGCTGAACAAGCACTGCAATCAAGATTCAGCAAGAAAGCTGAAAAATCAAAGTCTCGAAAGCATTTTGCAGATGATGAGGAGTCAAGCAAGAATGTTGATTCGAGAAAAATGATGAGCAACAAGTACTCTGGGAAGAAAGTTGACAACAAGGATAAGCAATGCTTTAATTGTCAAGGTTTTGGTCACTTTGCTCGAGACTGTCGAAGGAGGAAAGTAGAAAGGGCGAAAGAAAGTGATGAAGCTCAATATGCACGTGCAGGAGACAGTGATTCAGATGATGTCCTGATGATGGTTAATTCTCAGTCGAACTCTGAGAAAACCAACATGTGGTATCTGGATTCAGGATGTAGCAATCACATGTCTGGCAACAAAAATTGGTTCACCAAACTAGATGAGTCAGTAAAAAGGGTGATAAAGTTTGCTGATGGAAGACACATCGATTCTGGTGGCAAAGGAGATATTTCGATTTCTAGAAAGGATGGTGGAAAAGCTACTATCACTGAGGTATTGTATGTACCCTCTATGACAAGTAACTTGATAAGTGTAGGTCAATTGCTTGCAAAAGGATTCAAGATGAAACTTGAAAGGAATGAGATGAAAGTCTATAGGGCTGATGGGAGGCTGATCATGAAAGCGCCATTGGCAGAAAACAAGACGTTCAAAGTTGAACTCAACACATCAGATCACAAATGTCTTGTTTCGACGACAAAAGTAGATAAGAACTGGCTATGGCACCACATGTATGGACATCTAAACTTCAGAAGTTTATGCATGCTCAATCAAAAGATGATGGTGGTTGGTTTGCCTTATGTAAAGGAACCAAAGCAAGTATGTGAGGAATGCTGTAAAGCTAAGCAGGCAAGGAAGGCATTCAAACATGACTTGCCCATAAAATCCAAGCGCAAGTTGGAGCTAGTTCACTCTGATGTGTGTGGACCATTTGAAGTGAATACCAATGGAGGCAACAGGTATTTCCTTACGTTTATTGATGAATTCACCAGATATATATGGATCTACATCATTTAAAGGAAAAGTGAAGTATTCACACAGTTCAAGAAGTTCAAGTTGCACGCTGAAAGACAAAGTGGCTGCAAATTGAAGATGTTAAGAACCGACGGTGGTGGTGAATACACTTCTGCTGAATTTGCCAAATTTTGTATTGGGGAAGGTATAGAGCATGGGGTTACTGCTCCCTATACACCTCAACACAATGGCATAGATGAGAGGAAAAACAAAAGTATAGTGAACATGATAAGAAGTATGTTGAAATCTAAAGATATGCCTAAGAGATTTTGGGCTGAAGAAGCTTCGACAACAGTATACATTCTGAACAGGTGTCCAACAAAGAGGATAGTTGGAAAAACACCTCATGAAGCTTGGATGGGATCGAAGCCAAGTGTGAGTCACTTCAGAGTTTTTGGATCAATGTGTTTCAGGCGCGTACCTGAACAATTGAGAAGAAAACTGGATGATCGAAGTGAAGTTGTGGTTCTCATAGGTTATCATTCGACTGGTGCGTACAAGCTGCATTCACCAATCTAAGATAAACTAATAATCAACAAAGATGTTCGAGTCGACGAAAGCAAAGGTTGGGATTGGAGTCAAAGTTCAACACAGGAATCAGACACTATTATAACTGTGTTCGAAGAAGATTCACAAAATGAGCCCTCAAATAGTCGAAGTGAAAGAAGGTCGACAAGAATAAGAACTGAATCAACTAGGCTGGCTGGGTATGAAAGATTTCCAGATCAAGTGATTGATGATGATGGTGATTTAGTTGAAGAAGCCATGATGATGGCTGAAGCAGAACCCATCGATTTGAATGAAGCAATGGGTAAGTCAAATTGGTGTGAAGCCATGAAAGAAGAACTCAGAGCCATTGAGAAGAACAAGACTTGGGAACTTGTCGAAAGAACGAACAAGAAGCCAATTGATGTAAAGTGGATATACAAGGTGAAACGAAGGCCAAATGGAGAAATTGCTAAGTACAAAGCAAGGTTGGTGGCTAGAGGCTTTCTACAGAAGCCAGGAATAGACTTTGATAAGGTATATGCACCGGTTGCTAGACTGGAAACAATTCGAACAGTTGTTTCGATAGCAGCATACAGGGGATGGAAGATGCATCAGCTGGATGTAAAGTCAGCATTCCTGAATGGACCATTAGAAGAAGAAGTCTATGTCACTCAACCCCCAGGATTCGACATTAAAGGACAAGAGTCGAAGGTGTATAGATTACAGAAGGCTCTCTATGGTTTGAAGCAAGCTCCTCGAGCTTGGAATAAAAGAATAGATAGTTTCCTGATCGAAGCAGGTTTCACAAAGTGTGTTTCTGAACATGGAGTGTATGTAAAAGATGTCGATAGTGTCAGTCGAATCATTTTATGCCTCTATGTAGATGACTTACTGATTACTAGAGATGAAGAAGCTAAGATAGCAAAAGTCAAGTCAACGCTAATGCAAGAATTCGAAATGTCAGATCTAGGGAATCTCTCATATTTTCTAGGATGGAATTAAAAAATACTGAAGAAGGAGTATTCATGCATCAAACCAAGTATGCTCAAGAAATTCTGAAAAGATTCAACATGAGCAACTGTAAAGAAGCTGTCACTCCATTAGAGACAGGAGCAAAGCTGAAGAAAGAATCGAATGATAAGTTTGTAAATTCGACGTTGTACAAACAAATCATTGGATCCTTGAGATATCTTTGCAATACAAGGCCTGATATCTGCTAAAGTATGGGGTTGCTGAGTAGATTTATGGAGAAACCTCAAGAGTGTCATCTCAATGCAGTAAAGAGGGTCTTGAGATACATAAAGGGAACTGTCGACCATGGTGTGTTGTTGCCAAAGAAGTCGAAGAGCAACACAAGCGTTGAAGTTCATGGATATACTGATTCAGATTTCAGTGGAGATCAAGATGAAAAGAAAAGCACTGTAAGCTACATCTTCTTGATCGAAGGTGCTCCAATCTCTTGGAGCTCGAAGAAACGAAGCATTGTGGCTATGTCATCATGTGAATCAGAATATGTAGCTGCATCATATGCAGCATGTCAAGCAGCATGGATCGAAATGTTACTTGAAGAACTCAAGATAATGGAGCCAAAGAATATAAAGTTATTTTTTGACAACAAATCAGCAATCAACTTGGCGAATCATCCAGTGTGTCATGGTCGAAGCAAACACATTGAAAGAAGGTATCATTTTCTGAGAGATCAAGTGAACAAAGGAAAGATCGAAATAAAGTACTGCAAGATTGAAGTTCAACTAGCTGACATATTCACTAAACCTCTGAAGAAAGTCAGATTCGAAGAGCTGAAAGGGAGCATCGGGATGAGAAGTCTCGAGGACATGAATTAAGGGGGTGTGTTAGAATGTGTGCATAATTCATGTTCGAGTTCGTGCATAGGTATGATTGAAAGTGTTGGTCGAACAACCTGTTGGTCGAAGTGTTACTCTCTAGTATGCTAGAAGTCGAATGCGTTGGACTTTAGATATTTTGGGCCTTAGTTTAGTTTACACTATTGGGCCTAGGAGATGTGTCTATATAAGGAGCATTTCTTTGTAAGCAAAAAACATAGAATTCACAATTTACATTTTCACTCTTTCAGTATCACATTTATTCTCTTCCCATTTTTCGCTTAAACTTCTTCTTCTTCATAAAAAATATATTTCTTTCATCTTCTGTTCCAATATGAACAGTATCGGTGAATAGTGTTCGTGAACAATGTACGAATAATGACTTTTATTGATAAAATGAAGTTGGTTAATCAAATGCAAAATATTGGTTAATATAGTGATGAAGTTGGTTAATAAACATCCAGATATTAAAAATAATTTTTAATAGTAAAATAAAGTTGGTTAATGAAATGTAAAAAGTTGGTTAATGAAATGTAAAAATTTGGTTAATAAAGTTATGAAGTTGGTTAATGAGGTACTTTTGTTTTTGTACTTCATCAATCTAAAATAAAAAAAATATATATATATATATATATATATATATATATATATATATATATATATATATATATATAAAAAATATATTTTTTTAATTTTAAAATAATAATATTATTTTATAATATTTCACTGTTCACCGTATAGATGAATAGTGAAATACGGTGTAGGTGTAGGAAATGGTGTATGAATAGGATTTTTCTTTTAAAATATGACTGTTGTTTTAAAAGGTGTATTGAACCCATTTTATCTTTTAAGGTCCTTATTTTTCTTGCGAATAAGTGTTTTGTAGTACCTCTTTAGGGCAACTCATTTTATAAGATAAATTGTCTCAAATTTTTGTTACACAATAAAATTTGTGATTCAATTTATCTTTTAGATAGACACATTTGAGATTTTTTTTTGCAATAATCATGTATTGAAAATAAAAACACAAATAACCATGTTTTAAAAATATTTATGCAAATAATCAAGTTTTTGAAAAGATATATATTTAGGTGTCATATGAGATGACTTCTGCACTAAGTAAATACACTTAGGCGTCATTCTAGTTGGCGCCTCCTCTTAGGTTAAGTCATCTCAGTTGGTGCCTCCACTTCTTTGTTACACGTAGGAGTCATCTCAAATGACTCTTACGTGTATTTGTGTTTTTTATAAATACAACATCCACGTCTCCTTCATTCTTCATATTTTCTCAACTTCACTTCTCATATTCTCTCTTTTTTTGTGTCATGATATCACCATACATCCATACCAGAGATGGATACATTATTTTCTCGGTCTCCAAACCTCCTATGAAAATGAAATTTTGGCACATTTTTACCATGACCAAACTGAAGAAAGAGTTGATGCGATGGTTAGAGGGAGAAATAGAAGTTGACAAAAAAATTAGAAGGATCCAGAGGAAGAGAACGACCATGAACTTCACAACTAGACAACCTCGAATTTGGTTGGAGGAAGTCAAAACAGATGTAGACGTTATCGCGATGATGAATGGATCTGATGAAATTGTTTTGACGGTTGTAGTGTCTTAAATATTTGTTTGTGTTGTTGATGTTACATTTTCATATTGTTTCAGTTGTTGTTTTAAGTTATATTTTCATGTTGTTTCTGTTGTTGTTTTAATCGTGATGCGTTTTATTTTGTTGTCTGCGTATTGATGGTTGTAAGAAATGCTATTAATGAAAAAAAATCTGTTATAATATTAAAAAGTGCAGATAATTTCCATACGAATTTCACGATGTCGAGCTTGTAGCACGAGTGGGACAATTTTTTCGATTGTGTCCGACTTGACGATATAAACCACACTTTATTTCTAGTTTGTCAAGGTCGTCCATTTCAGTTGTGATAGTTTTGCTTTTGGGACAACCCTTTTTATTTCTTCACATTTGACTGTTGTGTAAAACTACTCCCCCTTCGTACGCAGGCCAATGATATGGTTTTGCTACCAGGTCAAAGGCATTGTTGTATACGTTGATCAAGGTCTCGGACTTGTAAATGGGAGAAAGAATTAGTAGTGCATTTTGATGAACATGTGCACACGCCGCAATAACAAGAGAGCAGGGAATTCGAAAGGCCTGAAACTTTCCACAGTCGCACCAACGAGATGGTAGTTTAACCATGTACTTTTGTCTAGTCAACCCCTCGTTGTGGTCGAGTGTCACTTTGACAATGAAGTTATGGTTATGTCGGTCAAATTTTGTAACAAGATGAGTGTTGGCTTTGGCACTTTTGGCCTTAATAAATTTCATGCAGCTTTCATTCCACAGTTGTCCCGATTGTACCACCGCGTTCCATATTTCACCTCTCTCTGCAAATAACAAGGCCATCCTAAAATATGTTGTACTCACCAAATGGTTATTGGGAGTGCTCTTATGCCTTTGAAGACGTCGTTCATTAATTCGATTAGATTTGTTGTCATGTGACCCCAACGCACTCCATTGTCGTATGACCGTGTCCATCTTTCCACTTGCAGATTATTAATCCACGCAACTGCATCTAGATTTTCCATTCTGATCTGGATGTGGTAGTATTTAAAACGTGGTTGTGTTAGTGCGTACGCTGCGTTCATAATTGTTTTCAGAAGACTCTTATCTTTGATCCTGCGCATGAAATTTTGAACGATATGTCTTGCGCAATAAACATGTGTAGAGGGGGGGTCGTGCCAACCATTATTGGGATTGTTGTACGCACTATCAATAGAATCATGTCTGTCAGGAATCAGATAAAGATCACAATGTGGAGCAACGTGTGTTCAAAGATTCTTTGGAAAGAATCTCCAAGCACCTCTAGTTTCTGCCTTGACAAGAGCATAGGTGATCGAAAATACGTTATTGTTGCCATCATGTGCGACGGTCATCAGTAGGGTGCCCTTGTATTTCCCGTACAACCATGTTTTGTCTATCTGTATAATAATTTTGCAGTGTGCAAACCCAGTGATGCAAGGTCGAAAAGCCCAGAAAATTCTACTGAATATTCCATACCCGCTAACACAGGTACCGTCTGGGGCATACGTTAGCAATGTTTCCATAGCATAAAATGTTCCAGGGAGCATAAGTTTGCAGTGCATTCATACCTTGTTTTTTGCTAATCATACCTTTTTATACGAGGGGGTATAGTTGTATGCTGTAGTGATGTGCGAGATTATTGTTTTGACCTTCAATGACGGATCACAACTGACAAGAAGTAAGATTTCTTGACAAATGAGATCATAACTCAATTTGCGGTGATCCTGTGATTGCGTGGAATTAACACAAGTATGTTCGGTCATAGAACCTATCACCCAAGAATCACTCCTCATCCTATACGATGCAGTTAGATTGAACCTACACTCAGGGTGGGTACATATAATTTTGTATCTGTCTGCATTTGTTCGATCCACCCGAAAGTCACAGTTGTTTATCATGTGGAACTTTTTTATTGCTCGCACACAATCTTATTTTAAACGAAATCTGTCATTCACTTTTAAATTTGCATCTGGCAGCACATGAGGGTTGTAGAATATATCAGATGATGGGCCATCTATGCCAATATCGAGGGTAGTCATGTACGGAGGTGGTGTGTAGATTTCATGTGGAGGCAGTTGGTGTTTTTCATCGGCCTTTGAATCTTTGTTTACCATGTTGTTGAACTTCATCTCGTCTGCTTCCTCCTCTTCGTCAACAACATCCACCTCAGCTTGTTCCTCCTCCATAGGATCAACCATCTCTGTCTCCTGGAACATAATGTACAACTCAGTCGATTCGTACCCAGAATATTCATGATTACAAAACATGTTGTGCAGGTTTTCGTCGTCTTCAACAGCTACCTTGTAAAATGTTATTTGGTTCTCACCAGTAAAAATAGGATGTTGGTAGAAAATGTGTGACGTCGGAACTAGCCGAAGTTTGGTCTCGAGTCTTTATTTGAAATACGAAAAATTCACATTTCTATTTAGACAAAATTGGATATTTTCGGTGTATGAATAAAAAACTTGCTACCTCACTATTGTACGCCTCACCATTGAAATGTATAGTGATAATATATTGTGGTACATATGACATTTTATCTGGGTTTGAGTGTTTGAAATGTTTGATTGTATGAAAATGTTTGATTGTATGAGAATATATATATAGAGGTGGAAGATGATTGTATGAGAATGAATGAGACAAATTTTAAATTTCAAAAACACACATAGAAGCCAAGTCAGATGGTACCTAGGTATAAAAATAGAGAGGAAGCGCCATCTCTCTTGGATTATTGCAGGCCTAGTCATGTATAACCCTGCCACCTAGCCTGCCACCCTAGCCTGCATGCATAGCCCTGCCACCTAGATGCCACCTACCCTAGGTGGAGCCATCTTGAATGACGCCTAGGTACAAAATTAGAGAGGGGGCGTCATCTCTTTTGGCTTCTCTCTGACACGTGGCTTGCATGCATGAATGCCCAACCACCTCATTTATTTCTTTGTTGACTGAGTCGCCTACAAATATGGCGCCTCAGGTGAGTTTTTTACATCACCACTATTCACTCTACCTCTACCTCTGATACAACTCTCATATAACCAGAAAAAATTCAAGCATGAGTCTTTTGACTTTAGGAGAATCTCACCGAGGAACAAGGGAAAACATTGCTACATTTGTAAGTTTTATCCTTTATATTCTTATTCAAATATTCATTGATTAATATGTTATCATTTTTTATACTTTCTTATACATCATATTATTTTCACGTTTTATTTAGGACACGAAAAGATTTAGATGCGGTCACATAATTACATTGCTCCCGATCCATTTATCGTTCCATACCTTGAACGTGCCGGTTTTGGGGATGTTATTAAAATCTCCAACTATACGATAGATTCAAAGTTTATTCTTGCATTGTGCGAAAGGTGAAGACCCGAGACACACACCTTTCATCTGCCCGTAGGTGAATGTACCGTCATACTTGAGGACGTTTACATGTTGATGGGTCTTTCGATTAATGATAAGGTGGTTAATAGTCTGGTCCAACAAGCCAACACTCTATGCGAGGAGATGTTGGGTAGAGATATGGTGGAAGGTTCTAGTGCAAGAGGCCAAGGTATTTATTTATCCACACTTAAAGTGCATTATGATTCTCTTGGTTTGAACGAAAATTTCACCGAGGAAGCAAAAATAATTAAGACACAAAATTATATTATGTTATTGTTTGGGAGCCTATTAATCCCCGAGAGTACAGGAAATAACGTAAATTTTATGTACTTAAGTTTGCTTTGGGATATTGATAGAATAGGAAAATATAGTTGGGGTTCCGCTGTTCTAGCCCAACTATACAATTTCTTATGTAAGAACTATAAGAAAGACACGATTACTTTTAATGGATGCACATTCTTACTTCAAGCATGAGTTTGGTGGAGAATGCAATCCCTTAATCCCGTCAACGGCCTACCGTTCAGTTTTCCGTACGCAACAAAGTAAGTACATTGCTTAATTATCAAATTATTTATGTCTTTCATATATATAAAATGTTAATATATTAAATGTTCATTCATTTAGGTATAGTGTAACAATATGGATTACGAAAGCAATTTGAGATTCAATGTTCTCCTTTATCGTAATCTATTAGACCACATTGGCTCGGATGATGTACGCAATTTCTATTAACTCCAACTATTTTTAACGTATATTATTTTAAAATATATCATTAATCTGCATATTGTTTATCAATAGTTTATATGGAGACCATACTTGGGTTTGGATCATGTACCCAATGAAGATGATGCACAGGTTGGACTGCGAAGACTACTATTATACGGTTTAACATTGTGGAAATGCACCACACCGATCGTGTGAAGATGAAGTTCGGTATGTTTCAAGACATACCGCGCGATCCAATATGTTTGGATCCTTGGCATCTCAAAAGGGTTGACTCCCAATGGGGATATAAAAATTGGAAAACTTTTTCCAGGGAGTTTTGTACGATGTGGAAAAACTGTCGGGACCATGTCTTACAATTTTCTGTTTACGAGGATGATGAAATTATGCAACACTCTCCTCAATACATTGCTTGGTACGGATCCATAATGAACCCAGAAATGCATGTCTATCACCCCCGTTATTTGGTCGACCCACGCGCCCAGTGGGGCCAACCCTGTGCTCCACAACAACAACTGCAACAACACTACCAACAACAACCGCGACAACACTACCAACAACAACCCCGACAACAACCGCACCAACAATACCAACAACAATCCCAACGTCCATCAACCTCCCGCCAACCAACCCGACGATACAGGACCACAAACACTCAATTCCAACCTGATTACCAATCCATCCAAATGCCCGACACACAATTTCAATACTCCGATATGTCCAACACTCAAATACAATACTCCAAAGAAAGAACATATGTTCAACACCCCTATATGGATCCATCAACATCTCACCTTAGCCCGAAAACTGGCATGCCCGAAGAATATTTCTCAACCAACCCAATATGCCACCAACCATCACCGTACCAAACCCCCATCATTCATATGGGTACTAGTCTCCAAACACCCAATTTCCTTTTCACCCCACTTATTCACACTCCACCTCTACGGACGACGAGTGTTATCATCCCGCCATAGAACCTAACCCTCCACCACAACGACCAAACTTTGAGAACATATGAACACGTCTATTTGAAATGGATATCGAGAACATAGGAACATGTCTATTTGAAATGGATATGACGAGCAATGCAGATCTTGAGGCATACATGGATCCTGATCGCATACACCACAGGGGCCATCGATTCAACCACAACGGCCTCAACAAAGACCCCGTTACACGAGTTAGAAGAGGATGCGGTTGTGGAACCGATGGTCCTCTTCATGTCCCGGGCCTCCAACAATAAATCTATGTAATTGTTATTCGCTATGTTTGTAATGAAAATTTATATTTAAAGTTTAATTTCACAACATTGTTCCATACTTAAATTTGAATCGAATTCTTTTTTACTTAACACCTAGGCGCCATCTTAGATGGTTTTTTCCTTTTATTTTACACTTAGCGCCATCTGAGATGACTTTTAGAAAAAACCATACATGTAATGCCATCCCAAATGACTCCTCCTTGTAAAAAAATAATGTAGGAGTTATCTGAATGACTCCTGCTTGCATACTTTTGCTGAAACATGATTATTTGGATTTATTTATATATATTTTTGTTCATAACATGGTTATTGAAAAAAAATTCTTGGATGTCTTTACAAGATATCAAAGAGATTTATATATATATATATATATATATATATATATATATATATATATATATATATATATATATATATATATATATATATATATATATATATATATATATAGAAGAGAGAGCTCCATTGCAAACGCGTTAAAATAACATATTTTCAAAGTTTTGGTTTTCTTTGTGCTCCCAAAAACCATAATTATTTTTTTCTTTATTTTCATTATTTTCTAATTTTGTCTTTTGTGTTTACAATTTAAATTAAAAAATTTAATTTATGTGGTTTAATTTCATTTATTTTATTTTTAATAATGTATTTTTTGTCATTTTATTTATAATAATTTATATTCTTTATTTTTATTTAAATATCTATTTGTACAAATTTAAAACAAAACGCACTGTATCAAAGATCTTGATATAAACGCACCGTATAAAGATCTTGATATAACGATAAAGTACTATATATTCAAAAATGTTGTAATAGCTCATAAAAATATGTAATAGGAAACATATATAGAAAATCTATATTTTGTTTGAATGTGAACATTTTTTTCCAAAAATTATAGAAAATTTAAGATTTACTTGATATTAAAAATATGACCAATATTTTGTCAAAAAATAAAAGATATGGGATAAGACAGAAGTTTCAAAAGTTCAAACCTACCATCTTGATTAATTCTGCAAGTTCAACCAAATTTCAAAAAAAATTGAAAAAAAAATAAAATACTATTGAACTACCAAGAAAATAATTGAGGTTGATAATAACTTTTGTATAAGCACTGAATGATCATTCATGAAAAATTATTTATTAGTTTAAAAATAATAGAACTTTACAAAATATACTATAAGTAGCTATTTAAAATTTTTAACATTTTATTAAAATTTCTAATCACGTTATTTTTCTATCTTGTGTAATATTCATTTTCATATAATTTGCGTGACTAGAGAATTCATATTTAACTTATGAAGAATGACAGATGATGAATACCCATGATACATATCAAATTAAAATTGATGTTAAAAAATATTTTTAGCTTAGGTAAGAATATCATATTAAGTTAATAGTAATAGAATTTCACACAATTAATTTTTTAATATTCAAAATAGATTTAATTTATATTTCATAATATGTTAAGTTTTGCCATATCTTAAATTAAAATATAAGCTTAATTGTAATTTTGACTCTTTATTTTTATTTTTTTATATTATTAAACAATAAATACAATATACTCACCACTAAACCAATTCAACTCAATTATCAAATCGTAGAAACAGTAATATATAACACATAGTTGCCCGTAAAAGAAAATCCAAATCCTTTTTAACTCTAAGGTAAAAATTAAAGATAAAATTGCATGGCATTTATTTGTTGTTCTTCTCTTCTCTTTAATACAATTGCTTTTATCTATTCTTAGCCTTTAACATTTCATTGTGTGAAGAAGAATCCATATATACTAAAAAAAAACAAAGGAGAAACTTATTACTAGTAGTTTGTCAAATATTCAATTTGTTCTTGAGAACTACAATTTATTCTAATTTTAAATAATTCAGTTTTTTAATTTTTATAAAATTAGTTATAGCTAAAAATTAATTAAAATAACACGAAATTATTTTAACAAAAAAGTGGCCGCGTCAAAGTTTGATCTTAAATTAGAACAATGACTAAAATTCTGAATAAAATTAAATTTAGGAACTAAAAATTTAGATTTTAAAATAGAGTGAATAAAACTAAATAAAAATAAAAATAACGAAATAAAAATATCTTTTAATACTTAGAGCAAAAATTCTTAAGAAATTCTCTTTAAATATCTAAGTTTTCATCTCAATAAAATATTCCGTACAACAAAAAGTCATAAGAAGACACATTTATTGGCTTGAAAACCAAGACACTTGCCTAAGCCTAAATGCGCATTGTACCCCAAGACCACACACCTTGTGTGTTGACCACATGTTTCGTGTACTAGCCATGCTCCTCATTCTTCGAAACACATGCGACACACATATATAATTGGAGAAATCTTGCATTTTGTCAATGCATTTTGTCCTATAATGATGAGCTTGATGATTATCCAAGTTAATTAAACTTTAATCACCACAATGTGTCTTCACACATTATTGAGTGATCCCAAACAATCCAACCATCTCTATTAATTAGCCTTCTTAACCTCTTTAATAAGGAAAATATATTCCACTCAAGTACTAGATTAAACTACTAATTATTGATTTTCTTTTCAAAACTTATATCATTCCAAACATGCAAACTCAAAACATGACAAAGATTGTATAGGGTTCATATTATTTTCATATTCTGTATTTATAAAACCCTATATAGCGTCTTTATCTAGAGTTTCTTATGTATATTTTTAACTACCCTTCAAGGAACCATTCAAATACCTCAGAACCCACTTCAAAGTTTCTCAATGAATTTGATCTGGAGTATGAATAAATTTATTAACAATGCTAACTACATATGCTAAGTTCGATCAATTATAAACCATACCATATATTATGCTTCTAACCCTACTTCCATACTCTACATCATATTTTTCTCTTTACTTTGAGGATATTACGTAACTGAAAACTTAGTGTTATAACACAAATGAGTGTTGATAGTTTTATTATCCTTCATTCTAAATTAAGCCACTAATTTCTTCAAGTAACGAGATTGAGACAATAACAATTCAAACCTTTTGCAATTTTTCATGAAATTCATACCTTAGATCAATTTATCTTCATTGAAATTTTTCATCTCAAATTCTTAATTCAAAGTTTCCTTGACCTTACAGATCTCTTCAATGCTAGATATTTATATCAAGATAAGATCAACATATGAAAAGAGATATGAAAAGAGATAGATACTTTTTTTTCTCATTCCTCTTAAATATTTATACACAATTATCATAACCATTTATCTCAAAACCATACTTAAGAAAAGATTCATCAAATAGATACCATAGCCTTCATATTTACTCCAACCCATACATACATGTCTTGAATAAACACGCCTTATAAAATGTAGATTATCTTTTTGAAATCAAGATCATATTTATTTATAATTTTCATAAGTACATCAAAAGAATTTGTTTACCACGTGTGAAAAAATTTCATTGTAATCAATTTTCTTCTCGAGTAAAGTTTTTTCTACAAGTATGACATTAAACAATATATCTTACCTACCTTTATGTAACCAAGCTCTTCCAAAAATTTAAGCCAACAAAAATGTTCCAAATCCTAGCCATCAATGGACTACAACTCCCAATACGTTTGGAGAAACCACCTAGCCAAAAACCTTGCTCACTTCTAACAATACATCTACACTCCGATACTCAACTACTATCGTGAGCACCATCCATATTCAACTTAACAAAGGAACTCTTTGGGGTACCATTTAATGAGCTTTTTCTCTCTACTTCTATCCATAATACGACTATTAATCATCACTGCTTTCTTGTATTGCTGGACTCTATCCTCCATAATCTCTCTAACATTTGTGGGGGGTGAATAATTAGTTTCGTGCACTTCTTTATTTCTCCACGATCCTAATTTATTTCTCATGTAGTCTCACAAACTCCTACTTATGATTTTTCATCAATAAATACATCTTATCTTTCATTATCTTCAACCATTTTTACTATCTTTTCTTTCAAATACTTTTTTTAAAAGGTTTTTGGTTTTGAATCTTACGATTCTTCGATCACATTTAAAACATAAAAATAATATCAACATGTTATATTGCATAGGTGATATAATCTTTCTCCTAACTCTATCATGTGCCAAAAGATATTTTAGAGCGACTATAAATTGTTCCTCTCTAGAATTATAAGTGCATCCTCGTCTAGTTATGATTCTTTCATTTCAAGTCTATAATTGAATATGAACCAGATCATTTTTAACAATATTATTTACGTGAAAAACAAATTTTGGTGTAAAGGAAGCAAATTCACATTATGAAACTTACGTATCAATGAATGATTCTCAAATATCTACTTCATCTATAACTATATATAAAAGGGATACATGAATTTGGACTGATCTATTTTTTCCCCACAACTATCCTTCAAATATCATTACTATTCCTAAAATAACCTTTAAAATGAAAAATTACTCCATCACTTTTCTCTAACTGTCCGTATAAACAAAAGCTGCTCTATCACTTTTCTATTTACTTTAACATTCCAACCATCACTTTTTATTTACTCAACATTCCAACCATTGCGTAGTTATTATTTTGAATGATGTTTTTCTTTCCAAAATAATTTCTTTTTACAATGGAAGTGTCAGTTTATCCATTTTTTAATACCACGCATCAAAATATAACAGTATTCTTATTGAATATTAATCTAAATTTAAATTATTTATCTAATACATTTTGTAATATGCATTAACATGTTTATCTGTTCGTTTTTTAGTGCACATAAGAAATTATAAAATATTCTTTTTCTTCATAATTTTGATTTTAAATTAAATTATTTATTAAATTAAAATGTTATCTATAATTATCTATAAAAGGATATGAGAATTTAGGCTAATCTATTTTCTTTCCTAAACTATGTATTCAAACATCATTATTAACTCATTTCCGTCTAATTTACAAGAACAACATCAATTTTTACATATGCTATTTGACGTGGCATATATTCATACGCATGACATCTAATCTAACATGGCATATGTCCTCCAAAAATCCAAACAAAATTTTAAAAAAAATTGCCTCAATCTAAAATTGAACCAAGTACATTTTAATTGCATGATAATATGTAATATGTAGTATAATTTTTTTAATTAATATCATCATAATATATGCGTCTAATGGTTGGACACGTTAAGAGAAAAATAATTTTTGTTAATAGAAATGATGGCACATATTTAGAGAAAAACAATTTTATTTAACTTAAGCTAAGAATAGATATATTAAATAAATTTCTTAACCCACTCCATGTCATTCTTACTGTTGTGAATCGGATGTCTTGGAAACAAAATATAAATTTGTTGCTCAATATGAGGGAATAGAATGAAGAACACGATGAACACAAGGATTGGTTATTAACTGCTATTTTTTCCTTTATCTTCAAAACAAGATTACAAGTATACACGAATAACAAATAACCCTCTCACCCTAAATTAGG
This sequence comes from Vicia sativa, assembly GCA_021764765.1. NCBI lineage: Eukaryota > Viridiplantae > Streptophyta > Magnoliopsida > Fabales > Fabaceae > Vicia > Vicia sativa. The sequence continues at coordinate 155,934,963 of CM038792.1, forward strand.
ATTTGCAGTATGCAATGATGAGAGAATAATATGCTATTTATAATAAACCTAACACACTAAACTAATGGGCTTTTATCACAAATACTCATTACAAGCTAACTTAGGGTACAAGCTAACTTAACCAATTGGACATAACAAACAGGCCCAATTCGATGCTATCACTCATAACATCCTTCGACCCAATAGAGTTCGATCCAATATCTCACAAATCTCCACCTTGGATTAAACTTTATTATCAACTAACAAATTAGTTTTCTTCATGCAGCTTTATCAACTGCATACAGTGGAAAAACTTGCAACTAGGCAATGTCTTGGTGATCATATCAACAACACTATGATCTGTCGAAACCTTCAGCACTTGGACTTCTCCACCTTCGATTACCCCTCTGACGAAATGCAGCCTCACATCAATGTGCTTGGTTCGCTCATGATAGGCTGAATTCTTGACAGTGTATTGCACTGACTATCACATTTAACAATGATAACTTCCCTTGAGTTTTGCTCCTTAGCAAAACCTTCAAGCCACAATGCTTCTTTCACGGCTTGTTAAAGCAATATATTCCGCTTTGGTTGATAATGCAACAACCTTCAAGTGTTGCTTTCCAACTAATAGTTGTACCAAACATAGTGAAAACATATCCAGAAATAGATTTTCTGGAATCCATACAACCTACATAATCAGAGTCGACATATCCTTCGATCGCTTCTTTACTATCTTCACCAAAGGCTCCACCATAAATTAAGACTCTGTTCAGAGACCCATTTATGTACCTTAGAATCCACTTCAATGCTTGCCAGTGAGCCTTTCCAGGATTTTCCATGTACCTGCTTACAAGACTTACTGCATGTGCTTTGTCGGGTCTAGTACAAACCATAGCATACATCAAAGAACCTACTACATTAGCATATGTGATGCTATTCATATAAGTTCTTTTGACCTCGCTACTGGGACATTGATCAATACTCAACTTGAATTGAGGGTTTGTTGGAGTCACAACAGGCTTCGAATTCGACATACAAACTTTTCGAGAACCTTTCGTAAATATGCCTCCTGAGATAAGCACAATTTTGACTGTTGTCTATCTCTTCGAATGTCAATTCCAAGAATCCTGGAAGCTGCTCCTAGATCCTTCATTTCGAACTCTTTATTGAGTTCAGCCTTCACCCTCCATACCTCTTCGACATTGTTATTTGCTATGAGAATATCATCAACATAAAGCAACAAATAACAAATGAATTACCAGGACAAAACCTGAAGTAAACACAGTGGTCAAACTGACTTCTAACGAAACTTATGCGTGTCATGAATTTGTCGAATCTCCTATTCCACTGTCGAGGAGATTATTTCAGCCCATATAAAGATCTATTCAACTTGCACACATAATCTTCCTTTCCCTTTTCGACATACCCTTCAAGTTGCCTCATCAGAATTGTTTCATCTAGATCACCATACAAGAACGCGGTCTTCACATCCATCTATTCCAGTTCAAGATTGAACTGTGCCACCATGGCAAGCAACATTCGAATGGACCTATGCTTCACAACAGGAGAAAACACATCATTGAAATCTATACCTTCTTTCTTGAGTGAAACCCCTTGCAACCAACCTTGCCTTGTATCTTTTCGACGCCACTCCTTCGATTCCTTCCTTAACTTTGAAAATCCATTTACAGTTGACTAACCTGGCTCCAGCAGGTTTCTTGATCAATTCCCAAGTGTTGTTATCATGAAGAGACTTCATCTCATCATCCATGGCCTTTAGCCATTCAGTCTTATTTCGAATCCTCATAACTTCCTTATGGTCTCTTGGTTCTTCGTCTAGAACCTCACTTGCAGAGATTAAGGCATAAGCTATAAGATCTGCATACCCAAACCTTTGAGGTGGTTTGATGACTCTTCGTGTCCTATCTCTTGCCAATAGATAGTCATCAACAGTTTCCTCAACTTCATCAACATCATCTGCTTCTTTGACTTTATCTGGGATATGCAATTCAACATCAACATGCTCCACCTCCACATGAATCTCTACCTGTTCCAGCTCTTCGTCAGATACTTCTGCACATCGACCAACATCATCCGTTTTCTTGAAGGCCATTTCAGCTTCATTGAAAACAACATCTCGACTGGTGATAATTCTTCTATGACCTGACTCTAGGCACCATAGCCTATAAGCTTTGACTCCTTCAGGATATCCCATGAACATGCATTTAAGAGCTCTAGGTTCGACCTTGTCTTGCCTAATGTGAGCATAGGCTACGACCAAATACTCGGTTTGTCGAGATTTGGTGGATGTCCCGATCAAACTTCTTCAGGTGTCTTCATATCTAACGCAGTCGAAGGACATCTATTTATCAGATATGTTGCTGTCGAAACAGCCTCATCCCAAAACACCTTCTTTAACCCAACACTAGTCGACATGCATCTAACTCTCTCCAAGATGGTTCGGTTAAACCTTTCAGCCAAACCATTTTGTTGTGGAGTCCCTGCAGTAGTTTTGTGCCTTGCAATACCAGAGGCAGCACAAAAGCTATCGAATGCCTCATTGCAAAATTCAAGACCATTGTCTCAACCTCTTGACCTTTCGCGGTTTGGTTTCGACCGAGTCTTCCAACCTTTGAAATTCTCAAAAGTTTCATCCTTAGTCTTCGAATGAATACCCTTTCGGAATAGTCATCTACTATGGATAGAAAATACCTTGCTCACGAATGTGATGGACACCTTGCAGGCCCTAAAGATCAACATGGATGTAATCAAGGGATCCATGTGTTCTTTGTTTGCCTTTGTTGAACTTCACTCAAGATTTTCCAAGTACAGGGTTCACAAACTTGACTTTTCGACTTTGTCTCCACCAAGCAAATTTTGTTTCCCAATTCGACCGGACCCTTTCACGACATGGCCTAATCTCATGTGCCAAATTTTCTTCGACAAAGGTTTCGTGGATGCAACATTTGTCGAACCACTTACAACTTCAACTATAAGGTATAAGCCTTGTTTCTTCACGCTCTCAAGACTTCCTTGAACCCTTCATGACTCTTAGAATACTTTTCTCCTTGAAAAACATATCCTTTCTTGTCGAATTCACCAAGAGAAATCAATTTCTCTTCAAATCAGTACATACTTGACTTGATCAATAACCTTATTGACCCATCATGGAGTTTGAATCTAACGGATCCCACACAATCTTGCAAGCTTTGTTGTTTCCAGAATACGATCCACCATCTTGATCACATAATTCCTCGAACAAGTCTTTGTTTGGAGTCATGTGCCAAGTGCCCGAATCCATAATCCATTCCTTCGACGAGTTCTTCGAAACTACAAGAACATCGGATGAGTCGAAATTATCTTGAACAATTGCATTGCCATTATCCTTTCCTCCATGATTTTTCAGGCGTTTATGGCACACTTTTCTTGTGTGACCCTCCTTCTTACAATGATAGCATCGAATACCAAATGCTTCACCATTGTAAAACTTCTGCGACTCTTACCTTTCTTCTTGTCGAATTTATTATCCTTTCAAGAATTTTCCTTTAACGCCAAACCGTCAAGGTTTATGCTCCTTCGTTCATTCAAGTCCTTAGAATACAAGGTGATTGAACCTCTTCAAAGGTCGTGACTCCCTTCCATACAGAGAGTTTCTTTGAAGTGGGCATGTGATCGGGCAAAACAACAACACTTGATCTTCATTATCGATCTTCACATCAATATTTTCAAGATCAAGAATCGACTTGTTGAACATATCCAATGCTCACCAACACTTTGTCTTCAATCATCTTGAATGAATACAAAGCTTGCTTGTGTAGAGTCGATTCACCAGCGATTTAGTCATGTACAAACTTTCAAGTTTCACCCATAATCCTGCCGCCGTCGTCTCCTTTGATACCTGTCGAAGAACCTTGTCACCAAGGCTCAACAAAATTGCGTTGTGGGTCTTCTCTATCATTGCCTTCTTCTCAGCTGCCGTTAACGCTTCGTTCACGGCTGACTCTCCCTTCAACGCTTCTTAACAACCCTGCTGAACTAGTAGGGCTTTCATCTTCAAGCACCACAGACCGAAATCGTTCACTCCGGTGAACTTTTCAATCTCATACTTTGTCGAAGGCATCTTCTCCACGCTCATCGCACCAATTTGTTGTGAATCGAATGCCTTGGAAACAAAATATAAACTTGTTGCTCAATGTAAGGGAATAGAATGAAGAACACGATGAACACAAGGATTGGTTATTAACTGCTATTCATTCCTTTATCTTCAAAACAAGATTACAAGTATACAAGAATAACAAATAACCCTCTCACCCTAAATTAGGATTTGCAGTATGCAATGATGAGAGACTAGTATGCTATTTATAATAAACCTAACACACTAAACTAATGGGCTTTTTATCACAAATACCCATTACAAGCTAACTTAGGGTACAAGCTAACTTAACCAATTGGACATAACAAACAGGCCCAATTCGATGCTATCACTCCTAGCATCCTTCGACCCAATAGAGTTCGATCCAATATCTCACACTTACCCACTTCTGTGAAATTTCATTTTAACCTCTGAAATATTGGAAATAAATTTTCGGTTAGCAGCCTATATCATAGAAATCACGTTGAAAATGGTTGAGTGTAACCCGAAAGTATATTTTTGATTCTACTCAAATATTTCTGAAAGTGAGATTAAATGAGATCAAATTTAGAATAGATTCAAAGTATGATGCATACCAGAAGTATATTTCCGGTTCCACTCAAATATTTCAGAAAGTGAGAATAAGTGAGACCAAATTTAAAATAAATTTAAAATATAGTGTATATTGGAAGTATAATTCCGGTTTCACTCAAAAATTTCAGAAAATAGTACGTACCAAAAATAAATTTTTAATTTTGTGAAGAGTATTTTGGGATTTTTACAGGGTGCACTCCACTCTTATGAGATGAGTAAAAGAATTCAGTATATTATTAATCAAATGAAACAATCATTGTTGTTTTTGTATGAAAAGTATTTTAAAGTGTTTTATGTATTCATGTATCCAGTGAAGTTAAAATGTTGAGAAATTAAAAATCTTGGAACATTAGTCAAATTTTACACAATATTCTCATAGTAAAAATTTAAAATTGAAATCATATGTTTGACAGAAATAACATTTAGAGAAATAAATAATAATAAAGGATTAAAATTCTCTTTTACTGTATGGCATGAGTTGTCTTTATCTCATCTTTTCTGATACTAATAATATTCTCAATCAATTATTAATGGTCATGAAAAAACTAAAAAAGGCTCTTAAAGGTATGATTAAATATAATAATAAATCAAAAGTATGATAGAAATAAAAAATTCAAAATAAATAACAGACACCATTTTTAAGTAGATAAAAAACAAAAGTGTGTAAGATAAATAAAATCAAACACAACTTATATAAATAACTCAATATAAAATCTTATTCTCGTCATTTTATGAGTTTAATATTTTTTTTAAGACAAATCTACACACTTATTTCATCAACTTCCTTCAATACTCTTTAATGAGAAATTCTCTATCTCCTTGCATAAACATTTATGTATGTTTGTGAGTTGTGACATTCACATAACATTGTCTTCCGCGCATTTAAGAAATGCTGGCAAACAAAGAATCAAAATTTAAAATCCAAACTTCAAATAAGAAAAAAATACTTACAAATTCTATTGTTATGGTTGTCTCTTAAGTGTCACCAATAATCACAATATATTGTGTTCCTACATCTATTGTACAAAGCAATTATTTTTGAAAGAAAAACATCATTCAAAATAATAACTACGTAATGGTTGGAATGTTGAATAAATAGAAAAGTGATGGTTGGAATGTTGAATAAATAGAAAAGTGATGGAGCAGTTTTGTTTATGCGAATAGTTAGAGAAAAGTGATGGAGCAGTTTTTCTTTTTAAAGGTTATTTTAGGAATAGTAATGATATTTGAAGGATGGTTTTGAAAAAAAAAGGTGAGTCCAAATTCATGTGAAGTTCTACTTCTTTTCATGTTTTAAATAGGTAAAGGCAAATGAAAACATCAACTTTATTGATGTAACACCAACAACCTCTAGTAGTGGTATTTGGTACTTGCACGATTAAAATGTACATAATCAACCAACTCAATCAACATATTTTAGTATGAGAGAAGTAGGGTTCTTACCTATTTGTCTTCTATGTGCAATAAAAAATTAACACCATATAAAACATATTCAACAACTTCACAGAGTCAGGATGTGTCCAGAAGATATCAGCAACAATATCCGAATTCTCCCTATTTCTAGTCCAATACATGTATTTCTCTTGAGAAATAAATATCAATAACATTTTCACTTCTCTCATTGCACCTATCTTGCCCAATATGTATGTTGCTCTAACTCTATATACTTAGGAAGTACTCATGAGGTTTTCTGAATCTTTGTCTTTCAAAGCAGAAATGAAGTACCTTGGTGCCATAATGTACTTCGTCATGCCATTCACAATTTTTTTTTCATGATATTTTAGACGCCCTAATATGTTATGGTCGTCGAACCCCTTATCTAGTCTATGATTATGCATCTCGCATCTAACCATCACCTTCTAACCAATACCACTTGGAATAGATCTCATCCTAAAGCGACATTTATCCTTCATAGTATAGATGCCATTGGTGGTGTTCCTAGATTCATTTTTTCTTTTGTAATTTCCTCCTCTCTCTCACAACCCATAATCAATTTATCCTCCGGATTTCATTAGCACAATCGAAACGAATTGTAACAACATCAATACCATGTTTTTTACCAATAGACTATGCCCATTCTAAAACTTTAGACCGAGATTCAAAAATCTACCCATTACAACAACATATAATTAGTAAACTTCATCAATTTATTTAAGGTCGAAAAACAAATAAAATGTGTATATTCAATAGGAAACATATGGTATATGTGGTGAAGAACTATGTAACATCAAATCATGAATCCGTAAAAGAAACTGAGGCTGTCGGCTCTTGACTTGACCGTAAAGATATAAAATTTCATCTGCAGACATACTAAAGATTTCAGGTATAGTTGATATTTTCAATATTTCGACAATTTTAAATTTTCGGTTTTATGCTACCTACCTGAAATTTACGTAGTTTCCGATTTATGTAATGGCTTTTGGAAATCATCCCAGAAATTTTGAAATTTCTGGTGATGCCCACCCGAAAATTTTGAAATATTCGGTTATTTGCGAGCGGAAATTTAGATAAATCAAAAAGTTTCTAGTATACGCCAAAATTTGGTACTCAAAATTTGTTAAGCGCACCAAAATTTTTGTTTATATCCACGTTGACTAATAGTAAATTTTTTTGACAAATATAAAATTTTTAGAAGTAAATGGTGAATGAGATATTATTATTATTATTATTATTATTATTATTATTATTATTATTATTATTATTATTATTATTATTATTATTATTATTATTATTATTATTATTATTATTATTATTATTATTATTATTATTATTATTATTATTATTATTGACTAATCATATCATTTTATACCATAAATTTATATTGATATATATCTTTCAATTATTTTAGACAGGATTGTATTTTATTTTAATTATATAAATAAATATTTATTTATTTATTATTAATAAATTATAAATAATTAAAATTAATATGTATAGTTAATATTGAAATAAATATTATTTTTGAAGATATATTTTTGAACTAATCTTAAATTTATAGGAAGATGTATTTTCAAAATAAACTTTTGTTAAAAGTGAAATTAATGCATCCTATATTTGAATTTATTTAAAAGTATTTTTGAATTTTTAAATGTATGTAACATTGTTTCCATATTTGATAGCTAGACCATTCACAAGGTCAGTAACACCATTAATAACATGATAAATTATAAGTTATTTTTTAATTTAAATGCACATTAATAATTTTTCCCTAATATAATCTCTTTATTATATTCTTTAAAACATGTAATATAACCAAAATCCCAGTTTCATCAAGTTTTTTAAAGAATTAATCAAATTTATAGTTGTCTTCTTTTCTTTTACATATTGAATTTGTCACTTTTACCAAGTTATTATAAACCAAAATCTATACAAAACGGGGAAGGCACAGTCCAATGTTGACACAGTGCTCCCTAACCAACCAATGATAATTGGTCAATAGAATTTTTCAACCTTCTTCGTATTTCCTCAAAGACAAAACCATCGTATTTTCTCTATAAATACTCTAACTCTCCACCCACAATCATCACAAAATATATTCACTAAACTTCTTTATCACCTTCATCCAAAAAAAGAAATGTCTTCCTCAAATTTCTTCATAACTATTACCCTCTCACTAACCTTAGCCCTCACTCTCCAAACGTCTTTTGCAATCACTAGCCCTCTCTCCCACATTTGTTCAAGTAACGAAAACTTCACATCTTACACCCCTTATGAATCAAACTTGAAAACACTCATTAACTCACTTATCTACAAGACACCTTCAACGGGTTTTGGCATTGGATCAGTAGGTGTAACCCAATACCAAAACCAACAAGCATACGGGCTCGCTCTTTGTCGTGGCGATGTATCGAGCTCCGAATGCAAAACTTGTGTTTCAGAAGCAACTAAAGAAATTCTAAATCTTTGTCCATACAATAAGGGTGCTATTATATGGTACGATAATTGCATGTTCAAGTACTCGGATATTGATTTCTTTGGAAAAATTGATAATTCATACAAGTTCTCTTTATTGAATGTACAAAATGTTGTTGATCCTATCAAATTCAACAACGTGACTAAGGACTTATTGAACCTACTTGCTCACGAAGCTTCTCTGGATAAGAAACTGTATGCAAATGGAGAGTTGAAGGTTGGGGAATTAGAGAGAGTTTATGGACAAACTCAATGCACTAGAGATATTTCAAGTGTTGATTGTAAGAAGTGTCTTGATGATGCAATTAATGAAATTCCAAATTGTTGTGATGGAAAAAAAGGAGGAAGAGTTGTTGGTGGAAGTTGTAATGTTAGATATGAAATTTACCCGTTTGTTAGGGAGTAAACTTATGTTGGATATTAAGGTAGGATGAATAAATTCAATATTGTTTGGATTGGCACATATATACTTATACATGTTTGTACATGTCATTATTATGGAATAAAATTTGTTTCGATTTGTTTTAATTTAAAAACTTTATTGTTTCTAAGCATGAAAAGTCTATTTATTAAGGAACCTTCATTCATAATAAAAGGCTCGATATATAGGAATATTATATAAAAATTGAGAACTAGTGGTATATGTGGCCGCCTCCATAACTAAAACATGGACAATCATGAATAAATATTAGGGAATTTTTTATCTAAGTGGAAAAACAACTTGTGAAAATTTGAAAATGTTTCTCCGACTCTAAAATGTTTTTCAAATATATCAAATTCATGTATAAGAGAACTACACCTTTATTTTATAAAAAAGATTATTTAAAAATATCAAGAAACTTACTCAATTTATGAATCCATTAAAAAAATTTCTAAGAAATATTAATAAATTTATTTATTTATTTTAGTGTAGTTGAGTTGTGGGTTTTATGTCAAAGTATTCTTAAATACTCTATATTTTAAATAGGTGTCGGTGTTATGAAGGTCTTTCTAGCATGTTGTTGGCATGAGATTTTTGTTTAATACTTTGACATTTGTGTGGGGACATATTTTTGACATCAATTTACAAACTCGATCGGAGTGACTTTTCAATAAATATTATTGAAAGACTTGAGGGCGTTTTTAAAAAGCAGTAGCGATTTGAAGCGGTTCAAGAGCCAAAAACACATGAAAATGATTTAAAAGACGGAAGCACATGTAGCAATATACGTGTTAAATTTTTAAGAGATAATCGTTGTTGGCAGCTAATAATGTATCTAATATATAAGTTGAAGGAAGAGAAAAACACAAGAAAGGGAGGGGGTTGAATTGGGCTTTAAGAAAATATTCTCCTTTAAAAAAATTATTTGATTGAACTATGAAAGAATATAGAATGCAATAAACAGAAGGAGACATATTCAGTTATCCAGGTTCACCAATAACTAGGCTACTCCTGTCCACCTTTCTCATGTGATTTTTATTTTAACAAGGACTTAATCCACTATAACCAAAACTGATTACAATCCACAATAATTCCGACCAACCTTGTTGACAACTACAACAAGTTCAATTGATTCTTATTGCCATATGCAAAGACTGCAACCTATGCCTTCTTGAGAATCTTGACTCAACTGATTCTCTCAAGGAATAACACAATGATATGTTCAGTGATTTCCACGAGATATAACGATTTTCGAACCACCTAGAATCTGACCAACATGGTCTCCTAGAAAGGATTTCATCCACGATGAGCACAACCACTCGTCTTTTCAAGTTTTCTGATCTTCACTCGACCACTTGAGGAACCATCAATTCTAAACAAAATTGTTTTTCTGGGGATTACATAAGTGCTTCTTATCAAGCAGATTGCTCTTAATTTAAGTACATATTTTTTAACACAATTTTGAGCAACAACTTTTGTGTTTAAACAATTTACATGAAGAATCATAAACTATAACACAATTTGAGCAACAACTCTTGTGTTTTACATTGATCTACATAGATTAGAATCTTGTAGTGTTCTTCTTATTCATATTCTTTGTTGAGCAAGCTATGGGCAACAACTCCTTGCTTCTTCTTGACTCAACCAAGATGTATATTAATTAATAAGTTAAAAAACATCTTGTAGAGTTCTTCATCTTCATCTTCTTTCTTCATTAAGCAAGATATGAGCAATAACTCCTTGATTTTTTCATTTCGTCTCTTCAACGTTGTTAGATATTTTCTATCAAGAGCATCAATATTGTATGAACTCGGACAATGTCAATATGTTCGTCAACTTGAATTTTAAGCTTTAGTCTTCTTATATAGCCTTAAGATGAAAAAAATTGTTGTGAGGATATATAAGTCCTTTTCCTTCCAAGTGTTGATTCCCAACGGATATATTCAAGAGAGATTTGGAACAGTACGAAACGTCACTTTCCTATACCTGCTGCTTGCACCTATACCTGCTGCTTGCAGTAGATAAAATATGATTGTGGGAGAACAACTTTTGTGAATAGTACAATTGATAACAAGATAGTGGAATTTGTGATCTACTGTATTTTTCTTGACTAAGTCTTGTAGTTAATCGTGAAAGTTCTTATGATAATATCAAAAGCTTTTCAGATAATAGACCTTGAAATCAGATTTAATGATAACAACCTATGTGATTCTCAAGTCTTTGAATTCCTGAGATTTGACTCTTTTCTTCTTGCTGGATTGATTCTGATTCTGATCCATAAGATTCTTCTTTGTTGTAGAGTTATAGTCTTTCAGATATTTGAACAATATCTTCAGATTTACAAGCAACAACTTATCTGATGAACAACTTCTTTGAGTGAAAGCTCTTTTGATCTACTATATTGATCTTGTTTTGATTCCTTAATAATCATCTTTTCTAAGCTGTGTAACATTCCAAATTTTAATAGTAATTTATTTATTAATTATTATTTTAAATGGTAATTGATTAAATTGTGTGATTTGGTGGATATTTGAATTATCTGAATATATATGATATTTAGATAATTGGAATTTATGGGTAAGAAGAATAATTACCTAGTAATGGGCCTAATTTTTAGAGTTGGTGTGGATAAGTAAGTTAAGTCCATTAAGAGTATAGGGTAGTAATAAGGAGAAATAGTTATTGTTGTCATAACACAAAAGAAGAGAAGAATAGAAGAGAAAACGAGAAAAGAGGAAGAAGAAACCCTAGAAGTTGAATCTACAAGAGGTAAGGGGGAGAATCCTTATTATTATTGTCTTGTATGTGATTAGGTAGTGATTAGTAACATGATAGGTTGTTTGATTTCAATTTCTATAAGATATTTGAATGTTAGGGTTTGAGAAGAAATTGTGTTTTCTACTTATAAATGATGACCCATGATTAGAAACATGTTAGGACACCCTTTAATGATGTTATTTGACTGATTGTGATGGATTTTGTATGAGAATTTTGTGGGAAAAAGAATATGGTTCGTAGAAGAATTTTCTGAGTTTCGCAAATCCCGCTTAGCATGACCAGGAGCCCGCTTAGCGTGAAAGTCTCTAAAATTTGGGGGTTGTAGTTTAGGATATCGGGCTTAGTGCGGTCTGGAACATAAAATGTTGTTTTTGTGATTATTTGACATGAAATATTATATGGTTATATTTCATGGAGTATTTTTGTAACACCCCTTCTAATTTCCCCGCGATTTATATAATTAATCAGAGTTTTAAACATAACAACAAGGGCGTCACAATTTTTAAAAATTTTAAAATAACAAAACAGTGATCATGCGTTTACTGAAGAACTTATTAAATAAAGCAAAACCAAGGATTATGTTTTATACAGCGAAAATAACATAGAATCCGGAATAATTCAAATCACAACTATTCCAAAACATAAACCAAAAGAAACCAGTTTAAAATCCATACAAATTCCAAACGATCGTTCCCCAGTGTTACAACTACCAGAGCATGACACTGACACGCGGACTAACTAAGTAGCACAACTCTATAAGCTGTCCTTACCAATTCCCGAGCAGCTATTCACTTCAATCTGAAATCATTAAAGTAAGGGTGAGATTTCATCAAGATTAAAATGCATTATACGTTTCTTTAAAACAATAAAACAATCAATTCGTTATTACACCCGCATTAGCACCATTAGAATACAATTCCCAAATACAATTCACACAAATCATTATGCATATAACAACAATCAATGCAATTATAACACTGAAAACCATCCTAACATGTTATAATTACATATGCAATGCAGACTCAATGCATGTGGTACCAAACGTGAACCAAGTCCACACTTCGCTTACACCTCGGCAATCAATCAATGATTCGCCCATATACCACTGGGTTAAGAATCTAGCCTCACCACCACTATCCATTGGGTACGATTATTGGCCCTGCAAGTTCAATTCCACACAATGGGAATGAACCATCAACAAATGCTTATGCATGCACATCAGAAGCATGCAACAATTCAAATACGGAATATGAACATACATCATTATTCCATTCATGATCAATAACAGCAACAACACATGCTAACAGCGAAATCATGAATATAACGTTAATCACAATACATGAAATTAACATACAACAAGTATACGCAACGAATAACCACGAAATTACAACGTATTCTTACTACGGAAACCATATTAATTCCTCCAGATCTCAATTACTGGTTTTGAAAATATTTTTATTAGATAGTACTCGTTCTAAGCTTTCCAACGTTACCAACTATGCCTAAATCGGAGTTACGGTCGCAAAGATATGACCAAAACCGTTTTTAGAAATTTCCCCTCTGTCCAATACAGTATGTATCGATGCATAAGCCTATGCATCAATACATAAACAGCATGTGTCGGCACATGCATCGTATGCATCGATGCATACATGTAAAAATTCTGCATTTTTAAAAATCAGTTCAGTATTGTCGATGCATAACATGTATGTGTCGATGCATAGCTTAAAAATTCTTCATATGAGTCGATGCATGACTCTATGAGTCGACGCATACATTTTCCTTGCTTCTGGTTTTCTAAAATTTCACTACTTGCATCGATCCATAATGTCTTGTGTCGACTCATACAGTTAGTTTTCACCCAAAATCCAGTTTTCCTTCACTGTTACGAATTCCCATTAATTCCAATCATCACCACACTTCATATTATCACAAAACAGAATTTATTACTGTGTTTTTACACCCAATTGACCACAAAATTTGTTTTCTAATTAACCTATATTCACCTTACATAAATTAATCGTTCATAACAAATTCCAATCATGGTTTTACGTCGGATTTTAACGGTAGGGCACAACCTAGAATCATAATTCGAGATTCCTAACGGATCAATTCGTTCTATTGATCATCAAAACCTATAAGGCATAATAATCAGATTCAATCACCCCTTACCTTGCGATGAATCTTCGAATTCTCGGCGTTTGGCTTTTTTCCTCTTTCCTCTTCTCTTCTCCAATCTTACGTAGAATGCAAATTCTAATTCCTCTTCTCACTTTTTCCCTTTATTTATTCCTTTTTATTTTCCAAATAATAGAAATAAATAAATTAGAATTAAGTAGAGCCTTTTACTCCATACACCCTACAATTCAACTTCACACCCCCAACACTTCCATTATTTAATTAATCAATTAAATCTATTAATTCAAAAATGCCAATAATTAAACCTTTAATTAAATTAATAATTACATTTCTAATTATTTAATAATTTAATTAATTTGGGGTGTCACAATTTTCATGTATGTGATTAATCGATTCGATTAGAATTGAATGGGTTTGGATTAAAACTTAATAAAAACATAATACTTGATTTTGAATTATGTATGTTGTGTTTGGATGAGTGCGAAGAATTACAATTGTTGGCTTGTGTGCTAAATGTTGTTGTGAATATATGATGATAAATGCTAACTGGTTTGCATGAGGATAATTAGGTATGTGTATTTGTGCAATTGGTGAATAATTCAAGGTGTTGAATTATTGTGATATGCTTGATAAATTAGGATTGGTAGAGAATCTTAATTTGTATATGATGTTTATGAATTGCACATGCATACACGGTCGACTTTGATCCTTGATTGCAAATAGAAGTGGTGAAACGTTGGGTTCACATTGGGATTTGATCCTTGATTGAAAATTGAGGCGGCGAAACGTTGGGTTCACATGTGTTGACTTTGATCCTTGATTGGAAATAGAAGTGGTGAAACTTTGGGTTCACATGGCGCTTTGATCCTTAAGTGGAAATAGAGACGGTGAAACTTTGGATTCACACGGGGCTTTGATCCTTGAGTGGAAATAGAGGTGGTGAAACTTTGGATTCACAAATGGTATCACATACATTAGTCACATTCACGTTGTAATTGGAGTCTTATGCATTATTGATGGATGTGTATTTAAATTGGAAATGTGGTAATTGGTTTAATGATTACTTGACTTTCTATATTGGTAATACTTATGTTGTATGGAATATCACATGAAGTATGGAGAATTTTTAATTAGATGTTTGTTTCTATGTTGCTTCTAAATATATACATTTTGATAATAATTTGAATTCTCACCCTTCTATTGTATATGGTGTTCTATGCAACATCGTGCAGGTTTTGAGGATAGCAGTGCTTCGCACGAGACTAGTTGAGAAGATTAGTTAGCTTATTCTTATTCTAGGTAGTGAGTCATTGCTCTGGTCATGTAACACGGAGGTTATTTGAACTCATGTTTGTTATGAGATATTGTTATGTATTCTCATTTGCTTTGGATCTATATGTTGAGATACTATGTTGATGTGGCCGTAGTGACGATGTTTGAATTCATATGACTTAATTATTTTATGGATTCGTTGTTATTTTCTTAATGGTTATAGTATGGTATATAATCATTGGGAGCATTTGAGAAAGGAAATATTTTGCTGTGATATGCATATTCTTGATGAAGCATGAGATTTAAATATGTGTTATGATTATGACTAGGTGCGTGTTAATATTTGTTTTGTTGGTTTTCTAATGTGTAGAAAATAACATGTGACACCCTTTTGTATATCTGCATGCTATTTTACTCTTATATATGCTATATTTATTTGGGGTTAGAAAAGGGGTGTTACAAGCTACATATCTGATGTGTGATTTTTTAAGCAAAAACTTATATCAGTACATCTGATTTTGATGTTGAGTTCCTTCTTTCTGATCACTTGATGTTTGGATTGATTTCCTTTCTGATGAATATTCAACATTCCTTATAACTGCTGATGTTTCTTTAAAATAGTCACAATATTTCTTCTGTTGAGTGCAGTGGTACTTCTGATGATATTAGTCTTTTGATGAATATTACTTTTGTTGAGTAAAATGGCTTGAGAAGATATCATCTAATGATCTTGTCTTCTGATGGACTTTGTGATGATGATTAGATATAAGTCCACAAGATATTTATTTCTTTGATTCTTTCTTATGATGGAATACTTTTGATGTTGAATGAAGGTTGTAATTTCTGGCAGCAGATACGTAATGTCACAGAGAATGTTATGACACCCGTATCTGACAAACTGTTAACAATTCACACAGTAATTTAAACAGTGGTAAAGAACACAATCAATTGTTTACCCAGTTCAGTGTGTAACTACACCTACATCTGGGGGCTACCAAGTCAGGGAGGAAATCCACTATAAGTAGTATTAATTCAGGAATAAACCAACCAGTTTATCTCCTTCACTTAAGACCTACCCAATGCAACTTCAATCTAAGTCCTACTTAGACCTGAGTTCCTACTCACTCCCCCTCAATCACAGCAGTGATATCAACCTATTGTTTAATAGAATTGTGAAGACATTCTTCAATAAACATACTTGATTTTGCTTCAAAGCTTTAATCAAGAGACACAACACTCGTGCTTCAAAGCTTTGAGTGATAAAAAACCCTTACAACCAAATCCTACTCCAAGAAACTTATCAAAATGATAATTGCTTGGCTCACAAGAATTACTAAAAAACAAATTACAGTCTGCTTCTTGTTCTACTCAGAAAAGGCGCAACTAACAGTATCAGGGTTTCTTTGATAATATAGAAGCAATTAAGTCTTCAACTTGGGCTTCCATAATTATAGCTAGGGTTAACCAAATTTAACCTAAGAACTTGGTCTTTACAACATAACAGTTAGGGTTAAAACAAGGTTACCCATCAATCCACGTGAGCATATGATCCAACATACTAATCCATAATAAAACAGCTCAGCAGAATCCTGAAAACTCTCAGGAAAAGTAAATCTGCATAACAATATATGTTGCACAGAGTGTCATAACATTGGTCATGACATCAGTCATTCTTCTTGCAGATTTCCAGCATAACAGTTCATAACCAAACTGAGATGTACCTGTATAATTCTTCTTCTGCAGAATTTATCTTCAACTCAAAATGTCATGACATCAGTCAAGACATTGACATAAACTGGTTTTACCAAAAATTAAGGCCAACATAAAACACTTACAAAGGTTGTTATACCCCAAAATTTGATCTCCCATTTCTCAAGGCAATTCACATCTCAATACTCAAGGATTTCACAAGGGTTGACCAGATAAACCCTCTCCTAAGCAATCAACCCAAACTAGGGTTTGGCCATTCTCAAATCAAGGTGGGCCTCCAACATTTCAAGTGGTCATCATGCCTCATCATATGCTTTAAATAATATTCATGTCAAGTTTCAAGCCTTACAAGTCAAGTTTGCCCAGTCAATTGCTCAGATGGTTGAAAATCAGTTGTATTGGACAAAAAGTCAATTGTGGTCAACATACAGTCAAACTTCATAATTTTTGGTCAACATCAATATTTTAAAGTAATATTCATCATTTGATCAAGGGTTGATTATGATTCCTCAAGGAAAGTCAAGATCTGATCAGAAGTCAAAGTTCCCAAATTAGGGTTTCTCTAGACAAAAGTCAATAGAACTTTGACCATGCATAACTTTCACATACTTTATCAAAAAAATTTCCACCAAAGCTCATTTTAAAGAGAATTCAATTATCTACAACTTCATGTCTCACAAGCTTGGGCAGAAAATGCTTCATTTGGAAGTTATGGATCAAGACATTATAGGTCCTTCTAGAAAAGTCAACAAAAGTCATCTTTTTGCAAAGAAGTGTCCATGAGCATGGAAAATTCAATGAAGATGAAACCAAAAGGGATGCTTAGGAGACATCTTGATATTTCTAAAAAGTCCAAGAACACCCAAAAATGTTGAAAATTGAGCAAGATACAAATTGTGCAAGTTGAGCATTTTTGAGGAGGTGCATAAAGAGAAATACATTGTACAAGCCAAAAATTTCCAAATGGGCCTAAGATTTTGTGATTTAAACTTGATCATGAGATGATCCATGATCACCATGCAGCAAGCCACGCCCTTTACCCAATTTATTTATTTATTTTTGAATTTAATACCTTAAATTCAAATTTAATTAAATAAAATGCAAAAATAAAAGATAAGGCAAGATGGGCTAGATATTTACATGGCTTGGGGTCTAAGATAGCTCATTACAAGCTATCAATTTCGTTCAAGAAGATTGAGGGAAGATTGAACATATTTGGAAAGATTCAAGAAGGCTTGGGGTCTAAGATTGAACATATTTTCTCTCAATGTCTTAACCTAATTTCATTCATCTATAAATACATGGCTTTCTTACAAGTTCAAGAGGACTTTTAGACAACCCTTATACGTGCTGCCAGCCCCTTGCAAGAACCCAAAATTTCTCAAAATTTCTCAAAAGTTGGCCAAATCGTATTCCAACTTCCAGCCAGATTCAAGGGCTTCCAAGCATTGATTCTTGTTCCTGAAGTGCAGTAGGGTAAGAATGGATCATAATCCATGGTCAGAACATGCTAAATCGTGCCATCCATGAGCATCCATATTCATGTTTTGTTGAAAATCGTATTTTGCTTTTTACCTTGTTTCATTGATTTTTGACTATGCTAATGTGTTCATGAAGTCTTTTAGAGCAGGTTTGATCCATCCTCCACAAGTTTTGACGCGTAAATCACTAGATACCATTGTTAGGGCATGAATTTAGTGAAGATCCGGTTTCCACGATGCAAGCCGTTTTATGACAAACAAATACTACCATTAGATTCGTAGAAGGATGAATGGATGTATTTATGAGTTCAGAAGGATGAATGGATGTATCACCGCCCCAACGGTTCACCTTGCACGCACAATGTCACTATCTCTATCAGGTCGTGGGTTCAAACCCCACCTTTTGTAAATATTTTTCTTTTGCCTTGCAGGTTCCCAGAATTGCCAGAAAGTACGCCCCAGAAACTCTAGTTTCTGGACCCCTCCCAGCCAGAAGTGTCAACTTCTGGGCGCCACAAGCATCAGAAGCTCCAGCTTCTGAGTCTCCAGCAGCAGAACATGCCCAGAAGCTCCAGCTTCTGGACCTCATCACAAGACGCCACGCCTAGAAGTGCCTACTTCTCGAGCCATCTCCAGCAGAAAGCCCCAGAAATTCCAATTTCTGGGCACCTCCAGCGCAGAAACCCCAGAAGTTCCAACTTTTGGGTGCCTCCAGCAAGAAATTTCCCAGAAAACTCCAGCTTCTGGGATGGCTTCCTCCAGAAGCACTTCTGCATTTTTTTTTTTAATTTTTTCATATTTTATTATTTTCATTAATTTCATAATTAATTAAAATTAGTAAATTATGTTAAATAATTAGGATTAATTAGACAACTTCCACTAAATAGTTTTTCTCTTATTTTTAATTAATTAATTTAGGGTTAGTATTAACTAATATTCCTTTAAAAAAAAACTAATTAAAATCAATTAGACTTAGGATTATTTCTCACATTTTAAAAATCCAAAAAAATATTAGGACTAGTTTTCTTTTCCGTTATTTAATTTCTCGTTTTTTTTTTTTTTAATATTATGTAACTGCTCATGGGATGTAATAGCTTAATTAGGATTTAATTTCCGCACTCCTCAATTATGTAACTTCCCCAAAGCCCTGTAATAGCGTAGGATTTACTTTCTGCACTTTACTTTCCGCAATTTACTTTCCGCACCCTATAAATTGCTAGTAATTAGGTGTGTATGGCAAGATAAAATCAACGTAGCTAACTCTAACAAAATAAAGTGCCTTAGGTAAATGATGGTTCTGGTTGTTTTTGTTCAAACTTTCTAACACAGTCTTTAATAAAGTTATTGAATTCCACTGGACTAACCAACAAATCTATAATTGTTTCTTGTTCCTTATGTATCTCCTCCAGAGTCTTTAGAAGCTTAGGAAATAAGCCAGAACTCCTTCTGGAGAGTTCTTCCATCTCAACTTGTCATTTATGGCAGCTTCTCTCTCTGCAACCCCTTTCTCAACTGCTTATTTCCTAGCTGCTCTCTGAGCTTCCAGAGCTAGAGCTCTTTCTTTAGTTTCAATAATGTACTTATATTTGGTATGATCAAAGAGACCGTGGACTCTTAGAAATTCAACATTTATACATATACTAAACTTGTCCCAAGTGTTAGCCAGATAAGATGAATCAGTACTTGATCCAGATAAGTTACGAAGTCTTTCAAATTTTCCCAAGGAAATTTCTTTGAAAAGCGAGATGATGTCTTCAAGACACAAATTTGATGTATCAAAACTCTGATGGTCAAAAGTAATTTCTTTAGAAGGAGTCTCTTATGGTTCAGTTGAGTTGATTGATGGATTCTGATTATCAATAGGATTTGGTAGAGAAGGATCAAAAGCTTCAAATGTTGAGATTTGAAGGGTTGGATAGGTGCTCAAATTTTTATTTTTTTAATTTTTAATGTTTTAGTTGGTCCAATCATCTTTCACTCACTTTATCATTTCAACCTCTTCTTTAAAAATCTCTCTCTCTCTCTCTCTCTCTCTCTCTCTCTCTCTCTCTCTCTCTCTCTCTCTCTCTCTCTCTCTCTCTCTCTCTCTCTCTCTCTCTCTCTCTCTCTCTCTCTCTCTCTCTCTCTCTCTCTCTCTCTCTCTCTCTCTCTCTCTCTCTCTCTCTCTCTCTCTCTCTCTCTCTCTATATATATATATATATATATATATATATATATATATATATATATATATATATATATATATATATATATATATATAAATCCAAAATCTTCATCTTCCCCAAATCAACCAAAAATCCGTTAAAGCTTCACTCCAACCTTAACTAACCTTCATCCATGGCTTCCAGAGTAAAGAGAAAGGCTTCTATCTCATTAAAAGGAAAAGGAAAGGCTTCTTGCTCCATTGAAACACCTCCAATTTTCAACGAACTCACAAATGAGCAAATGGAGATATATGAGAAGTTCTATCTACACAAACATATCCAAACTCCAAAGTATGGCGATCTCTCAACTTTTCCTTCCGATTACTTTAATTTTCAGAATAAGTTAATATCATTAGGATTGTAATATGCTATTACATATTTTGGACCATACTACCCGGACTTAGTTAAATATTTTTTTTTGCAATATGGTTATAGAGAATGAGAAGTTTGTCACCTATGTTAGAGGAAAAAGAATTGTACTGACTGCTAAAAGACTTGAAACAATTCTTAATATTCCTTATTTTAAAGTCTTTTATATGATCCTAATAATGAGGAATGGAAAGATTATAATAATAAATAATTTTATTATAGCATAAGTAGAGTTGCTGAAGAGGATTACTAGAATAAAATGATTAGTTCGTTTGGGGCTGAACCAGAAAGAGTCTCATGGTCTGCTGGAAATTTTTCCATAGATGATAGCTTGTTCTATTACTTTTTGGTGTACGTTCTCATTCCTAGAAACTGCAACCACTGCAATGTCGCTGATGTTGAGATGCAAATTTTGTATGCAGTTAAGAATGGTATTATGGTAAATTGGGTTCGTATCATCTTGCACCACATGTTATATCACACCACCAAATTCAAATCTTTACCATATGGATGGTTCATTACTTTTAATTTAAATCACTTCAACATAGACTTAGAGGGTGTTGGTTATTGTCTCAAGAACACAAGTGGTCATAAAATTACCATCAAGAATTCTGACAAGAGAATGGGTGTTGTTGTCTATGATTTGGAAAATAAACTATTGAATATTTTCCAAATAATCCTCTAAATGGTTTGAGATAATGAAGAAAACGTTCAAGAAGGTAACCTTGGTGAGGATGTTCATCCTCCTCACGCTCCTAATGGACCAAGAAACCAAGACCTATATCATTATATGAATACTAAATTTGTAAATCTCAATACCTCCATGAATAACCAA
The DNA here is from genome assembly GCA_021764765.1 of Vicia sativa. NCBI lineage: Eukaryota > Viridiplantae > Streptophyta > Magnoliopsida > Fabales > Fabaceae > Vicia > Vicia sativa. Next base: position 155,956,792 of record CM038792.1, read on the forward strand.
TGGGATCAACACCATACTTCTTCCATGAACAAATCTCTCAAAATCATGGCCCCACCACTAACCAAATCAACCCACTTCCAAACTAAACAAGTGTTTTTAATAGTTTAACTCCCAACCAAATAACTTCTTACATAAGATACTTTACTTTAGAGATAATGCACTCTTGGATAAATTAAAATATTCCCCTAACGTAAAAAAAAGGTCAACATTAAGCACAACAACACTCTTAAAGTCCTAAGGCAAAATTCAAGTGAGAAATAAAGTGATTTATAGAGAAATATGAGAGAGTGAGAAAGTAGGATCAAATATCATTTTTGTATTGTTTGAAATGGTAGAGCAACTATCTATTTATAAGCCAAAGTGTGGTATAAATTTGGATACAATTCATAGGCTATTTAATTGTCATAATTGATTTACCTAATAGATTATTACACCTTAAAATGGAATGTTTTGATTTCTAGTTGTTGTCAACCATCAAGAGACTTGTTCCAATCAATTTTAAGTATAAAAAATTGAAATAATTGATTATAGAATTTTGGATAATCAATTATCCTTTGTAAACAATGCTTATAATTGATCAAACAATTATCTCACAACTTAGTTAAGCCTTTAAAACATTTTTAGGTAGTTTTAACAAATTAAGAGATGCTCCTCAAAGGTTTTAAGTGTATGTGTGTATTATTTTTCCATAGTAATTCCATATTTCCCTTATGCTTTTACAAGAATTTGGTCACTCAGAAAGATACGATCAGATGAGCTTTCACACTTTATATCTTTCGCAATTCTGAAGTTTCAAGTCTTTGTATCATTATCTTTGACTTAAGCATCACATAAGAAATTTGAATATTCTATATTGATTAGGATTTATATGTCTTTAATTTAATGACCATCATCAACGAGTTGAGAGACCAAACTACAGGAGAATATTGAAAAAGAAGTCTTCACTTAAGTATCGTGGACAACAAAGTTGACTTCAAAGAGATAATTTGATGCTTAAGGTAAGTCTCTTAGGAATTTGAATAAGAGCATTTTCAAAATGGATAGCTTGACAAAACATCTTAGTATTGAGACCATCTTCAACCGTTTGATCTATATTTAAGAGATAAGAACTTCACTAGATGACGTTGGATATCCGGTGTTGTCATCATTAAAACTAAAAAGTTTGTTACAAATTATATATCAATAAACTCCACCATTTTGGATCACTTTAATAGTACATATAAGCACATAGATATACAATTTTCGTCAGCTCTTATTGATGATTACCCTTAGCCTTGGTTGAAAAATAAGTATAATCGTCTTCAAAGATAAAATATTGGAGTTCCTTAACCGTTTGACGATCAAGGTAGGATAGAAGTAGCAACAAAGATAAACCAGGGTTGTCGTTGATTGTCTCACAAGACCAAATCCTCTTAGACATTTCACACCCTTGACCTTATCTGTCATCTTCATTTGAAGCATCTTCTTGTGACACTTCAAAATAATTAAAGAGAGTAAAGTGTTAATTCCCTATTTTTAGGATTGCCTTTATGTTTGGTAAAACTAATATAGCAGCAATATGTTAAATAGGATTTATAACTTGTACGAGAAATCAAGTTAAAGTTCTATTTGACAAAGGAACATGTTGAGTTGAAATGTTTCAACATATAGATAACATGTCAAATCAGATATCTGACATCTCTATAGGACATCTGAGTCTGTTATACTAGAATTTCATAAAGAATGAATATGTTTCTAATAGAAAATGACACACATTTCTTCTTTAATGAAGGACTTCATCAAAAAATATTTCTTTGGCCCTGTCACGGAAGGCATGGTGCTGCAAATGAAGCTCAAATTTTCTCAAAAGGCTTGCAATTTTCATCAAATATGTCTCCTTGTGAGATAAGTCATCTTGAAGGTAGATGTAAGATCCAACCTCACCCAACAATTTTCTCTGAAGTTGTTGCCCTGGTAAATCTTATTATATTTCTCTCTTACATATCACACTTTTAAAATTTAATTTTTTTTAAATATCACTAGTAAAAAAAAGTACATACAACGACGACACTATTACTGCGGTCCTTTGAAGGTCCGTGGAGATATCTCTAAATTCAGGCATATATATATATTAGGATTGATAGAGAATCTTAATTTGTATATGATGTTTATGAATTTCACATGCATACATGGTCGACTTTGATCCTTGATTGCAAATAGAAGTGGTGAAACGTTGGGTTCACATTGGGCTTTGATCCTTGATTGAAAATTGAGGCGGTGAAACGTTGGGTTCACATGTGTTGACTTTGATCCTTGATTGGAAATAGAAGTGGTGAAACTTTGGGTTCACATGGCGCTTTGATCCTTAAGTGGAAATAGAGACGGTGAAACTTTGGATTCACATGGGGCTTTGATCCTTGAGTGGAAATAGAGGTGGTGAAACTTTGGATGCACAAATGGTATCACATACATGAGTCACATTCACGTTGTAATTGGAGTCTTATGCATTATTGATGGATGTGTATTTAAATTGGAAATGTGGTAATTGGTTTAATGATTACTTGACTTTCTATATTGGTAATACTTATGTTGTATGGAATATCACATGAAGTATGGAGAATTTTTAATTAGATGTTTGTTTCTATGTTGCTTCTAATTATATACATTTTGATAATGATTTGAATTCTCACCCTTCTATTGTATATGGTGTTCTATGCAACATCGTGCAAATTTTGAGGATAGCAGTGCTTCGCACGAGACTAGTTGAGAAGATTAGTTAGCTTATCCTTATTCTAGGTAGTGAGTCATTGCTCTGGTCATGTAACACGGAGATTATTTGAACTCATGTTTGTTATGAGATATTGTTATGTATTCTCATTTGCTTTGGATCTATATGTTGAGATACTATGTTGATGTGGCCGTAGTGATGATGTTTGAATTCATATGACTTAATTATTTTATGGATTCATTGTTATTTTCTTAATGGTTATAGTATGGTATATAATCATTGGTAGCATTTGAGAAAGGAAATATTTTGCTGTGATATGCATATTCTTGATGAAGCATGAGATTTAAATATGTGTTATGATTATGACTAGGTGCGTGTTAATATTTGTTTTGTTGGTTTTCTAATGTGTAGAAAATAACATGTGACACCCTTTTGTATATATGCATGCTATTTTACTCTTATATATGCTATATTTATTTGGGGTTAGAAAAGGGGTGTTACAAGCTACATATCTGATGTGTGATTTTTGAAGCAAAAGCTTATATCAGTACATCTGATTTTGATGTTGAGTTCCTTCTTTCTGATCACTTGATGTTTGGATTGATTTCCTTTCTGATGAATATTCAACATTCCTTATAACTGTTGATGTTTCTTTAAAACAGTCACAATATTTCTTCTGTTGAGTGCAGTGGTACTTCTGATGATATTAGTCTTTTGATGAATATTACTTTTGTTGAGTAAAATGGCTTGAGAAGATATCATCTAATGATCTTGTCTTCTGATGGACTTTGTGATGATGATTAGATATAAGTCCACAAGATATTTATTTCTTTGATCCTTTCTTATGATGGAATACTTTTGATGTTGAATGAAGGTTGTAATTTCTGGCAGCAGATACGTAATGTCACAGAGAATGTTATGACACCATATCTGACAAACTGTTAACAATTCACACAGTAATTTAAACAGTAGTAAAGAACACAATCAATTGTTTACCCAGTTCAGTGTGTAACTACACCTACATCTGGGGGCTACCAAGTCAGGGAGGAAATCCACTATAAATAGTATTAATTCAGGAATAAACCAACCAGTTTATCTCCTTCACTTAAGACCTACCCAATGCAACTTCAATCTAAGTCCTACTTAGACCTGAGTTCCTACTCACTCCCCCTCAATCACAGCAGTGATATCAACCTATTGTTTAATAGAATTGTGAAGACATTCTTCAATAAACATACTTGATTTTGCTTCAAATCTTTAATCAAGAGACACAACACTCGTGCTTCAAAGCTTTGAGTGATAAAAAACCCTTACAACCAAATCCTACTCCAAGAAACTTATCAAAATGATAATTGCTTGGCTCACAAGAATTACTAAAAAACAAATTACAGTTTGCTTCTTGTTCTACTCCGAAAAGGCGCAGCTAACAGTATCAGGGTTTCTTTGATAATATAGAAGCAGTTAAGTCTTCAACTTGGGCTTCCATAATTATAGCTAGGGTTAACCAAATTTAACCTAAGAACTTGGTCTTTACAACATAACAGTTAGGGTTAAAACAAGGTTACCCATCAATCCACGTGAGCATATGATCCAACATACTAATCCATAATAAAACAGCTCAGCAGAATCCTGAAAACTCTCAGGAAAAGTAAATCTGCATAACAATATATGTTGCACAGAGTGTCATAACATTGGTCATGACATCAGTCATTCTTCTTGTAGATTTCCAGCATAACAGTTCATAACCAAACTGAGATGTACCTGTATAATTCTTCTTCTGTAGAATTTATCTTTCAACTCAGAATGTCATGACATCAGTCAAGACATTGACATAAACTGGTTTTACCAAAAATTAAGGCCAACATAAAAACACTTACAAAGGTTGTTATACCCCAAAATTTGATCTCCCCGAATTTTGGTGGAAAAGATCCATAAAATTCAAGGGGTTCCATGGCTCAAAGAGGAAAGAGCAACTCCAAGGGTAGTGGTCAAGGCAACAATTACAAGAGAGGTGACAAAAGTAATGTGAAGTGTTACAATTGTCAAAAGATTGGTCATTTCGCAAAAGAATGTAATGCAAAATCGAAGGAAAGTCATGGAGATGAGGCCAAAGTTGGTAGGCAAAAGGTAGAGGATGATGATATGCTTCTTGTTATGATCACGGAGGAGAACAATGACTGTAAGGATGGGCTGGACAACAACTCTCTTGTGTGTCGAGGGCTGGACAACAACTCTAACAGTGCAAAATTTTCTGCACAAATACGTTCGAAGTGAAATGCAATGGTAACCGTTCGAGGTGGAGTCTAAAGTAGTGATGAGTGGTACTTGGATTCAGGTTGTTCAACTCATATGACAAATATAAAGGATTGGTTTGTGAAAATCAATCAAGCCACGAAGAATATAGTGAGATTCGCGGATGACACCACTTTAGTGGCCGACGGTGTGGGTGATGTTTTGATCCAGAAGAAAGATGGAAGTCATTCCTTGATCAAAGATGTGTTGTACATTCCTTGAATTAGGTGTAGTCTCTTGAGCATTGGCTAATTACTCGAGAATAATTACACAATTCGGATGGAAAATAAGGTTTTACGTGGTTTTGACCGAAAAGGCGTTTTAATCCTTAGAGCACCCATGGCTGCAAATCGTACTTTCAAGATAGAGTTGAAAGTAATGGAGCACAAATGTATTGCTAGAGCGGAAAGTCGTGATGAGTGGTTGTGGCACTACCGTCTTGGACACCTCAATTTTAGAGACCTCGACACGTTGTAAAAGATGGTATGGTGATCGGGCTGCCCAAGATTAATTTTCCAGTTGAGTTGTGTGAAAAGTGTGTGTAAGGGAAGTAACACAAAAATAATTTCATCAAGGATGTTGGTCATAGGACCAAGAAACACGTTGAGGTGGTGTATTCCGATGTGTGCGGCCCAATGCAAGTCGACTCGTATGGTGGAAATAGGTACTTTGTCACTTTTATTGATGATTTTAGTAGAAAGCTATGGATTTACCTCATAAAGAGGAAGGATGAGGTGTTTGACGTGTTCAAGCGTTTTAAGTCCATGACAGAGCGGCAAAGTGGTCACAAGGTGAAAATTCTCAAAACAGATGGAGGAGGTGAATATACCTCAAGTGAATTTGGGAATTATTGTGATGATGAGGGTATAGTGCGTGAGGTTGTTCCACCTTATACACCTCAACAAAATGGAATTGTTGAAAGGAGAAATCACTCAATTATGAACATGGTTCGTAGCATGTTGAAAGGGAAGAACTTGCCAAAGGAACTATGGGGAGAAGCGGTCTCTACATCAGCCTATTTGTTGAATAGGTGCCCTACTAATAAGCTTGACAAATATACACCGGAAGAGGTATCGTCTGGCCATAAACCGAATTTAACGCATTTGAAAGTTCTCGGTTCGATTGCATTTCGGCACATTCCGGGTCAATTTCGAAAGAAGTTAGATGATAAAGGAGAGGTAATGTTACTTTTCGGATATCACCCTACTGGAGGCTACAAGCTATTTGATGTGAGTAGAAGTAGTTAGTCGAGATGTGGTGGTGGATGAGCTGAGGTTGTTTGACAGTAGAACTTTTCTGAGAACAGCAGTAGAAACTGGTTTCTCAATAGAAGGAAACCGGTTTCCCTCGCGATATTTACAGTCTGAAGGCTCTGGAATGAGATTTCTGGAAGCAGAAACTGGTTCGCCTGATCCTGGAAATCGGTTTCCATTAAAAAAATGCAGAAAATCAGGAACAACAGCATAATGCAGAATTTGTTCCGATTTCGATCGAAGGTGGCAATAATGAATCCAGTAGACGACCAACAAGGCGGAGAGGTCTAAATCAACGGCTCCAAGATTGTGAAGTATTCCATGATAATGAGATCAACAATAATGGCGATCTCATTCACTTTTCACTTATAGCCGAATCTGAACCAGTGAGTACGAAAGAGGCATTGAACAATGCAAAGTGGGCGTGTGCGATGAAAGAAGAACTGGGATTGATTGAGAAAAACAGTACTTGGGAGCTGTTGATTTACCGGAAATAAGAAAGGAAATAGAAGTAAAGTGGGTCTACAAAGTGAAGGAAAATCCTAAAGGCGAAATTGTCAAGCATAAGGCTCGACTAGTGGCAAAGAGATTTTTGCAGCGAGAAGACATAGACTATGATGAGGTATTTTCTCTGGTAGCTAGATTAGAGACCATATGTTTGGTTGTTGGTATCATCAATAGAAAAAATTGGCAGATGTACCAAATGGATGTGAAATCTGCGTTTTTGAACGGTCCACTTGAGGAGGAAGTCTATGTAGAACAATCCCCATGTTTTGTGATAAAGAACCAAGAGGAAAGAGTCTACAAGTTGAGGAAAGCACTCTATGGTTTGAAACAAGCACCTAGAGCTTGGAACAAACGCATAAATACTTTTCTTATTGAGGTTGACTTCAAGAAGTGTGTATTAGAACATGGTATTTATGTGAAGTCGGATGCAAGCAAAGGTGTGATTATACTTTGCTTATATATGGACGATCTTTTGATTACAAGCAGTAATGAGGTCATGGAAGAATTTGAGATGAGCGATCTTGGTATCATGCCATACTTCCTTGGCATAGAGTTTCACAAGTCAAAGTTGGAACTTCTCATGCATCCAAGGAAGTATGCCCTTGAGATATTTAAGAGGTGTGATATGGAGCATTGTAATACTGTCAATTCACCAATGGAACCAATGTTGCAGCTATCCAAGAATGAGGATGAGGGTGACGTTAATTCAACTAAATATAGAAGTTTGATTGGATCATTACGTTACTTGTGCAATACGCGATCGTATTTGGAATTTAGTGTCGGTATTGTTAGTAGATTCATGGAGAGACCAAAGTGTCTCATTTGGAAGCGGACAAGAGGATCATTCGTTACATCAAAGGTACTCTTGGCTGCAGAATTCTCTTTCCCACAAATGATGTGGGCAACATGTGTGAGTTACTCGGTTATACGGATTCCAATTAGTGCGGAGATAAAGATGATCGAAAGTCTACGGTCGGTTATGTCTTTATGTTCGGAGGAGCTCCAATCTCTTGGTGCTCTAAAAAGGAACCCGTGGTGGTACTCTCTTCTTGTGAGGCCGATTATATCGCAACGCCGATGTGTGCATGTCAAGCTGTGTGGCTAATGAATCTACTTAAGGAGTTGGACAACATTGAGCTAAAAGTTGTCACACTCTTTGTTGACAACCTCTCGGCTATCAACCTTGCAAGGAATCCTATAGCACATGGGAGGAGAAAGCACATAGAGATGAGGTTCCATTACTTGAGGGAGCTGGTGTGTGAAGGACAGTTGAAGCTAGCTCATTTTCGAAGTGAAGAATAACTTGCGAATTTGTTGACAAAGGCAGTAACAAACGAAGTATTCAAGAGGCTTGTGAAGAAATTAAGTTGGAGGAATGTGGAGCACTTGACTTAAGGTGGTGTGTTGAATATAGTGTGTAACTAAAGTGCATTTGAGAGGCTTCAAAAGTTGTTTTAGAAACAGCTTAATTGGATAAGTTGTTACCAAGCAAAAGAATATGAAGAGAAACGGTTTCGTTTTAGGAAACCGGTTTACATCACGATCTATGATTTAGCGTTTTTTTTTGTTAGTTGGTTTACTTGTGTTGTTTTGTTTTGTGTTCCTTTTAGATGCCTATAAAAGGCACTCCCTCTCATGTAATGTGTAACAATTGTGAATGTCATTTGTGAACAACAAAATTTTCTCCTGAGTTACTCTCTCTCTCTCTCTCTCTCTCTCTCTATATATATATATATATATATATATATATATATATATATATATATATATATATATATACACTTCATCTTCTCCAATAAGCCGCTTTCACCATTGATTCATCATATCCCAATTGTGTATGTTTCAACATATATATATATATATATATATATATATATATATATATATATATATATATATATATATATATATATATATATATATATATATATATATATATATATATATATATATGATTTTAAAATCAACCGTATGATATCTTATACATTTCATGAGTTCAATTCAGAACACCTGCTAATTCGTGATTTCTTAGTATTTTAGTCGCGACTTTCATTTTTACTTAAAAATAAAAGTGAGTATTATATAATGAAACATATGTTTAACACCGTCTTTGCTGACATTATTGATTCGTGGGATCATATATATAATATCATGAAAAGTTTACGGTAACATATTAATGTTAAAGTTATTTGTTATTATAATTCAAATCACGTGATATTCAAATTTTATTCCACTTGTCTATGTAGAAGTTTAACGACAAAACTCCTTTCTCTTCCGATGACTTAGACGACGTCCATAAATGTTGGGCGTTTATTTTTAATGTGTTAGTTGAAAATGGGGTGATACTGTATCACTTTGTCTTTGATAGTTGTAAATATATTTTTATTGTTTAATTTGATATTTTGTGAATATTCAGTTAATATATTTAAATATACATGTAAAAATATACGGGTTTGTAATATATGAAAAAAATAAAATAAAATTAAAACAATAAAGTATTTAATCATGGTTATTATAACAATCATTGTTATAGATATAACACAAAATATTATATACTATATAATTATTGTGATATCACAATTGTTGTATACTTTCTATTGTGATATCTAGCACGCTACCTAGTCTATCACAAAAGTCTTACGCCTGTGATGAAAAACATAATATATACAATTACACATTGCCTCTCAACAGTTAGTCAAACATGATTGTATATCTTTTCTGATCATTATGATAGATGTTTTATGTAGTAGTGTGTTTCTTATCAAATTTCTTGTGACATTCTTATAAAATTTCTAGTCATATATATCTACTCTTTTTTATTTTACTTTTTATTTTTAGTTATTCGTCACTTTTGTAGAAAAATAGTGTTTATTTACTTTTAGTTTGCAAATTAATTATAATTTTGTGTAAAATATTCAAAAGTATTTATTTTTGAGAAAAATAAGTAAAAGTAAGTAATAACTATTTTTTTAAGTGAATTTTGAGTATATATGATTTTGTCTAAAATATTCGTGAGTATTTGTTGTTGAGAAAAATAAGTAAAACTTAATCATAAATAACTAAACATATTTAAAAAAAATCATTAAAATAACAAAAATGGATTAGTTTTTAGTGTATGTAAAGAAACTTGAGAAATGTAGTATTGATTTTAATATATATATATATATATATATATATATATATATATATATATATATATATATATATATATATATATATATATATATATATATATATATATATATATATATATATATATATATATATATATATATATATATATATATATAATTTCTTTTAAAATAAATCTAATTATCTACTCACATCAACACCCTATTTATGTATAATAAAAACATGAATTAGTTAAAAGTTTATATGCAAAGAAAAAATCATGGCATAAAATTTCAACAATTAATTAAAAAAATAATTACTATTGTCTTAAATCCTATTAAAACACATAGGTCCAACAAGTTAACGTCATGATCGACAGACATCACACGTATATAGTTCATGCATTAACAGATATTTATAAAGCCACAACCCAAAACTCAATCATGCATCTTTCTTTAGCCACAAAACCGATTGACGTACATTTGGAATCATATAAATATGAACTCGTGGCATGCAACTAATGAAATGATGCTCTTCATTTTCCAACCACAGAAACAATTTGTGGACAAAGACATCTTATGGCTACAAATTAAAACACTTATCATTATTACTATTATTATTATTATTATTACTATTAGTTTATTGGTCCAACCGTCCAAAGACAAAATCATTGTATAAAATTTGTAGAACTTTCCAACCAATATCAATAAGTCAATTAACATACAACCAAATGGACATTGTTGGGTCACAAATTTAAAGGTGTCCATTCTACACCATACAATAAACCTTTCTTCTTATTAACCACTCAACAACTCATAAATTATGGCTCATAATAACCCTTCAAGCATATTCTAATCAATTTTAATCTTTTATTTTGTCAAACCTAGTGGAGTCACATATTTTTTTATGACTATATTAGCCTTACATGGGTAATATAAAGACACGTGATTCTTTCAAAATTGTGGTGTGGTATCCATGTCCTTGTCCACAAGAATTTGTCTAAAGTAACATTAATCACAAGCTATTGTTATAAAAAGCTATCAAAGCTACACCATAAAATATTCAAGAAACTATCTATCAAACCTTCAAAAATTCTCATCAACATGTGCAAAGGAGCAGCAGAACCAAAAGAACACAAGTTCTTCCCAACAACTTCATTTGATCACAAAGCAAGAGATTCTAAATGTTGTGAGCTATGTGGATTACAAGCTTCATTGTATTGTCAAGCTGATGATGCATATTTGTGTAGAAAATGTGATGAAAAAGTTCATGAGGCTAATTTCTTAGCCCTTAGACATATTAGGTGTTTTCTTTGCAACACATGTCAAAACCTTACAAGAAGATATCTTGTTGGAGCATCATTGGAGATGATACTTCCTGCAAACATAAGCTGGAACAAAGGAAACTTGCCTCATAATAGCAACCTTATCAAGTGTTCAACAACACATAATAGTAGTTCCATGTTTCCTTAAATTTTGTTTTTTTTTTAATCTTTAGATATCTTTTGTAATAGGTTTGTTTAATTTTCTCTTGGTTAATAGATAGTTACAATTCAGTGAACACAATCTTAGAAACATGTGAATGTTTTAGATTTCACTAGCATTTCAATGTAAAACACCTTAGGTTCAATCATCCTGCCACAAAAAATTTATGTTAATTTAAACATATGCAACATATATTAGATAGAAAAAATTAATTGAAAGTAACTCGCTTCGAATTGAATTTAACTCATAATTGAGGACTACTCAATATTATGCACGTCACGTGTTTGCATCTGCTAACTAAGTATGGAATGTTTACTAAATAAAGTTAATTGAATCTATTAATCTGTCAAATATATATTTTAAGTAGGGTTTCTCTCTGGTCATTAACAAATAAAAAATTGCCTCAACTTAAATTTATTTAGTTATATTTCTTACAAAATATGAAGGCGGCATATTCCTTTGAGTGAATTTAGCATATCCCTAACACTAACACATTGAAGGAAGTATTCCTATAAGATTATTTTGTTGCGTGCTTTTCGCTTTTATTTATTATTATTTATTGAGTCTCTTTTATGATTATACATCTCGTTTAATTATGCATAAATCAATTGTTTTAACTGAGATTTGATCATGATGGTTTATGTCAATTGTCTGAGTTAATAAAACAAAAATCATAGACGATATCAATTCAAGTCATGTGAGAAGTGGAATCTCAAACTAGTTTGATTCACTCGCAAACCATGACTTGAATCAAACATAATAGAGGAAAAACATGACACTTTTGGTGTCTGTGATTCGAATCACATATTACACCTGATTCAAATCATGCAACCTTGTTATTTGAATTATAGTTTGTGCATGACTTGAATCACAAACTTCTTGGTAGCCAGTGACTTGTTTGATTTGAATTAGGCTTAACACATGACTTAAATCACGAACCTATGAGACTCGAATCACAGTCCAATGACATGAAAATAGGTCACTTTCTTTATGAAATCTTATTTCCATCTTCTTGATCATTTGACCCAAATCATGAAATGCTCTTGACTCGAATATAACTAACTTTTTTCATTCATTTTTGTGCTTAATCTGAAGCACATACAAAATCATTTTGTCAATATTTTTCATGTATAAATTTCATAATCAACATTGAAATTTTTTGTGAAATCAACACCCTCTCACTTTTGAAAATTTAAAATTTTTTGCAATTGAATTTCTTGATTTCAGATCTTGATAATGAGATATTTGTAATTGATTAAGGGAGGCGTCTTGGAATTAACTGTTTTTGAAGATTGGGTAAAGTTGTTTAGTGTAACACCCCAATATTACCCAAGGTTTAATATGCAAAAATCAGAGTAATTTAAAATTTCATAAATTCAATTCTGAGGCATCACACCTTCAAGAACAAATCACTTTAAACAATTTGCTTTAAAGTATAAATCTCGGATACATAGCATCGTCGGAAATCATAAATTGATTCATAAAAATCAGAACATCTTCTTAGTTTAACTTCCTTAACAATTCATGTTTTCATAAAGTATGATTCTTATTTACAAAAGGAAAAACAACAAAAGAACAACAACAATGACAACATAAATATTCCCCCAGAGTGCTACGTATCAGAGCGACACCGACTCAACTAATAGCAGCTATAATCTCCGTCTTCATAACCTGCATGTTACCAATATAAAGGTAACGGCAAAACAAGTAAAGGGTGAGATACTCCAAAACATATAATTGAAGGCATGATAACACACACACACACACACACATATATATATATATATATATATATATATATATATATATATATATATATATATAGTTTCGGAATTATAAAGGGTATAGATTAATAAGTGCATTCCAACACATATCCAAAACTCACTTACTCTAATCGTCATTCAAATGTGTATAATCTACACTTTATCACCATAACCTCATCGGCATAAATCATCACAACAACACATAAATGTTCATCACCACGAAATTATCACAAGTTAATACGTCACTAATCAACACGACAATCATAAACAACAACATCAAACAACAACATCAAACAATGCTAATACATAAGCAACTTAAATAAAATCATCACAAACAGCCCATCGTCATAAACATCATCACATCATATTTGCATTAAGCATTTCATCAAGTTAAATCATCGCAAAACTCATCATTTATATTCATTTTATCAAGTCATCATATATCATCGCAATTCAACATCATCCATCAATTAAAACCCAACGCCAAACAACTCAAACATAAACATAACCGACTCCATGAGACACGACTATGTTATGCATGTGGTACCCGTCTCTTTGTCCATAATTAGGAACACTTGGCATAAAGCCCATCGTCGTTTGGCATAAAAGCCCCGTCGCTTGGCATAAAAGCCCTCGTCGCCAATGCAATGTATGTGACTCAATAATAAAGACAACACAACAACACATCATCGTCGCTCATCAAAATTGACATAAAGTCCACGTCGCCATATTTATTCACATCAAATAAACATATCATCGTATCGCATAATCAACAAGTATTCATTAATAAATACACCGTCGCAAACATTATGTTTATTCATACCACATCATTATCAATTAATTCACCAAATTCCAAAAACGGAAAAATAGTCAAAAACATCAATAATCGTCGCGAAAGTCATTCTTAATAACCGGCATTAATCATAATCATCAACATCGAAATTGGATTGTCCATACGTGTCTTAAATCGACTAAACCGCAATCTGATTCAATTTAACCGTAATTTAGCCTATTTCGGGTCGTTTTGTAAAAACTCGTAATTTTGAAAAACTAACCTCACCACTACATTCTACACGTCAAACTTAGATAGAACGTCAATTTTCGTTGAATTCGGAGCAACTTGCTCCGTCGTCGAATTTACCGAAATCAGAAAATCGGAACATAATCGGGTTCTAAATTTAATCGGCTAACTTATGTCCTAATTATATTTTATTGATATAAGGTATTACTAGGTGAAATAGGATAAATTAAAACAAACAGAGGCTTAGCAAGAATATTGCAGAAAACTAATTTTGCAGAAAACAGAAAACTTAAGATACAGCAAACAGAAAAACGCGTTTTAGCTTCATTTCCTCCATGCCAACAGGGACGAACGTCCCTTGACATCCAAAGAATGGATGTGTGCGCCCTAGAGAGGGGGACGGCCGCCCCTCATGGTGAGGTGGGCGCCTCCCCCATTGCCACCCTCCCACATCTTCTTCTTCCATGTGTATTCTGGTTTTAAGTTTTTCTAACCGTTACAATTTTTCCTTCTTTTTCATTTCTATTTTATAATTTTCCATTTCTACTACTAGCAATGAAGCACACCCATAATCCCTACTCCTAATCCAACTTTTCTAAACTATTTCAACAATCAACCAACCAAAATCCTATAAACCAACTATCAATTTTTCCCCAATCCAAACTATAACTATCAAACTCTAACTATATGAGATGGAAATCAAACCCCTTACCTCAAGTGTTTGGATGATTCTTGATGATCCAACAAAATCCCAACCTTGTTCTTGTTCTTGTTCTTGCTCTTCTTCTTCTTCTTCTTCTTCTTCTTCTTCCCAAAACCCTCATTTTCTCTCCAAGTTTCTAAGTTGGTTTTGTGAAAAAATAGAAGAAAAATGAGGAAAAAGTGTTTATATGCATTCTTACTAGCAACAAGGGTGTATACCCAATCTCTTCAATTGCTCCCCACACCCCTAACTTATTTTTATTAATTAATACCTTAATAATATCCAATAATATTATTTACTCAATTAATTAAAACAATTCCGGGGAATTAAATATCGGTCCGAATAATATTTTACCGAACCGAACGGAATAAAAATCGGACCGAACAAAACGTCGCCAAATATATTAATAGATATAACGATTAATATAAATATTCTCGTCGCCAAAATAATCGTCAAACGGTAACTCAAAAATATTAATATAATATAATATTAAATAAAACGGGCGTTACATTTAGGGTTCTTGCAAGATTGATGTTGTTGTCATTAGTGCTGACAAATTCTAGTCAAAAGAAAGAGGTTCTTCTCTCCATATCACCTAAGTATTAACTGTGTGAAAGGCTACATACAAGGTGTAGTCCTTATCAAATATTTAAATTGATCATCACTCAAGGAATCAGTAGCGTCAAAGGGTGACTGCTACACACGAAAGCTTATAGCATATTGGTGATACTGGAAGATTCAAGAAGCGTGAATCGAATAAAGCTTGCGCATAAGAGTTTGCTATTACAATGTATACAATTCAAGATCCAAATAAGAGATTTATTTTTCTCAAATTTATTGTGGATAAGTTGAAATTCTGGTTAGGGCCAGACTCAGGATGTCATGACATCTGATCCGATGTTACAAAACAGTCAAGGTAGAACATACAATTAAAATGAAAGAAATAAAAGAACACACGGAATTGTTAACCCAATTCGGTTCTAACCAACATACATCTGGTGGCATACCAAGCCAGGAGTGAAGTTCACTATCAACTGTATTAATTCAGAGGGAAACCACCTTGTTTACACTCCTCACTTAATCAGACTACCCAATGACCCTTCTACCTAAGATACCACACTTAGATATGAGAACATCCACTACTTCCAATCACCTCAGTGATGTCTATCAGCTACTATCGCACCAGAAACCGCATCAACTGCTTGGCTCCTAACACAATCAGCTTGGAGATACCTCACTCCAAACACAACAAAAACACTTTGAAGATACCACACTTCAAACACAATATAAACATTCACGCAAGTGACACAAACCTAACTTGGAATTGCTTCACAACTTCTTCCAATGACACAACCACACTCATTGCTTCACAACTTCTGAGTGAGTAAAATAATCCTCTTGCCTACAGGCTTCGAGGTATAAATCAGTGACCAATCCATAATCCGGGTGGTTCACTTACATGGCTAACTCTAAAGATTATATCTTTCTAAAACCGGCTAGCTGCCTAAAACTAAGTTACAACTACTTATTTATAACCTATTATCCAACTGGATTTGGGCCTTCAAAATAACAACTTAAAGTTGTAACAAACTTTCTGCAGAAAACAAACAAGCAGATAACTTCTACTACAATCAAGGTCCTTGTTGATTTTTATCCTTAGCTCTTGGACCTCCATAAATGCCTCCAAGATCACGCCACATATGATGCAAAATATTCCCTGAATATTCTGCATAATTTAAAATAGAACTGTAACAAACTTTGACAGTTCAGTAGTGTGATGTCTGATGTCGTGACATCTTGTTCGACATGTTGTTCCAGATGTTGAAACATTTCAACACAACATGTTTCTCCATTAAATAGAACTTCAACCTGCTTTCTCCTTACAAGTTATAAATCCTATTTAACTTATTGCTGCTAAATTAGTTTTACCAAACATAAAGCCAATCCTAAAAATAAAGAATCAACAATCTCCCCCTTTGGCTTATTTTGGCTAAAACTAATTTACATACTTATTATGAAGCATAATAAAATATACAAGGGTTTAAACAATTTAATCCAGCAGCAGCAATTTAGAAGTCTTCAGTAGTCACTGTTTATGATATTTCAAACTTTACAAGTGACAATATTCGGTCTTCTTTTATGATGTTGAAACATCGTACTAGGACATCTTTCTGGAAGGTCCAACTCCAATGTTCTCTCTCTTTTAAGGATCCCACAGATCACACAAATTTTCTCTCCCTTAAAAGTTTCTATTCATAGATAACATAACCACTTCTCCCCCTTTTTAGCCATAATAAGACAAAGGCTTGTTGAAGGAGAACTCACTATAGAACAGGAAACATAACATCACAGGCACCATCTTCACAAAGAAGGAGAAATATTGAGGCCATGATGCACATGAGGAAAAGGATACTAAATACTCCCCCTCAAACTGAAAACTATGCTACGACACAGATTGACACAACATCCTCTTTTGGAGCACAGGATGAAACTCACTAACAGAAACAAACACTTGAACTATCCATTTATAGACATAGAGAACTAGACCTCTATATTGGATAACTCAGACACAAGGCACAATTTGTATTCATAACTCAAAAACAAAACATAGAACAAAAATACTTGCAGAAAATGCAAGAACCAACATACTCAAAATAGGACATCCTATTCAATATCTTTGCAAAAACATCTGCAAAAGTTGACCTCAGACTTAACTACGTCTAAACACTACCCTTTTCCCTATGTTTGCCACAATTTGACAAACATAACCTTCATAGACTCTAAACTTACCCATATCCGAACGAAGGACATGAGAGTAAAATAAACGAAGACACAACAAAAGTGAAGGGCAGAAAAAGAAACAAAAAAATACACTCTAAATACCTGAGAAACTAAAATAACGTACCTAGACTGTAACAATTGTCTTGGTCAAGAAACGTTACTTCAATAAGAACTGCATCAGCTGAATTTGTGCACTGGCTGAAGGCAATGAATGCCTTTAATACAACCTATTTATTTTGGAACTGACAATTTCCAAAACATGCACTAAGTTAAAATACGTGATACACACCATCAATACACGTCTTAGATGAAAAGTTTAAGAATTATCCCTTCTGGTCTTTAAGGATAAAACATGTCTTAAGATATGTCCTGACTTCTTGTTCGACATTGTTCTTCTGGCTTGAAAAGATTAGTCTTTAAAAGAATTTCCATATGATTAGAAGCAGAATTATAGTGTCTTTGCTGATCTCGATACCCCTTACTACCCTTGAGATACACAAAAATAAGGACATATTTGATTTTGGTCCTCAATACTAGAAGCATTCTTTATCTGGAATTTGCCACAGTTTCCGAATTAGGAATCCTTAGTTTGCTTGCTACACAAGATTCAGATTTCCACACCCTGTAACTTGTAATAGAAGTAAACTTTTAGTTAACCATGTATATAACTAATTATATGTCTTCAAAAGATAAGTCTGAACCTTATCTCCTTCTTCAATCTCTGGTGTCTTCAATAGTTGTGATGTTACATCTTTATGTAGAACATTCTTCATTATTCATCACAGTCTTATTCTCTTTCTTAATTAAGATTTCCATACAATTATCACAAATATCCATCTCCCATCAAGATATTTAATAACATTTGTACGTATCTCCTCAGTTGAATCATCTCTTTAAATAATCACCCGATAACATTGCCACACATCAAAACTTGTGAAGATAACAGTGAACTTTGATATTGATGTTCAGTTCACACTATGCCATGAATCTACCATACACACACTCAGCTCTCGATAGAGTATATGACTTTTGAATTCAGGCTACACATCTAATAAGTACTTAGTCTCGCGTCAAAGTACCTACTAGTTAGTTAGTTAGTTAGAATTAACTACTCGCACTAGATCATTCTGACTGATTATATCTTCATACTCACTTCTACTTTCAGGCAATAGCATATATATTCAAAACTGAAGACATTTAAGATGATATTTTGATATCTGATACAACATCATCCATTATGGTTCTGGGGGTAACATCCATAATTCCTTATGCATAACACTTAGGGGGAACATATAAGAATCACAGCAACTACCAACTTTACATCCATACAATTTATACATCAAGGAATAATATGAGCCACATCTCAATAAACTTTTCTTCAGAATTTCATTCTAATTTTGAGATGATGGATGCCATAGTCTGTACCTATAGAGGAGATTACCTCAACTAGGTTTCTAGAACAGACTTAATTATGGCATAACATATAAATATTTAGATTCTTCACTGCAATCTGACTTCCTTGATTCTTATTGACAATACCATATCAGGATAATACTTAGGGCAGTCAATATTTATGTCCATAATTTATTGTGGTTGAGACACGGTATTTAGCTCCAAACAAATTATGTTCTATGGTCATGAAGTAATCTCCACATATCTGGTTCCTTTGATCAGAATAATGTACCAGATATAAGCTCATCTTGATTTCACATAAAGGGACTGAAGAGTATACCTTTATGAGTCTTCTTTCTTGCGTTGAGATTTACTTCTATACTCCCATGAGTTTAAGTCAGAAATAAATTGACATCTGAAGTATAATGATTTTGTTGATCGTGTCCTGATCAACTGACAAGAAGATGTCTCATGTTCCAGATCAGGTGCAGGTTCCAAACATAAGTACTCACACTACATTTGTTTAGCACCCAGAACATATGTTCTTCAACTGGTAGCTGCATACCAGTAATAATGTTCTAACATCCTATAGAACATTTGTTCCATCTCCTTGGAACACATCATCCTGATAGTCTTCAAGGTCTTCAAACTTGCATATTTATATGAGAATCATTGATCAATTGATATTCATCAACTCTATTAATATATGCCTTTATGAGTAGACTTGAGGAATATCTCAAGTATCTTTGACACTTTTAATATAGTTGTAATAATCTGGCAAATATTCTGTTGATAAAATAACCCTAGGATCCTTCTTTCACTATAGGGGTTACATCAGAGGCTATGCAGCAGAATATAACCAAACTTCAACAGAATGTACACAATGCTTACTCCATAATTTTCTTGTAAGCATGACATCTAAGGATTGAAATTAAATCAACCCTACAAAACGCTTGCTTCTTTGCCAAGCAGCAGACTAGACCTAACCAATATCCTGACAACATGGAAACACACAAACACAGAAGTTACCTTATCAATAGCTTCACTCCCACATGGAGGTTTTGACAATCATTTCTCTGTGTTGATTTTAGGCTGAACAATACAATTCAGAATCCTCACTCCCGCATGAAGTCTTGAATTAACTTTCTTGTTCCAGCATCTTTATCTTCTTTCTTCAAGAAGGTACAGGTTCTGGTCAGGTTGGTCTAGGTTTCCACAAATAGGTTCATCCTCCACTTCTAGGAACTATAAAATATGAACACTATTTGTTCAAATAATCCACAAATAGGTTCATCCTCCACTTCTAGGGACCATACCATATGAACACTCCTTGTTCAAATAATCTTCTACCTTGTGCACAACCAGAAAGTATCCCCCATGGATCTCATCCAGAAACATACAGAATGTTTGCTCTTATACCAATTGAAATTCTGGTTAGGACCGATTTAAGATGTCATGACATCTTATCCGACATTACAAAACAGTCAAGGTAGAACATACAATTAAAATGCAAGAAACAAAAGAACACACAAAATTGTTAACCTAGGTTGGTTCTAACCAACCTACATCTGGGGGCATACCAAGCCAGGAATGAAGTTCACTATCAGCATTATTAATTCGGAGGGAAACCACCATGTTTACACTTCTCACTTGATCAAACTACCCAATCACCCTTCTACCTAAGATACCATACTTAGATATGAGAACCTTCACTCACTTCCAATCACCTCAGTGATATCTATCAGCTACTATCACACCATCAACTACATCAACTGCTTGGCTCCTAACACAATCATCTTGGAGATACCTCACTCCAAACACAACTAAAATAGTTTGAAGATACCACACTTCAAACACAATATAAACAGTCACTCAAGTGACAAAAACCTAACTTGGAATTGCTTCACAACTTCTTCCAAGGACACAACCACACTCATTGCTTCACAGCTTCTGAGTGAGTAAAACAATCATCTTTCTTGCATGCTTCGAGGTACAAATCAGTGACCATCCCACAATCCGGGTGGTTCACTTACATGGCTAACCCTAAATATTACATCTTTCTAAAACTGGATAGATGCCTAAAACTAGGTTACAACTGCTTATTTATAACCTATTATCCAACTGAATTTGGGCCTTCAAAATAACAGCTTGAAGTTGTAACAAACTGCAATAACAAACTTTCTGCATAAAACAAACAAGCAGATAACTTCTGCTACAATCAAGGTCCTTGATGATTTTTCTGCTTAGCTCTTGGACCTCCACAAATGCCTCCAAGATCACGCCACATATGATGCATAATATTCCCAGAATATTCTGCATAATTTAAAACAGAACTGTAATAAACTTTGATAGTTCAGTAGTGTGATGTCTGATGTCGTGACATCTTCTTCGACATGTTGTTACAAATGTTGAAACATTTCAACACAACATGTTTCTCCATTAAATAGAACTCCAACCTGCTTTCTCCTTACAAGTTATAAATCATATTTAACTTATTGCTGCTAAATTATTTTTACCAAACATAAAGCCAATCCTAAAAATATGGCCGACAATGACGATCTAAAGAGAGCATATAATAGTGCGCCAATTTTCAAATGTGAAAATTATACTTATTAGAAAGCGAACATGAACGTACATTTACTATCAATTGACAAAAATCATTAGTGTTCCACCGCCGAGGGGCCTTTTATCCTTATGAGAGAAAATGACGTTGTTAAACATCCAAAATATTGGAATGATTATAAAACCAAAAGGTTTCGTATGATTTGAAAGCAAGGAACATACTTATTTTTTTCGTTTTAAGCGTGACAATATTCTATGTTATTTCACATTATACGAGTGCCACGGGTATGTGGGACGCTCTTCAACCTCTATGAGGGAACATGGGACATCAAGGATTATAAGATTAATATGTTTACATAGGAGTTTGAACTATCTCGTATGGAACCTAGAGAATCTGTGAATTCCATGCAAACTAGATTCCTTCACTTAATCAACAAATTAAGCAAATGGGGTAAAACTTTTTCTAACAAAGATTATACTAACAAAATATTGAGATCTATGTGTAGGGAGTGGTAACCAAAGGTTACCGCTATAAAAGAATCTAATAATCTTAATACTTTGGATATTACAAAGTTATTTGAGAAGTTAACCGAGTATGAAAATGAGCTGAAACGACTCACAAATAGCGAAGTAAGGTCAAAAAAGAAAGAGAAAGGGAAATAAGAGAAAAAGGATATTCTTTGAAAGCTTTGTCATCTAAAGCTAGAAAGTCAAAGGAAGAAAGTGATCATTCTAACGAAGAAGCTCCTAAATAAGAGGAGATGAGGTTATTCATAAAACACTACAATAGATACATAAAGAGAAACAAGCTCAAATATGTTGTAAATGTGTCTTAAAACCTTTGTTAATGAAGAGAAAGAAAACATATTTTGGAGATTGCATTTACCGTAAAAATCAGATGTTTTACAAAGTCGGGCGAAAAGTCAAAAAATTGAATTTAAAAAAAACAATTCCGCCGGTGAATAGTGACATCCGTACGGATGAATAGTGTTATCTATATGGGTGAATAGTGTTGTCCATATGGTGAATAGTGATTTCGAGCTTTTTCGATAGTTTCTTGTTTTGTCCATGGATACCTGTGATCTTGGGCTTTGTTTGTTGGGTATTTGTTATTATAAATATGTATCTCTTATATGTTTGTAATTGTGATAATCTTAGAGCTTACACCAAAAGGGAGAATAAGGGTTTGAAGGCATAGTATAGGGTTTCGGCTATTCTCAAGGGAAACCTTAGAAGACAAAGGCTTTGGAAAACTTTGGGGTTATCTATGGTTATTGGGAATTGGGAAATACTTGTTTACACCTTGGGTTTGAGTTATTCATATATTAAAGTAGAAGGGGTTGGGAAACATTTTGGTAGAAAATAGGATAATTCTTGGGCACCTTCAGGGTTGCTCTTGGGAACCTGAAGGCGAAGAGTATTTTCTTGTAACTAATCTGTAATCTTTTGTAACAACTTTCTAAGTATAGTGAATTGGAGATCTATTTTCTGAGTTTGATCAAACTGGGTAAACAAACCTTTGTATTTTTCTCTCCTTATTCTGTTATATTTTATGTGTAAGAATTATTATTGCTGCATATCATTTATTTTGGTTGCTACTTTTCTTTGCCCCAAAAATTGATATTGAATTTTGTCACAATTAACAACAAGATTCACAACAAGTGGTGCGGTGACCATGGAGCAAAGAGGTATTTAGCACCATGGTCAGATGGGAGATCAAGAAATTTTCCGGTGACAACGACTTTGGGTTGTGGAAAATTAAGATGTAGGAAATTTTAATTCAAGAGAATTGTATTGATGCTTTGAAGAGTGAAACATTGATGCTTGCAGGGCTTATACATGTACAGAAGACCGAGATGATGGATAAGGCCAGAAGTGCCATTATCTTGTGCCTCGGGGATAAAGTTTTAAGAGAGTTCTCCAGGGAGAAAACTGCGGTTGCTATATGGGAAAAACTTGAATCATTGTATATGACTAGGTCTTTGGCTCACAGGTTGTGTCTGAAACAACAACTCTATTCATTCCGAATGGTGGAGCATAAATCCATAGTTGAGAAGCTTACAGAATTTCACAAGATTATTGTTGATATAGAGAATATTTAAGTGAAGATTGATGATGAGGACAAGACTTTAATATTGTTGAGTTCATTACAAAGATCCTTTGAGCACTTTAAGGATGTCATTCTTTATGGCAAGGAATGTACTATTACTTTGGATGAAGTCCAAACGATGGTGAAATCCAAAAAAAATTCAAAGTCGGAAGATTTGAAGATTAAAGATAGTGGTGAAGGCTTAAATATGTCAAGAGGAGGAAGTGAGCGTAAATGGGTGTCAAAATAAAAGAGGTCTGACAAGTTAAAGGTAAAATGTTTTAATTGTCTGAAAAACGATCACTTTAAAAGGGTTTCGACTATTCTTAACGGAAACCTTAGAAGGAAAAGGTTTTGGAAACCTTTGGGGTTATCTAAGGTTATTGGGAATTGGAAAACACTTGTTTATAAATTGGGTTTGAGTTATTTATATATTGAAGGTTGAAGGGGTTGGGAAACACTTGGGTAGAAAATAGGATAATTCTTAGGCACCTTCAGGGTTGTTCTTGGGAACCTGGAGGCGAATACTATTTTCTTGTAACTCATCTGTGATCTCTTGTAACAACTTTCCGAGTATAGTGAATGAAGAGCTGTTCTCTCCCTTGGAGTAGATCGTTTGATCGAACTGGGTAAACAAACCTTCGTCTTTTTCTCGCCTTATTCTGTTATATTTTTTGTGTAAGAATTATTATTGTTGCATACCATTTATTTTGGTTGCTACTTTTCTTTGCCCCACAAAATGATATTGAATTTTGTTGTAATTAACAACAAGATTCACAATAAAATATTTTGACAAATGATTAATAAATTTAAAAAATAATCACCAGCCTAAAAGAGAACGCAAGAAAAAGGATGATGACATTATGTGTTACGAGTGGGGTAAATCATAACATAAATTAGAGCCACTTGTCTGAGTCTCACCAGACTTCATAAAAATAAATTTGAGAAATTCTAAAGGTCGTACAACCTATATCGCGTGGGAAGAAGAGGAAGATAGCTCCTCTTTGTATTCTTTCTCAAGTTCATATGATGAGTGTGTCAACCTATGTTTTATGGAACATAAGAAATGTGAAACTTCAAAGGTATAACTTCTAAAATCGATTATGAATATTAATATAGTGAATTGTCGAAAGCGTTTAATAATATGTATGTGAATTCTATAAATTCTTTTAAGAAAATTTCTCTCAAAAAATGATTCTAAAACTTGAAGATGAAATAAATAATCTTAATTGTGCTTTAAAATCTATTTAAAAAAGCATGCATCTCTAGTTGATAAGCGCTATAATGTTTCGAACACTTTAGTTGAATGAACAAAAAAGTATAATGTGTTATGTATCTAAATTTAAATCTTGAAATTGAAAATCTCAAAGAACAACTAACTTATTCTACTTCACTATCTTGTACTTGTTCTAGATCTTCAAGTGATAGAGAGACGATTTTCAAGAAAACCCCTCATGTCACTAGGAGAAATAGAAAAAGTATTTCAGCTAAAGCTATTTGTCATTATTGTGGTGATAAGGGACACATTAGGTCTCTTTGTCATATTAAGAATGTTCAAGTTCCCAATGGTAAAATGCATGGATTCTTAAGTGAACCTCAACTAACCATAAAGGACTCACTAGATAAGGACCTAAATTGCTTATTTGATTTTCACATGCAAATCTCGTATCCGTGAAAATATTGTGGTCTCTAGATTGAGGATGTTCAAGATACATGACATGAGATGCCTTCATGTTCATCAAATTCGATGAGAAAAAATGGTCGTGTCACAAATGGGGACAACACAAGAGGTAAAATTCTAAGAGAAGTTATTATGGGAAATCCCTCCACAATCACCATTGAAAATGTGCTTTTAGTTAAAGGGCTTAAACATAACCTATTTAGCATTAGCCAATTATGCGACAAAGCATACATTGTGGTTTTTGATACTCTTAGTTGTTTAATTGAGCATAAGGCAAGTAAGGACCTTGTTTTTAAGGGTTCTAGGATTGATAATATCTATATGTTTTACTAGTAGAAGACCCGTGCGTCCGCACGGATAAATTTGTTCCTATATTAGATTATTGAGGATATTGGTGATATATAATTGCTATTATAAAATTACAAATAACTATAAAACTTTAAAAATAAATATGTAACGAATCATCAAAAAATATGTCTAATAACTAGGGGTGGCAAAATGGATGGATTGGATGGATATGGATTGGATTGTTAATGGATGATCAAAATAATCCATTAATCCATTACAATCCATTAAAACTTCTTTAAATATATCCAATCCAATCCATCCACTTAGAAATAAAATCCATCCAATCCATCCATTAACAACATTTTAATGGATGGATATCCATCCATCCAAAAAAATAAAAATAAAAAAAATTTCAGTTTTTTAAAAAATAATAATAAAAAATTTTCAGTTTATAAAAAAAACTCAGTTTTTTTTCAAAAAAATAAAAAAATGTTTTTTAAAAAAAAAAATTTCACTTTTTATAAAAAATTCCAGTTTTATTTCTAAATATTTTTTTCAAAAAAGTTTAGTTTTTTTTCAAAAAATATAAATTTTCAATATTTTTCCGGAAAAAAAATTCAGTTTTTTTTTCTGAAAAAAAAATATTTAAAAAAAGAAAGTTTCAGTTTTTATAAAAAAATAAAAATTTCCAATTTTATTTTGAAAACGTTTTTTTTTTCAGTTTTCAAAAAAAAGTTCAGTTTTAGAAAAAAAAATTGAAATAAAAAATTTTCTGTAAATATTTCGGAAACAAAATGAAATTTTCAGTTTTTTAGAAAAACAAATTTCAGTATTTTAAATAGAAAAAATTTAGTTTTTTTTTCAAAAAAAGTAAAAAAAAAAAATTTTTAAAAATCAAAAGTTCCAGTTTATGTTTGAAAACTTTTTTTTCAGTTTTCAAAAAAAAATTCAGTTTTAGAAAAAAAAAAAAAATTCCTGTTATTTTTCCGGAAAAAAATAAAATTTTCAGTTTTAAAAAAAATTAAATTTAGTTTTTTTTTCAAAAAAAAGTTTCAGTTTTTTTTTGAAAAAAATAAATTCCAACTTAAAAAAAATCAGTTTTTTTTTTCAAAAAAATAAAAAATATTTTATAAAAAAATATTTTAAAAAAAAAAGTTTCAGTTTTTATAAAAAAAATAAATCAATTTTTTTTAAAAGAAAATAAATTTCCAGTTTAACTTCGAAAACTTTTTTTTTTCAGTTTTATAAAAAAAGTTTCAGTTTTTTTTAAGAAAAAAAATCAACTTTTTTTGGAAAAGAAAAAAAGATACAGTTTAAAAAAAGAAAATTCAGTTTTGAAATAAAAAATAACACTTTCTTTTTTAAAAAAAAATTCAGTTTTTTTCGAAAAGAAAAATAAAATTTATTTAAAAAAAATCAGTTTTTAAAAAAAAAAAATTTATTTTCAAAAAAAACTTGCAGTTTTTTATTCCAAAAAAAATTCAGTTTTTCGGTTTTTCCAAAAAAACTTTCTTTTTAAAAAAAAATTCTGTTTTTTAAAAAAAAAAAATCAGTTTTTAAAAAAATAATTCATTTTTATTATGAAAAAACTTATTTTCTTTTTGGATTTTTCTTTTTTCTAAAAACCTTTTTTAATTGAAAAAAAATAATTTATTTCATCTAAAGAATAATCCAATGGATTATTAAAATGTGGTGGATGGATTGGATCAATCCATAAATATAAATGGATGGATTGAATCAATCCATTAACTTATTTTTTATTTAGTGGATGGATTGGATGGATTTTTTAGTGGATGGATTGGATGGATTTTGCTTTAATGGATTCAATTGCCACCGTAATAACTATAATATTTATATATATTACTCTTAACTATAGATATTATGAAATATTTATTGAATAAAATAAAGAAAGGTATTGTAGTGATAATAACCCTTAAAAATAGTGAATTTAAGTGATAAAATTCACAATATTTTAAGATTATACATAAAAGTCGACTCAACTTATATTAGGCCTTAGACAAAATTAGTAGTCTAACATTTATAAAATATTGAAATTTAATATATTTTATTTTTATTTTATTTCTTCTTACTTTATTGACAAATTTTAAAGCCAAACATTTTATTTTTAAATAGTATGTGTTCTAGAAGTCTTTGCTTTTTATATTCAAAATTACTTTTTTTTATATTCAAAATTACTTATTTATTATTCTAATTAATTTTACTTAATATATTTTATTTGATAATATCATTATTAATTCTTTTAATCCTAATTGTCGGACATAAAAACTTCAACTACTTTTTCATTATATTTTTAAGTTTTCTAACTTCTAAATTTAAACCTTAATGATTCTCTAAAAACTATAATTTAAAAGTAAATGAAAAAGATTCAAATGAAATAAAAACAATAAACGATAAAATTTAACTATCAATATGTTATTTTTTATAAAACTTTATTATAAATACTATTTCTCTATCACCTATAATAAAAAGAATTATTGAAAGAGTATCTATATAATTAAAAAAACATTTTTTTAAAAATTAACTACTACTATAACAGAGATTAAAGTTTATTAATTAAAAATAAACATATAAAATTACTAATGGTTCTCCAATTTAGAATGAAAAGCAAGTGGCGAAACATTTAAAATTTGCACAAAGATCAATAAAAACCGTACAACTATCAAAAATGTAATGTAGTAATATATATGCAAACACATCGAAAATACAATGTAATGTAACAAATCACCAAAAGATAAATCTAATATGCAAACACATCAGGTTTAATAATTATTATCATAAGTATAAAAACTGAAGGTCTTGTAGTAAAAGAAAAATGAGAGGCCCTAGGCAAGAGCTTTGCTGTCTTACCTTATGACCAGATTGCATAAAAGTTAACATGCAATTAACAATATGGATAGAGTCCAATGCATTTAGTTTTTGGAGTAAGGTTGGATGAATCTTTAGAATAATTGGATAGATTTCAAGTTTTGAAAATTTGAAAATTGAAAATGAGAATTTAAAATCTGATTTACTGCAGTTAGTGTTTAGAAATTTTCAGTAAAATTTACTGCAATAAAAAAATGGTAAGTTATTATATGTAAATTCTGTTTTATTGAAGTTTAACTTATGTGAATGAAGAAACTTAATTATAGTAGTTTATAAAAGCTTTTCAATTACTACCAACTTACTTATGTATGTGGTAAAATATTATATATTACAAGATATTTTGCAAAAAAAAAAACATTAGAACTTAGTTCACATGATGGCAACAAAATCCGATTAGTTCCCTGTAATGCAACAACATTGCAAATGCACTCATATCAAATTAAATAGTACATGTGAATACAACATGGTTGGTGAGGGCCTACACATTATGTAATATGTGAATCCCAAAAATAGATCACTGAAAATCTGAAATAGCAAATTCACAGTTGCTTATCCCAGTTTTTGAAGAACAGACAAGGATTATGGAAGACAGCTGGGAGAGTTGAATATTCTATGCTAGGATTGGAGTTGCATGTTCCACGTATAGATTATCCCGCTCTGCAGATGTGCATAAAAAATATTACAAACAGAGTTGCATGCAATTAAACACAAGTTCTCTCTCTAGGCAACAAAAGAATGACAAGCTTGATTGCCTTTAACTGAAATAGAGAAATTTAATATTTATTTGTCCAGGAGATCCCATATCTTCCAACTGTAGGCAGCTGATAAATATTTTAGTTTTGTAACATGACAATTCAAGGTGGAGTTTAAGCAAATATATTTACATTTGCTTGTCTTCTAAGGTTTGTGAGCAACTACATTTCCTTTCAAGTTAGAAATTACAGGTACAAAAAGAAGTACGAAAAGAGCCTCCAATATATATCAGAAGCCAACCATAAATATGGATTATAATTATTATTTTCATTATCTAGAGAAACATGTCTTCATTTTGTGTGCAATATGTGACAAAGAACAATTCAAAGCCTTGATAATTAAAACTATGTTTGAGACTTACCTTTTCCTGAAGGTTCGAAATGGCCTCATACATGACTTTGCCTTCTGTTTGAAGTCAGCTCAAATGTGAAGAAGATCTGTAAATTAAAATTAAAAAGAGTATTAATAAAAAAGAGAGACATGGCATAAGGAAAAAAAATTTCCCTTTTTTATAATCTTGTTTTAATTATCATACATGTGAAGTTATCAAGAAAAACATAAAAGCAGGAGGCTTTTTTTCAGATGTTGCAGACAAATCCAAGCACCTGCCAAGCCTCATAGGATAATTCAGTTGCGGCTCTTTGTTGCATTCAACTAATTGATTGCATAACTAAAGGAGATTTCAGGGGTTTACTGGATCCACTCCGATTGTTCATCTGCTTGTACACATGAAACCATTTCAATGATAGAATGCAATCAACAATTTTCCCTACTGATCCATTCTCTACACTTTCCTGCAAACAAATGACAAATACACTGTTCAACCATGCTAATCTAAAACCAAAACAAAAAGCTTAAAAAGGAACTAAATTTATTCGGGGATTTTAAAACAATGCACATGACATGCTAAGCCACCACACTAGTAATTTCTCTATGACCACAATGCAACCTCCACTGAGGCCTCATAACCACATTTGACTGTGATTTCTACTAGAGGAAAAACAACAATGCGAATGTCATTTCAATAAGCACTACATTGTTTACACACACATATATGAAAACATGGGTTGTGGAACGTATAACTAACATACCTTTTCAAGATCAGAAGCTTCAAAAGCTAGCTTTAATTCTCCGACAACATTAACAAAGTTGCAGACATATTTAGATGTAATATCAACAAATAACTTGCAACATGTTTAGATATAGCGGTGTAATGTATTTTTAGACTGGATATAAGAGATTCTTGTTATTATTACCAAAACATGAAGTATCCACAAAGTATCCATTTGCTTCAACAGCCAAATGTTTCAACCCTTATCAAACCTTACAAAAAGAAAACATGAACCAAATGTTACACGTAGGAATATATTTTATATTTCCTTTTTTTTTTTTATGAGAATTACATACACTGTATTTATAGAATACAGGAGGCAGTATTTGAAAGAGAAATTTGCCCTAAGAATCAGGGGAATTAATTTCCCATAAAAGCTAATTCTAATTATAGAAAAGGCAGGAAATAATAGCTAACTAATTACATTAATCCTAAATCTAATGGGCTGTACAAACAGAATCATTTTGATTTTGTATTGATTATTCCACACTCCCCCTCAATCTGGTGGTAGATGTCTATCATACCCAGATTGGATATGATATTCTCGTATATGTTCCTTGGAAGGGCTTTTGTTAGAATGTCTGCAGTTTGCTGGCAATGATGGAATATGGTTAACACTTATAATTTCATGATCAATTTTCTCTTTGATGAAGTGTCGGTCTATCTCTACATGCTTTGTTCTATCATGCTGTATTGGGTTCTTCGCAATGCTAATAGCAGCCTTGTTATCACATAATATCTTCATGGGGTGATTGGTAGGAATTTTGATCTCATCTAGCATTCGCTTAAGCCAAATTCCTTCACAAATACCTTGTGACATAGCTCTGAATTCTGCTTCTGCGCTACTCCTAGCCACAACAGATTGTTTCTTGCTTCTCCAAGTTACCATATTACCCCATACAACTGTGCAGTAGCCTGTAGTCGATTTCCTGTCAAATAAACATCCTGCCCAGTCAGAATCAGTGTAGACTTCAATGCCTCTGTTTGAGTTCTTTTGAAAATAAAGTCCTCGGCCCGATGTACCTTTCAGATACTGGAGAATTCTGTTCACATTTTTCATGTCAGTTTCAGTTGGATTTGACATATAACGACTAGCCAAGCTTACAGCAAAAACAATGTCCGGTCTGATGTGAGTTAGATAGATTAGTTTTCCAACTAGACTTTGATATCTATTTTTATTAGCCGGTACATTTTCATCTTCACTCCTTTTTACTTGTTCTATGGGAGTATTGGCAGCTTTGCATCCAAGCATACCTGTTTCTTGAAGCAAATCCAGAGTGTACTTCCTTGGAGAAACTGAAATACCGTTCTTTGTTCGTGCAATTTCCATCCCTAGAAAATACTTGAGTTGTCCTAAGTCTTTGACTTCAAATTCTTTGGCTAGAAGTTTTTTTAACTGGTTGACTTGTTTATCATCATCTCTCGTAATTACGATGTCATCAACATAGACAATAAACAAAGCTATCTTCCCATCTAAAGAGTGCTTGACAAACATAGTATGGTCTTTTTGACATTGAACAAAACCATCTTGCTTGACAACTTTTGTTAATCTGTCAAACCACGCCTTCGGTGATTGTTTGAGGCCATATAGAGATTTTCGAAGTCGACACACCATGTTGGAGGTTCCAGGTGATTCAAGTCCCGACGAAATTTGCATGTATACCTCTTCTTGTAACTCCCCATTTAGAAATGCATTCTTTATGTGTAGTTGGTGTAGGGGCCAATCTAGATTTGCTGCCAGAGATAGTAGAACCCGGACAGAATTGAGCTTCGCAACAGGTGCAAAAGTTTCCTCATTATCCACCCCATATGATTGTGTGAACCCCTTAGCAACCAACCGAGCTTTGTACCTGTTTATACTCCCATCAGCATTGTGCTTAATTGAAAATATCCACTTGCATCCTTCTGCTTTCTTCCCTTCTAGTATAGCAGTGATCTCCCATGTGCCATTTCTTACAAGTGCTTGAACTTCTTCTGTTACAGCTGCTGCCCATTCAGGTTTCTGTAATGCTTCTTGAATATTATTTGGAATTTCTATGTTGTCAACAGCTGCTACAAAGGACCTGTAACTTTCTAATAGTTTTCCACAGGAGATATAATTTTCAATAGGGTGTTTAGTGCAAGTTCTAACCCCTTTTCTCATAGCAATAGGAATATCAATATCTGTTGTATTTATATCAACATGTTCAGAGTTAGGAAGAATATTACCTGTGGGAACTTCATTTTCTAGAGTCTGGTCTGACTCATGGCCTTGCGTCGAAGCTGTACTTGACTCTAATTCCTTCCTCTTCTTTTTATAACAAAGACCCTTCCACTTGCTTGTCTTTGGATCACAATTATCTTGAGATGTGGTTGAGACTATAAATGGTCTTGTTTCCATCACATCTTCTGTTGTCCTTTCACTCGATTGAATGTTAGAGGTTTGGTTTGGTGATTTTTCAACTGATTTCGGCATAGGCTCGGCTGATTGAGTGTTACCGGTTTGGTTTGGTTTGGCAAGATTTTGTCATGTTCGATAAGTTCAAGAGGTTCAAAAGGCAAAAGTTGGTATTCTGAATTTTCGATGTATGATTGCTCCCCCTGAATACCAGTTTTGGTCTAATAGGACTGATTTTCAAAGAAGGTTACATCCATCGTGTGGTAAAAAATTTTGGTATGGGGAGAGTAACACCTATATCCCTTTTGCTGCGGAGAGTAACCTAAAAAAATGCATTTGATGGATTTTGAATCTAATTTGCTTCGGTGAGGGTTGAGGTTATGGACAAAAGTTGAGCATCCAAATATTTTTAATGGAATGGAGGAAAAAATTTTGCTGGTTGGAAATAGGTTTTGAAGTGTGGAGAGTGGGGTCTTAAAGTTAAGGATACGAGAGGGTGTTCGATTTATAAGGTGAGTTGCTGAAAAGACAGCTTCTCCCCAAAAGTGTTGTGGGACATTTGTGGCCAACATGATTGATCTAGTCACTTCCAAAAGGTGTCTATTCTTTCTTTCTGCTACTCCAAAAGGTGACAAACCATCTCGAGCCTGTAATGTTGTGGACTCGTGATGGTCCCCATATATCACTATGAATTAATGAAAAAGGTTTGGACGGTTTATAGGATTGGGGTGAGTAATGGTTTCGGGTATGTTTTGACAATTGGCAAATTTCACATTGAAAATGTTCCTTGTTTTTATTGAATAAAGAGGGATACATCTTTTCCAAGTATGTGAAATTTGGGTGGCCTAATCTATAGTGCCACATCATTACATGATTATTATCATTTGAAACTGCAACTGCAACACGATAATTATTCTTGAGTTTTTCTTCTGATTTTTCCACCTGAAAGAGGTAGAGTCCAACACACTCTTCAGCATTGCCAATCGTCTTCCCCGACTCCAAAATCTGAAATTCACACAAGTTAGGGAAGAAATTAGTAACACATTTCAAATCTCTTGTAATCTTGCTAATAGACAGCAAGTTACAATCCAGTTTGGGCACGTACAAAACAGAGTGAAGTGTAATATTTAGTGAAATGATAATTGATCCTTTACCCATGACCTTAGAAAGTGTACCATCAGCTATTCGAACATTATAGTTATAGGGACATGGAGAATAACTATTAAACAAAGTAAAATCTCCAGTCATGTGATCTGAAGCCCCTGAGTCAACAATCCATGATTCTGTTTTTTCCTTACTAGTGTTTAGAGCATGTAAGTAATTACCTCTTTGAGCCACTACAGCAGTACCACTTTTTTCTGCAGTTAACATGGTTTGCTGAAAGAGTTTTTGAAGAGCCTCCATTTGTTCTTTGCTAAAAAGAGATGAGTTAGGGTATACCTCACTTTCTTGATTGTTACATGCTATGTTACCTCTGCCTTCCTTGCCTTTGAACAATTTTGCCTCTGAAGGTTTTCCATGTATGATCCAACAAGTTTCCTTTGTGTGGCCTGGTCTCTTGCAGTGATCGCACCAGGGGCGGGTTTTCTTTTGTGGTTGCCGAAGCTGATTCCCTCTTGCTGCCATTGCAGTGCTCTCGCTGTATGGAACTGAGTTAGGTGTCCCCAACATGATTTTCCTCCTGCTTTCTTCCCTTCTCACTTCTGAAAAGGCTTCTCGAATTTTGAGAAGTGGTTTAGTTCCAAGAATCCTTCCACGAACTTCATCTAGATTCTTGTTTAGTCCCAGTAGGAATTTGTAAATTCTATCTTTTTTCCACCAGTTCCTTATACTTCTTTTGATCTTCTGTGCAACACCATGTAACCTCTTCATATATGTCGAGTTTCTGCCAGTGTTTGTTAAGTATGTTAAAATACTCGCTAACAGAAGATTCTCCCCGTCGAAGGTCATGAAGAATGATTTTTATCTCAAACATGATAGATGTATTGTCAAGATTTGAGTATGTTTCCTTTACTGCATCCCATATTTCTTTTGCAGTATCATAGAACATGAAATTTTTACCAATTTCATTTGTCATGGTATTTAGCAGCCATGACGTTACTTGGCTGTTCTCAAGTTTCCATTTCTGAAAGTTTTTGTCTCCGCTCTCGGGACATTTAGAATCTCCTGTGGTGTAGCCTTCCCTTCCTTTTCCTTCGAGGAAGATCTTGACTGACCTTACCCGTTGGGTATAGTTTTGACCATTTAATTTATGGTCTGTGATGAGGTGAGTGAGCCCTTCGTGTGAACTAGTTGTAAATGATCCAGTCTCCACTTTGAGCAAGTCATCAACTTTGGGATCCTCCATAGTTTGGCGGCACTAGGTTAGGGATAGTTCAGATCGTGCTCTGATACCATGTAGGAATATATTTCATATTTCCTTTTTTATGAGAATTACATACACTGTATTTATAGAATACAGGAGGCAGTATTTGAAAGAGAAATCTGCCCTAAGAATCAGGGGAATTAATTTCCCATAAAAGCTAATTCTAATTATAGAAAAGGCAGGAAATAATAGCTAACTAATTACATTAATCCTAAACCTAATGGGTTGTACAAACATAATCATTTTGATTCTGTATTGATTATTCCACATTACAACCATATCAGCCTAGCCAGTTGTAATATAAGGTCAGAAAACCACATTATTTACAATATGGTGATAGAAAAATAAGGTGAGAGAACCACATATGTTGCAAGTTACACACATTTTCTTTGCTGAATTTGAAAGGGGAACCCCTTTGGTTTCAATACTCTTGTTGCTTGGCACTTGTCTTTAAGACTTGTTGCTATGGTATTGCATCATTGAGTTTACTACGACTCCACCAAAACAAACTCATTGTTAAGCCCAAAGAAGTTAAAAACCAATTTAAATCTATGATTTCATGCTCTGCTTTTATCAATATTTTCTGCATATCAACATCATATTCATCAACCTTAATGCCATCTCTCTCCTTTGGAAGATATGGAATGCTAAGTGTTGTTGGTTTAGTTTTTCTCAATCATAGGAAACTGCTAAATAGATACTCATTCATAGTTCCAGTAGCCCGTAAATATTTTTCAATCATTTTAAGAACCTGTTTATAACAACAAATTCAGGAAAGTTATCATGAAGCTATCCTGAAGCAATAGAAGTGTCTGGTTAGTAGCTTATCATAGCTTTTTCTTAACACATGCATGAGAAATTTTAAGATCATCAGTGCGAAAAATGTTGATAATGTCTTTGTCAGATTTGGTGGTATTAAATATTTGAAACATGTGCGAACACATTATTTTGTGAAACTTAGCATAAGAAACATCACTATTCGGATGACAAAGTTATACCTGCAATATATTAAGCACAGTTCGAATGACATCTTAAGCATGTTTGAAATCAACATTTTG
Organism: Vicia sativa; assembly: GCA_021764765.1. Taxonomy (NCBI): domain Eukaryota; kingdom Viridiplantae; phylum Streptophyta; class Magnoliopsida; order Fabales; family Fabaceae; genus Vicia; species Vicia sativa. Next base: position 155,992,976 of record CM038792.1, read on the forward strand.
ACGTGCCTATCCAATAATTTCCAACCATTTATGCAGAAGAGTTTGTAAAGAATGTTCATCAAAAGTCAATGTCGAAGACAGAATAGAGAAAAATCATTAAAAAATCAAAACCCTAAAATCGAAAATTTGGAAAAATCTAAAAATCCGAAGATATATTAAAACCCATAAATGAAAATCTACCTTTATGCGCAAAACAATTAGTATCAATAGAAATGAATAAGTTATATCTTCAATATTTAAAGGCAAGTTATCAGGAAGGTTGTCCTGAATCCAAATGGCAGAGAGAAGTTGGACAATTTGATCTTCACTTAGCTTCCTAACTTATTGTTCATAAAATCCAATTCAATATCAAAATATTGTAAAAAAACTAATCTGAAACTGAAGTCAAAAAAAGTTTTTAATGCAAATAATCAAAAACCTCAACATCAAAGTGTACAACATAGCCTTCACAAGTGTCTAAGATATTTACTATACTTTAATTTAACATAATATAACATTTCATTTATCCTTATAAGCTTAAAATAACCTTTCCTTTAACCTTACCATCATGATAAACTTGGATAACCTTTCCTTTAACCTGTCCAAGCAAACAAAACCATGGCAATAAGAGATCAATCAATGAATTTAGATATAACTTCCAGTTGAAATTCTTAATAAGAGATCAAAACTGCACTGCTCCACCACCGTAGTTCACATATCTGTTCTGTGTTTCGACGTCATCAGTACCTCCCTCTTTGTTCGCAGATCTGTTTTCTTTGAAGATGAAAACCATACATCAGAACGATAATAGTGAACAAAAACAAAGAATAAAAATGGCTTACCTCAAACAATGTCGAACGCTAACGAAAACGGCACACAACAACAGGACCGGCCGCGTAAAACAACACCTATAAAGAGCATAAGCTCGTGAGTGAATCCGACGAGGAGCACGGTGATGAGAGAGAAGTGATGATGTTGAAGGGGTAGTGTTGTTCTGAAAGTGGAGAGACGAGCTGCTAGGGTTTCAGGACAAATAAGGAGAAAAAAGGAAAAGTGAGGGAAACAAAAAGTATGAAATATGTGTGCCACTTGGCAAATTAGTTGATTTTCATTGGACAATTTTATTTGATTTAGTCAATTACATTTTAGGGAATTTTGTAGTGTAAATTAATTTTGGCATAAAGGGTAAATTAGGTAGTTTGGTGGCATTTCGTAATCTTAGTTAGGTAGTTGATTTGGATGACGTGTCAATGTATGGAACCAAGTGTTTAGTCTCAAACACTAAATATTCTTGGTTATGGCATAGACGCTTAAGTCGCGTGGATTTTGACTTGTTGAATAAAATATCATCCAAGATTTTAGTGATTGTTCTTCCTAAAATGAAATTTTTAAAAGATAAACTATGTGATACTTGCCAAGTGGAAAGAAAACAAGAGTGTCGTTTAAATCAAAAAAGGTTGTTTTGACATCAAATCTCTCGAGCTTCTCCATGTAGACTTGTTTGAATCTTCGCAGACACGAAGTTTAGGAGGAAATTATGGTTTTTGATTGTTGATGACTGCTCTAGATTCACTTTGACGTTATTTTTAACCCATAAGGATGAAACTTTTGAAGCTTTCGTTAATTTTGCTAAGTTTGTCCAAAATGTTTTTGGTTTGAAAATTATTACACTCCATAGTGATCGTAATGGTGGATTTGTTAACCATCAATTTCATAAATTTTGTACCGGGAATGGGATTACTCATAGCTTTTCATCTCCGAGAAGTGAAAAAAAAGGTGTTGTTGAGCGTAAAAGTCGTGTTTTGGATGGATGCAATAAATACCACATGTCATATCTTAACGGTAGAAAACCAAATATTTCTTATTTCTGCGTTTTCGGTTGCAAATGTTTCATTTTAAATAATAGAAAGGAAAGTTTTGGTAAATTTGATGCTAAGTTTGATGAAGGGATATTATTAGGATATTCATCTACAAGTAAGGTTTATAGAATTTACAATCATTGAACTGTTTATATAGAAGAATTTATTCATGTTGCATTTGATGAGTCCTCATCTTAAAAGACGGGGAAAAGTATTTGTTCTGATGTTTCAGGTGTGATATCGAAAAAGTTGATAAACAATGAAAGTTCCAAAGAGGATCCTACTCCTTCAACAAATGATGAGTACATTAATGAAGATAAAGAGAAAACTTACATGAGAATTAAAAAATACTATATTTTGTCACTAATATATTTGCTTTTTTTAAAAATTATTGATTTATAAATATCAACATTTTATTTACATTAATATATAAATATAAATAAATATTGTCGAAAGATATTAAACTCGGAATATATAATTTACCCTCCATTTAACTCAACTAAGACTTACCAGTTGAGGTATCTCATCCACCATAATAATTTAATTATTAAATTTCTCTTCCCTAAATAATTCTCCTAACTAATAAGAGTATTTTAAAATATAATATTAATTTTGTTATTTCTCTAAATTATGATTGGAATACATTTTGGTATTACCAACTTGGAAGCAATATGTTGAAATAAATGTTCCAACATGCAATTTTCAACATGTCGAATAAGATGTCCCAACCAGAACGATAGGACATCGTGCCTGCAGTAGTTGACAGTTATAGTTCAGCTGATTTGTTAGCTACTGGATATTCAGGGAATATTTAGCTCGCTTATGTGGCATCCAAGATTGACAAATCAGATATGTTATGTTGGTTTTCAAAGATATCCAAAGTTTGTAAATATGGAGACATTTTAGGAAAAAAATGATTGAAGAACTATTTTCTTAGAGGAGATTTTGCAGACTTTGTGCAGCCTCACTATTGCGTTTGTGAAGCCTAACCCAGACTAGAATAATGTTATATATGGACTGGTGTATACCTAGTTTTAGGTAGAACTTACATGTGGTATTCTTAGGGTCTTAGAATCCTTATTTGTGAGCCTCTATAATATCATCTTAATAGACAAGTTGGACTGTTTTGGGGTTCTAAGTTCTGTTTCAGATGCTCATAATCTTTTAAGCATTGAGTGTTTGTGTGTCAGTTTTCATAAGCTTTTAAGCATTGAGGATTATGTTTCTTGGAAGAGTGACTTCCAGATTTTGTTCTCTACTGTGTTTAGAGTTGCTCCAATCGCCGAGTGTGATTGAAGAGGGGTTTGAGGAGGGCCTCATACCTAGGTGTGTCTTAGGTAGAAGTTAGCAAATGGTGGTGATTAAATGCATAAATTGTAAACTAGTATGTTTGTTGTGTGGTCTATAAATTCATAGTATAAGTTATATGTTCCTATTATCCGAATAAAGCAAATGGGATTAAGTTTCATGAATTAAGCAAACATGAATTAAACGGACACGATAACGAATTAAGTAGACAATAACATGACTATGGTTAGGATCATACAACCAATCAAATTAAATAAATATGTTCTATGAAAATTGGATTAAGCAAACAAGAATCATAGAATAAAATGAAAGGAATAAAAACTGAATTGAAATTTTTATAACCTCAAGGTGTTGGAAACTAAATTCAGCAAATCAACTCAGAGGGAGTTTAGCTCTCCATAAGATTCGTACAAAGCAAAAACAAAATTTGTAAAAAAAAAAAAGGTCTAAAAAATCCTATAGCGGCTTCTACGTAATAGAGGAAACAAAAATAATTTGGTTTACAACCCAACTGGGTCAAATACATAACCCAGACCCAAAACAAATTATAAATCTAATGTTGCAACTTCAACGAATTTTTCAGGTTTGCTACAGTCCAAATCAGCTTCTGACTTCTAAACAAAAGTCGTATCGCTTTCTCTTAGCTTTCCAGAAAGTCTTAGAACGCCTCAATCCGATACTCGTAGCTCCAATTATGAATTTTTTCGTGAAAACTGCTAAAGCTGAAAATTAAATACGAAAATCAAATTAAACCGAAAATAAACTAAATTAGAAAAACATTATAAAACATAAAAATAAACAAAGCAAAACATAGAAATGCTTAAGTACAAACATGGAAGAATGTGCATCAAAATGCACTGATCAAAGTCCCCCACACTTGAACTTTTGCACTCTGAGCTAAATCAAATCAAAACTCGAGAAAACACGAAAGCATCATCAGTTACTCATTTCAGGCTACAAAATCTTCTTCGGTTAAGATAACATTGATAGGTACTAATCTTGCACACTAAGGATATCATAATAACACTACTCCACAATTGTGCAGTCATAGGTCTCCTACATATACAAATCAATCTGAATCATGTTATTATGCATAAGCCTAACTTACTCATCCTCTTCTCTTTCATTCTGGTGCAATCACATCAAGCCCGTTATCTCCACACACTCATAGTAAGACAATCGGTTAGTGACTCTGATCCTTTTTGCATGGGGTTCTGGTAACTAAGTGACATAACCCCTTTTCTCACCTAATTGTAGTTGCGGGGGATCGGACCGTAATCCGCCCTACCAAGTTCAACATCAGAAACCTCTAAACCAACCAACAATGGGTCTTAAAATAAAAAAAATTTAGGTTCCACAACCGTTGGGTTAAGTGACCGGGTGAGGGTCACCCAACTTAGAAGGTGTTTTCGTTTTTTGTTTTTTTTTTTCAAATAGAACATGGATCACTCACTTATTTTCATCGGTTTCCTAATGTAGAGCATGTGCGAGATGGTGTCGACTGCAAAGATAAACTACCCAAGAGAAGAATAAAAATTCAAGGCTATGTCATAATAAGTATTCAAATTAACTTTATTATGCATGAGACTTACAATGTTAAGACGATACCGATCTTGTGAACTTTTCTCAAGTCTCACAACTAACCTCAGATTAATCTGTAGCCCAAAATTTTCAAGAAAATGCAAAGTGTTTCTAAATTTTTTTTACTTAAAATAAAAGAAACAAACCAAAACAAAAGTAAAAAAAAAATAAACAAAAGAAAAGAAAATAGATGATTCTCTCCCCCACACTTAAAACATGCATTGTCCTTAATGAAATAAACAGATATAAAATAAGAGAAAGAAGAGAGAGGATAGAACACACCCGAGCAGTCATGGTGGATAGGTGATCACATAAGTAGACTTTCCTAATGAGAGATCTTCTACAACTTTATCTTCCAATGTTGGACTCTCATGGAATAGCTTAATGAATTGTTCATTTACTTTGCAATTTTGATCAATATCTTCACTTTTATTCCAGGATTAAAGAATTTTCTTCTAAAATTAAAAGTCTCGAATGAGCACGGGAAAGAGGTGTCATTCCCCACAACATAAAAGATTAATGGTTGAAGGGTTGCCCCAATGCTTTTGTCTCATCTGAAAGTACCTTGTGCATACACATAGATGAACTAATATCAAGAATATCATTCAATTTCCATCCAATTCCCTTTTTATGTTTCTTCAAAACCTGCAAAAACTTATTTTCTTAATCAAAATCAAGGGTAGAAGAAATTGTAACCGGACATTTTTCATTCCTCTCTAAATAAGCATAATTCATATTTTAAATAAGTGGTTTCATATCTAGAGAAGGTGGTTATTCAATAGATTGTATGCTTGGGGCAGCCATGATATCAATAGCTTAATCTACATGAACAATTTCATTTGTAACCTCATGTGCAGTAATAATATCAACTTGCAAGGTAGCCTCAATTTCAGCACAAACAGGGCAAATTTTAGTGTCAGTATAAATATTACAAGAGTAAACATCATCAAAATCAGACAATGATGGAAAATCAGCTACAAACAAATCAGTACAAGTATCATCAACAGTCTCAGAAAGTAAATCTATTGGAAAAATAGAATTATCTTCCAAGGGTTGTTGGTTAGATCCTTGAGCTTACTGCATGACATTCATCAAAGTGGCAAGTTGTCCAATATGTGTTTGCAATGTCTGCAAAGTATAATCTATTTGTTGTTGATACTGAAGATTATTTGCAGCCATTTGTTTGACAATGTCCTCTAGTGAAGGTTCGAAATATGCACAACACACAACTTGGAATTCCTTCAAATGCTTATGCGGATTCTCACCTACAAGACCATTAAACTTTGGCAAGACGTTTGTTAAACTAGATTTTAATTCAAAAGGTGCATCAGTTGTAGGATAGTCAAAACAAAATCATTATAGTTCACATCAGGGGCAGCCAACTGCCTCAAAGTACTTTGTTTGGTCATGTTATCAACAAACACAAAAATACCAACTATAGGTAGAAACAAATAGAAAGAAGAAAAACGATTAAAAGAAATTCAAAAAAATATAAAAACATCAAATTTAATCTACTGAACTGAATTAATTATTTCTAGAATTTTTTTTGATTTTTCGACACTATGAAAACAGTAAAAAAAAATTAATTAAAAATAGAAAAAAGACGAATTTGCGATTTTAGGGATCGAAATCGTTTAGAATTTTATTCTAAACGAGTATTGTTTGTTGATTTTTCCTGAGTTACACGAAACAATTCAGATCAATTCAAAACAATAACTTTCAAACTTACCTGACAGGCTGAAATACTTACCACTATACTGCAACCGATTGCAACCCTGAAAATCAACAAACAAATAAAAAATAAGAAAAAAACTAACAAAAACACTATACCTAAAACTAAACTATTGATTAATTCGACAAGAATCCCCGACAACGACACCAATTTGATCCGCTGTCGCGCGCGAATCAGAACGAGTCTTTTTGAAAAATGTAGTTTAGCGACAATGACTCGAGTATCGAATCACAAGGATTCTTGTTTATCAACCAAAAGTAAAATCGATTGAGGGATTTGTGGTTTTAGGATCGATTTATAAAACTAATAAGTGATTATAACAGGTTAATTTACCGGTTCTACTTCCAACTTATCATTGATCAATATTACAATTCTAATTCCCTAAGCGGATCCAATTCCTATTCGATTGCAATATTGAAGAAACAAGCGTCGACAATACTACATGATTTATGTTTCTAATCACCGAATTAAGCAAACCGTTCACCAAATTAAGCAAACGGTTAAATATAGTGTGATTTGATGAAAAAGCTAAGTTAAACGCGATTAAATTAAGGAACATACATCAATCTAATTAAATCAAATATATTCTAATAGAAACGAATTAAGCAAACGAAAATCATAGAACAATTTGAAAGGAATTGAATTAAATTGAAATTGATAAAAACCTTAAAGTTTTATGGAATTCAAATTCGGTAGATTGCCCTTAGGATTAGTTCTCCATGGATGATTCGTACAAATCAAAAAAAAATTGTCAAAAAAAGGTCTAAAAATTCCTATAGCGGATGCTAGGTAACAGAGGAAACAAAAATAATTTGGTTTACAACCCAACTGGGTCAAATACATAACTCTAGCCCAAAACAAATTATAAATCTAATGCTGCAACTTCAACGAATTTTTCAGGTTTGTTACAGTCAGAATTAGCTTCTGACGTCTAAATGAAAGTCGTAGCTCTTTCTCTTAGCTTTCCATAAAGTCTTAGAACTCCCCAATCCGATACTCTTAGCTCCAATTATGAATTTTTCTGTGAAAGTTGCTAAAATTGAAAATTAAATACGAAAATCAAATTAAACCGAAAATAAACTAAATTAGAAAAATATTATAAAATCTAAAAATAAACAAAGTAAAACATATAAATTCTTAAGTACAAACATGAAAGAATGTGTATCAAAATGCACTGATCAACAAGGATAATGGAGTTGTGGTTAAAATACTCAGGTATTGTTTGGCCAAACGTTTTTTATTTCTAAAAACTACTTTTAAATTAAAGTTGAACGTAAGAGCTTTTTAAATAAAGTCAAAAGTTGTTTGGTAGATATTTGTGAAATATTTTGTTGAATATATGTATAAACTAATGTAAGAATGTACTAAAAAAACTAATGAAAACATGTATTTCAATAAACTACAAATTAAAACAAACAATTGAGATAATAGTTAAATAATATTCTTTAATATATAAATTTACAAATTATGTTATCATATTTAAATGTTACACATTAACACAACACTATCACGTGAGATAAAGGTATATTGATTCAATAAAATAATAAATAATGAAAAGTAATAAAATATTTCATATTACATTCAGTGTGAATCGAAGGCATATGCACATAATCTACCGAAAAGATTTTACAAAGCTACTTCGTACTACTTTATTAGAAGGTCTTATACTTGCATATTTCTTCATAATAAAAAAGTTACTTTTTTTAATAAGAGCTTTTGAAAAATATTATTTGGCTGTGCTTCTTCTTTTAAGTAGAAGAAAAGTCCAGAAAAAGCTTGGCCAAACAGTACCTCATTCTGGACGACACCAACTATGACAGTTGGAAACCTCATATGAAAATATTCATAAAATCCCTGGGAAATAAGGCTTGGAAATATATTGTCAAAGGATGGGAACCACTGAAGGTTGTGGATGCAAATGGAAAGGTTACTGGTGTGTTGAAGCTTAAAGAAGATTGGAATGATGCTGATGAGTTATCAGCCCAAGGAAACTCCAAAGCTTTGAATTCCATATTCAATGGAGTTGATAAAAATGTTTTCAAACTGATAAAGAATTGTAAACATCGTAATTTTTCTTTGGAGACCTTAAGGAAGGTCCGTGAAGGAAGCTCTAAGGTAAAGATGGAAAAACTTCAACTTCTCTTGACAAAATTTGAGAACTTGAAGATGAAAAATGATGAAAGTATTCAGGACTTTCACATGAGTGTTATAGACATTGCCAATGACTCAAAAGATATGGGAGAGAAGATATTAGAGGATAAGGTGATCAGGAAGATGCTCAGATCTCTTCCAAAAAGGCTTGACATGAAGGTAATTGCCATTGAAGAATCTCATGACATAAGCATTATGACAGTAGTTAAACTTGTAAGCTCTCTTAAGACCTTTAAATCTGCTATCAATGAAAGATCTGAAAAGAAGAAGAGTATAGCTTTTTTCCTTTAGTATTGAAGTCTCATAGGATAGAGGAAAGATGAACTCAGAAGGAGTATCTGACGATCGTGTACTACTGGAAAGACAATTTAACAGGGTGTTCAGGAAGTCCAGGTTAAATTCTAAGAACATGTCATTCGACATCAACAAAAACCAGGACCTGGGAAAAAAGTCAAGATTTGAAGAGAAGGAAAACCAAGGGAAAGGTGTCAAATGCCATGAATGTGATTGATATGGACATATAAGAATTGAATGTGCCACATATGTCAAGTGTATGGTTTGTTGTGCAATTATTGAGATAATTCAAGTGTTTTGAATTATGTGAAATATGCTTTTATGATAAAAATTTGGAGATAGTCTTAATTTGCATATGGTTTGTTGAGATTGCACATGCATCATTCATGTCAAGAGGCAATGTCTGCTAAATTGTTGCGATAATTAGTAGTTTTTCCCAAAACTGCAAATGGTTTTAAAAGCTTAAGGCTATATCAAGCTTTTACTGGTGGTTATCTGTCTGGAGATGGACACCGACATGACCAGTAAGGATAAAAATTGGTACCACATGCATATTACATAGAGATGATTTGGAGTCACATGTGTCGATGTGAGTTGTTGATTTGGTATGCAATATGTGATATTGGTGTGGATGTTATGTTGTGATAATTGTGAATTGGTTATCTTTGAATATTAAATTATTGAGCAATGTTGTATATGCAATCATGCGAATTGGTTTGAAGTATGATGATTACACGATTATGTGAAGTCTGATGAATTCAATGGATACTTGTATGTGTTGCATTACTATTACTAGTATGATGATTACATGATTGTGTGTTATGATTATGACCAGTATGCATGTTTTTATTTATTTTTTCGTGAAGTACATGTGATGCCCTCTTGAGATGTGCATTATTTTACTCTAATTTATACCATATTTTAGTTGCAGTGTTTAGAAGGTGTTAATGTCTTTATTTCCTCTTGTATTCAATTTGTGTATAAGAAACAATCGGTACTATTTGTCTGATGTGTGTTGTTCGTTCTTTTGGAATCTTAGGATGATGGTTGTCGAAAATAATGAAGATGATATTGCTGAGGCGTTGGCAATTATGGCCGATGTGATTGGGCAATTAATCGCAGGTCAATGCTGGTAACATGAATAAAGATGATGAATTATGTGCTTTGGGGAAATTCCACAATAGCAATCCTCTAATCTTTGAAGGAGAGCATGAACCTGAAAAGCACAAGTTTGGCTGAAAGCGATTGGGAAGATCTTTCGAATTATAAATTGTACTGGTTCGCGGAAGGTGCCCTTTGGTACTCATATGCTTGAGAAGGAAGTTGAGGATTGGTGGAATAACACTGTTCAGTGGTTTGATGAAGATGGAATTGAGGTTATTTGGGCACTCTTTAGAGATGAATTTCTAGAGAAGTATTTTCCCGAGGATGTGCGTGGGAAGAAGGAGATTGAATTTCTTGAGCTGAAGCAAGGTAGTGGAACTGTGGCAGAGTATGCTGCAATATTTCAAGAGTTTATCAAGTATTGTCATCACTACAATATCGTGAATGCTTATAAATTTAAGTGTCTTAAATTTATGAATGGTTTGAGACTCGAGATTAAGAAGGTTATTGGCTATCAACAGATTGCGCGATTTGCTGAGTTGGTTAACAAACGTAGGATTTATGATGAGGATGTTCAAGATAGTGCTGCTCACTATAAGTCCTTGAGTGATAAGAATGGGAAAGGGTAATTCAGATGGAAGCCATATGCTGATAAAGGGAAACATAAAGGTAGTTATGACAAGAGGCCAAGTGGGGGGATCTTCTACTCTGATTAAGGGCTACAAGTGTGGTGTCAAAGGAAATTGTACTTCTGATTGCATAAGTGATGATGTGAAGTGTTTCAAGTCTGGAAAGATAGGTCACAAATCTTATGAGTGCAGAGGAAATGTGAATGTAACTTGTTAAAACTGTGGTGATCAAGCTAAAGGGAAAGTGTTTGCATTATCTGGTTCTGAGATATATGTTGAGGATAAACTAATTTGAGGTACGTGCTTTATTAACGGTACACCTTCGGTTGTTATTATTGATACTGGTGTGACGCATTCTTTCATTTCATTGGATTGTGGTAAGATATTGAATATTGAGTTATCTGATATGAATGGACATATGATTATTGATATTCTTGCTAAGGGTCAAGTGACTACTTCTTATGTGTGTTTGAACTGTCCGTTTAGTATTTTTGGTAGGAACTTTGGAGTTGATTTAGTATGTCTTCCATTAGATCAACTTGATGTTATTCTTGGAATAAAATGGTTGGAATACAATCATGTTTATATCAAGTGTTTTGATAAGACAATTATTTTTCTCAATTTTGGTATTAAGAGAGATTTTTTTATAACTGTTAAACAAGTGAATGAGTCAGTGAAGGATAGTGATGTGTTGTTGGATTTGATGGCAACTTTAGATGTCGGTGAAAAATGAACGATTGGTAAACTAGAAATAGTTCATGATTTTCATGAAGTCTTTCCTATTGATGCAAGTTATTTACCACCAAAAAGTGAGGTGGAGTTTACGATTGACTTAGTTCCTGGAACTAGTCCGGTATCAATGGCTCCATATCAGATGTCGGCATCTGAGTTGAAAGATTTGAAGATTTGCTTGAGAGGAGGTTTATTCGTCTGCGTGTCATTGTGGGGTGCTTTTATTTTGTTGGTTAAGAAGTAAGAAGGTACTATAAGGTTATGTGTGGATTATAGACAACTGAACTAGGTGACTATCAAGAATAAGTATATGCTTCTGAGGATTGATGATTTGATGGATCAAATGGTTAGTGAAAGTGTGTTTAGTAAGATAAATTTGAGGACTGGGTATCATCAGATTCGTGTGAAAGCTGAAGATATTCAGAAGACCTTTTAGAAAACGGTATGGTCATTATGAGTATTTTGTGATGTCGTGCGGTGTGACCAATGCACCTGGTGTATTTATGGAATATATGGAAAGGATTTTTCATGGGTATTTGGATAAGTTTGTCATTGTTTTCATTGATGATATTTTGGTCTATTCTAAGTGTGAGTTTTGGTTGAATGAAGTGAGATTACTTGGTCATATGATATTGAAGGGTTGTATTGTTGTTGATGCGTTGAAGATTGAGGTTGTATCTCAACGGGAAGCTCCGAAATTTGTTTATGATATTAGAAGTTTTCTTGTTTTGGCAGGTTATTATCGAAAGTTTATTGAAGCTCTTTCCAAGTTAGTTTTTCCGTTGACACGGTTGACTAGGAAGGGTCAAGCTTTTATTTGGTCTACACATTGTGAAGGTGGTTTTCAAGAGCTTAAGAGAAGGTTGACAATCGCTCCTATTTTGATTTTGCCTGATCCTACAGAACTGTCAGTTGTGTACTGTGATACTTCATTGATGAGTTTAGGAGGTGTGTTAATGCATAATCGACAAGTTGTAGCTTATGCTTCAAGGCAACTTAACTTACATGAAAGGAATTATTCGACTCGTGATTTTTGAGTTAGGTGTTGTTGTGTTTGTATTGAAACTTTGGCAGCATTATTTGTTTGGATCAAGATTTCATGTGTTTAGTGATCACAAGATTTTGAAATATTTGTATGACCATAAAGAGTTAAATATGAGACAAAGAAGATGGTTGGAATTCTTTAAGGACTACGATTTTGGTTTGAATTACCATCCTGGTAAAGCGGATGTTGTTGTTGATACAAATGGTCGGACTGAGAGGACGATTCAGTCACTAGAGGATCTTTTGAGAGGTTGTGTATTGGAACAAGGAGGTGCTTGGGATAGCTACTTGACTTTGATTGAGTTTACTTATATCAATAGTTTCTATTCGAGTATTGGAATGGCATAGTTTCAGGCTTTGTATGATAGAAGATGTATGACACCTTTGTGTTGGTATGAATCTGGAGAGATTGTTGTTGTTGGACCTGAGATAATTCAGCATAATAATGATAAGATTAATATGATTCAGGATATGATGAAGACTTCTCAGAGTCGTCAGAAGAGTTTTCATGATAAGAGAAGGAAAACACTTGAGGTTGAGAAGAAAGAACATGTATTTCTTAGAGTTACTCCAGTAATGGATGTTGGTCGAGCTTTGAAGTCGCGTAAGTTGACGCCGCGTTTTATTGGACCTTACCAAATTTCCGAGAAAGTAGGTGAAGTGGCATATCAGATTCATTTGTCGTCGTCACTTACTAATCTCCATGATGTGTTTCATGTGTCTCAGTTGAGGAGATACATTGCGGATCTGTCTCATGTGGTTCAATTAGATGATGTACAAGTGAGAGATAACCTAAGAGTGGAAACATCACCTATATGAATAGAGGATCGAAAGTTGAAACAACTTTGTGGTAAAGAGATTGTTTTGGTGATAGCAGGTAGGGGAAGGCCGGCAGGTGGAAATGTGACTTGGAAACTCGAGAGTCAGATGAGAAAGTCTTATCCTGAGTTGTTTGTTTAAGTTAACTTTCAAGGACGAAAATCTTTTAAGTGGGGGAGAGGTGTAACACCCCGATTTTCTTTACTAATTATTTTATTATTTTATTTGACATGATTAATTATTATTTTGTTTGATAATTATTTGATTTAGTGTGATTATGTGAATAATTGATTTAATTGGAATATATGGATAATATATATTATTGGGTTATTCGGTGTTAGAATAACAAATAGACATTTGGGCCTTAGATACATTAGAGTGGGTGAGAGGGATTAAGCCCAATAGAGAAAAACAAGTGTTAGTAAGAGTTGTAGGACAAAATAGAATTAGAAGAGAATTATCAAGAGAAGAAAAAAGGAGAAGAGAGGAGAAGAGGGAGAAAACCTAGAAAAGTGTCTACATCTAAGGTAAGGGTGGTCATTCTTTGATTTTATAGGGGTATGTAATGGTATGTGATGGGTAGTAACATGAAATTAGGGTTTTGTTCTTCAATTTCTAGATTTTAACATGTTAGGGTTTTGAGTTGAAAATCCAAGACATTAATGTTGAAACATGTTTTGATGTTTATGATGGACGTAATATGTTAAATATAGGTTGTAATGTGTTTAATTGGTAAAATATGAGTTTGGATGGATTTTTGGGGTCAAAACTCGAACTGGTGCGCTACGGACTCCGTAGGTTTTTCTACAGAAATCGTAGGGCCCACTTAGTGTGGAATCTCGTGCTTAGCACACAGCTCGCTGACTTAGGGGAGCTTAGCGCCAAGGAGCGTGCTTAGCGCGATCTGCAAATACAAAATTTTATATTTTGTTTAAACGATTGGGGATCTTGTATGGTATTGATTTATGAAAGATTTCCATGAATTTTAATATTTTATTTAATGTGTTTTGGATTAGTTTTGATTAACTTTAGATGAGAAACATAATACTTGAATTTTATGTATGTAAGTTTTAAATTGAGAATAACATGGTTTGATTATGGATGATTACATGTTATGTGAATGTGATGAGTTGATAAATGCTATGTGTATGCATTGATTTTACACATGACATGATATATGTATGTTGTGCAATTGTTGAGATAATTCAAGTGTGTTAAATTATGTGAAATATTCGTATATGATTAAGATTTGGAGATGGTCTTAATTTTCATATAGTTTGTTGAGATTGCACATGCATCATTCGTGTCAAGAAGCAATGTCCGCTAAGTTGTTGCGGTAACTAGTGGATTTTCCCAAAACCGGAGATGGTTTTGAAATCTTAAGGCCAAATCGAGCTTTTATTGGTGGTTATCTGTCTTAAGATGGACATCGACAGGACCTGTAAGGATAACAATTGGGACCACATGCATATTTCATAGAGTTGCATTAGCGTCACATGTGTCGATGTGAATTATATATTTGGTATGCAATGTGTGATATTGGTGTGGATGTTATGTTGTGATAATTGTGAATTGGTTATATTTAAATATTAAATCATTGAGAAATTTTGCATATGTAATCATCGAATTAGTTTGAAGTATGATGATTACATGATTATGTGAAGTCTAATGAATTCAATGGATACTTGTATGTGTTGCATTACTATTATTATATATTTCCATAATGATATGAATTTTCACCTTTCTGTTGAAATTATGTGCCTTGTGACATCGCTTAGGTACCGAAGTTAGTGGTGCTTCTAGTGAGGATTATATGGTGGAGATAGTTCTATTTATCCGTTTTCTTAGGTAGTGAGTCATTGCTCTGGTCTATGTAACACGAGGGATATTTAAACTCATGTTTATTTGTTTCGAGAGATACTTTGTATTACTCTCTTTTATTTGAAAAATGTATGATACTTTTTAATGTTGGCCTTGGTGCCTAATGCTTTATGATATGATTTCCAGTATGGGATTTCAACCATTAACATTTCTATGAAGAGATCATATTTTCCGCTGTGAGATGCAAATTATGTTGGTGTATAGAACATGAATTTAAATACGTCTTATGATTATGACCAGTATGCATGTTTTTATTTGTTGTTTTGTGAAGTACATGTGATTCCCTCTTGAGATATGCATTATTTTACTCTGATTTTTGCCATATATTATGTGTTAGGTTTAAAGGATGTTACAAACAACATGATTTTAGTTTGCCATGATAAGGTATCTCTTTGCCACTTGAAGAGAGCTTGAACAGAAGATGCAACGCAATAACCATAATGCCAAGAAGGCATTATGTTCTTCATCACAAACTTCTTTTGTTTCTTTATCATGATAGTCATTTATATAATGTGTGAAAGTTGGCTTGCCATTTCCAAAGCCAATGGTGTCTTCATATAACTCATAACGGTCGAAGGTTTCCCCAATCGATCAAAGACCAGTAATGACAATAATATTGAATAAAGTTGAGGTCATCATTCCACAAGGGAAATGGAAAGTATTGTTGAAGTTGGCTATATACAGGACCAAATTTCGACTGTTGTATCATGTCGTAAATCCCTATATCCTTCCAAAATTGGCTTTTTCGAATTTCAACTTTATCAACCAAGAAAGGTATGAGTCAGGCTCTTTCATTATAGGGAAAGAATGAAACACTTTAAAAGAGTTGTTCATGTAACCGAGATTAATTTTATCCTTTACTTTTTAAGCATCAGTCGAAGACCTTGCTTGATTATCTGTAGATTTCATTTATCATCAGGGTCAGGCATATGAGCCATGTTGTAATACGCTGGGAGAACTGACTTTGGAATTTGTTTTGCTTTTTATCGCAAATGTTGTGGATAGCAAGAGTCGCCATCGACTTTTCTATTATCCAATTAAGGGAAGGTGAAAAGAACAGAAAAAGACCTTCGTTAGATTCTGAGTAAGGCAGAAGGTTATGAAAAGGGAAGGTATTAGCACTCTTTCCATCCGTAGTTATCTACGGGCTCTTAGTTGCTTTTAGCTCACTTTAAAAATTTTCTTTCTGTGTGTGTATTTGAAAAAATGTTTTGAAAAGACATTTCGCTTTGACTTCATAATGATTCACGCTGGAATGTATACGAAGTGTTTGGAAATGTTTCGTTTGAAAAGTGTTTTAACTTTGACAAAAGTGTGAGGTGTAAAAAGTATTTTGATAGAGCAAGCAACTAAAATTCTTATTACCTACTCAGAACGGTCGTTTTCGTGTTATTTTACTTTCCTTTAGAATAGCGCTATCCATACCATTAGTTGGTAGGTAACCCTATTCGTTGGATGTAAAGGGACATTCGAAGGGACATCGGATGGTCATAGAAGGCAACTTGTAGGAGTGTCCTAGCACATTCGAAGGGACGATCATCACTTTTCGTAGGCAACAATCGAGGGACGAGATCATGTTTTTGTAGGCCAACGTCGAGGGACTATAATCTTTGTATCGAAGGGACTATGATGATATGTTTGTAGGCAATGGTGCTAGGATACCTCTACGTTCGAGGGACTTGACCATTTATTCGAAGGCAACGAGACAGAATTACCCTAAGGGGTGCATGTGTGAAAAGAGTGTGTTAAATTCAGATATTTTATCTTGGAATTAGAAGTGATCTACGTTTATTTTTATCTTGCCATACACGCCTAGTTACTAGCAGTTTATAGGGTGCTGAAAGTAAATTGTGGAAAGTAAAGTGCGGAAAGTAAATGTCCTACACTATTACATGGCTTTGGGGCAGTTACATAATATAAGAGTGCGGAAAGTAAAGGCAGAAAATGTAAATCTACACTATTACATGATAAAAACTTTGCGACCTATACATCCTTTCTAGAATTGTAAATGCAAAATAAGAAATAGATAATCAAAATAATAAGAAAATGTTAGCAAAATATTTTAGAAATTAGTAGAAAAAATGTTTTTAGGTTTTTAATAAGAAAAAGTAATTAAAAGTCAATTTTATGGTTAATTAACAATTAATTAAAATATGCATGCAAAAATATTAATTTTTATGCCAAAAATTAAATAAACATTTTTCTGAGCTAAATGCAAAAAGAAAATATTTTTTGGTGATTTTTAAATGCATGAGAAAATTGTTTGAAAAAGAAAATAAATTAAATAGAAAAATATGAAAAGAAATAGAAAAATGTTAGTTTTGGAAAAGTGTTAAAAAATATGTTGCACTGCCAAGGATCGAACCAAGGACATCCTGGATACACACGCGCCTCCCTGACCAACTGAGCTAGCCTGCATTCGTGTTAGCAATATGAAATAAAAGCAATATAAACAAATTAATTTTTTGAAAACCAATTTTAAAACACGCGCCAAGAACTTCGTCTTCCTCGTTTGAATATTTAAACTTATAGCGACGGTTTTGGTTCGTTGCTAAAGCCTTTACCAAGAGTTTGTCCGTAGCTATAACACCTGCAATTTTCCAAATCTCATAATATGCAATATAAATTTAAAGTAAAGTCATGGTTCAATTGCAATCAAGCTCCTGATCATGAATATGTCCATAGTTTTGGCCAATTTTACTTGGATCGATTGATTCCAATTTGAAGCTTTGGAATCCTAGTAATGGCATATCACGATCCTGGTGTCTAAACTCAAATCGATCTATACAGAAACATTCCAAACATCAAAACGAACAAGAATATGCAATCAAAATGTATTTACAATGCACGAATCATAGAAATCGAATTTGAGAAAAAGATGTGCAAACCGTGATTATGATATCGTGATTCTGCACGTTTTGCTTGCTTGTGAGTACCTGGAATTGAAAATAAATAGAAAATAAATAGAAAATAAAAGATAAAATTCGTGGCCTTGGGCTTGGAGGTTCCAATTCAGCTGAGGAACAAGTTTGAACCAAGAAAAGTTAGGCCCATTTGCAAAATTTTGGCTTTTGTCAAGTATTTCTCTTTGTGCACCTCTTCAAAAATGCCCAACTTGTGCAAGGTGTATCTTTCTCAATTTTTAACATTTTTGGGTGTTCTTGGACTTTTTAGAAATCTCTAGATGTCCTATAAACAACCTCTTTGGTTTCATCTCAATTGAAGTTTCCATGCTCAATAACACTTCTTTACAAAAAGTTGACTTTTTGTTGATTTTGAAAAGGACCTGTAATATGTTGATTCATATCTTCCAAATGAAGCATTTTCTGACAAAGCTTGTGAGACATGAAGTTGTAGAGAATTGAATTCTCTTCAAAATGAGAGGTGAAGGAAAAATTTCTGATAAAGTATGAGAAAGTTATGCCTGGTCAAAGTTATGTTGACTTTTGTCTAAGAAAGCCCAATTTAGAAACTTTGACTTTTGATCAATTCTTGAGTTTTTTTTATGAATCATGATCAACCCTTGATCAAATGATGAATGTTACTTCAAAATATGGATGTTGACCAAAAATTATGAAGTTTGACTGTATGTTGACCACAGTTGACTTTTTGTCCAATACAACTGATTTTCAACCATCTGAGCAACTGTCTGAGGAAACTTGACTTGTAAGGCTTGAAACTTGACATGGAGATTCTTTGAAGCATATGATGAGGCATGATGACCACTGGAAACATGTACACCCGGCAAGTAGAAAACCTGCAAAGGCGGCTTGGGCAAAAAAGGGTATCCCGGTAGACTGAAAACCCGAAAGGGCGGTCTAGGCAAAAGTTAGGGATTTAAGCGTATGACTATGTCTCATCCGGATCACCTACCTACAGACTACTACTATCAGCATTCAAGATTCAAATGGAGAAAATCAATTCACTCACTTTCTACTAACAGCAATGAGATGAGATAGTCGAAATATATGAGCACTAGCATAGTTGAAATTCGACGAGATTATTTCCACATAGCTTTTACCTTCATTATATACAAACTGCTTGGCCATATGCCACCTTTCAAATTAATACAAGTTCTTTCTTTTACAATGTTCGTTGTTGTTTGTTTTTGCATAAAGTCCAATGTTTGCTTTGAATGATTATATGCATTTGACAATAAGCATTTGTTCACAAAACATACGAAAAGCGAACGAACAAAGATAATTACTACAGGCTCTAGGAAATTGAGATGACGACGAAAGTCACCAATACGTTCCCCTGTAGAGTATAATCCCCACAAAACCGTCAAACTTTCTCTGACGAGAGGTATTTATCCCCAGCATAGTATCTCTCAACAATCATCATCCTCCGACAGCTACAATATCCAGACTCGAAACTTGGTCAGATAGTGCATCGGAGGAAACCTACATCTTCATTATTCCCCCTAACCGGAGGTTTCAACAAACTTCAAGAATCTTTGAACCTCGAACACGAGCAATATTCAGATACTCCCCAACAAGATCTACGCACAAGATCCCCAGCAGAGTGTCTCCCAGCTTTTATTATTCCCAACAGCATTAACATCTAGGCTCGAAACACGGTCAGATAGTGCATCGGAGGAATCAGAGGCACCTCTTCTTCTCCCGAGTCAGGGTTTTCAACGATTTCATCCCCAGGCAGAAGTTAGAAATCTCCAGCAGGGCATTCACATCTCCTTCAAGATGGATATGTTTTGAAATATCGCAACATCTGCATTCATACATTATTCATAAAAGTCATAACATGTGCACATATCATTCATATACATTGTCATATGTTCGCATGCATCATAATCTGCATAAGTCTAACTATATCCTGTCAAAGTTTCTTTTGTTTTTCCCCAACAGGTAAAAATCACTTCTAAACGAAAGGTCAAAGATTAATACCCGAAACAAGATGGGAAACCTATCTGAACGACCGTAACAACAGGTCCAGGATTAATACCCGAAGCAAGACAGGAAACCCTATCCGAAAGACCATACGAATCATCTCGAAATGGAAGGTCCAGGATTAATACCCGAAGCAAGACGGGAAACCCTATCTGAATGACCACCCAGGTTGTCTTCCGACAACATGCACTGGATTAACACCCGAAACAAGACGGGAAAATTATCCACATTCTGCCAAATATTGTCCCCCAGAGTAGCCAGGACGAAGGTTTATTCTGACAATCTCTTATTATCAACAACAACTACAGAGTCTGGCGTACGACTCAGTTGCCTTGGATGGCATCTTAAGCCCATCTTCGACTACTTGTCGACCTCTCTCCACTTTTAGAATGTTGCATATTTGGTTAAAAACCAATACAAACCAATAACTTCATTCAAAGACGAGCGCGAAGTCTAACGTACGACTCTCTCCGAATGGCATCTTAAGCCCATCTTTGTGCTCCCTTCTACCTTCAAGAATATCTGCAGAGTCTAACGTACGACTCGTTCCCCAGCATCAGTCTTTCCAGATGGCATCTTAAGCCCATCTCCGACGATTCTCCTATTCAGGCGACGCTCTTGAGTCTAACGTATGACTCATTCCCCAGTGAAGTCTCCAGCTTCTCTAAATGGCATATGTAAGCCCATTCCCATGCATCATCAATCAACAGCGAGTGCAAATTTTCTGGTGTACTCGAGTGTTCAATCATCTTCCATCTCTAGGTCACGAAAGGCAAGCATGCCAATCTAACCCTTCCAGTACAAGAAGATTGAACAGGGGCAACTGTCATACCCCAAAATTTTCCCTCTTACTTCTCAAGACATTTCTCATATCCATACTCAAGGATTTCACAAGGGTTGACCAGACAAACCCTCCCCATAGCAATCAACCTAAACTAGGGTTTGGCCATCCTCATATCAAGGTGGTTCCCAACATCTCCATTGGTCATCATTCCTCATCATATGCTTCAAAGAACCTCCATGTCATGTTTCAAGCCTTACAAGTTAAGCTTCCTCAGACAATTGCTCAGATGGTTGAAAATCAGTTGTATTGGACAAAAAGTCAATTGTGGTCAACATACAGTCAAACTTCATAATTTTTGGTCAACATCAATATTTTGAAGTAATATTCATCATTTGATCAAGGTTTGATCATGATCCATCAAGGAAGCTCAAGATTTGATCAAAAGTCAAAGTTTCTAAATTGGGCTTTCTCAGGCAAAAGTCAACAGAATTTTGACTAGGCATAACTTTCACATACTTTATCAAAAAAAATTCCACCACCTCTCATTTTGAAGATAATTCAATTCTCTACAACTTCATGTCTCACAAGCTTGGCCAGAAAATGCTTCATTTGGAAGTTATGGATCAAAACATTACAGGTCCTTTTCAAAGTCAACAAAAAGTCAACTTTTTGTAAAGAAGTGTTATTGAGCATGGAAACTTCAATTGAGATTAAACCAAAGAGGTTGTTTAGAGGACATCTAGAGCTTTCCAAAAACTCCAAGAACACCCAAAAAAGTTAAAAATTGAGCAAGATACATCTTGCACAAGTTGAGCATTTTTTAGGAGGTGCACAAAGAGAAATACTTGACAAAATCCAAAATTTTGCAAATAGGCCTAACTTTTCTTGGTTCAAACTTGTTCCTCAGCTGAATTGGAACCTCCAAGCCCAAGGCCACGAATTTTATCTTTTATTTTCTATTTATTTTGGATTTTAATCATTTAAAAGCCAATTATATTAAAATAAAAGGTAGAAAATCAAAATTAAATGCAAATTGGATTTTTCTCTCATTCTTGAGGTCCAAGCAAGCCACACAAGCTGGCAAATTCGAAATTTGCATTAATTGGCAAAGAAATTGATTGAAATTTGATCAAAAAGGCAATATTTGGTTTTATACCAAATCAAATATTTTCTCATTGATTGGTACATTATTTCCTCATGATTCTTGACCTAAATCCATCCACTATAAGTACACAATGCATTTACATGACACGAGGACGAAAACTCTGCCTCTAAGAACCCTAACAAAACTCAAAAAATCTGTGACATTCAAGCAATTGGCAGCCTTGGTTTTGTTTGGATTCAGACGATTCCAAGCCTTGCAATCGATTCCTGGAGGTTCACTGATCCGTTCCAGACCCTTACAGATCACCAAAACATCAAGAATCACGAAATTGCACTCACGGTTTGCACAACTTTTATCCAATTTTGATTTCTATGATTCATGCATTATAAATACATTTTGATTGCATATTCTTGGTTACTTTGATGTTTGGAATGTTTCTGTATAGATCAATTTGAGTTTAAACCCCAGAATCGTAACCTGCCATTGTTAGGTTTTCTGCGCTTCGAATTGGGATCAGATGATTTAGGCAAAATTGGACAAAACTAAGGGTACCATCGTGTTCAGGAGGCCAAAACGAGTCGATCTATGTACTCACAATGAATTTATTTTGCTTGTATTTGATTTTGGAAATTTGCAGGTGATATAGTGACGGACGAAGCCGTCACTATAGGCTTTAGCTACGACCAAAAATCCGTAGGTAAAAGCCTGGTTCGAAACGAGGAAGAAGAAGGACGCGCGCGTTTTGCCTTTTTAAATATTTTCAGTTTTGAATTTCGCTTATAACGTATTTGTTTCATTATTCAAACAGCTAGACACCCCAGCTCAGATGGCAAAAGGTGTGTGCATGTGAAGGAGAGGACCAGGGTTTGATCCCTGGCTCCTGAAATTCTTTTTTACAACTTTTCAAAACTAACTCTTTTTCTTATTTCTTTTCATATTTTTCTATTTTAATTTATTTTATCTTCAAATAATTTTCTCATGCATTTAAAAATCACCAAAAATATTTTATTTTTGCATTTAGGTCAGAAAAATAATTATTTAATTTTTGGCATAAAAATTAATATTTTTGCATGCATATTTTAATTAATTATTAATTAACCATAAAATTGACTTTTAATTAATTGTTATTTTTGCATGCATATTTTCTCAAAGAAATTACTCTATCATCTAATTAAGATTACTCACCTAAAAACCTTTTTTCTACTAATTTTCAAAACATTTTGCTAACATTTTCTTATTTTTCCGATTATCTATTTCTTATTCCGCATTTACAATTCTAGAAAGGATGTATAGGTCGCAAAAATTTTATCATGTAATAGCGTAGATTTATATTTTCTGTCTTAACTTTCCGCACTCCTATATTATGTAACTGCCCCAAATTCACGTAATAGCGTAGGACATTTACTTTTCTGCACTTTACTTTCCGCAATTTACTTTCTGCACCCTATAAACTGTTAGTAATTAGGCGTGTATGGCAAGATAAAAACGAACGTAGATCACCTCTAATTCCAAGATAACATATCTAAAGTTAACACACTCTTTTCACACATGCACCTCTTAGGGTAATTCTCTCTCGTTGTCTTTCGAATAAATGGTTAAGTCCCTCGAACGTAGAGGTATCCTAGCACCGTTGCCTACAAACATATCATCATAGTCCCTTCGACACAAAGATCATAGACCCACGATGTCGCCTACGAAAACATGATCTCGTCCCTCGATTGTTGCCTATGAAAAGTAATGATCGTCCCTTCGAATGTGCTAGGATACTCCTACAAGTTGCCTTCTATGACCATCCGATGTCCCTTCGAATGTCCCTCTTACATCCAACGAATAGGGTTACCTACCAACTAATGGTACGGATAGCGCTATTCTAAAGGAACGTAAAACAACACAAAAACGACCGTTTTGAGTAGGTAATAAGACTTTTAGTTGCTTGCTCTATCAAAATATCTTTTCACACCTCACACTTTTGTCAAAGTTCAAACTCTTTTCAAAATGAAACATTTCTGAACACTTTGTATACATTCCAGTGTGAATCATTACAAAGTCAAAGTGAAATGCCTTTTCAAAACATTTTTCAAGCACACACACATAAAGCAAATTTTTTTAAAGATGAGCTAGAAGCAACTAAGAGCCCGTAGAAAACTACGGATGGAAATGGGTGTTAATACCTTCCCTTTTCATAACCTTCTCCCTTACTCAGAATCTAACGAAGGTCTTTTTCTTTTCACCTTCCTTAATTGGATAAAAGAAAAGTCGGTGGCGACTCTTGCTATCCGCAACATTTGCGATAAAAAGCAAAACAATTTCTCAAAAGTCGCTTCTCACAGACATGTAATCATGACTCTGGGAAACATCCTAAAGACAGAATACCTTAGGGATTTTTAGATCATCTTTACTGCTTTATGTTTGACTTGTATGCTTTACTTTAAGGGTTTCTTGGATATTATACTTGTGGGGGATCCTACACCCGGATCCAGGTTTCCTTAGGTAAGTACCAATAGATCGTCGCGGCCGTTAGGCGTATGTTGTACCCCAAAATTCGCCCTCTTCTTTTTCGTATTTACGATTTATAATTCGATTGCATAAACATACATGTAGGTGCATGCATATCATTGATCATGGGGTTACCAGGTTCAAAACATCCCAAGTACGAAAGAAACAGTGTGTTTCAGCTATCTCAGATCATTTTGAGCCAAGAATCAATGTTTCTCGGTTCGTACAGCTATTTGCAAGATTTTTGGTCAGGAAGCTATTTTGGATTGATTCCACAATATCTGGAGTCATATCAATATATCCTCCAGTTTATCTGTTCAGGTTGGAGGTCATTTCGTCAAGAAAAAATGAATTTATTCGCTTATTTCTCAATAAAGTGGATTTTGGATTTTCAGTGTGTTTCGGGCACTCCAGAGAGCATATCTCACAGCTCGTCAGGTATTTTCTGATGAATTTTGACTGGCATGTCCCTCTCATTTTAATCTA
Organism: Vicia sativa; assembly: GCA_021764765.1. Classification (NCBI taxonomy): domain Eukaryota; kingdom Viridiplantae; phylum Streptophyta; class Magnoliopsida; order Fabales; family Fabaceae; genus Vicia; species Vicia sativa. Next base: position 156,017,867 of record CM038792.1, read on the forward strand.
CAACTTTTGTTCGAAATCTGGAAGCAAATTATGTGAGAAAGGTCCCCGGAAAATTCAATATCACAATAGGATTAAACTGAATTTTAGTGCTGAACCGTGTGTTCTGCCCACTAAAAAGTTCATATCTCTTAGATGGAAACTCGAAACTGAGCGGGACCAATTTCTAAAATTCCGTATCAAACCCTTCTACAACTTTCATTTACAACTCGGGAGCTGATTCCTCATCGTTTAGGACCAGTATTTTATTCTTCGGACGTAATTTTGAGCTGAACCGAGCAATTTTCATCTGGTACACGAACTTCAAAAAATCATATCTCGCTTGTTTTTTATCGAAACGAGATGGCACCAGCGCCAAAAGTTCACAAATTTTGTTAGCTTCATTTATCTCAGAAACACTCACTTGCAAATTTTGATCAGAAGACCCTCGTTCGAGGCATTTTCTCTGAAGAGCGCATTGAGAATTCTGCATGCGTCGGACGCCCGAAAACTGTGTTGAAACTTCAAAAATTCATATCACCTTGACCGCTCATCCGATCGCGTAGAAATTTTGATTCACGCAAGCAAAATCATGTTCTGGACATTTTTCGTTTACATTCCGACTTCAAATTCTGCACGGATTAGGCTGTTTTGGACTGTGTATGAAAATCATTTTGATAATCGCGATTAGGACTTAATTGTGGATCCGAGACACTCCAAAGCCAAATTTTTCACACTATAAATATATTTTACCACTCACAAAATTGATAGAGAGAATCATTTGTTAAATTTGACCCAAGAGCTCTCACCTTTCTCTCAATTTTCTCTCAACTCAAAGTTGCACAACCACCTCAAACCACCAACAACCACCTCAAACCACCAACAACCACCTCAAACCATCAACAACCACCACCGGAATTCCAAAACCACCGCGCCGGAAAACTTTATCTTATTTTTTTTCTTCTTCTCTCCTTCTCCGGTACAGCCCCGTACTCTTCTATTCCCTTTCAAATTCTCAAGGATCAAATCAAACTTTTCATCAATCAAGAACATTGAAGAGCGTTTATGGTGTCGAGGTGAAGAGTTGAAGTTTTCCTCTTCAATTCTCCAAGAATTCAAGATTCTCCTCTCTTATTATCATCAATTCAACTTTGATTTGGTATTTTCTTGGAGAATTACAAGATTTTCCTCATCAATTTCAACTTAAAGCTTCAAGTACAAGTAAGTGCTTATTTACTTAAGTGCTTATTTCAATCGATTTTTCAATTGTTGAATTTCTTGAAATTGAAAATTGAGATTGCTTGCAAATTCCGTGTGGATTCCGATTATAGCATTTGTTTTGTCGAATTCATTGATCTCGATCTGTTTTTGGAGCCTTAAAGGTGTCGGTGTGAAACTTTCTACACACTACACACACCTACACTTGTGTTGTGACTTTGCATTGTATTTAGGTACTTGATGTGAGCATTGCGGATCACAAGTTATATTATCATGCATCAAGTAATATGTAAATTCTTTGACATGCATTGAATCATTAATTTGAGGCTTATTTCGTGCATTGAAATTGCGTTGAAATGTAGGAACTAACACCTAGTTTTTAGGTACACTTGCACTACACCTACACATTGCACACAACTCACATGGACACACTTGAATTCATAAATTATGACATAAGTTGCATCTTTGCATGTCCATGCATTTGCATGTAAGATAGTTTAACTAATTTGATGTGGTGTTGTTCAACTTTGATGACATGAAAATATGTTGAAATTTCACTCTTCACAACACTTTACCACTTTGCACATCTAATTTTTTTCAACATTCTTACATGTTTGCATAGCATTTAGTTAGTATTTCATTGAGTATGTATCACTTGCACATGATATCATATACACTTGCATTTTTATTCATCTAAATACCATCAAAACACATTGGAAATAAGTTTGTTTGAGTTTGGTGGAAAATAACATGACACTTGAAAATTGATAAAGTTGGACATAATATTTGTTTTGACTCTATTTTTTGATCCGTAATGAGTTTTTTCGACTTTTCTTAATGTAAATCATGTTTCTCGAGCCATCCGAAGCTCTCCACGCGAACGGTTTCTTGATTTGGACATATTCCGGTCAATTCTGGGAGCTGCTGACCTTTGTGCGAAAATTATATTTTTGAACGGGATTTGACCGAACCGTTCGCATTTTTGAGACCGTGTGCATAGCTTCTGATATTTTTGATAAATCATTTTGATTGTTTTCTTTACCTTATGCCTTTTGTTTTGGTTCACTTTTTAAATTTATCCATAATGGTGTTTTTTGACTCGAAAAGTGTCGGAGCGAACCTTTTTTGTACACTACACACACATACATTTGTGGTGTTGATTTTTTTGCATATAATGTCTAATACTTGTTCTAACCCTCAACTAACCTCTTGACTAATATGTGGGAATGTTTAGGTAGTTGGCGCTTTGATTTAGAACCCTTAATTGAGTCATATAATTAGAATCCCATGACAACTAACCCTTAGAGCGACGATTGATCGTTTTGACTTAATTTTGTGCATCGTTTTGTTTTGACCATGGTTTTTCTTGTGCATTTCATTTGAGATCATTTAGCATGAGTTAGCTACTGACTTGTATGATTTTATATCTATTTGAATTCAATAGTTGCTTAATTCTCAAGTTTCGATTAACTTGTAATACCATGTTTTTCTTTGAAACTTTAGGATGTTTTTCTACCATTTAATTGTAGTTAAATGTATACCTTACCTTATGATTGTAAATAGAATTTCAAAGAAAACTTTTAATGATTCGATTCTTAGGAACTAGTTTGTTAATTGTATAGTTTTTCTAGCTTCCTTTCGCATGTTTAGTTTGTGGTTTTCCTTCTATTTGTTTAGATGTTTAGGAAAGCTTTAGAACATGTATCTGCTGCCATCTATTAGGAATTTACCTTTCATGCTTTGTTTTCTTTGTAAATAATGCATTTTAAGTCATTTTAGTGTAGATTTTTGGTTTCTAACTCTTCTAGATCTTCTAATCATGTTTAGCATTGCATTTGAGAACTATTGTGATGGACTTAGCTCGATTTTGATATCATTCATGGGTTATTTTGCATTATGTGTGCGTTGCTGTCCGGTTTTCCATTCTTATGTTGCTATACACATTTACATTTCATTTCTTCACCTTTTGATCGTATTTTGACATGTGATGTGAATATGCAATTATATTCCCGCTTCCTTGTTATTTTTGACATGTTTGTTGATTTGTGCAAGGTACATTGAGGATGTTTTGGTTAGGTACCTAATTGTGGTACACTAACATACCACTTTTCCCGTGGTTCTGTTTGCGTTTTAAACGCATTTTGCTTTGTGTTTTCTCATGTTACGAGAAACACATATTCTGTTGTTTTGTCTGGATATGTACCTTTGTGCAGGTGTTTTGATTGTTATGAGGACTTGTTTGCTACACGCACATGTTGCACGATATCACCTCATGGATTATATTGATCGAGCTGTTTCTTATTATTGCTTTGTTGATGGAAGTTTACTCGAAGTTTTTCGGAGTATTTCTTAGCTCGCAGTGCTCTTCGGATTTTATTATCCGTTTGGTATTTATTTTACTTTGTTTACCGCATTTCTTTACCGCTTTTTTCTAGAGAGCATGAGAAGTAGGGTTTTACCACTTTCCTTGCCATGAGAAGTAGGAATAGAGATGTATGAAGGGGCTTCCGTAGTTGGAGCATGTTCAGGAACCCCTCTGGTTTATTTAAAGACCCGTTTAGGGCGCTTCTGTTTGCTAATTGTGTTTGGTTTATTTAAAATCCTCCATCTGCATAGGGAGGTAATTCTCAGTAAGGTATTATATTTGTGCTTGCATAGGTCAAGAGTGGTTAGGACACCCGACGTGGCACCACCAAGCAAAGTCCCGCTTTTTATATTTCCTGCTATCGAGTCGTGATGATATGATGGGCAAGCGAAAAGGGTCCGCAATCGACCCCCGCACAGTTCTAGTCCGTGTCAGCTCAACACACGCGAATCGTGTTGCTTCCTTTATCGAGTCAATAATAATAAAGTGGCAAGAGTTTCCTATTCTGACTCTCCACGCTTTCCTGGGGTTCACATTTATTGCAGAGCTCGCATCATTTGGTCTTCACACTTGACAATTCATGTCATGCGGTGATACTATTCACAGGAATCAGATGTGTCGGCTCTTGGTTGACTCACGGTATACTCGTTACTGTTCAAGGCTATGGGACTTCCTCCTTTTTCTGCGCTTGTGTGCCATTTGTTTGTTTGCATTACATTGTTTGTGTGCTTCTGCCAAAGCACTTGCTTGCTTCATCCCTTTTTGTCATCTTCGATTCTACGTTAGGTAGTGATTCAAGATAGACATAGATTTAGGTTACAAACCTGTTCCATTCCTTTTTGTCGTCTTCAATTCTACTTTAGGTAGCGAATCGAGATAGACATAGATTTAGGTTGTAAACCTTTGGCATGTTCCTTTAGGATTCTCTTGAATCTACTTTAGGTAGTGATTCGAGTCAGACCTTAGGTTGTAATCCATGCATGATAACATTAGGGATAACATTAGATAGTTTCCCTTGATTGTTTTCTAGTTTCTTTTGCATCCATGCATGTAATAAAACTAAAACTTATTTTATTTTTCTTTTGCAAATCAAAACACTTAATAATGGTTCAAACTCCTTTTTCAAAGGTAAAAACAACCAACCAATGTAAACTCTTTTTTTGCCTACGGGTTTTCTTTTGTGTTTAAAGCTCTTTTTCATAATTAAAATACACATAACCCACCAAAACAAGTGAGCCGAACTACGACGCTCTGACTTTCCCATTGCACGCGGGAATACGTAGGCATCTTGTCACGGGGCTCGATCGAGCAAACTTTGTAAATACTTCCTTATTTTCCCCGTGTTTTCTTTATTTTATTTTCTTTCACATGCATTCTCTTTTAGCATACAGATGTTGCAATTAAGTAGTAAATAGATATAAACACACCCATTAGACATAAAATAGAAGTGGATACCATAGAGTACTACGGGCGTGTAGGGTGCTAATACCTTCCCTTCGCGTAATAGATTCCCTTACCCTATCTCTCGGTCGCAAGACCGTGTCTTATCCCTTTTAGGTTTTCGCGATGCGTTTACCTTTCTCCTTTTGTGATATAAAAAATGTTCGATGGCGACTTTATTGATATAGTTATCGGATGATGTTCAGCCGGTTGTTTCAGCGTATACCGAAACGATAAACATGATGGCTACGTTAGTGCAACACTTTGGATGTCCTGATACTCTTCATTTCCAAGTTGAGGATAGTATTTGGCTTCTGCGTGGTGTCATCAGCACTAACTCAACTTTTAGAACCCTAATCGATCCATCTTGGCCATTAGAAGGTAGTGAGATGGTCGGCTTTGGTGTAGACTAAGGTTGGTTGATACTCGATGCTACGCTCATTAAGATCAGACTTTTGGGATATTTTCGGTCGACCACTTTGTAGTCGTATTGAAATAAAAGCCTACGAGAAAGATCAATGATATGAGATTCCTAGAACCCGGTTACTATTATAGGACAGGATGAACCCACTCAAACTTTGGTAGGGTAGACACCTATACCTCATGCGAGCCTTAAACCTAGGGCTATTGTGTGATTTGTTTGTGATTGCTAAACATGACATCATGACATCATCGCATTGCATATCATTTCTAACTATTTCAAGGACCTAGGGATTTATCTTTGCTCTATTTTGTAGGGATTATGGCTTCCAGAAAGACTATCCGAATCAACTTCATGGGTGTACCTTCTCAACTCGAAGACTTGGTTTTAGAAATTCCCGATCATGCTCAGTTCATCAAAAGATATGGTTATCTACTAGACTTGGTTATCAATGGTTTTGAAGAAGATATGATACACGTCTTATTCCAGTTCTTCGATCCGAAACACCATTGCTTTACATTCCCAGATTATCAGTTGGTTCCTACCTTGGAAGAGTTCTCTAAGCTACTTGGGATACCTATTCTTGATCAGATGCCATTCACCGGTTCAAAAAAGGCTCCTAAGTATGAAGACATCGCATCAACGTTACATCTAAAGCGCTCAGACATTGAAGCCAATTGGGAAACCAGAAGTGGAGTTAAGGGTCTACTTCCTAAGTTTCTAATAAAGAAAGCCCAAGAATTCCTCAAAGCTATGAGTTTCCATGCATTCGAAGACATCTTGGCCTTGCTAATCTATGGCTTGGTATTATTTCCTAATCCAGATCAGTTCATAGATGTGAGCACCATCAAGATGTTCCTCACTCGCAATCCTGTGCCTACTTTACTTGGAGACATTCTACATTCTCTCCACACTCGTACTATCAAAAGACAAGGAACTCTCATGTGTTGCATACCGTTACTTTCCAGGTGGTTTATTTCGCACCTTCCTCCATCAGTAATCAAGAACAAGCAAAGGTTGAAGTGGTCTCAAAGGCTGATGTCACTCTCTCATTCAGATATTCGTTGGTGTCTTTTCTCTCAAAAGGACTTCACATTCATTGAACGTTGTGGAGAATTCCCTAATGTACCACTCCTTGGCATAAGGGGAGGTATCACTTACAACCCTTCTCTAGCTCTACGTCAATTTGGTTATGCTCGAAGAGATGGTCCACATGATATGCTTCTCCAAGATATTGTGTTCGACTACAACCACGATCTCCAGAATTACTATCGAAGGATCATACACGCTTGGGGTATGGTAAAGAAGACTGATACCAAGACTTTGGGACACAGAAACTCCATTCCTTGGGAACCTTACCTCAAATGGGTGCGAGCTCGAGCTCAAAACCTCATAATGTCATTTACACCCGTGTTACCAGTAATTATGGAACCTGTTTCTATAGGTGACGTACCCTATACCGTTCTCCATCCCGACATGCCTATTGATTTTGAAGACTTAGATCCTGGATTCAACTTAAAGAAGAAAGGGATACATTCGAAGCTCAGTGTTATACAAGTGAGAAGAAGGTACTAGAGTTGACCAAGCTACTTCACGAGGAGCCAAACATCAACGCCTACTTCAACACCAAGAGGAAGCGCCCATGGGAGACTTAGAGCTTTAGGATTTTGTTCTTTTATTTTTCAAACTGTCTTTTGTACTTAAAAAGAAAAAGAAAAAAGAAACTAATAAGAGTTTGTTCGTGTTTGTTTAACAAATTTAAATTCCTAAGGTCCTTGAAAACATTGCATTACATTTGCATAAACATCGCATATCATAGCATAACATTGCATAACAGGTACGTTGAAGATCGGTTTTCTCATTTTCTCGCTATTCATTTTAGCAGAAATGGCTCTTGAACAGTTTGTCAAAGATCTTCAAGCTCAGAATGTTCAGTTCCAGGAAATGTTCACCAGCTTGGTCCAAGGCCAGGAAGATCTGAAAAAGCTCGTCGCCAGAAAGAAGAAGGTCATTGGTGTCCTCAACATGGGCAGACGTCACAAAGGTGGACCTAGAGTGGTCAGCCGGTTGGAACTCTCAGACAAGAGTGTCAAAACTGAGGGAAGTGTCAAGAACAACGAAGAAGACCAGCGTGAGCCTGAGAACAAAGAAGAAGACTATGAGAACGAGCAATACTCTTTTGAAGATGACAAGAACAAGAAACTTGAAGACCGTCTGAATGCTGTGGAAAATCGGAAAATGTTCGGGCTAAATTTTGATGATCTGAGTCTTGTTCCTAGTGTGGTGATTCCTCGCAAATTCAAGGTTCTTACTTTTGCCAAGTATGATGGTATCTCCTGTCCGAAGCTGCATTTGAAGTCTTATGTTCAGAAGATCAACCCCCACACAGATGACAGAAAGCTGTGGATTCATTACTTCCAAGAAAGTTTATTCAGAACTCAATTGGAGTGGTATTATCAACTAGAGAGTGCCCACATCCATACTTAGAATGACTTAGCAGATGCTTTCTACAAGCAGTACGAGTACAATGCTGAATTGGCACCCACTCGCATGCAACTACAGAGCATGTCTATGGGTCGTGACGAGAAGTTCAAAGAATATGCTCAGAAATGGAGAGATCTAGCAGGCAGAGTTCAACCACCCTTGTCCAATATGGAGTTGGTTGATATGTTTATGGGAACATTGACAGGCCTATTCTTCAATCATTTGATTGGAAACTCTTCAGCCAGATTCACCGAGTTGATACTTACAGGAGAACGTATTGAAGCTGGAATCAAGAGCGGAAAGATTCAGGTAGAGTCATCTTCAAATGCTACGAAGAGATCTTTTGGTAAGAAAGAAGTCAATGATGTGTATGGTCAGAAAAGCCGAGCCAAGACCGACCGTGCTCAATCTGTGGGGGCAGTTGTGATCTCTAATCCTACATCAGCACAACCTCAGCGAAATAACGCGCGTAACCAGAACGCGCTATAAAGACAGTTTACGAAGATCAACATGCCATTGTCGCAAGCATTGCAACACATGTTGAAAGCAGAGCTGATTACCTTGAGGGATCTTCCTCAAAACATCAACACTTCCTCTCCGAGATACAATCCTAATGCCAAGTGTGCTTACCACTCCAACAACCCAGGATATAACACTGACGATTGTTGGGCTCTGAAGAACAAGATTCAAGACATGATTGAAGCTAAAGAGATTGAGTTTGATCCTGCTGTCGAGACTCTGAATGTGATCAACGCACCTATGCCTAACCATGGAAAAGTTCCAATGCTATTGACAAGAATTCTTATGTTTTTAATATAGATGACTTGACTATTCCTCTGATGACTGTTAAGAAGAATTTGCTGCAAGCCGGTGTCAATCCAGGATGCCCAGAGAATTGTCGTTGGTGCCCATCTGCACCTGACGGATGTGCTTGGTTGAGAAGACGTATTCAGTGCATGATGGATAACCGGGAAGTGTTATTTCTAAAACCTTCACCTGTGGAGAATCTGTGTGAAGACATGTCTAAGAATCTGAAGATCGAAGATATGAGCGAAGCCGTACCAGAAGTCTGGGATACCTTGGGGCAACCAAGTGGAAAGTTCGATTACATGGTGAAGTATATTGTCCCCGAAAGCTACAAGATTCCTATTGAAGATGTTAAAGCAACCTGATGGGGAGACGATTTCCCAAAAGACTATGCTGATGTTAATACAATAAGGATTTCCTCTGCCGATCCTGTTCCTAGAGTGGCACCTCTCATCATTACTTCTCCCAGACCAGTTCCATACTCCTCTGACAAAGCTATACCGTGGAACTATGGAGCCGAAGTTTACTATCATGGCGTCAAGCAAGACCCTCTGACCATTGAGGATCTTACAGTTGAATCTACCATTCCTGACATCGACAACATCACCGGATCAAGCAAGGGAAAAGAACCAGTGACTCGTCCTGCTCAGACAGAAATACCAAAGGAAGTTTCTGAAGATACCTCCAAGCAAGAAATGGAGGAAATTCTGAAGATTATCAAGAAGAGTGACTACAATGTTGTGGAACAGTTGGGACAGACTCCGTCCAAGATATCCATGCTTGCTGTGTTGTTATGCTCTAAGGCTCATGCTAAGGCCTTGGTGAAGTTTCTGAAAAATGCTCATGTACCACAAGACACTACTACTGATCAATTTGAAGTTTGTATTGCTAGCCTGGCTGCCAACAACGGTCTAGGCTTCTTTGATGCTGATTTGACTTCTGCCGGAAGGAAACACAACAAAGCCTTGCACATCTCTGTCGAATGCAAGGGCACTACATTGTCTCATGTTTTGATAGATACCGGTTCTGCTTTGAATATCCTACCGAAGAGTGCTTTCGACCGACTTGATGTTGAAGGATTGGTCTTGAAGCCCAGTGACATAATTGTGAGAGCTTTTGATGGTTCCAAATGAACAGTACTTGGAGAGCTCATTCTACCAGTTAAAGTCGGTTCCCATACTTTCGACTCCACTTTCTTTGTCATGGACATCCGTCCAGCTTACTCTTGCCAACTTGGACGCCCTTGGATACATGGGGCAGGCGCTGTTACCTCTACCTTGCATCAGAAGCTGAAGTACCCAGTAAAGGGGAAGGTTGTTACAGTATGTGGTGAAGAGGAATACATGGTAAGTCATCTGCAGTCATTCCGATACCTCGAGATGGAAGGTGAATTCTTCGAAACTCCCTGTCAAGATTTTGAGACAGTTCCAAGAGTCATGCCTGTTGACTCTTCTGTCACTCCTAAAATTTCACAAGTTCCGCCTAGGATGGCCTCGCTGAAGGATGCTCAAGCCGCAGTTGAAGAAGGAAGTAGTACTATTTGGGGTCAGCTCCCCGATCTTCCTTTCAAATCTGACAAGACTGGTTTAGGCTTCACCACCAAAGATCAGAAGATGATACGCTGCGAACGTGCCGACCAACTTCCCTTCCGCATCAGCAAGAATGGAGTCCATGCTATAGAAGACAGCGACAACGACTTCGACATCAGCGATTGGATCTTCCCAACTCCCGACAATGGACTTAGCAATTGGAAGACTGAAGACGTCATACCAATCTCCTTTAGACAGGAGTAATTGCTTTTTTTTCTATTATGCTTTTCGTTTTTTATGCTTTGAACAATAGACTTTAAAGCCTAGTGCCTTGCCCGGGGCATCATGGCTCGTTTGTGAGGGTTATTATCTGTCATTTGCATATTTTCATTCAATAAAATCATTGGAATTTTGCATTTAAATACTGCTTTCTTTCTTTTACTTTACTACCCCTTCAAAAGCTATGTGTTCTTACACACACCCACGTGGTACACTGCAGAATCACTCTGAATCTCGTTGATAACAGCTATGCTATTGCTAAATATGACTTCGATAATCCGATCTACCAAGTCGAAGACGAAGGTGAGGAAGATTGTGAAATGCCATGAGAACTTGTCAGACTGCTACAGCAAGAAGAACGAGTTATACAGCCACACGAAGAGCTAGTTGAGGTTGTGAATCTAGGTACTGACGAAGATAGAAAAGAGATCAAGATAGGAGCGGTTCTTGAGAACAATGTCAAAGAAAGATTGGTCCAAATGCTACGAGATTATATTGAGGTTTTTTCTTGGTCCTACGAAGACATGCCAGGTCTAGACATTGACATTGTGGTACACCGATTACCGACAAAAGAAGGTTTTCTCCCTGTGAAACAGAAGGTTCGTCGCATGCGTCCTGAGATGTCAGAGAAAATCAAAGCAGAAGTCATGAAATAGTTCAACGCCGGTTTCTTAGCCGTTACTTCTTATCCGCAGTGGGTTGCAAATATGGTACCCGTACCTAAGAAGGATGGTAAAATACAAATGTGTGTGGACTAGAGAGATCTGAACAGAGCAAGTCCGAACGATTTTCCACTTCCTCATATTGATGTTCTAGTTGACAATACCGCTCAAAACAAAGTTTTCTCCTTCATGGATGGTTTCTCCGGTTATAATCAGATCAAAATGGCTCCTGAAGACATGGAGAAGACTACTTCCGTTACACAGTGGGGCACATTCTGCTACAAGGTCATGCCGTTCGGACTGAAGAACGTTGGCGCCACTTATCAGCGTGCCATGGTGGCATTATTTCATGACATGATTCATCACGAGATAGAGGCCTACGTCGACGACATGATAGCTCGGTCACAGACTAAAGAAGAACATCTTGATCATTTGCGAAAACTGTTTGAAAGACTGAAAAAGTACAGACTAAGACTTAATCCTAACAAGTGCACCTTTGGAGTCAGATCCGTGAAACTCCTAGGGTTTGTTGTCAGTGGTAAAGGTATTGAAGTTGACCCCGCCAAGGTTAAAGCTATCCAAGAAATGTCAGCGCTCTGCACCAAGAAAGAAGTCAGAGGTTTCTTGGGACGATTGAATTACATTGCCAGATTCATTGCACATCTAACTGATACTTGTGAGCCTATCTTCAAATTGTTGAAGAAAGATCAAGTAGTAGAATGGAACGACGATTGCCAGATCGCTTTCGACAAAATCAAAGAGTACCTACAGAATCCTCCTATCCTGATGCACCGTCAAGGAAGACCTCTTATCATGTACTTGATTAGAGAACTCAATGGGTGTGTGTTGGGTCAACATGACGAGTCTGGTCGAAAAGAGTATAGAATATACTACCTTAGCAAAAGTTTACCGATCGTGAAACAAGATACTCACACTCGAGAAAACTTGCAGCGCTCATGCTCACGACTAAGACAGATATATTGACTCACACTACCTTATTGATCTCCAAGATGGATCCGATGAAATACATATTCGAGAAACCTGCTCTCTCCGGAAGAATAGCAAGATGGAAAATGATCTTGACTGAATACGACATCCCATATACTTCTCACAAAGCGATCAAAGGAAGTGTAGTAGCCGATCATTTGGCTCATCAAGTCGTAGATGACTATCAGTCTATGCAGTCCGAATTCCCAGACGAAGATGTTTTGCTAGTTACTGATTGTCAAGAACCAAGACAAGGATCCCGATGGACCATGGTCTTTGGTGGAGCCTCAAACGCACTTGGCAATGGTATTGGCGCCATCATTACATCTCCAACAGGCGGACACACGCCTTTCACCGCCAGATTATGTTTCAGTTGCACCAACAACATGGCTGAATACGAAGCATGCATCATGGGTATTAAAGCTGCTATTGACTTAAGAATCAAATTCTTGCAAGTGTACGGAGACTCAACTTTAGTGATCAGTCAGATAAAAGGCGAGTGGGATACGAAGCATCTGAATCTCATTCCATATCGAGAGCATGTTCTAAGTCTGATCCCTTATTTCGAAGAGATCACTTTTGATCATATTCCACGAGAAGAGAATCAGTTGGCGGACGCATTAGCTACTATGTCATCTATGTTCAAGATCAGATGGGACAATGAGGCTCCCCAAATCATCATCAAAAGGTTTGACGAACCAGCATACTGTTGTGAACTTGATACAGAAGAGAAACCTTGGTATTACAAAGTGAAGAGGTATCTTGAGACTCAAGAATATCCCGCAGGGGCATCTGTCAATGATAAGAAGTTCTTGATAAGACTTGCATCCATCTGCCATGGACAGATCTATCAAAAGCGAATGATCAGAGCGTTCAACAAGAAAGTCAAACACCGAGTCTACCAAGTCGGTGATCTAGTAGTCAAACGCATCATTCTTCCACAAGGTGATCTCAGGGGAAAATGGACTCCCACATACGAAGAACCGTTTGTAGTCAAAATAGTATTTTCAGGCGGAGCTATGATACTTAGCACCATGGATGGTGAAGACTTCCCATACCCTGTGAACGCAGATATAGTCAAAAAATACTACACATAAACGAGACCCGCTAGGCCGACCGGCCTGGGCAAAAATAAGGACATCCTGGAGAACCAAAAGGTTCAGGCAAAAGTTAAGGATATAAACAAAACATGTACACCCGGCAAGTCGAAAACCTGAAAAGGCGGCTTGGGCAAAAAAGGGTATCCCGGGTAGACTGAAAACCCGAAAGGGCGGTCTAGGCAAAAGTTAGGGATTTAAGCGTATGACTATGTCTCATCCGGATCACCTACCTACAGACTACTACTATCAGCATTCAAGATTCAAATGGAGAAAATCAATTCACTCACTTTCTACTAACAGCAATGAGATGAGATAGTCGAAATATATGAGCACTAGCATAGTTGAAATTCGACGAGATTATTTCCACATAGCTTTTACCTTTATTATATACAAACTGCTTGGCCATACGCCACCTTTCAAATTAATACAAGTTCTTTCTTTTACAATGTTCGTTGTTGTTTGTTTTTGCATAACGTCCAATGTTTGCTTTGAATGATTATATGCATTTGACAATAAGCATCTGTTCACAAAACATACGAAAAGCGAACGAACAAAGATAATTACTACAGGCTCTAGGAAATTGAGATGACGACAAAAGTCACCAATACGTTCCCCTGCAGAGTATAATCCCCACAAAACCGTCAAACTTTCTCTGACAAGAGGTATTTATCCCCAGCATAATATATCTCAACGATCATCATCCCCCGACAGCAGCAATATCCAGACTCGAAACTTGGTCAGCTAATGCATCGGAGGAAACCTACATCTTCACTATTCCCCCTAATCGGAGGTTTCAACAAACTTCAAGAATCTTTGAACCTCGACCCCGAGCAATATTCAGATACTCCCCAGCAAGATCTACGCACAAGATCCCCAGTAGAGTGTCTCCCAGCTTTTATTATTCCCAACAGCATTAACATCTAGGCTCGAAACACGGTCAGATAGTGCATCGGAGGAATCAGAGGCACCTCTTCTTCTCCCGAGTCAGGGTTTTCAACGATTTCATCCCCAAGCAGAAGTTAGAAATCTCCAATAGGGCATTCACATCTCCTTCAAGATGGATATGTTTTGAAATATCGCAACATCTGCATTCATACATTATTCATAAAAGTCATAACATGTGCACATATCATTCATATACATTGTCATATGTTCGCATGCATCATAATCTGCATAAGTCTAACTATATCTTGTCAAAGTTTCTTTTGTTTTTCCCCAACAGGTAAAAATCACTTCTAAACGAAAGGTCAAAGATTAATACCCAAAACAAGACGGGAAACCTATCTGAACGACCGTAACAACAGGTCCAGGATTAATACCCGAAGCAAGACGGGAAACCCTATTCGAAAGATCATACGAATCATCTCCAAATGGAAGGTCCAGGATTAATACCCGAAACAAGACGGGAAACCCTATTTGAACGACCACCCAGGTTGTCTTCCGACAACAGGCACTGGATTAACACCCGAAACAAGACGGGAAAATTATCCACATTCTGCCAAATATTGTCCCCCAGAGTAGCCAGGACGAAGGTTTATTCTGACAATATCTTATTATCAACAACAACTATAGAGTCTGGCGTATGACTCAGTTGCCCTGGATGGCATCTTAAGCCCATCTTCGACTACTTGTCGACCTCTCTCCACTTTCAGAATGCTGTATATTTTGTTAAAAACCAATACAAACCAATAACTTCATTCAAAGAAGAGCGCGAAGTCTAACGTACGACTTTCTCCGGATGGCATCTTAAGCCCATCTCTGTGCTCCCTTCTACCTTCAAGCATATCTGCAGAGTCTAACGTACGACTCGTTCCCCAGCATCAGTCTTTCCAGATGGTATCTTAAGCCCATCTCCGACGATTCTCCTATTTAGGCGACACTCTTGAGTCTAACGTATGACTCATTCCCCAGTGAAGTCTCCAGCTTCTCCAAATGGCATCTGTAAGCCCATTCCCATGCATCATCAATCAACAACGAGTGCAAATTTTCAGGTGTACTCGAGTGTTCAATCATCTTCTTCCTCCAGGTCACGAAAGACAAGCATGCTAATCTAACCCTTCCAATACAAGAAGATTGAACAGGGGCAACTGTCATACCCCAAAATTTTCCCTCTTACTTCTCAAGACATTTCTCATATCCATACTCAAGGATTTCACAAGGGTTGACCAGACAAACCTTCCCCATAGCAATCAACCCAAACTAGGGTTTGGCCATCCTCAGATTAAGGTGGTTCCCAACATCTCCATTGGTCATCATGCCTCATCATATGCCTCAAAGAACCTCCACGTCAAGTTTCAAGCGTTACAAGTCAAGCTTCCTCAGACAATTGCTCAGATGGTTGAAAATCAATTGTATTGGACAAAAAGTCAATTGTGGTCAACATACAGTCAAACTTCATAATTTTTGGTCAACATCAATATTTTGAAGTAATATTCATCATTTGATCAAGGGTTGATCATGATCCATCAAGTAAACTCAAGATTTGATCAAAAGTCAAAGTTTCTAAATTGGGCTTTCTCAGGCAAAAGTCAACAGAACTTTGACCAGGCATAACTTTCACATACTTTATCAGAAATTTTTCCAACACTTGTCATTTTGAAGAGAATTCAATTCTCTACAACTTCATGTCTCACAAGCTTGGTCAGAAAATGCTTCATTTGGAAGTTATGGATCAAAACATTACAGATCCTTTTCAAAGTCAACAAAAAGTCAACTTTTTGTAAAGAAGTGTTATTGATCATGGAAACTTCAATTGAGATGAAACCAACGAGGTTGTTTAGAGGACATATAGAGATTTCCAAAAAGTCCAAGAACACCCAAAAATGTTAAAAATTGAGCAAGATACACCTTGCACAAGTTGAGCATTTTTGAGGAGGTGCACAAAGAGAAATACTTGACAACATCCAAAACTTTGCAAATGGGCCTAACTTTTCTTAGTCTAAACTTGTTCCTCAGCTGAATTGGAACCTCCAAGCCCAAGGCCACGAATTTTATCTTTTATTTTCTATTTATTTTTTTGGATTTTAATCATTTAAAAGCCAATTAAATTAAAATAAAAGGTAGAAAATCAAAATTAAATGCAAATTGGATTTCTCTCTCATTCTTGAGGTCCAAGCAAGCCACACAAGCTGGAAAATTCGAAATTTGCATTAATTGGCAAAGAAATTGATTGAAATTTGATCAAAAAGGCAATATTTGGTTTTATACCAAATCAAATATTTTCTCATTGATTGGTACATTATTTCCTCATGATTCTTGACCTAAATCCATCCACTATAAGTACACAATGCATTCAGATGACACGAGGACGAAAATTCTGCATCTAAGAACCCTAACAAAACTCAAAAAATCTGTGACATTCAAGCAATTGGCAGCCTTGGTTTTGTTTCGATTCAGACGATTCCAAGCCTTGCAATTGATTCCTGGAGGTTCACTGATCCGTTCCAGACCCTTACAGATCACCAAAACATCAAGAATCACCAAATTGCACCCACGGTTTGCACAATTTTTATCCAATTTCGATTTCTATGATTCATGCATTATAAATACATTTTGATTGCATATTCTTGGTTACTTTGATGTTTGGAATGTTTCTGTATAGATCAATTTGAGTTTAAACCCCAGAATCGTAACCTGCCATTGTTAGGTTTTCTGCGCTTCGAATTGGGATCAGATGATTTAGGCAAAATTGGACAAAACTAAGGGTACCATCGTGTTCAGGAGGCCAAAACGAGTCGATCTATGTACTCACAATGAATTTATTTTGCTTGTATTTGATTTTGGAAATTTGCAGGTGATATAGTGACGGACGGTTGCTACTATAGGCTTTAGCTACGACCAAAAACCGTGAGGTAAAAGCCCTGGTTCAAATGAGGAAGAAGAAGGACGCTGCTTTTGTCTTTTAAATATTTTCGCTTTGAATTTCGCTTATAACGTATTTGTTTCATTATTCAAACTAGACACCCCACGGATGGCAAAAGGCGCATGTGAAGGAGAGGACCAGGGTTCGATCCCTGGCTCCTGAAATTCTTTTTTACAACTTTTCAAAACTAACTCTTTTTCTTATTTCTTTTCATATTTTTCTATTTTAATTTATTTTATCTTCAAATAATTTTCTCATGCATTTAAAAATGACCAAAAATATTTTCTTTTGGCATTTAGGTCAGAAAAATACTTATTTAATTTTTGGCATAAAAATTAATATTTTTGCATGTATATTTTAATTAATTGTTAATTAACCATAAAATTGACTTTTAATTGCTTTTTCTTATCAAAACCGATCCAGAAAATTCCCAAAGAAATTACTCTATCATCTAATTAGGATTACTAACCTAAAAACCTTTTTTCTACTAATTTCCAAAACATTTTGCTAACATTTTCTTATTTTTCCGATTATCTATTTCTTATTCCGCATTTACAATTCTAGAAAGGATGTATAGGTCGCAAAAATTTTATCATGTAATAGCGTAGATTTATATTTTCTGTCTTAACTTTCCGCACTCCTATATTATGTAACTGCCCCAAATTCACGTAATAGCGTAGGACATTTACTTTTCTGCACTTTACTTTCCGCAATTTACTTTCTGCACCCTATAAACTGTTAGTAATTAGGCGTGTATGGCAAGATAAAAACGAACGTAGATCACCTCTAATTCCAAGATAACATATTTGAATTTAACACACTCTTTTCACACATGCACCCTTAGGTAATTCTCTCGTTGCCTTCGAATAAATGGTCAAGTCCTCGAACGTAGAGGTATCCTAGCAGCTTGCCTACAAACATATCGTCATAGTCCCTTCGATACAAAGATCATAGACCCACGATGTCGCCTACGAAAACATGATCTCGCCCTCGATTGTTCACGAAAGTGATGATCGTCCCTTCGAATGTTCTAGGATACTCCTACAAGTTGCCTTCTATGACCATCCGATGTCCCTTCGAATGTCCCTCTTACATCTAACAAATAGGGTTACCTACCAACTAATGGTACGGATAGCGCTATTCTAAAGGAACGTAAAATAACACGAAAACGACCGTTTTGAGTAGGTAATAAGACTTTTAGTTGCTTGCTCTATCAAAATATCTTTTCACACCTCACAGTTTTGTCAAAGTTCAAACTCTTTTCAAAACGAAACATTTCCGAACACTTTGTATACATTCCAGCGTGAATCATTACAAAGTCAAAGCGAAATGCCTTTTCAAAACATTTTTCAAGCACACACACAGAAAGCAAATTTTTTTAAAGATGAGCTAGAAGCAACTACGAGCCCGTAGAAAACTACGGATGGAAAGGGTTGCTAATACCTTCCCTTTTCATAACCTTCTGCCTTACTCAGAATCTAACGAAGGTCTTTTTCTGTTCTTTTCACCTTCCCTTAATTGGATAAAAGAAAAGTCGGATCGACTCTTCCTATCTGCAACATTTGCGATAAAAAGCAAAACAAATTCTCAAAAAGTCAGTTCTCCCACCGTATTACACTTGTCTTTCGTGACCTGAAGGTGGAAGATGATTGAACACTCGAGTACACCTGAAAATTTGCACTCGTTGTTGATTGATGATGTACGGGAATGGGCTTATAGATGCCATTTGGAGAAATTGTCGACTTTACTGGGGAATGAGTCGTACGTTAGACTCAAGAACGTCGCTTGTATAGGAGAATCGTCAGAGATGGGCTTAAGATTCCATCTGGAGAGACTACTGCTGGGGAGCGAGTCGTACGCTAGGCTCTGCAGATATTCCTGAAGGTAGAAGGGAGCACAGAGATGGGGTTAAGATGCCATCCGGAGAGAGTCGTACGTTAGACTTCGCGCTCGTCTTTGAATGAAGTTATTGTTTTGTATTGGTTTTTAACAAAATATGCAGCATTCTGAAAGTGGAGAGAGGTCGACAAGTAGTCGGAGATGGGATTAAGATGCCATCCAGGGCAACTGAGTCGTACGCCAGACTCTGTAGTTGTTGTTGATAATAAGAGAGTCAGAATAAACCTTCGTCCTGGCTACTCTAGGGGATAATATTTGGCAGAATGTGGATAGTTTTCCCGTCTTTCTTCGGGTATTAATCTAGTGCCTATTGTCGGAATACAACTTGGATGGTTGCTCGGATAGGGTTTCCTGTCTTGCTTCGGGTATTAATCCTGGACCTTCCATTTGGAGATGATTCGTATGGTCTTTCGGATAGGGTTTCCCGTCTTGCTTTGGGTATTAATCCTGGACCTGTTGTCACGGTCGTTCAGATAGGTTTCCCGTCTTGTTTCGGGTATTAATCTTTGACCTTTCGTTTAGAAGTGATTTTTACTTGTTGGGAAAAACAAAAGAAACTTTGAAAGGATATAGTTAGACCTATGCAGATTATGATGCGTGCGAACATATGACAATGTATATGAATGATATATGCACATGTTATGACTTTTATGAATAATGTATGAATTCAGATGTTGTGGTATTTCAAAATATATCCATCTTGAAGAAGATGTGAATGCCCTGCTGGAGATTTCTAACTTCTGCTTGGGGATGAAATCGTTGAAAACCCTGACTCGGGAGAAGAAGAGGTGCCACCGATTCCTCCGATGCACTAGCTGACCGTGTTTCGAGCCTAGATGTTAATGCTGCTGGGAATAATAAAAGCTGGGAGATAATCCGTTGGGGATCTTGTGCGTAGATCTTGCTGAGGATAGTAGAAGCTGAGAGACACTCTATTGGGGATCTTGTGCGTAGATCTTGCTGGGGAGTATCTGAATATTGCTCGGAGTCGAGGTTCAAAGATTCCTGAAGTTTGTTGAATGCTCCGGCTGGGGGATAATGGAGATGTAGGTTTCCTCTGATGCACTATCTGACCAAGTTTCGAGTCTGGATACTGCTGCTGTCGGGGAATGATAATCTCTAAGAGATATCATGTTAGGGATGAAATCCTCTCGTCAGAGAAAGTTTGACGGTTTTGTGGGGATTATACTCTGCAGGGGAACGTATTGGTGACTTTCATCGTCATCTCAATTTCCTAGAGCCTGTAGTAATTATCTTTGTTCGTTCGCTTTTCGTATGTTTTGTGAACAGATGCTTATTGTCAAATGCATACAATCATTCAAAGCAAACATTGGACTTTATGCAAAAAACAATGATAATAAATACTGTAAAAAGAAAGAACTTGTATTAATTTGAAAGGTGGCGTATATGGCAAAGCAGTTCGTATACAAGGAAAGTAAAAGCTATGCGGAAATAATCTCGTCGAGTTTCAACTACGCTAGTGCTCATATATTTTGACTATCTCATCTCCTTGTTGTCAGTAGAAAGTGAGTGGATTGATTTTCGCCATTTGAATCTTAAATGTTGATAGTAGTAGTCTGTAGGTAGGTGATCTGGACGAGACATAGTCGTACGCTTAAATCCCTAACTTTTGCCTAGACCGCCCTTTCGGGTTTTCAGTCTACCGAGATACCCTTTTTTTCCCAAGCCGCCTTTTCAGGTTTTTGACTTGCCGGGTGTACATGTTTTGTATATATTCTTAACTTTTTCCCGAACCTCTTTGGTTCGCCAGGATGCCCTTATTTTTGCCTAGGCCAGTCGACCTAGCGGGTCTTGTTCATGCGTAGTATTTTTTGACTATGTCTGCATTCACAGGGTGTGGGAAGTCTTCGCCATTCATGGTGCTAAGTATCATAGCTCCGCCAGAAAATACTGTTTTGACTACAAATGGTCCCTCATAGGTGGGAGCCCACTTGCCCCTGGGATCACCTTGTGGAAGAATGATGCGCTTTACTACTAGATCACCGACCTGGTAGACTCGGTGTTTGACTTTCTTGTTGAACGCTCTAATCATTCGCTTTTGATAGATCTGTCCATGGGAGATGGATGCGAGTCGCTTCTCGTCGATCAAGTTGATCTGGTCGAGGCGAGTCTGGACCCATTTAGCTTCGCCTAGCTCTGCGTCCTAGAGGACTCTAGTTGAGGGTATCTGAACCTCGATTGGTAGGACTGCTTCTATACCGTATACGAGAGAGAAGGGGGTACCCCTGTAGATGTTCGTGCTGTAGTGCGATAACCATGGAGAGCAAATGGCAACATCTCATGCCAATCTTTGTAAGTCACTGTCATCTTTTGTATAATCCTCTTGATATTCTTGTTGGCAGCTTCCACTGCGCCATTCATCTTAGGCTGATATGGAGAAGATTTGTGATGCTTGATCTTGAACTGCGTGCAGAGTTCGGTGATCATTTTGTTGTTGAGATTAGAACCGTTATCTATGATAATCCTTTCGGGAGTGTCGTACCGACATATAAGATTATGCTTGATGAATCGAGCCACAACATTCTTGGTAACAGATGCGAACGAGGCTGCTTCTACCCACTTGGTGAAATAATCAATTGCCACAAGGATGAAACGATGTCTGTTGGAAGCAATAGGTTTTATTTCTCCAATCATGTCAATGCCCCACATTGCGAAAGGCCAAGGAGCGGTCAGGACATTCAACGGTACTGGAGGTACATGCACTTTGTCTGCATATATCTGGCATTTATGACAAGAACGAGCATAGCGGTGACAATTAGCTTCCATAGTGGACCAATAGTAACCTGTTCTCAAAATCTTCTTAGCCATTGTATGTCCACTGGAGTGGGTACCAAATGCGCCTTCGTTTCGTGTAGTTCTTCCATGATACGTCTTGCAGTTTTCTGATCTACACAGCGGAGTAAGCACTAGTCGTGGTTGCGCTTGTATAAGATGTCGTTGCTGAGAAAGAATTTGGATGCAAACCATCTCAAGAACTTCTTATCGTTGATAGATGCCCCTGCGGGATATTCCTGAGTCTCAAGATACCTTTTCACTTCGTAGAACCAAGGTTTCTCTTCTGTATCAAGCTCATAGCAGTGTGCTTGTTCTTCAAACTTTTCGATGATGATTTGGGGAGCCTCGTTGTCCCAACTAACTTTGACCATGGATGAAATAGTAGTTAATGTGTCTACCAACTGGTTCTCTTCTCGTGGAATATGATTGAAAGTGATCTCTTCGAAGTAGGGGATCAAACTCAGAACATGCTCTCGATATGAAATGAGATTCGGATGCTTTGTATCCCACTCGCCTTTTATCTGACTGATCACTAAAGTTGAGTCTCCATACACTTGCAAGAATTTGATTCTTAAGTCAATAGCAGATTTGATACCCATGATGCATGCTTCGTATTCGGCCATGTTGTTAGTGCAGCTGAAACATAATCTAGCGGTGAAAGGGGTGTGTCCGCCTGTAGGAGATGTAATGATGGCGCCAATGCCATTGCCAAGTGCGTTTGAGGCTCCATCAAAGACCATGGTCCATCGGGATCCTTGTTCAGGTCCTTCATCTGGTCCTAGTTCTTTGCAATCAGTAACTAACAAAACATCTTCGTCTGGAAACTCGAACTGCATAGACTGATAGTCATCTACGGCCTGATGAGCCAAATGATCGGCTACTACACTTCCTTTGATCGCTTTCTGAGAAGTATACTGGATGTCGTATTCGATCAAGATCATTTGCCATCTTGCTATTCTTCTGGAGAGAGCTGGATTCTCAAATATGTATTTTATCGGATCCATCTTGGAGATCAACAAGGTAGTGTGAGTTAACATATACTGTCTTAGTCGGCGAGCAGCCCAAGCCAAAGCACTGCAAGTTTTCTCGAGCTATGAGTATCTTGTTTCACAGTTGGTAAACTTTTTGCTAAGATAGTATATTGCATACTCTTTTCGCCCAGACTCGTCATGTTGACCCAACACACACCCCATTGAGTTCTCTAATACTGTCAAGTACATGATAAGAAGTCTTCCTTCGGCAGGCGGCATCAAGATAGGAGGATTCTGTAGGTACTCCTTGATTTTGTCAAACGCGATCTAGCAATCGTCATTCCATTCCACTATTTGATCTTTCTTCAGCAACTTGAAGATTGGTTCACAAGTAGCAGTTAGATGTGCAATGAATCTGGAAATGTAGTTCAATCGTCCCAAGAAGCCTCTGACTTCCTTCTCAGTACGGGGCGCTGGCATTTCTTGAATAGCTTTAACCTTGCCTGGGTCAACTTCAATACCTTTACCACTGACAATAAAACCTAGGATTTTACCGGATCTGACTCCAAAGGTGCAATTGTTGGGATTAAGTCTCAGTCTGTACTTTTTCAGTCTTTCAAACAGTTTCCGCAGATGATCGAGATGTTCTTCTTCAGTCTGTGACCGAGCTATCATGTCGTCGACGTAGACCTCTATCTCGTGATGAATCATGTCATGAAATAATGCCACCACGGTACGCTGATAAGTGGCGTCAGCATTCTTCAGTCCGAACGGCATAACCTAGTAGCAGAAAGTGCCCCACTGTGTAACAAAAGTAGTCTTCTCCATGTCTTCAAGAGCCATTTTAATCTGATTGTAACCGGAGAAACCATCCATGAAGGAGAAAACCTTATGTTGAGCGGTGTTGTCGACTAGAACATCTATATGAGGAAGTGGAAAATCGTCTTTCGGACTTGCTCTGTTCAGATCTCTGTAATCCACACACATTCGTACTTTGCCATCCTTCTTAGGTACGGGTACCACATTCACAACCCACTATGGATAAGAAGTAACGGCTAAGAAACCAGTGTTGAACTACTTCATAACTTCGGCTTTGATTTTCTCTGACATCTACGGACGCATGCGACGAAACTTTTGCTTTACTGGGAGAAAACCTTCTTTTGTCGGTAATCGGTGTACCACAATGTCAATGTCTAGACCTGGCATGTCTTTGTATGACCAAGCAAAAACCTCGATATAGTCTCGTAACATCTGAACCAATCTCTCTTTGACACTGTTCTTAAGACCTGCTCCTATTTTGATCTCTTTTCTGTCTTCATCAGTACCTAAATTCACAACCCCAACTGGCTCTTCGTGTGGCTGTATAACTCGTTCTTCTTGCTCTTGCAGTTTGACAAGTTCTCCTGGCACTTCACAATCTTCCTCACCTTCATCTTCGGCTTGGTAGATCGGATTATCGAAGTCATATTTAGCAATAGCATAGCAGTTATCAATGAGATTCAGAGTGATTTTGTAGTGTATCACGTGGGCGTGTGTAAGAACACATATCTTTTGAAGGGGTAGTAAAGTAACAAGAAATAATTAAGCGCAAAAGTCCAATGATTTTATTGAATGAAAATATGAAAATGACAGATAATAACCCTCACAAACGAGCCATGATGCCCCGGGCAAGGCACTAGGCTTTAAAGTTTATTGTTCAAAGCATAGAAAACGAAAAGCATAACAAAAAACAAAAACAATTACTCCTGTCTAAAGGAGATTGGTATGACGTCTTCAGTCTTCCAATTGTTGAGTCCGTTGTCGGGAGTTGGGAAGATCCACTTGCTGATGTCGAAGTCGTTGTCGTTGTCTTCTATAGCATGGACTTCATTCTTGCTGATGCGGAAGGGAAGTGGCAGGCACGTTCGCGGCGTATCATCTTCTGACCTTTGATGGTGAAGCCTAAACCAGCCTTGTCAGATTTGAAAGGAAGATCAGGGAGCTGACCGCAAATAGTACTACCTCCTTCTTCAACTGCGGCTTGAGCATCCTTTAGTGATGCCATCCTAGGCGAAACTTGTGTAACTTCAGGAGTAACAGGAGAGTCACTGCATGACTCTTGGAACTGCTTCAAAGCTTGACAGGAGTCTCAAAGAATTCTCCTTCCATCTCAAGGTATCGAATGATCGCAGATGGCCTACCATGTACCCTTCACCGTGACACAGAACAACCTTCCCTTCACTAGGTACTTCACTCGATGCAAGGTAGAGGTACAAGATCTTCCCATGTATCCAAGGGCCCAAGTAGGCAAGAGTAAGTCGGACGGATGTCCATGACAAAGAAAGTGGAGTCAAAAGTCCGGGAACCGATCGTAACAGTAATGAGTCTCCAAGCATCGCTCGCTTAGAACCATCAAAAGCTCTCACAATTATGTCACGGGCTTCAAGACCAATCCTTCAACATCGAAGTCGGTCAAAAGCACTCTTCGGTAGGATATTCAGAGCAGAACCGGTATCTACCAAAACATAAGACAATGTATTTCCCTTGCATTCAATAGAGATGTGCAAGGCTTTGTTGTGTTTCCTTCTGGCAGGAGTCAAATCAACATCAGAGAAGCCTAGACCGTTGTTGGCAGCCAGGCTAGCAATACAAACTTCAAACTGATCAGTAGTAGTGTCTTGTATGTGAGCATTCTTCAGAAACTTCACTAAGGCTTTAGCATGAGCCTCAGAGCACAACAACAGAGCAAGCATGGAGTCTGTCCAAGAGCCATTTATGCTAAAATAAATAGCGAGAAAATGAGAAAACCGATCTTCAATGTACCTGTTATGCAATGTTATGCTATGATATGCGATGTTTATGCAGATGCAATGCAATGTTTTCAAGGACCTTAGGAATTTAAATTTGTTAAACAAACACGAACAAACTTTATTCGCTCATCGTAAAGTAGCTTTGTCAACTCTAGTACCTTATTCTCACTTGCGTAGCATTGAGCTTCGAATGTATCCCTTTCTTCTTTTAGTTGAATCTAGGATCTCTTCAAGTCTTCAAAATCAGCAGGCATGTCGGGATGGAGAATGGTATAGGATACGTCACCTATAGCAACAGGTTCCATAATTACTGGTAACACGGGTGTAAATGGCATCATGAGGTTTTGAGCTCGAGCTTACACCCATTTGAGGTAAGGTTCCCAAGGAATGTAGTTTTGGTGCCCCAAAGTCTTGGTATCAGTCTTCTTTACCATGCCCCAAGCGTGTATGAACCTTCGATGGTAATTCTGGAGATAGTGGTTGTAGTCGAACACAATATCTTGGAGAAGCATATCATGAGGACCATCTCTTCGAGCATAACCAAACTGACGTAGAGCTAGAGAAGGGTTGTAAGTGATACATCCCCTTATGCCAAGGAGTGGTACATTAGGGAATTCTCCACAACGCTCAATGAATGTGAAGTCCTTTTGAGAGAAGAGACACCAACGGATATCTGAATGAGAGAGTGACATCAGCCTTTGAGACCACTTCAATCTTTGCTCGTTCTTCAATACCAATGGAGGAAGGTGCGAAATAAACCACCTGGAAAGTAATGGTATACAACACATGAGAGTTCCTTGTCTTTTGATAGTACGAGTGTGGAGAGAATGTAGAATATCTCCAAGTAAAGTAGGCACAGGATTACGAGTGAGGAATATCTAGATGGGGTTCACGTTAATAAACTGATCTGGATTAGGAAATAGCACCAAACCATAGATTAGCAAGGCCAAGATGTCTTCGAATGCTTGGAAACTCATAGCTTTGAGGAATTCTCGAGCTTTCTTTATTAGGAACTTGGCAAGTAAACCCTTAACTCCACTTCTGGTTTCCCAATTGGCTTTAATGTCTGAGCGCTTTAGATGTAATGCTGATGCGATGTCTCATACTTAGGAGCCTTTTCTGAACCAGTGAATGGCATCTGATCAAGAATAGGTATCCCAAGTAGCTTAGAGAACTCTTCCAAGGTAGGAACCAACTGATAATCTAGGAATGTAAAACAATGGTGTTTCGGATCGAAGAACTGGAATAAGACGTGCCTCATATCTTCTTCAAAACCGGAGATAACCATGTCTTTTGATGAACTGAGCATGATCAGGAATTTCTGAAACCAATTCTTTGAGTTTAGAAGGTATACCCATGAAGTTGATTCCCATAGTCTTTCTGGAAGCCATAATCCCTACAAAACAGAGCAAAGATAAATCCCTAGGTCCTTGAAATAGTTAGAAATGATATGCAATGATATGATGTCATGATGTCATGTTTAACAAGCACAAAAAAATCACATAATATCCCTAGGTTCAAGGCTTGCATGAGGTATAGGTGTCTACCCTACCAAAGTTTGAGTGGGTTCATCCTGTCCTATGATAGTAACTGAGTTCTAGGAATCTCATATCATTGATCTTTCTCGTAGGCTTTTATTTCAATACAACTACCAAGTGGTCGAGCGAAAACATCCCAAAAGTCTGATCTTAATGAGCGTAGCATCGAGTATCAATCAACTTCAGTCTACACCAAAGCCGGCCATCTCACTACCTTCTAATGGCCAAGATGGGTCAATTAGGGTTTTAAAAGTTAAGTTAGTGCTGATGACACCACGCAGATGCCAAATACTATCCTCAACTTGGAAATGAAGAGTATCAGGACATCCAAAGTGTCACACTAACGTACCCTTCATGTTGACTGTTTCGGTATACGCCTAACGGTCGCGACGATCTATTGCCACTTACCTAAGGAAACCTGGATCCGGGTGTAGGATCCCCCACAAATATAATACCCAAGCAACCCTTAAGATAAAGCATACAAGTCAAACAGAAGCGGTAAAATGATCTAAAATCCCTAAGGTATTCTCTTTAGGTGTCTCCCACAGAGTCGCCGCCTGTAATACGTGGAGAACTAACTTGGAATTTGTTTTTCTTTTATCGCAAATGTTATGGATAGCAAGAGTCGCCACCGACTTTTCTTTTATCCAATTAAGGGAAGGTGAAAAGAACAGAAATAGACCTTCGTTAGATTCTGAGTAAGGGAGAAGGTTATGAAAAGAGAAGGTATTAGCACCCCTTTTCATCTGTAGTTATCTACGGGCTCTTAGTTGCTTTTATCTCACTTTAAATATTTGCTTTCTGTGTGTGTATTTGAAAAAATGTTTTGAAAAGGCATTTCGCTTTGACTTCATAATGATTCACGTTGGAATGTATACGAAGTGTTTGGAAATGTTTCGTTTGAAAAGTGTTTTAACTTTGACAAAAGTGTGAGGTGTAAAAAGTATTTTGATAGAGCAAGCAACTAAAAGTCTTATTACCTACTCAGAACGGTCGTTTTCATGTTATTTTACTTTCCTTTAGAATAGCTCTATCCATACCGTTAGTTGGTAGGTAACCCTATTCGTTGGATGTAAAGGGACATTCGAAGGGACATCGGATGGTCATAGAACGCAACTTGTAGGAGTATCCTAGCACATTCGAAGGGACGATCATCACTTTTCATAGGCAACAATCGAGGGTCGAGATCATGTTTTCGTAGGCCACGTCGAGGAACTCATGATCTTTGATTCGAAGGGACTATGATGATATATTTGTAGACAACGGTGCTAGGATACCTCTACGTTCGAGGGACTTGACCATTTATTCGAAGGCAACGAGAGAGAATTACCCTAAGGGGTGCACGTGTGAAAAGAGTGTGTTAAATTCAGATATTTTATCTTGGAATTAGAAGTGATCTACGTTCGTTTTTAGTCTTGCCATACACGCCTAGTTACTAACAGTTTATAGGGTGCAGAAAGTAAATTGCAGAAAGTAAAGTGCGGAAAGCAAATGTCCTACGCTATTACATGGCTTTGGGGCAGTTACATAATATAGGAGTGCGGAAAGTAAAACCTAATTAAACTATTACATCCCATGAACAGTTACATAATATTGAAAAAGAATGCGAGAAAATAAATCCTAACTATTACAACCTGTAAGCAGATACATAATAATCGGAAAATATAAGAAATCCGCATAAGAGAAAATACGTAAGTAAAAGAAAGTTTTGAGTTAAGAAAAATATTTTTAGGTTAGTAATGATAATTAGATGATAGAATAATTTTTTGGGAATTTTCTGGATTGGTTTTAGTGAGAAAAAGCAATTAAAAGTCAATTTAATGGTTAATTAACAATTAATTAAAATATGCATGCAAAAATATTAATTTTTATGTCAAGAATTAAATAAACATTTTTCTGATTAAAATGCAAAAAGAAAATATTTTTGGTGATTTTTAAATGCATGGGAAAATTGTTTGAAAAGAAAATAAATTAAAAGGAAAAAATATGAAAAGAAAATAGAAAATTGTTAGTTTTGCAAAGTGTAAAAA
The DNA here is from genome assembly GCA_021764765.1 of Vicia sativa. Taxonomy (NCBI): domain Eukaryota; kingdom Viridiplantae; phylum Streptophyta; class Magnoliopsida; order Fabales; family Fabaceae; genus Vicia; species Vicia sativa. The sequence continues at coordinate 156,047,020 of CM038792.1, forward strand.
AGAAAGTGACATTGCCAAGGATCGAACCCCTGACCATGCCTTCAACACGCGCGCTGCTTGCCACTAAGCCATCATGCACTTTGTGTTAGTTAAATGAAACAAAAACGTTTTAAACGAAATAAATTTCTGGAAAACCAAACTGAAACACGCGCGAAGAACTTCATCTTCTTCGTTTGAATTTTTAAACCTATAGCGACGGCCTTGTTCATTGCTAAAGCCCCTGCAAATTTTCAAAATCACATAGAAGCAATATAAATTCATTGTGAGCACATGGTTCGACTGGGAATTTCGTTTTGAGCACGATGGTGGTCTTAGTTTTGTCCAATTTTCCCTAGAATGCAAAGCCCTAAATCGGAGCTATGAACCCTAGCCATGGCACATTTCGATTCCTGTACTCAAAACACAATTAACCAATGCAGAAAGCTTCGAAACTCCATTCTAAACACAAACAAACAATCAAAACATGTTAAATATGCATGAATAATCAAAATCGATTTTGAAAGTTGTGAACCAAACCGAAACTGTGATTTCGTGATTCTAGGCTTGTTGATGGCTTGTGAGTATTTTGAACGAATCAATGAACCTCCAGGAATGTATTGGAATGCTTAGAATTGGCTGAATCGATCTGGAACTATGGCTGCAAATAGCTTGCAATACAAGGTTTTTTTGAGTTTTGTTAGGGTTCTTAGAGGCAGAATTTTCGTCCTTGTGTCATGTGAATGCATTGTGTACTTATAGTGGATGGATTTAGGTCAAGAATCATGAGGAAATAATGTACTAATCAATGAGAAAATATTTGATTTGGTATAAAACCAAATATTGCCTTTTTGATCAAATTTCAATCAATTCATTTGCCAATTAATGCAAATTTTGAATTTGCCAGCTTGTGTGTCTTGCTTGGACCTCAAGAATGAGAGAAAAATCCAATTTGCATTTAATTTTGATTTTCTACCTTTTATTTTAATTTAATTGGCTTTTAAATGATTAAAATCCAAAATAAATAGAAAATAAAAGATAAAATTCGTGGCCTTGGGCTTGAGGTTCCAAATCACCGAGGAACAAGTTTGAACCAAGAAAAGTTAGGCCCATTTGCAAAATTTTGGATTTTGTCAAGTATTTTTCTTTGTGCACCTCTTCAAAAATGCTCAACTTGTGCAAGGTGTATCTTGCTCAATTTTTAACATTTTTGGGTGTTCTTGGAATTTTTAGAAAATGCTCAACTTGTGCACCTCTTCAACCTCTTTGGTTTCATCTCAATTGAAGTTTCCATGCTCAATAACACTTCTTTACAAAAACTTGACTTTTTGTTGACTTTGAAAAGGACCTGTAATGTTTTGATTCATATCTTCCAAATGAAGCATTTTCTGACCAAGCTTGTGAGACATGAAGTTGTAGAGAATTGAATTCTCTTTAAAATGAGAGGTGGTGGAAAAATTTCTGATAAAGTATGAGAAAGTTATGTCTGGTCAAAGTTCTGTTGACTTTTGTCTAAGAAAGCCCAATTTACAAACTTTGACTTTTGATCAATTCTTGAGTTTCCTTGATGGATCATGATCAACCCTTGAAAAAATGATGAATTTTACTTCAAAATATGGACGTTGACAAAAAATTATGAAGTTTGACTGTATGTTGACCACAGTTGACTTTTTGTCCAATACAACTGATTTTCAACCATCTGAGCAACTGTCTGAGGAAACTTGACTTGTAAGGCTTGAAACTTGACATGGAGATTATTTGAAGCATATGATGAGGCATGATGACCACTGGAAATGTTGGAGGCTCACCTGGATTTGAGGATAGTCAAACCCTAGTTTGGGTTGATTGCTTAGGAGAGGGTTTGTCTGGTCAACCCTTGTGAAATCCTTGAGTATGGATATATGAAATGTCTTGAGAAGTAAGAGGGAAAATTTTGGGGTATGACACATGTATACATGTGTTTTCCTCAGGAAAAGGAGGTTCAGGAACGTACTTATGATTTTTTGCTAGTAATGGGGTTGCGATCTTAATGATAGGATTTGACGCTTCCTTTTGTTGTTTTGATGCTTTAAGTTTAGGTGCCATTGTTGAAGATGAAAGTTTAGAAGTTTGAAGAAGTTGTGAAGGTTATACAGAAAAATCTCAAGAATGCAAGTGGAAATTTTCAGAAGTCGAAAAAGTTTGAAAATATGAGATATTGGTATTTATAAGGAACAAGAAAAACACTTCAAATTTTGTTACGGAAGATGAGTAAAAGCTACTGGGGCACATGGAAAATTTCTACAGGTTGTTCAGACGGTTAAGCTTTATGAGTTACGTCCATATTCCTATTTTTAGGGGTAATGATTTAAAGCCAGCGGTGCACGTCTCGATGAGAAGTTTCTGAAAAGTAGTCATCGTGACCAGACGTCACATTAGTATTTGCTGACGCATCAAAAGCTTTCAAAAAACTTCCCTTTTCTCATTATAATCAAAAAAGATATTTTTTGGGGGAGTTTGTTAGCTAGAAAATTCGTCGCTCAAAATTTAATGAAGACATTAAGTTTTTTTGAAGAGAAATCAAATAGTTTGAAAGAAGCAAACAATGGTCTTTTCGACGATACTTTTACTAAAATAAGACAAATTTGTAACCTAGTATATCGAAAGATACTTTAGGCGGATTCAATCAACAATTTAAAATAATGTCTAAAAGATGTGAGTTTTGGCATTTATTTCTTCTTTTCGAAATAAGACATGTGGAGGCGTTTGAAGGATCAAACGCATGCATACGAAAACATGTCCCCTTATTGAGAGAATATAGTTTGTATTAAATTAGTACAAATAAAAGTCTCTAGTTTAGATTTTTGTGTGTTCAATTGTTGTACAAATTACTCTATTCACTCAAAGTATCAAAGTTAATCGAGAAACGAGTTATGAGAAAATGTACGTATAAAACACTAGATTAAATTTTAGTATTTATTTACCTTTATTCAAAATATTTACATTCCTTTAGAAAATTAGTCAAAACTCTTTTACTTTCCTGTTATTTTCATAAATCGTTTTGTCATTTACTTTCATTTTCGATGAGAATATTAACCAGAAAACTTAGAAAATACAAAATATACATTATCGCCTATGATCAATCTAGTTGATCATGTAAGTAACCAAAGTAATTAGAATTTGGAAGACTGGTCGTTGTTTAATAAATTTCACAGTAAACAACAGTGTAAATAGTGGTTAATACATTTTATAAGTTGGTGTCTGATAAGTGCCAAATTTAGTTATTTTGTATATATATTTAGTGACACTTATCGGTTCTTTTGTTGATATTCTTCGAATAAATCCCCATTTTGTTGCAGCGGTATAGCGGCAAGCAAAGAGTTGGTATTATTTTTATCGGGTGATATATACCGGTTAGGTTATATCGTATTGTGTCCACAGAGATTGGTTATTGATTCGTCGCTCGATAATTCCGTTAATGAGTTTGAGATTAAAAGAAATGAAAATAAAAGACAAAAAGTAAATGAACAAAAATTATAAAGGATAGACAACTTGTCCTGAACGAATGTAAACACCCGTCACGACTTCAATCTACCACCCATGTCATACTCGCCTACGATACCGTCCGTCATCACATATCTCTCACAACCTAAGCTATTTCTAACCCAAATTGAGATTCCTCCCGAATCACCGATATCCATTTTGGCATACCGACAACTAGAAGTCAATTGCCACCTCCATACCCATCTTTGGCATACTTCACCAACGCAGGCATTAAGATCGATACTTTATAGTGAATGTCACCTAAACCCATTTATAGCATTCGAAACTAACAGATAATCATCCTAGGTAAGAATCTAAGCAATCTATCTCTAGTAAAGCTCAAACCCCTAACATAGAGTAAAAACCTAAGACAATCACCAACACAGATTCATAAAGCAAGCTTTATACAACGTCAAAGGCGACAAATATACATGAGTTATGAGTATATATACATACAAAATCCAACAAAAGAGATTACAAAGAGAAGAGAAGAAGAGGAACCAAACATTTCTTGGTTTGTCAACATCAACCGACGAGGGATTTGACTCCGGATCATCCAAATGCAAGCTCCAATGTTGTTTTCTAAGCAAATTTATCAAAAAAATGATGTTGATAGGTTCGGTATGGTGTTGGGTATGTGGCAAATTTAGTTATTTTGTATATATGTTTAGTGGCACTTATCGGTTCTTTTGTTGATATTCTTCGAATAAATCCCCTACTTTTTGTATAAATGTGTACATAATAGAATAATTGATTTTTTGTGTAAATATTGTATCATTTGATAGTTTTTCATCTCTTTTATAGGTATTCATTCATAATTTGAGCATTGAGTAATAAAGTGTCGAAGACACGGCTTCAAACGCGCGATTTGAGCAACTCATCAACGAATAAAGCTCAAAATCAAAGAATAAAAATAATCAATTTGATAGATATTTTGTCATGGTTAGATAGGAAATTTAATAAGCTTTCCAACGCTTCAAACCGGGCACAATTCTGAGTTACGGTTCTCAAGATATGGCAAAAACAAGATGCTGATTTTTTTTCGGAACATCACAGACCACGCTAAGCGCGCATACCGGGCTTAGCGCGCCCTGCGATATCAGAATTCTTTAAAAGGGGCTAAAAACACATTTTTTAGGTTATGGGTTGGGTATTTTTGAGTCCCAACACCATCAACATCATTTTTTTTATAGATTTGCTTAGAAAACAACATTGGAGCTTGCATTTGGATGATCCGGAGTCGAATCCCTCGTCGATTGGTATTGACAAACCAAGAAATGTTTGGTTCCTCTTCTTCTCTTCTCTTTGTAATCTCTTTTGTTGGGTTTTTGTATGTATATCTACTCTAACTCATGTATATTTGTCGCCCTTGCCGTTGTATAAAGTTTCTTTACGAATCTGTGTTGGTGATTGTCTTAGGTTTTTACTCTATGTTAGGGATTTGAGCTTTACTAGAGATAGATTGCTTAGATTCTTACCTAGGATGATTATTTGTTAGTTTCTGAATGCTACAAATGGTTTAGAGCTGACATTCACTATAGAGTATCTAGTCTTAATGCCTCTGCGTTGGTGAAGTAAGCTAGAGATAGGTATGGAGGTGACGCAGTTGACTTATGTGTTGTCGAGATAGGCCAGAAATGGATATTGAGATGATTCGGGAGCATTCTTAATTTGGGTTAGAAATAGCTTAGGTTGTGAGATGTATGTGATGACACGGACAAGTATCATAGGTCGCGTATAACTGGGTGGTAGATTTAAGTCTGTGACGGGTAGTTTACATTCGTTCCGGATAAGCTGTCTATCCTTTATACTTTTTGTTCATTTTCTTTCTGTCTTTTATTTTCATTTCTTTTAATCCCAAACTCATTAACGGTAGAATTTTCGAACGACGAATCAATAACCAATCTGTGTAGACACGATACAATATAACCTAACCGGTATATATCACCCGGTAAAAATAATACCAAACTCTTTGCTTGTCGCTCTACCGCTGCCACAGTGTCACAAAATAGCTAATACTATATATTTTTTTGGTTAATAGTTGTGAAAGTGGTTAATGAATTATAAATAAAATAAGTGGTTAATAACATGTATTTTTGTGGTTAATACAATAATTAAATTGGTTAATGACACAAGATTATATTTATATTACAAAATAATTTTAAAAAAATAAATATTTTTATCAATAATATTTTTTATTTAAAAAATAAAAACATTGTTCACCATACAAATACAATGAAACAATGTTTAGGTGTAAGTATTTGGTGTCAAGATATCAATGCTCTTTTTTATTAGATTTTGATAACTCTATATGAGCTAACAGTGATTGATATTTGTTTACATTATAATTCACAGGTTAAACTACTACTTTCTAATAGTTACCTTTATTTTTACTCATAAAATATTGACAAATGTTGTTTTTATGATATCCTTATTCATATTTTTGTTTGAAATTTGTCCAGTGAAAGAGTTGTTGAATGGTCCCGTTAAGTCGTGCAAGGATGTCAGGTGTGGAACATGGATTCAAATCCACGATATTTCATTTATTCATTTTTTAAAAAGTTGAAAAAAATTGTTGATCGTAGGACATTTCAAGATTGATAAAATTTGGTGGCAAATAGTCATCATATGAAAAATCATTATGTGTTTGTTATATAAATCTTAGAGAATAAAATGAAAGTATATTACTTAAGGTTATGTATGGATTGATGGAACATAACAAAGCAGAATGGATATAAATCTCATTCTATTATTTGGCTATTTAATTTAAATTGGATGGAACAAAAAATGGAGAATTGGATAGAAAGGGATGTAATGGATTTCATCATGTTCCATTTCATTTCATCCATTATTTGCAAATTCAAACAATAGAATCTCATTAGTTATCATTTCACTCCATTCTATTCCATCCTATATCACTAATCCAAACATACCCTAAAAGTTACACTCAAGTTCTTAAAGCTAAGATTGAGATTGATGAGTCTATGTAGATTGTCAAGTGTGTTTGTTGGTAAAATTTATGCAATACAACACCTAGGTGTTTCATAAAATTATATGGGAACCATCGAGAGAATATGAAAATAATATTTATGTTAGGTTTTCTAACATTGCTTGATTCAATAAATTTTGTTGGCATGACGTGTAAACTTTATGTATACTAGCTATGTGATGTAAATAAAGTTTTATATCACCATCCGACATTTTATTTGATCTTAATATTATGAAAAATACAAAACTATTATTTTCACTCACTTATTTTAAGATAAACTCAGATAAATAACTTCAATTCATTAAACTTAAGTGTTGGGAAAAATATATAATTCAAGTGTTGTAATCACCTGTGAAATTGGTTACAAGCTTAAAAAACAAGTCAAATAAGTTAGAAAAAGGTGTTTTTAGAGTTGGGCAGCCGATTACGCGTTCGTTACACTTGGTTTGTATTTTTCAGTTTTGGTTTAGTTGTAACTGGTTACAGGTCCAACATTTTGTTTAATTATTTATTTTTGGCTTGTTGCTTTTGTATCCCAACACTTCTTTATATACCTTAGTAGTATGTTTGTATTATATAATGATTGAATTAATGAGAATTTAGTTTATCACCCTCAATTAACTCTCTCTCTCTCTCTCTCTCTCTCTCTCTCTCTCTCTCTCTCTCTCTCTCTCAACCTCCACATTCAAATTATTCTCCATTGTTTACCAACCTTGTATGTCCAATTTCTAATATTTGGCATCAAGATCCCGGTTCTATCCACAAACATCTAGTGGACAATATGAATTCAGTCTTCAATGGAAATTTATTTAAACATTATTGGTCTTTTTAACTTAGAAGGATCTTAACCTATATTTTCAATTCATGTCACAAATTTTTTCCCAAGGCATTGATTCTTATGTTGATATTATTCATGGTATGAGATATTGAGTTTTAGGATTCATTGATTGTTTGTTACTTATGATACAACTCATTTGTGTTGGAGCATTGACGATCATTGAATTAAAGTTGGACTTTTATTCAAGTTTCTTTTGTTCAAGGTATTTTATCAACTACACAATTCAAGGTCATTATGTCAAGTTCAAGAGTTCAAAGTTCCTTTTCAAATATAAAAGATGGAGGGAAATTCTTGTTTTCATGAGTTTGGAATTATAAGTTAACATTCATTCATAGTTCATTCAAGTACATTTCAAGGTTCAAGTTTAAATGTTCATCAAGTTTGTGATTCAAAACTCAAAATCCAAGTTATTTTACAAGGTCTTGATTCAATGATGAAGGAATAATTATGTGGATTACTTAGAAATTCAAGTCACTTAAGATATTCATCACTTTTCTATTCAAATTCCAAGACTAGAAAGAAGAATCCAAGTTGTGCTCATAATTTGAATTGCATCAAAAAGGAATGTTCAAGTTTTGTAGAGTACAAGAAACAAATTCAAGATGATTTACATGATTTACCAAGTTACAAGTTCAACTCAATTTCTAAGGGGGCTAATTGGAATTGCAAGTCAAGTTCTAAACCATTCAACTGAAGGAAAATCGCGACTTAAAAATTTCAGCAGAAAATGATTTTCCTTTGTGATCCTTACGAATGTTCATGGTCAGTGATAGAGTATTTTTTACCTCTTGTGGCGATTTGGATTTCTGACGTTGTGATCACGAACATCGATGAAGAACAACGTCTCTACTCAGTCCACACGAACAGTTTGCTTTCGATCACAGTACTAGCTGCTCACGAACGGAAGCTTTGAGTGAGAGAGTGAACGAAATCTCGGCAGGGATTCAGGACCGAATTTCCATCAAGTGAAAAGCTTCATGACAAGGGTTCTATTTATAAGACCACAAGTGTGGGCTACAAGCTAAAAGCCCAATAAAGGCTGTAAACTAAAAGCCCAATAAAGCACACGAAAATCATACATTATAACGTATCGTGTATCACTTAAGCATGTGGTACCTTACCACATTCCGTATTCCACTTAAGTACACCGTACCCTACGATGTTCCTTATTTACACTATCTCTCATTAATCTGTCCTTATGTGTGTGACCCTGTAGGTTTCCGCGACGTTGGCAATTATATTAAATCACATTTAACATAATAAACAGTGAGCGGTATCTAGCAACACATCACTGCTACCCAAGTCACGAAAATGTCATGTGATCTGACAAAACCTTTCCGTGATAATACTTGTGTGTATAATTACCCTTTTCCCTTATGTCTATATTGAACACAAGGCATAGACCGTGTCATCCTTGTCCAGTTCAATATTGGGCCCTCAGACATTTATCCTGCTACGCAGATGGGAAAATTCCATCTAGGTCACTCATGTCCCTCAAGATGCTTTGTGAAGTACCCATCAATCGCCTTTATGATCATCCAGCACGGATAACGCTTTGATCAAGAATAAAGCACTTGACTCTACATCTAGGGTCCATAGTGGTTTCTGGTCAAGGTGTTATGCACCACTTATCACCATGAGAATAACTTATGACACTTTGCATAACATTCTATGTAGTATTCTCATAAGGGTCAATCCAAGATAAATATTACTCCTAATATTTATACCTATGTAAAGACTTGATAACTCCTTATCCATGATCCATGAGATGTGATCATCAGTCTATCTTCATAATAATCTCAATGCTTTAATGTTATCTCACTTCACAATAAAGCTCGATTATGGATACTTTAAGAATAGTGTCCTTGTGTTTAATGGATCTCATGATTAAGTCACACTTAACATTGCATTAAACAGACTAACTATTCTAGGGACTTTATTATTTCAAAAAGAAAACATAATAAAGAAAAGCCTTTTATTATTAATAAATAATTCGATACAAGTACCAAAAGGTATTGGCCTCTAGGGCTTACACCAACATCAACAAGAACAAATTAAGAGTTTTTCTTTAAGTTCACATCCATCTAAGTTTATTCCAAAACTTCAAGCCTTGAATCCACCTCACTTTGTAAACACTCCAAATATCCATACATAGTGGTTTCAGTTCCTCTTTGTTCTTCAACAATTTCATTAGTCATGCTCACAACAATATCATCATCCCATGGAAAAAGAGAGAGAAAGATGAAGAAAAAAAAAAGAAAAGAAAATTAAGTGAAGTTAGTATATATATAATGGTTGCAAATAATCAACAAAGGGTGACAAATATTTTCTTATGTCAACGAAGAAGAAAAATGAGAAGAATCTCACTGGCCTTGGGATAGGCCACCTTCATTTGGTTTTCTTCCCTCTGGATGTTTTCTTTGCTAACATCAATGGCAACTTCCCAACTTAGTTCCACTATGTTTACTTTAACATTAGGACCATTAGTGATCATAACCCTTTGCAACTTAAGCCGGAGACCTTCAGTAGCCTCTGTTACTTCGACACTTTGATTGAAGCTCTCACTAGTTTAATCCTTGGTGTTCTTCTCATCTAAGAACTCGGAAACCTCAATCATAATGAATATGTTAGCTCTATTTAGTGGGTTTCAGCTACTTATAGAGGGTTTGAATCAACCTTTATTTGAACTTTGTTCTTCTCGCCAAACTTTAGCCTTCCATCCTGGATAGCACTTTGCATCAAATCCCTGAAAAAGAAAATATTGTGAGGTTGTATGGAAAAATCCTTTTTTATTTCGTTGTTCTTACAAAGGAATTTTAGGGCCAGTTGGCACTATCATTTAGTCATCTTTGACTAATAAGTCAAATATTTTATCACACTTCGTCACATTGAAGGTGTCTGCTCTCTTCGGGAACTTGTCATTCTTTCCATGTTCGACAGGATTCTTCCCATTCGAATGAGCAATAACTCTGCATTAATTAGGTAACCCTTGTTTCAGTTCGTCCAGATCTATTTCATTTTTGTTAAATCCTATAGGATCACTATACACCTCTAGTTCGTCTTCATTCATGTCGGCATATGCTACCCTTTCTCTTATATTATTTTCACTAGCCCTATACTTTTCAGCCTTTAAACGTTTGACATGTTTAACTTTGTCTACTAATTGGGACATGTCTCATAAATATTGGGTATCTAACTTCTTTTTATTGGAATAGTCTAAGCCACCGGCAACCATTTATACTAGTTCGTGTTCAGGCACCTGAGTGAAACATATTGCCTTTAATAATCGGAACCTATTGAGATAGTCATTTATCGGCTCACTAAACTTACGCTTGATGCTAGTAAATTCTTTCAAACTTATATTTGAAGGACCCATATAAATTTTCTCATGTAATAATCTTTCCAAACGAGTCCAATCATGGATAGAATTTGCAGGAAGGGTGATGAACCAAGTAAAGGCATTTTTGGTAAGGGAACTAGGAAAGTACTTTATCCTTAGGTTTTTCGTTATTTTGTATGTCCCCATCCTCGGTCATATACCTTGTTATGTGTTCGATGATACATATTAGAGCATAACCCATGACTAAGACAATGAACAAAAATAAATAGATACATGAGTTAGCTTTAACTCACAGCGACGTCTTTACTCTTGAGTATCTGCACGATGCCAGTGTAAAGACAACATTCAAACAGAAGGGGTGAAAAATCACAATTAATAATAATCGTTATATACTACAAGGTAAGATATTAACACATATGATATTTCACACAATCTCAATCACATTACAACAATTACATTCTCACACCCAACACACCAATCAATCATCACTCAACAATTATAACTCAACAAATATAACTCAATAAATATACACATAACTCGTTATGCAATGCAACTTGACTATGCAACTCGACTATGAAAATCTATGCATATGCATATGGTATCATATCATCAACAATTGGTTCACTTAGGAACCGAGTTCACCCTGCTCGAACCCCGAATCCATCTTGTTCGTATTCAGGACAAGTCACCAATCCACCCTGCTCTGATTACAAATTTCCTCTAACATCATCAACAACAAACATTTTGAATAAATGTCAAAACACGTCAATTCAACAACATAATGTTTAAAGTCCCCTGCCGAAAATAAACAAAACACGCTTTGACCCAACAATAATAGTCCTCCCTACTCAAACCATTATTCGCCAAACACATTGACAACATTAATATTATTCTCAACACCATAACACAACAACATCATAATCATCATCAAAATCATACATAACAACATTATAATCAATGTTAAAACCATACACAACAACATTCTTATCATCATCAACATCATACACAACAACAACATTGATAAGTGTCAAAATGTAGTTATTTTGAATATACACTTTGTGGCACTTATCCGTTCTTTTGTTGATATTCTTCGAATAAATCCCCCGCTTTTAGTATAAATGTGTACATAATAGAATAATTGAGTTTTTGTGTAAATATTGTATCATTTGATAGTTTTTCATCTCTTTTATAGGTATTCATTCATAATTAGAGCATTGAGTAATAAAGTGTTGAAGACACGGCTTCAAACGCGTGATTTGAGCAACTCATTAACGAATAAAGCTCAAAATCAACAAAATAAAAATCATTAATTTGATTGATATTCATTCATGGTTAGATAGATCATTTAATAAGCTTTACAACGCTTCAAACCGGGCGCAATTCCGAGTTACGGTTATTAAGATATGACAAAAACAAAATGCTGAACATCACAGACCGCGCTTAGCGCGAATACCGCGCTTAGTGTAACGCCCGGAAATTTAATTAATTATTTAATTAAATTATATAAGAAATTATTTATTGGAATTAGTCGAAGTCGAGAATTATCAGAATTATTATAAGAGGCGTTAATTGGATTAATTTTTGATTAGCCGATAGATTAATAATAATAGTAATATTAGTTGACTATTAATAATAATAATAAAATTAAAATAATTTGTTGGGAAAGAAATAGGCCCAATAAGAGAAATATAATTATTAGTTATTATAAATAATAAGAAATTAGGTTTTTGGAGAGGTTGTTAGAAATCAAGGAGAAGAAAAGGGGAAAAGAATAGTATACGTGAAAAGAGGAAGAAAAAGAGGAATAGACTTGGGAGAAAAATTGCCGTGCAAGAAAATTGTAGACCGAAAGGCAAACCGAAATTCGACCGGAACTCCGTAGAGCGACCTTCAATCCAAGGTAAGGGTGGGGTTCTAATTTTCTAATGGGTTGTATGATGAGTAGTATGTGGGAATTAAGATAATTGAGAATTTACTACGCATTTGTGGTTGTTCTGTTTGGTGAGAAACATGTTTAGGTTGAAATTTCTAAAAAAATATTTATAATTAGAATTGTTAGGTTTTGGTAATAATATTTAAACATTATATGATTAATTTTGTTTGGAGTTAATTTATTAGATACATTAAGAGTTAAACGAATGAAGTTAACTGGTTACAACCTTGAACCTATTAAGCTACTTGGTGTTGTTTGGCCGTGAAACAAATGAAAAGGTGATTATTCAGGAACAATAGCTGCACTTTTAGTGGCTTACGAAACCGAAATATATATATTTTCCTTCTAATACTGTAGCACATATATCTGTGAAAAGTGTAGTATATTAATCATACTAGCCATAATTATGTGATACATACCCTGTCATAAAATAAATATATTAAGAGCCAATATGTTCTTTTCATGCAGCTATTAGAAAGTAAATGCACATGTTCTACTGTAGTAACAATTGTGAGGAATGTAATGATAATATAGTATAGTAGTAACATATACTACTTATGAGAAATAGAAATGGCAAACATAAATGATACTGTAGCGTATGATACTGTAGAGCATTCTTTTTTGAAATATAAAATACAAGTGGTATATATGCATCCATACTATTTTCATTGTAGGGAATGAATGGTCTCATGTTTAGCTATTGTGATGAAGAAAAAAAATATATAGGCATCTTGTATGTTTACCTATTGTAGTTGAATTATAAAATATTAATGTCTCTTAGGCACTGTAGCGAAAATGGAAGAAAACTATATTGGTTGTGTTATTTGTAGGATTCCTATGTCCCTATTTAATTATAAATACTCATTTGGGTTAATTAACTAATTTAACTTAATTTTAATTACGTTAGAATTGTCAATAGAGTTGTTAGAGTTGTCAATAAAATTATCCGAATTGTTCGAGTTATTAAGAGTCATGTTTTAATTGTTAAGGGTGATTCTGACATGTTTAGAGTTGTTAACGTTGTTTTCGAGTTGTTTAAAATTAAATCTAATAAGCCGTAAAATAAGCCGTAGAATTAAAGGTAAAGATATTTGACCCATTTAGAGTTGTTTTGCTATTACTTGAGTCAAACCATTAACCAATTATTTTCATAAATATTATTTTATATACAAGAATTATCGGTAGAGCAATTTTGAGCACCTTAGAGTTATTTTAGATTTTGAGCACCATGGAGTTATTTTAGAGTTGTAGGGAATTGTGGTGGTTTAGTATTAGTTCAAAGTAGAAAATTTGAGTAATTTAGCGGGAGATTAATTAATCAGAAATGGTCGAAAATAGTCCGAACAATTACGTGGTTTGTTTGTAGTTTATTTTGGTTGTTTTTATGTGTTATATATTGCCGTAAATTGTAAATTTGCAGGTGATAAACTGTGTTGTGTTGTTTCCGTTGAATTGTCGTTGTTTGCTGATATTGATGTTGTTAATAAATTGCGAAATTGCAGATTGTGATGAAATTGGTTGTTGTTTGCTCGTATAATTTTATTGATAAACTATTATTGTTGTTGATACGTTGATGAAGTTGTAGGTCGTATGACCAACGTTGATAAGTTGTTTTTGCAGTTGATGAAGTTGTAGGCCTATGGTCAATGTTGATTAAGTTGAATCGTCCCAATTTATGGACATGTTTGAGTTGTAGGTCGAATGACCAGTGTTGATCTAAATTGATTCCATTGATGCATATTTTAAGTTGTTATTGTATGATGTTGTTGTTGTCGCATTGTTGTGTATTTGTTGTTTAAGTTGAGGTCGCATGGCATACATTGCATTATTAAGTTGGCCTGGATTGGCACCACGTTGAAAGTTGAAGGCTTATGCCTTGGCCTTGATGGCACCACGTTGAAGGCTTATGCCTTGTTAATGCCTCGATAACCTGACATATTTTACGTTGGGAGTTCTGCTCCAAATGGTACCACATGCATTTGCATAGTTGAGTCGCATATTGGGTCCGTGTTAAAGTTGTTGGTATTATTCGTTATTTGTTGGTTGTTGATGTGTTGTTGTTATGAGTTGTTGTTGTTATAAGTTGTTGTTGCTATAAGTTGTCGTTGTCATAAGTTGTTGTTATAAGTTGTTGTTATAAGTTGAGGTTGTTATAAGTTGTTGTTATTATTAGATTGTGTTGATTTAAGTTGTTACGTTGATTAAATAAAGTGCCTTCTTGTTATTATTAAGTTGTTTGCTGGTTGTATGAATAATTACTGAAGCATTGATCTACCTTATCTGAATTCTAATATACTATTTATCATACGATTGATTAGATTGTTAGATATCTCACCCCTTCTGTTGTGATGTTGCCTCTACGTGGGTAACGTGTAGGTAATGAAGAACAAAGGTTTAGTCTTGTTAGTTCGAGTCGTTGTCGCCCGACACGTAACACTCGGGGATGAACACTAGTTGTTTTGTCACGTGATTTTGTTGTTGAATAACTATGTTGATATATGAAAAGTAATTGTTGATTTAAATTGTTTTAAGTTGAAAACATGATATGACATCCAAGTTGATTAATGTAGTTCCGCTGGTTAATATTAATAAAGTTGATTCATGTTGTTTCGTTTCATCTGAGTTTAGGTGTTATGTATCTGTGTTAGCGTGCTGTTGTTAAAGTTGAATTGTAATACTCCAATTGTTTGTTGAAAATAATTTTATAACTCTGATTTTCATAATAATTACCGGGGTAGAATTGGGGTGTTACACTTAGCGCGCCCTGCGACATCAGAATTCTTTAAAAGGGGCTAAAAATACATTTGTAGGTTATGGGTTGGGTATTTTTGAGTCCCAACACCATCAATTTCATATTTTTGATAGATTTTCTTGGAAAACAACATTGGAGCTTGCATTTTGATGATCTGGAGTCGAATCCCTCGTCGATTGGTGTTGACAAACCAAGAAATGTTTGGTTCCTCTTCTTCTCTTCTCTTTGTAATCTCTTTTGTTGGGTTTTGTATGTATATCTACTCATATCTCTTGTATATTTATCGCCTTTGGCTTGTATAAAGTTTGCTTTACGAATTTGTGTCGGTGATTATCTTGGGTTTTTACTCTATGTTAGGGATTTGAGCTTTACTAGAAATAGATTGCTTAGATTCTTACCTAGGATGATTATCTGTTAGTTTCTGAATGCTAGAAATGGGTTTAGATCTAACATTCACTATAGAGTATCTGAACTTAATGTCTCTGCGTTGGTGAAGTATGCTAGAGATAGGTATGGAGGTGACGCAGTTGACTCCTGTGTTGTTGAGATAGGCCAGACATGGCTATTGAGATGATTTAGGAGGATTCTCAATTTGGGTTAGGAATAACCAAGGTTGTGAGAGGTATGTGATGACACGGGTGCGTATCGTAGGCCGAGTATGACATGGGTGGTAGATTTAAGTCTGTGACGGGTAGTTTACATTCGTTCCAGACAAGTTGTCTATCCTTTATACTTTTTGTTCATTTTCTTTTTGTCTTTTATTTTCATTTCTTTTAATCCCAAACTCATTAACGGTAGAATTGTCGAACGAAGAATCAATAACCAATCTCTATGGACACGATACGATATAACCTAACCGGTATATATCACCCGGTAAAAATAATACCAACTCTTTGCTTGCCGCTATCCCGCAGCAACAAACATCATTATCATAATCAAAATTTACACAACAACATCATGATCATTGTTAACATCATCAACAAAAAACATCACATATTTCATAATTATATATATAATTAATGTAACATATAATTATATACAACATCATTGAATTTATTAACCTAATTCATACTCATATGATAGCATATCGACATCACCATTTCCACAATCAACACAATCATATTTGAATAATTATTTAAAATATCAAACGGAGTCAGAATCAAGCAAATGAATATGTTTCGGAAAGCTTAGAGAGGCGAATTTTAATAATATGACTTTATTTAGGATTTAATACACCAATCAGTTCAATTTAATAAAACTACAAAAACAGATACTCGCATCAGGTATGATGTTTCGCCTGACTTCAAAATGACCCCAAAAATTATATACTAATGAGAAGATTAAAAAAATATTCCAATTGAAAATTTAATTAAACCCCCCTTTCAAATGCAATTGACCTCACTCCAATTGGACTTATGAGACTCCATATATACTTGAAACAACCTGACTGACGCATGACCAAAATTGCCAACATTTATGGTATAAAAACCAGTAAATCGCTACTATTTTACCTTACCTAGACCTAATTTATATAATTATACAGAAATATTATCGCCTTAGCTTTCTAATGTTTCAAACCACATGTTATTTGGACTTACGAAGCTCAAGATATGCACGAAACAAGTCGATCGATACTCTCCAGAGTTTCCCTGCAATTTTCTTACAGAAATTTAACTCCTAAGCTCAATTTTTCAACTTATACTTATCCCAAATATTCCTTAACAACTCCAAATAGAGTTTTTCAAAAATCTATTACTATAGATCAGTTACGTACTGTTATTTCACTCTAAACCTATCAACCAATATCTAATTTCACCAATAAAACCGTTTAATAGTTATAGTCATGGATTTCTATACTCTCACAAATTTATTAAATCCTTTAAACATCATCAATGGTGTAAATACTCGGGCACATCAAAACGGAATTTTATTCACACATTAACACATGAAATTCAACAATCATAAACACCTGAAATCACATCAAATTCAAGATCATCAACAAAACTAAATATTCCTATTGGAGGTTAAGGACTCATTTACCATACCCTTCATGCATAAGCCCTTATTATTAAAATTTATTCCTACCCTCACCTTTGATTTCCAGCAAAAGCTTCTAACCAATGGTGGTTTCCTTCTTCTTCCTCAAAGCCCTATCATTTTCTCTCTCTAGACTCTTGCCTCTAATTCCCCAAGTTTGTTTCCACGTACTGATAATTAAATCTCCTTAAACTCCTTCCTATAGGTCACACACTCCATCATACTTATTTAAATTATTTAATCAAAATACTTTGTATTCTAATTATTAAATAATTTCTACCAACTCCAACAAGATACAACATATTCTTTACACCTTTATGTATAGGACATACACACATCCCTCTTATTTATCTAATTATTCACACGCAATAATTAAATAAAATACATATAAATCACAAAGAATTTACAAATAACTCAATTAAAATATTTTTAATAAAATTGGGGTGTTACATCTGAGACATGATAAGCCTAGACAAATTGCTATTATTAAAAGGTGGAACAAATGTTTTCTGCAATAAGGATGGGCTGAGTTGAAGAAGACATGTTCTAAGGTGGTGGCAAGGAAGTTCAGTGTCAACACTTCTGAAACATGTGACAACACCAAGGAGCTCAGAAGGATCTTTGACATAATCAAGAGGTGGAAGACCACTTCAAGAGGTGGAAGACCACTTGAGGTTTACCAAGGTGTGTGTGTTTCCATCTGAAGTTTCGTGCTTTTATTTGTGTTATTTCTTATGTGCAATATGTGTGTTTTCATTTTTTTGTGCTTCCAATTGTGTTTATATTTACTCTATTTTTTTTGTCAATTTTTGGCTAAAAATGGGGAATGAAGTGTTATTGTATTGTGTGTGTCCTTATGTCATGTCACATGTCTTAACATGTAGCCTAGCATTGTGATAGGATGTTAATACTCCTAATGGGAGAGTATTTATCATGGTTGCTTGCTATAGGCAACAATTTAGGGGAAGTATGAGTGTCTGTCATGCTTATGCTATAAGGAAGGATTTATGTTGTTGTTGTTGTATGAGTGTTGCTACTCATACTGCTGATGCAATTGTGTGTCCTATGATGTCATATAAATGTTCTGGAATCTTTCCTGAAGTGTTTGTGAGGTTGAGTTTAATTCTTCTGCTACATCTTCCTCTGATGTGTGAACTTGGGTAGTTCATATTTTTTAGGTATTTCCTTAAGGAGGAGTACTGATTATGTATGACAGGGGGGAGTAATAAACATGTTTGATTATATCGCAATGTAATCTCTTATACATTTTTACATTTGCAATTTGTACAAAGTTTACATGTTTTCATGCAACTTATATTTTAAGGTTGTGGTTTTATTCCTCTCTTCAGTTTGATTGTACTAAGGTTGTGTTAGCCAGAATTTGTCAAAGGGGGGTGCTCAAATCCACGGTTATATGATTGACATAAATTTTGCTAAAACATGGTTCTAAACTGATGTTGAGCAAGATGTCACAACATTTTGACCAACTGTCATGATAGGTTCTACAGTCATGAATATCAAACACATGTTGAGCAAAATCTCTTGACATTTTGGCCTATTGTGCAACATACATTGCTGTTATATCTCTTGACATGTTTGATTTGTTTTTATGACATTATTTTGGATATATCTCATTATTCTTCACAGTTCAAAGAGATTTTATTAGGAACAAGTACAAATTTGATTTGTTTCATTAAAAATGATCTTTGAGACTTTTTAAGAAACTTTAAAGATTTGTTCATATTTTTGTGTTAAGATCTCGCAACTGATTTAAAACGTGAAGATTAGATTTGACTGAAGAGTCCAAGCCCATTTTGCAAGAGTCTATAAATAAGGATTTTACAATCCTAAAATATCAAGCATTCAACAAGGAATCGTGGGTGCATAAGGGTTTAGTATTTGAGAGTTCTTTAGAGTTTTTTGTGTTTTCTTGTGTATGTTACTCATGAATCTTTTGATATATTGAGTTTGAACGATTGTTACTTGATTATATATCAAGTTATTATTCTCACTCTTGAATATTTTTAGCAAAAGAGGTGAGTATTATCAATCACTCATAAGTTTTTAACCATGGAGTGGATTGTGTTTATTGGAAGTGTAATCTTTTATTTTTTGGGTCAGTTTCACAGATTGTGACTGAGTTTATCATTGAGGTGGTTGAAAGTGAGAGGGGGTTCTCTTACTTAGTAGGTTCCTAAGTAGAAGTTGCACAAGGTAGTGATTATGAGATAAGTTGTAAACTGAGATTGTTTAGGCTTAGAACTAATACTATCATAGTGAATTTCCTTCCTGGCTTAGTATCCCTTAGAGTAGGTGACTTTGCACCGAACTAGGTTAACAATTCATTGTGTTACTTATCCTTCTGAAATTTATTTTCTTCAGTTAAAAACTATTTTATGCCAGCAAGTAATGTTATAACATATGTCCTGACATTGTGTTAAGTGTTGAGACATCAGTATTGCAAGTACCATAATTTTAGAGTGTAAATCAGATAGGAAGAGTACTAGTGGGACATTCCATATTTTTGAAATTTTTATGATCTCATGGCATAGCAAGAAGCAACACAATTTTGCACTTTCTATCGGTAATTGCTGTGCACGAGTATTTTGGCTTAAGCAACGATGATTTGATTATGATTTGAAACTAGGTTTTCACTTTGATTAAAGTGAATTTCTTATCCCGCCCCATAAGGGTGGGGCGCACCCCATGAAAACCCCAAAATTCCCTTCAATAAACTGGAAATTTATTTCCGGTACGCACCATTTTCTGAAAATTTTGAGTGAAACCGGAAGTATGTCTCTGGTTCCTTACTGGAAATATAAATTCGGTTCTGGGCATGACAATTATCAAGAAAATCTAACTATAAGCAATAACTTTAGAATTTACATTTGTTATTCAAATTAAAATCATGCAATTTTTAAATCGAATTAAATCCGAAAAATGTTATCCAAAATAAGTTTCATAATAATAGTATTCATAATATAGATCCGGTACAATACGACATAAAAAAAAGTCAAAATACAATCAAAATAAACTACTGCGTCTGGCGGAGCCGGCCTGTCACCCTCGAGGCGTTCCTCCCCTGCCTCCTGTAGACCAGGGCACCCTGGGCCTCCGCCATGATGGCCTCCAAAACGCCTCTAACATCGGATCCGTCAGGAAACAACTCTCTGTCGATGCCATCCCTAGCAAGCTCCATGATACGACGGCACCTAGGCAGCACATCCTGGGCATGATCTCGCATCGCCTGCTCCTCCTCCAGGATCTCCTGATGAGCCAGCCTGGATGGGTCCCCTGGAGCCTCTCGTATCAGGTATAAATGGAAAACTTGAAGTACCATAGCATGTAACCGTACGTGTAACTTCAATCGTCTGGAGCCACGATACTCTTGGCCTTCTTAGGGACGAGATGAGTATCAAGATCATCAAAAATATCATCCATTTCCATCCTCTTCACTGTCGGAGGAGCAGATAAAGCAGGATGTCGATGAATCATCTGAGTGTACCCGAACCGACGCATCACTCACTCGGGCATATAAGCAGCAGTCTTCCGAGTACTGCATGACAACCAACCTGTAAACAGAGAAACCTCATCAAAAGATATCGTCTCGCGGTGGTCGGTGCAGGCACTGAAGTGGATGTCCTCATGCATAATACGGTCCAGATAAACCCGACACACAAGTGTCGCCTGGTTTCCTCTGAGCGGCTCATATGCACATGCACGAGGCATCTGCTCGATATAACCCTCAGTAAATGACCATCCTGAAATTTGTGGGAAGCGTTGTAGGATCCATCCCTGAAATATCAAAATTATATCAGTTAGTTTCAAAATCAAAATAATTAAAAAAGAAAGCTAAGAGAAAAATTTTATACCATCAAAAGAGTCATGCTGCCGGTGATCTACCTCGTTTTCCACCTAGCTGCCTCCGTCAACTTGGTATACAAGTAAACCAAGCAAGCATCCCCCCCCCCAGTTCCACCCACTAACTTGCTCTAAATCAACAAAGAATCTAAGGTATATGACGTCTGTGTAGGTGGAACTGGTGTCCACAAAGATCTGGGTCCCAACAAGATACAAGAGGTATGCTTTCATGGCATACCCCCTGTGAAGTGTAACCTGCTCAAGATCACCGTCAACAGCAGTAGCACACGTAATCTCCTGATCAAAAACAATCTTCAACCAACAATATCTCACGTGGCTGCCACGTGTCTTATTAACCTCCTCTAGGGCCTTCTCCAGAGTAACCCCCAGCTATGACACCCCAATTAATTCGACTATTAAATAATTATAATTTTTAATCATTAATTTAATTAGGAATGTTATTATTACTAGTTTGGATTAATGGAATTAAATTAAATGGAAGTGGAATTATTGGTGGTGTGAAGGGTAAAGAGAGGGTGTGAGGAGTATAGGGCTCTACTCACATTAATTATTTTATTTTATTGTGTTAGAATAATAAGAGGAATAAAAGAAGGAAAAGAGGAAAAAGAATCATTTTTGGAGAAAACTCACATACGTGCAATTGAGAAGAGGAAAAGGAAGGAGAAAAGTCTATTCGTGTCGGAAGTCGAAGAACCCACAAGGTAAGGGGTGATTTCGATTAATTATCTTGTATTATCGGTTTTGAATTCGACCGTATGGATCATAGCATGTTAGGAAATCTCAGTTTAGGAATTTCTAGGTTTCCATAGATGTATACCTATTTGTGTCGGATTGTAGAGAATCCATTGATTCGTCTGATATAGAGTCTATAATGATGAATAGAACAAGTTATATTGTATGTTAACGGAAGGGATTGAGTGATTTTACGGTGTCGGAACGTGTGGTACGTTTTGGAAAGATTAAGAAAATGAGTTTTGGGAACTGTTGTTGTCAACTGAGATTTTTGACTCTGATGGTCGTGGGAACCGGTTCCCCAGTGGGAGAACCCCGGGTTCCAGTGTGAAAATTTGAGAAAAATGACATTTTGAACTCAGGAACCGGTTACTCCTGGGGAGGAACCGGGTTCCACGTTGAAATTTTCAAAAGAAAACTAAAATTTTTCCTGGGAACCGGTTCCCTGCCTGGAGGAACCGGGTTCCCCATACAATTTTCCAGGGGCGTGGTTTTTGAACATTGTGGGAACCGGTTACTCCCAGGGAGGAACCGGGTTCCACTGTAACTTTTTGAAAAATTCCAAAACTTTGAAAATTCATAACTTTTAAACCGTAAGTCCGTTTTGAGTGCCGTTTTGGACGTTATTTCTTAAATTAAATGCTCTATTTTATGAAATGAAAGAGGTAGTGTATAAGAGGTAGTGTACCTGTGACATTGAGATATCTGAATGGTGTGAATGAAAGGCATGTTTATGCTGTTGATTGTGTGCATGATTTGTTGAGAATATCATGTTTGAGATTTGGTTCAGTTATGATAGTTTGGTGTATTTCATAGACTGATAAAATGTTGCATGCTGGTGTTGTGCGTGCATATGCATTTTTGGTGAAGTTAATTCCCATTGTGTGGAATTTGACTTGTATTGCCGTTAACCGTACCCGGGTGATGATGGGTGGTTAGGCTGGATTCGTGTCCGGGTGTTATGGACGAATCGATGGTTACTGTATCCAGTTGATGATGGATCAGTGTTGGGTGACTTGGTCACGTGTTGGTACCACATGCATTGTGTCTGCATTATATTTGCATGGAATTGTAACATGTTAGGATGTCTTCCAGTGTTGCAATTCTCTGATTGTTAATGGTTATGCATAATGATTTGTATGGTTGTAATTGTGTATTGGAATCTGAACTATGCTGGAATTGGTGGAATAATATGCCTGTGATATATGTTGATTGAGAAACTTATAATGCATGTTAATTATGAGAAATCTCACCCTTACTTTAATGATTTCATATTAAAGTTAGCAGCTCAGGTTTGGTGAGGATGGATCTAGAGCTATGTCATTTTAAGTCAACGTGTCAGTGTCATGCTCTGATAGGATGTAACACTGGGGAACGTTTAGTTGAGGAGTTATTCATTATTCAGTTGTTGTTTGAATTATTTTAGGAATAATTAAGATTTGGTTTATTCCGTTTTGAGTTGATGGTATTATTTCCGCTGTGTAAGACATGGTCTTAAATTGATTTAATTATTTTCATAATGACCCTCAGTGTAGCATGACTACTGTTTTAATTGAGGTTTTATTTATTTCATAATTGTGACATCCTTTGAATTCCGTGTTAACTCTAATTAAATCTGGTTTTAGTATTAAATTAATTAATATATTCGGGGTATTTTAGAAGGGGTGTTACACCAGCCTCTCAACCAACATCTCAATCGCCTCGTCTTTCTCCAACTTCTCATGATCCAAAAACCGTCATCTGATCGAAAAGTAAAGCAGACAACTGATGTCATCGAGTGTGATAGTCATCTCCGTGTGTGGTAGATGAAACGAAGACGTCTCCTCGTGCCACCTCTCTATAAAAGCGTTGGTCATCCCCTAGTTGACCACGCTATATCTATAGAGGGCCAAGTCTCTCAACCATGTAGACAGCAGTAGATCATCAAATCATGGCTTTAGAGGGGGAGTTAGCTTGCTGATCTTCCTCCCATTATTGATGACCTTCAGTGTATCGCGATCCTGCAAGAAAAAACACACTGTTAGAATTCATAATATTATTCATAATATAACATAATTAACAAATGAAACATAAATGTAAATTTCGTACCTATCCATCCCATAAATGTCTAGCCATATGGGTGGAATAAAGCGTGAGCACATATAAGTCAGAAGGCCCCCTTCCAAAGACCCGAGGGACCTCTGATGTCGCCGTTGCTTCTGCTGTCGGTGCCTATGCTGGCACTAGTGCCTCTAGTCTCACTGGTACCTCGGGTGGCCCTGGTACTGGTACCTGATATACTAGGGGTGTAGGATCAAGTCTCACCTGAGATGGTCCCGCTTGTGTAGCAGATGTAGATCCCGTCTCAAAAATCCGCGGTGGTGCGGTATGACGGAAGCAGGGAGGAAAGGACTTGAGACTCTCGTCTGCTACGGAAGGAAGAAGTATAAGGTGTAGAATCGGAAGGAGCAGAATGTGCCTCAGACATAGCCTGTCCAGATGTCGACGGAGCCTGTGTGGCCTGAGTCCTCGGAGGTCGTATGGCCTGACTCCTCTCTCTCTACAAAGAAGCATGTTGTGTAACCCGGTCATGCCTCAAATATTACTCTCGCTCAGACATATCTCCTGTAGAAGCAAGAACGAAATGTTAGCATATGACTCACAGAGGAAAAAATGAAAAAAAAAATTATGCAGACAGATATCAGAAATTTATTTCCGGTTTTGTTCATCCCTTGAAACCGAAAATAAACTTCTGGTTTCCTATGCGAAACAGAACAACGGACACCCCACCCCAAAATCCCAAATGCCTCAAAATACACTGGTTGACCGTCAAAAACAGTTTACAAATAGTATTATAATGACTCCTAATGATGTAAACTACAAAAAACAACACATTTCAAGCCATATTTTCCTAATTTCAACGATTTTACATAAACTCTAAAAATGTATAAATCACTTACTTGATTGATTGAGAGTTGGTTGTTGCTTGATTAATTCCGTTACTTGTTGTATTTAACCAATGCTTGATAATTTGTATTGATTGTTTGAGAAAAAAATTGACTTTGGTGTGAAGGGGGTGAGAAGGGTTGAAAGAGATAGTTTGAGAGAGTTTTGAAATGTTTCTGTTATGGGGAGCGGAAAAGTTCTAGCGCGATTAAGTGCATCCAGATACCGAAAATATACTTCCGACAGCATGCCGTAAGTAAATTTTCGGTTTGCACCCAACCTATTTCACATAGTATATGGTGCTAATCAGAAGTTTATTTCTGGTTTCCCGAAGACAAAAATGAAATTTCACAGGAGTGGATAAGAAAATCATGGGATGAGTTAAGAAATTCACTTGTTTAAATGTGAAAACACTAGTGCTATAATTCTAACCAAAAATCATGTGCTACATTCGCTCACTAAAGATATAGAAATTATACATCATTTAAAAAAAGGACGTTGTTTTTGAATAGGGGAACACAAAAAATTAGCTTATCGATATTTTTATAAAATTGTTGTCCTCAGTGTTGTTCCACAAGATTTGAAGAAAATTAGAAATTTTCGATCCCTCTTGGATTGAAAAATCAATTTGTTGATATTTTTTTCATAGGAATCAAACCCGGTATTCCCCGAATTACATCCTTAACAATAGCTCATTTACCACTAGAGTCCAAGTGCTTGGTTGAATATTTTATTTCACTTTACATCTAAACCGATGACTTTGTTTTACAATCAACCTACACCATTAATTCATATCATTTACAAGATTTTTTTACCGTTAGTAATTTCATTTGGAGGTTCTATTCTCTCTCTTCCGTTCATCATCATTCTCCCAAATCCTCGCTCATCTTCTCCGGCCACCGCTGCTACTCTACACTCCATCTCCAAAACTTCCATTTCCCTCAGGTTCTTTTCTTTCTCACTCTCTTACGTTCTTGGTAATTCAATTTTTATTTCTTGATAATTTTCATGCTCTAATTTTGTAACGAAACTATGAAATGCTTTGAAATTGATGTCTTATGTTAGTTGTGGTTCTGATTAGTTGTGTGGGTAAAAACTTAGGTTTATACTGCAAGAAATTGCGGTCAAATAAGACTTTGATTCCATGAATGTGGATGTTTTTATAAGAATCGTGTTCATAATCAAGATAGGATTTACTTAATTCAATTTGGAATAGATTTTATCTTTAATTGAGAAGGGGACGAGTTGTTAAGGTTTTTGATGTTTCATGTGTGAGTTAATAGCTATAGAAGTTGGGTTTAGGACATTTGGGTTATGGAGATTATGTTTTGAAATGGAAGGGTTTTCTGTTTTACATAAAGTATATGGAATGTGTGCATTTGGAGGTGAAATTTGGGGATCACACCATACCATAGGTACACCTTTCAATGGGATTATGGGACTTAGGCTGGGTGGATTGCACTTTCAATGTTATTTAAACTATGTTTTACATTTATTATTGGTGTATCTTGTCTTATCTTTGTGTCCAAGTTTTGATAGTGTTGATATTTAGAGATATTAAATACAAGTTAATAATATTAATAGAATTTTCATTGAATGCTTGATTTATTTCCTGTTTTATGTCAATTTCAGAATAATGAAGAAAGGTAAAAATACAAGTGATGATGTGAGACTTGCCAGTAGAGATCATTCACTACATTCTGTCCTTTAGGGATACTAAGTCCATTTTCCGGAAAGTGGCTCTATCCAAAAAAATGGATAGATATATGTAAGTCTACACCATACTTACATTTTGATGGGAGACCTTTCCCGCACTTAAGGAGGTTTATAAGATTTGTCAAGTGGGTTTTAGCTAACCGTGCCGCCAATACTTCGGTCAAGCGACTCATCTACTATTCTTCAGAGAGAGAATGATATAGTGGACACTATATTTGAATACATCGCTTGTCATGGCATTGAGGAGGTTGTCGTTTGTCGGCCAGGGTTTCACTTACCCATTCAAATTTCCCTCTTCCATTTTGAAGTGTAAATCCTTGAAAATAATTGAGTTAAGAGAGTGCAACCCGTTGTGCAATAATCTAGAAGGAGGTTTTGAATACTTGCATCTATTGCATTTGGAAAATGTTCTAGCATTTTATAATTTTGAGTTTCCAGCTTCCTCCCCTTTCTAATACATGGGAAAGACTGGACAGACTTTTCAGATTTACCAACTTGACGACATTAAACGTAAACAACTGTGACATGAGATTTCATTCAACTCAATTGTTGGATCCATTTTGTATCTGTTTCAACCTAAAAAACCTACAGCTTAGTGAAGTACTTTTTAAGAATGTTGACATCTTCAATTACGCCTATTCCATTTCAGAGCTCCTTTTTGTGTTTAAAGTTTTTGATTCACTTATCATTGAGATTCATTGTGAAGATGATGCTACTTTGAAAAGGCTGTCTCATCAACAACAACAAACGTTGCGTGGCATGGCTACGTTGCATGGCAGAGCTACTTTGATACGGAGACAGCAAGAAGAAGCTTGTAGTAAACTATCCTTCTCTAGAATGGAGGTAAATAAAATTCTAACTTTGCCCCTTTTAAATAAAATGAAGTAAAAGAGAGAAATGTAACTAATCCATTAATTCTTATTCTGTATCTATTCTAGACCAAATGTGGCCCTGCATCATTGGAGTATATGCATGATGATGGTGACCGGAAGTCATGGAAACTCAATTTTAACTCCACATATCAAATAAGGATAAACAATGTTGGCGACCTAGACGTAAAAGGTACTAATTTAACCAATTTATTCCATGATGTATATTGTACATTTTAATTTTAATATGATTTGTGCTAATAGTGTATTATGTGCTTTGTATTTTTGAATCTATATCTTGAATATAACATTTATTAGAGTTTTGGTTTGATTTTGCAGGTTTAGAGCCTGCTTCAAATCTGTGAATTGATTGTGTTTAGTTTTCCCTTGAGTATGATGACAGAATACTTTTGAACAACATAAAGTTCTTTTTTTTTTAATCATAAAGTATTCAAAACCTTCTTCTAGATTATTGCACAACGGGTTGCACTCTCTTAACTCTTTTTTTCAAGGATTTACACTTCAAAATGGTTTATGATTCGAAAAAAAAGAATTTTATGTTGTTCAAAAGTATTCTCTCATCATATTCAAGGGAAAACTAAACACAATCCATTCACAGATTTGAAGCAGGCTCTAAACCTGCAAAATCAAACCAAACAAGCTATATAAATCTCTAACTTTTTCTGAAAGATATGTTATATAGTTCAGTATTAGCAATTCAAAAAATACAAAGAAAAACACATAATACACTATTAGCACAAATCATATTAAAATTAAAATGTACAATATACATCATGGAATAGATTGGTTAAATCAGTACCTTTTACGTCTACGTCGCCAACATTGTTTATCCTCATTTGATATGTGGAGTTAAAATTGAGTTCTCATGACTTCCGGTCACCATCATCATGCATATACTCCAATGATGCAGGGCCACATTTGGTCTAGAATAGATACTGAATAAGAATTAATGGATTAGTTACATT
Organism: Vicia sativa; assembly: GCA_021764765.1. Lineage (NCBI taxonomy): Eukaryota > Viridiplantae > Streptophyta > Magnoliopsida > Fabales > Fabaceae > Vicia > Vicia sativa. Next base: position 156,075,517 of record CM038792.1, read on the forward strand.
TCTCTCTTTTACTTCATTTTATTTAAAAGGGACAAAGTTAGAATTTTATTTACCTCCATTCTAGAGAAGGATAGTTTACTACAAGCTTCTTGTTGCTGTCTCCGTATCAAAGTAGCTCTGCCATGCCACGCAACGTTTGTTGTTGTTGATGAGACAGTCTTTTCAAAGTAGCATCATCTTCACAATGAATCTCAATGATAAGTGAATCAAAAACTTTAAACACAAAAAGGAGCTCTGAAATGGAATAGGCGTAATTGAACCTCGCAAGGTGAGTAGCTTGAATTTCAACCCCGCATCTAAACTTGTTGCACAACAAGTTGAGATTCATAAGCTGAGGAGCGGAAATTATAAACCTTTTAACAACCGGATTATTATCCAAGATGTCAACATTCTTAAAAAGTACTTCACTAAGCTGTAGGTTTTTTAGGTTGAAACAGTTACAGAATGGATCCAACAAGTTGAATAAATCTCATGTCACAGTTGTTTACGTTTAATGTCGTCAAGTTGGTAAATCTGAAAAGTCTGTCCAGTCTTTCCCATGTGTTAGAAAGGGGGAGGAAGCTGAAAACTCAAAATTATAAAATGCTAGAACATTTTCCAAATGCAATAGATGCAAGTATTCAAAACCTCCTTCTAGATTATTGCACAACGGGTTGCACTCTCTTAACTCGATTATTTTCAAGGATTTACACTTCAAAATGGAAGAGAGAAATTTGAATGGGTAAGTGAAACCTTGTCCTGGCCGACAAACGACAACCTCCTCAATGTCATGACAAGCGATATATTCAAATATAGTGTCCACTATATCATTCTCTCTCGAAAGCTGATCTGTAAAATGGTAGATGAGTGTGTTGGCGGCACGGTTAGCTAAAACTCACTTGACAAATCTTATAAACCTCCTTAAGTGCGGGAAAGGTCTCTCATCAAAATGTAAGTATGGTGTAGACTTACATATATCTATCCATTTTTTTGGATAGAGCCACTTTCTGGAAAATGGACTTAGTATCCATAAAGGACAGAATGTAGTGAATGATCTCTACTGGCAAGTCATCTATGGTCACATCATCACTTGTCTTTTTACCTTTCTTCATTATTCTCAAATTGAATACTTTATGAACATAAAGGACAGAATGTAGTGAATGATCTCTGCTGGCAAGTCATCTATGGTCACATCATCACTTGTCTTTTTACCTTTCTTCATTATTCTGAAATTGAATACTTTTTTTCGAATCATAAAGTAAACTAGTGGCTGCCATGGCTGTAGTCCTCCTAGCACCAGCATATGATTGTGTTTTGATGGATTTTATATAGTCTCTGCAATGAAATTTGTTGTTAGAGGCTCATTACACAAAATGATACTCCTTTTAATTGTTTATTTGCTTTGTCAAAGTCAAATTCAAGCTCCAAGTTAAAGTAATAAGGTTATTTTCTAAGCCACATTCAAGTTAATATTGTCAAGACCTTTTCAAATCATTTGAAGCCAAATTTCTTAAAGCTATTTTTGAGCCAAGTCTAAGCCATGTCTCATGTTATTGGGCATTTTATTGGGACCACAGCCATAATTCACGTTGCATTGCAGTAAAACAGAAAAGTTAACTTCAAATTCACAAGTTTCAATTGCATTTCAATTTACATTTCATTTCAACTTACATTACAACAAGCACACATTTACCTTTTGAATTTGGTCAAGTTACAATCCAAGGGCTCAAATCCAAAGTTCACAAGGATTACAAACTCAGTAATACGGATCACCCCAAGTTTTTCCTCTAACTCTAACAACTATTTTCCGCCTATTTCTGCCAAATTTCCCTCTCAATCTTCACTCATCTAAGCATATATAATGGACCATAAGTTGATGAACAAAGGGGGAGAAAGAAAAGGTTGGATTTGATATGAGTTGATATTGTGATCATCACTTTTGTTTACTTTTCTGAACCTTTCATCCATGGCCACATGGCTCTTCCACCACCATTAGATGCTTTGACTTTGTTCTAACCAAGGACTCCTGTGGCCTCTCCCAATACCTTCAGATTTGATCCTATGTCCTGTGATATATTTTAGCATGGTCAAATTAGATGCCTCTATGCACCCCCACGCGGCCTTCCTTTCAGTCAACCCTTGACTCCAATTTGTGCATTCATTTGTCTTGGGCAACCTCTCTCTTTCAAACAACACCCTTTTTATTTTTTTCTTACTTTACTTTATTTAAATATTTTTATTTTAGTTAATTAAAATAATTGATTAATTTTAAATATTTTTATTTTAGTTAGTTAAAATAATTGATTAATTAAAATAATTATTTTAGTTAATTAAAATAATTGATTAATATTTTTATTTAAATATGTTTATTTTAGTTAATTTTTTTAATTATATTTAATTAACCCAATTATTTGATGAAATTCATTTTTAATCAATAAGTCTTGATAATTAATTCTAATTAGTTGATTTAATCAATTTTAATTGATTAATTTTGCTAACTAAAATGTCGTCCCACTTGATTAGTTTAATTAAATTAATTAAGTACATTGATCACTCAAATCAATCACTTTCAACATAAAATGCTTTATCAACATTGAGTTGGCTTTCGAAATAATTCAAATAAGCATATATCAAAGTTCTTTTCTTGTCTAATAAAAAATATTTCAAATTTTTTTCATAAATAATTTGGTTGAGAGAAGGGTTGTGGCGTATGTTTCTTTGTCTTCGAATATTTGGATTTCACACGCATGTCTTCTTTTTCGAATGTTCGTCAATCTTTCCAAAATGTTTCTTAATAATTTGGTTGAGAGAAGGGTTGTTTGACATATGTCTCTCTTGTCCTCGAATATTCGGATTCCTGGCGTATATATTGTTTTTCGAATGTCTGTGAATCTTTCAAAATTCTTTCTTAATAACTTGGTTAGGAGAATGGTTGTTTGACTTATGTCTCTCTTTCCCTTGAATATTAGGATTTCCGACATATGTTTTATTTTTCGAATGTCCGTCAACCTTTAAAAAAATATTTCTTAATAACTTGGTTGAGAGAAGAGTTGTTTGACGTGTGTCTCTCTTGTCCCTAAATATCTGGATTCGTGACGTATGTTTGCTTTTAAAATATTCGTTAACCTTTCAAAAGACTTTTCCTCAATAATTTGGTTGAGAGAATGGTTGTTTGACGTATGTCTCTCTTGTCCATGAATATTTGGATTCCTTACGCATGTCTTGCTTTCCAAATATTTGACAACCGTCTAAAATCAATTTTAACAAATTCAAACATTTTTCCTTTCAAATTCAAACTCTTTTATGTAAATGAAAGACACTCAGTACATTCTGCGACAATGCAAACAACGCTTCGTTCCTAGTTCATGAAAATAACAAATGTTTTTCGCTCGAATGTGATGACGACATAAATATGTGTTGATCAGATTATTTTTTTCATTCTTGAAGCGACACAAATATTCAATTATCCATGTTTTGAACAACAAGTAAGGTTTTTCATTCGAATGCGATCTAAGAATCTTTTGCTAAAATCCACCAACACACAAACATTGGCTACCCAAAACTACGTAGCATTGAATTTCTCAGTGTACTTGAGAATATGAGAATATGTAGGAAAAAGACCCAAAGTCTTAACAGACACCCTAATAAAAAAACTTATTTTTTAGTTGATATCTTTATTTCCCAAATAACTAACCAATAATCATAAGAAAGGCCAAATAGTTAAAAAGTTACTCCATCCGTTCCTTTTTAAGTGTCATTTTAGCATAAAGTTCTTCAACCAAGATAGTGGATTGTTAGAGTTATTTTTTCTATTATACCCTCATTTATTTTCTCTTTCCTAATAAATTCAGTCATACACTCTCTCTTATTATTAAGAAAGTAAGGGTATAATTGACAAATTATGACATTAAACTATAAAAATGACAATTAAATAGAAACAAAAAAATTCTTCTAAAATGACACTTAAAAAGGAACGGAGGGAGTAACACTTAACACACTAACATGATCGTTCTCGTGGAGTTAACTAATGTGAGGGTCACTAATTCCTTTCTCTTTAATAATTGACTCCCGCGCTCGATATTTTGGTTGTGACAATCAAAAGATCATCCTCTCTAGGGGTTTTATCGATATTTTTCCTTTCATCTGTTGAAAAAATTGGTTAATACCATATCCCTTAGATTTTGATGATAATAAATTATTTAATGATCAATTAGGTTAATAATATATGTTCAAGTGTGCGGGATCCTGAGTTAAAGATTAAACTAGGTTCTAACTATAGAAGGAACATATGATGAGAAGCATGAAGACTCAGAATCGGATAACTCAGATTCAGATAAATCTCTTTAACGTTATTTCAGCCTCTACAGAGAAACTCAGATTCTGTTGGTGCTAGTTCTATAACTAGTCAGACTCTTAAGTACCAGTTGAAGCAAGATAAAAGACTCTCAAGTGCAAGTCAGACTCTAGTTCGTACCTTTGTCCAAAAATAGAGTTATTTTATCAAAGACAGTTTATGGAGAAATTCAATTGGAGTTTTTAGCACAAGGATCGAGACTAGTTGACAAGTTTTTTGATTGTCTACTCCAAATTGTTGGTTGATACCTAGTACAAGAAGGACACATTAGATAAATTTGTTATACAAAGGTTTAAGATCTTTTTCCGTATCAACTTCCAACACCTTTCTTGGAACTTCTTCTTAGCAAAGATCATTATGTAGGCTGTCTCCAACGACTCTTTTTATTTCCTCTATATAAGAAGTTGAAGATTCAATGGAAGAAACAACAAGAATTTGAAAATAACATTAAATAGAAAAGCCAAGCTTTGTATATATTTATGCTCTAAAGTGCACATAGACTTAAGATTTCTTATCATTGTGTATCTTACAAATATTAAGTAAGGTCTTTAATTATATTGTATTATTTATATATCTCTGACCGAATATCAAGTACATTTTGTTGTACATTCACCTAAATAATTTTTTTAGAGGTTTAGTAGAAGTCACTTGCAAGGTTGTTTGAGCAAGGAAGTCTCATATAGGATTGATTTAGCAGGATGAATCGTTTTGGTGTAATTGAGCAAGGAAGTCTTGGAGTGGTGTGTCTAAGCGGGTTATAACCAGAGTTTTATTATATTGGACATCTCTTGTGCTACAATGGGACTGGACTACTCTCAGTTGGAGAGGAACAAGGATATTTCTTGTGTGTTCTTTTATTCTTTACTCGCTGCAGTCTTTTGTCTTCTGCTATTATAAACTCTGAGTTTAGATTCTGAATAATATTCAGATTCTGAAGTGAGATTTTGAGAAGAAAAATAAGAATTTGGAATACATAATTCAATCCCCCTTCTTATGTATTTTTCTCACCTTCAGCCTCTGGAATAAATAAAGTTCAAAAGCGACTCTATTGTACTTTGAGCGTGCGATGTGCTCAACTATTTTTTGTGCCGCAAAAGGTAAATATTTTGGTGTGGAAAAACTATTCTCTTAAGCCAGTCCACCTAGTTTAGTTTTTTTGTTTGTTTACTTTCTTTCTTCTTCTATGTGTTATTTTTTATTTGTTTCTTTTCTGTCATATAGTTATTCTCTTGAATTTCTGACATGATATGTTGGGAGTTCTCTAGGTGATTTCATGGACACTATGACAGAGGCTTTATCCGAGTCTGAGGAAACACATAAGAAAATATGGTGGTTGTGTAGTATTGACCTTATAGATGTATTTCTTGTTTAGTTGGCATGAAAACTCCGCCTAGAGTATATCTTTTTTAGAATGTTGTCGACCTACGAGTATTCGCAACGTCTAAAATGTTCTAAATATAAGTTCGTGACTCTAAGGACCTTTTGTCTTGAACATTCAATGTCGTATTATGAACCTCATATAGAACCCGAGTAAATGGTTTTGTGGTATTGACCTTTTGAACGTATGCCTTATTTGGTTGGTGCAAAAACTTCTCCTAGAGTAGATCCTTTTGAGGGGATTATTGGCCTACAAGTATTTGTAACGTTGATGATATTCTCAAATAGGGTCCATGACTCAAGGAACCGTTTTATCCAAAATCCTGGAGCTTACTAGTAAGAGAAATGTTTGTTAAATGGTATGTAAAATCTTGCCACACTGAGAACTCCTACACATGTTGTTTGAAGTCAATACCTTTGAATATATGCATAAGACATTGCATTGCATCCATTCACAAGGCATAATAGGTGGTGGTCAAGGGAACTATAGAGGTGAAAGGGGAAAGCTTGACAAGAGCAAGGCACAATGCTTTAATTGTCAATGTTTAGGTCATTTTGCAAGAGATTGGTTTGTCAAAATCATTCGTTCCGTGAAGAATAATATTTTAAATCCACAACAAGACATCTATAATGTGGAAATATGAATAAATATTATAAGCACAATTATTTTTCTTGGTTTATAGTAGTCAGAGTAGCGACTATACTGTAGTCAACAGTGTGATCAAATTGGTGATCATAAGTAAATGGAGTGATGATTATTGATGGTTAGAATGGTGGTTGACAGTGGTCATAGTGGTGATTAGTAGTTATTAGATTTTGATGAATTGGTCATTGGTAATGGTAATTGTTGTGATTAGTGGTGATTGTTTGAATATCATAGGCGGGTAAAGAAGTGAGATGGTCAGGGATGGTTGATGATGGCCAAAAATGTGGTAAATGGTGAAAATAGTTATTAAAGTAGCGATCAACGAAAATTGATAATAATATCCTAGTATTAAAATAAAATAAAATACTTGTAAAGTTCCATTTTAGTCCAACATATTTTAGCTTTAAAATTAACTTGTAAAACTAAAAATTCAATCTCCAAACTAAAATAATATATATATATATATATATATATATATATATATATATATATATATATATATATATATATATATATATATATATATATATATATATATATATATATATATATATATATATATATATATATATATATAAATAAAAGGGTTAATACTCATTTTATCTCCGGTCATATTGAGCAATTTGAAATCATCCCTGTTTATTTTGCCCTGGAGTGGATTTGTCAAATTAAAGGGTGATGTTGAATTGATTGATTGACATTTTTTCACTATTCATTTATGTAACAGTGCATGTGGCATTTAAATAGTTATTAATAAAAAATTTAAATTTTAAATTTATTTTGTAATTATTAAAACAAATTAAAATAAAATTTTTAAATCATCTCATTCATTTCCTCTTTCATGTTCGTCATCGCATCTAGAGTACCTCGTAGCTAGGGTTCATTTTCTTCAGTTCGTACATCCACTGAGTAGAAAATGGTTGGAAGCGTGAGTTCAGGTTAAATGTCCAATGGGAAAAAGATATTGAAAGTGCAAATTTCGGGGGATTTGTTCAAATTTCATCATATACTTCGTTCATATTTTATTTTTAGACTTGTTAATTCTTCATCTCTTTTATTGTTTTTCCAAAACGATGATGGTTGTCATATTTTTCATTGGGATGATGAATTGTTTCAAGGAAAACAAGTTTAACCAATGTATGATGGAGGTTGCTGATTGAAACCAATAGTGCCCGATAAAACAGGATTATATAGAAAGGGAAATTGCAAGGAACTTGCGACTTTTTATTGATAAAACAAAGGAAATACAATCTGAAAAGCTACAAGAGCAGTTTTCTCTCTCAGAATATAACTTCTTCTAGCCTAGTAACTTCCAAATAGACTTCCCGCATAACATAAAAGGCAATAAACAACAAACTTAAATACAATAAACAACAAACTTAAATACAATCCACAACATCCGCCAATAACTAACTATTTGAATTTAAACTAACACACTAATATTATATTACTTATTTATTTTATTTCTCTTTTGATAAACCCTCCAAATGATGGGTTTACCCTTCTCCTTAGTATGTGTGTTATCATTGCCGTCTCCAAGAGAAACAGTTTTGTCCTCAAGTATGAAGGAAGGAAATTGAACAGTGATGAAGTCCTTATCTTCCCAAGTAGCTTCCCTAATAGGCTTGTTCTTCTAATGGATAAGAATTTGAGAAGTAGATATACCACGTCAGACCACTGTCAGTTGATCTAAAGTTATCTCTGGTTCCCACACGGGGTCTTCATTAATCTCTAAACTTGCAGGGAGAGTTAGATCAACAACAGCATCACCAACCATTTTCTTAAGAAAGGAAACAAGGAAAACAAGATGTATCCGAGATGTAGGAGGTAACTCCAACTTGTAAGAAATACTCCCAATACATTTAATCACCTTAAACAGACCAAAATACCATGGAGACAACTCAGGACACATTCTAGCCGCAACAGATTGTTGCACATGAGGTCTCAGCTTCAAGAAAAACCAAGTCACCAACTTCGAAGGAACGCTCTTTACGATGTATACCTACTTGTGTCTTCATCCGGTCACGAGCACAGGATAGGTGATGCTTCAATTGTCGCAAACATTCATCACGATCATCCAAATATCATTGAACAGCCTCCACCTTAACTTTTCCCGGTAAATAATTAGTGATTATCGAATGGGACGACCATACACCACTTAAAATGGATTTATACCTGTAGAAGCTTGAAAAGTAGTGTTGTACCAATATTCCGCCCAATAAATCCACATGGCCCATGTCTTAGGCTGATCAACAATAAAACGGCGAAGAAAAGTCTCCAAACAACGGTTAACTACTTATGTTTGACCATCAGTCTGAGGGTGGTATGCAGTGCTAATAACACGAAAATGTATCGATTATTTAGATCGTATTATGCTGGTATTTTCTGTGTTTTCAAGTTTTTATCAATTATAAGGCAAGTACGAAGAAAGTCGAGAAAAGACGGATAAATCACACTCAAACTCCACAAAATAGAAGCATTTATTGAAGTGTGTGGTGTATGACAAGAAATAGGGGGTGAAAGAAGAAAAAAGGAAAAATGAATTAAGGAAGCAGGCCCAACCCACTTCCACGCTCTTCTCACCAAGCCCAGGGGTGTAACGACCGTTACACCCTCCCAGCAAACCCTAGCGACCGTCACGGACCAGGGGCGAAGCTTCCTCACTAAGGCAAGTTGTGGCGATCGTTACGCGTGACTCATCCAGCTCCGTAGCGACCGCTATAGATGAGAAATAGGATGCGAGAAAATCTCAACAGTTCTGTTTCCAAGCGTGCCACTACCTCTATAAATAGGCAGCCATATTTCATTTCAACGAGACTTTTTTTCCTTCTACATTTTGTACCGTTACTCTGCCAGTTTTATTTTCAGTCTCATTTAATTTTACAGTTCGATTTATTAGTTCTGCTTTCTTTGCTCGTAGCAATTTCCACATCGGGGATTGCTACGAACCTTTTCCAATTCTAACCTTATGTTAGAGTTGCGGCTTTTTATTTCCTTCATCGCATTTGAATTTTCGAACAACGAAGGGCAGATCTCACCGACTTGTAGGAGACTCCTGGAGCTGGCCAAATATTCCGCCTTTTATTTTCAGGTTTATTTTAATTAAATTATTTATTGGTGTATTTAATTATTCATTTATTTATTTATTGGCTAAATTAATTGTTTATCTATTATATGCCTAATTTATCCATAATGCATGTTTTATCTGAACTATCTGTTTATCATTGTTGCGCTATAACTGAATCGTTTAACATGTTAGGCTAAATTTAGTTATCGGTATGTAGGGTCACATAGCCAACGGGGTTTAGCAATGCCATTCGATTTATTCCGTTTTAAAAAAGATTATTTTCTGGTTTCAATTATTAGTTCTTAATGCAACTGTTTTGTTACGAGAGTAAAATACAGATTAGAAGTTAGGATCAATACAGCGAGAGTTTGAGATTTTAACTGGACATTAGTAATTGAGCATCAACTTAAAATACAGTGAGAGCGCTTTTAAGTTGATTAGGTTTTATTTATTTTTAAAAACTATTTTTAAACTCTAATTGAAACAGCGAGAGCACTCACTTAGGTTTGATTATAGGATCTGAATCAATAAACACGAAAGTGTCAGAAGAGGATTTTTAATCAAGTATTTCCGACTAAAACACGTTTTGATAATACAACAAAGTCAATGAGTTGCTAAATCTCTAAGCCCGACCATTACATACCGATACTTTTATTCTGAATCTAAACTAGATCTTCATCAGTTAGGTTTCCTAAAACCAAACATTATTTATATTATTAGCCTTAGATTTACGTAGCAACCTAAGATAACGGTAGATCAATATTTAGTCCTTTGAGATTCGATAATCTTTAAAACTACACACGATAGGACTGTATACTTGTGGTCTAGATTCTATAAGACGTATAAAGTCGCGATCAAGTTTTTGGGGCCGTTGTCGGGGACTAACAAGTTGATATCGTAACTCTTAAAGTTACACTGTAGAGACTAAGGAACCATTCTCGATTGTATGCCAAGTACTCGCTCTAGAAGCGAAGACTTAGTGTTACCAATTCCCGAACCCGAGCGCTCTGTCATTAGAAGATGCCACGTACGAGTACCTCGTACCAATCAACTTTCTTCTCAATCTTCTATTTCTTCCGAACTAGTTGGAGAACCAAACATGGGTGATCAGCCACGTCCGCTCAAATATTATTCTATTCATTCGCAGGAAGAACCACACAATAGCATTGTTTCTCCAGCCATAGAGGTTAACAACTTCGAACTCAAACCATCTATGTTGTCCACTGTACAACAGAACCAGTTTTCTGGTGGATCAATGGACGACCCTAATCTACATCTATCCATGTTTCTGCAACATGCAGATACAGTTAAAGCAAATAGGGTCAATCAAGAGGCGATAAGACTTCATCTTTTCCCTTTTTCATTAAGAGACAGAGCCCGAGCTTGGCTCCAATCTCTCCTAGTTATTGTTGATGTTGTCATTGAGATTCTAGATGATGAGTATTTGGACAGTCAACTTGACTATTTTTGGGGAGAGATATCTACTCTGAGGCATGACAACTTCATCCCTAGACACTCGTCAGAGATTCATAACCCAACGATTAGGTACTTTCACATGATTCTGTCGTTTACCTTATTTGGGAAACCTCATAATGATACCTTGGTGTCTAAGGAGGAGTTATTTATTATGTTATGTGTGTATAAATTTAGACTAGTGGTAGGTACTTTATTTATTCTTGCTCGTCTTCTAAGTAATGCACAGGCTCCTCATGGACCGATATGTGTTGGAGGCTTAGTGACTATGATCGCTAATGCCTTATTTCCGAGAGAGCGATAGTCCCGTCTGACCCCTAATACTGAGCATACCCTACTTGATTTGTTTTTTTGTTTTAATGTTGGGATGATTAGATATTTGGAGCCAAATTAGTGTTGTTGATTCATCATGAGCTGATCTACCACTTTACACTTCGTGACATTGCACGATCCAGTGTGCATGACAAGAAGAATTGGACTTATGAGCTAGAGGGTGTAGCAGAGAACGACATGGAAGAAGAAGAATTTGATCCTTTGACACCGCCCCACTATTATGACCCTCTAGCAGCTTTGGAAGAGTCTGACCCAGAGATGGTCGAGTTGATTGAGATGATTGAGGCGGATCCTATTACACCGCCTCTACTTGACTGCATTCCAGCTTGGGATCCACCCATAGCTCCTGATGTTGCCGCCTCCCAGATTCCACAGTCTGACTATGCTGCTGCCATTGACGCACTTACGAGGGAGCATGCTGCCATCCGCTCTGATCTTACCTCGCTCCGCACTGATTTTTATGGTTTCATGGATCTTGTTACGACAAATCTAGATCACCTATATCAGCAGTTGAATTCTAGAGGTGACTGGTTTTTGTTTTTAGAACATTGAGGGCATTGTTCACTCTTAGTGTATGGGAGAAGTGATTACTTAAGATTTCTAGTTTTCATCAACATGATTTTTCATTTTTTTAGTTAGACGTATTTATTTATTTCGGTTATTTATTTTGAGGATTTATTATTTGTTTCAGTTAATTTATTTATTGCATCATTTCGTATTTTATTCATATCTTTCATTATGCTCTGATATTATTATATAATGTTGTTGTGTTATTATTGTATTCTTCTTAGATTAAAATGCATGAATATCATCCTACTAGTCCTAGTATGCATTTATCATTGAATAACACCTAATATGTCATTCATTGTCTCCCATGGTCAATTTATTTTTATCCTTTAAGACATTGAAATGACACAACCTTCCATGCCACGGTCACCAAGAGAATCACACGTATGCATGCCTTGTCCTGTCCGTTGCAGGCACGTGAGATTCCAAGGCCTACAAATTGTAACGACCGTTACAAGGACAGCAAGCTAGGCTTGCAAAGATAAGCCATGTGTAACGACCGTTACACACTCTAGACCATGCGAACGTTATAACTTGGCCAGCACCCATTCATCCTTCATTCATTTTCATTCAAACTATTTCAAACTTCTACCCGTTTCATTCTTCATCATAAACATCACCCTTAATTCTCATTCAAGTCCTTCACAAACATTCTTTCCACCGTTAAAACCTTACTCCTATAAAAACTCTTGAGAAAAACACCACCATTACATTCAACTTTCTTCTACCTTCTATTATATTTTTCCATTTCCAAAACCTTTACAAAAAAAAAAGATGGCCAGAAGAGCTCAAGAAGATAGAGAGGAACCAGACCTCACAGATATGGTGTTCAGAGATGGAGAAGCCAGAGTCCGACAAGAAGAATTTTATTGGAGATTTCACTAGAGAGGTATACTTCCTACGAAGTATATTGATTAAGACTGTCTATGTGATTTGGGATTGCTCAATAGTGTGCAATTCATGCTTCACGAATCTGGTCTACACCACATTACCACTATGAATCTGCCAACTTATAAACCCTCACGTTGGAGTTTTTGAGTTCTTTTGCATACCACACACCGCCTACTCCAGAAGCCAGTAAATACCTGATCGGCGCAGCAACCTTCAAATTATTCAACACAGAGTACACCATGAACCAAGAGACTTTGAGTCAAATACTTAATTTTCACCATGGAGAAGGTGTGGAATATCGAATTCCGCGTGATGAAGATTGGACGGGAAGGTCGTTCGAAATGTGGGAATGTTTAACTGGAACTCGAGTTGATGATTGGGCGGAGCTTTTGTCTATGTATATCCATAACCCATGCATCTGTTATTTCCACCGAGTCCTAGCCAATACAATGTTCGGGCGAGCAAACATTAACAGGGTAAACGCTATGGAGATGTATTTTCTGCACTGCACTTTTAATCTTGATCCGAGGATAAATGTCGCTCTATTCCTTCTACACCACATCTAGTCTTTGTTGTCAAGAAATGCAAACGTATCACCTTTCTGTATAGGAGGGATAGTTATTGCTATTGCCCAATATTTGAATTTGCATGACAGGTTGGATGTATTACTATTCTGGCAAGTCGAGTTCTTATATATTGATCACTGTCAGTCTAGTCAAATTGTCAAAGCAAGAAGGGATGGAAGATACAACTTGATGGTGCACCACACAGTCGTTCCAAGCATTATTCTGCCAAATCTGAATATCACAAGAGTTGATGTTGCTGCAAATTGGGTTTACGATGTTCAAGCACCGGCACCTGGCGCGAATGTGTAAAATAATCAACCAGAAGTGAATCAACAACCACCACAGGCACAACTAGGAAATAATCCTCAGTCAATCGCACTCAACGCAATATATGCATCGCTTTTACTTCAAGATCAGCGTTAATAGAAACTGGTGCAGTTGATGCAAGAGATGCAGCGCGATCAATGCAATGCCGCTTATTGGAACCATCGCGACATTTCTGACCTAACTGATGAAATGCGCTACCTATCATTCTGTGTTGAAGGCCTGCATGCCCATGTTTATAACATTGGTAAGGAGCCTCCTAGACCCAGAGGAGGCGGAGTGAGGACACGTGGCGGAATAAGAGCACGAGGTGAAGCATCAACCAACAGAGATATCAGAGACAACAGTGAAGATTGATTTATTTTCCTATTTTCTTGTATTTCTTTTTTATTTTCTTTAAGTTTCTTTGTTAGTTTTCTTCTTCTCACTTTTGTTGTCGCATTGAGGACAATGCTCAGTCTAAGTATAGGGGAGGAAAACTTTGTCTTCAATTTCCAGTAAGTTTTGAATTTCAGTTATTTCCCTTTCCATTCAATAAAAATAAAAATTTCAGATCGATATTCATTTCCGTAAGTTATTCTTACTTCCACACGTTTCTTGAGCCATAACAAAAAAAATTATTTCAACACATTAGCTCGGTACTTTCGAAAAGTATATAGGTTGCTCAATGAGGCTTCGTTATAATTTTTGAACAAGATTCGACAAAGATAATACCGCCTTGACACCTAAATCTTCTAGATCGTGCAGATCAGTTTGTGTAACTATGATACCGAAACCTTAAGTTTTAAGTTTTAGATCAACCCCGAGTAGTTTATACAAGCAGTCGACATCCACAAACTACGTAAGGAGCCGATGAATATAAGTGACTGGTCATTACCAGAAAAAGCTTTAAATATCAAGTTATAATAGTAAATGCACTAATTAAGTTAGGTGACCCTCACCAGGTCAACAGTTGCGAAACCTACAAAAACTAATGTGAAAACCAGTTGTAAGCCTACTAAGTGGTATCGAGTTGCAATTTGTACATGTTAAAGATGGAATACTTTTTCCAAAAACTTATTTTTATTTTTTAATTAAAATTTAAAATTTAGCAAAAGGAAAGGAAAAAAAAAATGTTGTGACTACCACTCCAAGATTTGTTAAACATATGAGTTGGTGTCATATTCTCGTTTAATTTTCCATACTTCACAACATCTTTCATGATGACTAGTGAGTTGTTCACCGAATGGCACCACATCATTTTTTTTTAAAACCTTTGACTTTGAAACTTACATAGGCATTGCATTAGAATTACTATTTTTAAAACGAATAATTTTATATGCAAATATGTATTTGACATTAAGAAAGTTCTGACAATTGTTGAAAGAATTTTCTGTGTCGAAAAGATTTTATTTTATTTAGGAATGTGGATTCAAATATCCAACTTATTTAGAATATTTTTTATAGTCACAATAACAACTATAATTAATGTTATAAGTTATTAGTATTATTGCAACTTATTTTCATGCTAATAAAACAGAAATCCTAACTCTCTCACATGTTTCCCTTCCTTTAGGCACCTTACCTCATTTGTTTTTCAAAGAATTAAGATGTAGAGTAGATATTTCTTAAGAGACTATGAAGCAAATGTGACATAATTGCAATAGCATCAAAACATGTTGTACCAATATTATGACAAAAGAAATTATTTGATAATATTAAATAAAAAATTTAAAATATTAATAAAAGCTTTTTGAAAATAAAAAATAAAAAATAACTTATTAATAGAGAATAATATAAAAGCAATTTTATTTAATTTTTCAAAATCAATTTTTCAAACATAACAATGTTATTGATTTGCGATAATATTTTTATTTGTTTAATTGAATATTTTAAAAGAAAATAATCTAAAAGCAATTTTAATTATAAAAAAACACTTAGACACTGTTTGGTAAAATTAACGGTTGGATGATAAGTTAGTTTATAGTTTATGGCTGATGACTGATAACTTATAATTGATGGCTGTGACTGATAGCTTATAAAATGACATAAAAAAATATTTTTTAATTAATAATTAAATATATATTTAAAATAATTAACATTTATAAGGGTAATAATAGAAGAAAAAATGATAAACTATAACCTAAAATGCTATTTAAAATAACGTCTAAAAAATAAACTATAAATTAGTAAAATAAACTATTAGCTTGTGGTGAAAAGATTGTTACCAAACATATTTTTTATTATCATACGAGTTTATAAACTATAAGCTCAAAATATGGCTTGCCATACAAACTCTTAGGCTTTTTCGATGTTTAACATCATTTTTCATGTATTTTAGAGATTAAATATATATATATATATATATATATATATATATATATATATATATATATATATATATATATATATATATATATATATATATATATATATATATATATATATATATATATATATTATTTTTAATGTTTAAAAATTTTAAATCTGAAGTTAGGACTATTATTAAGACTATTCAGAGTTTATTAATTCCTTTTCCGTACTTTGAGATAAAATTTATTAAGCGCCAAGCGAATTCGACTACCCATATTTTACTTAAAACATTCAATTCTTGGACTAGACGTAGTGTCCTGAATATGATACCTCCTTTTATTGATCTAATAATTTTAGTCCTACTTTTTAGTTTTTAAAATTGAAAAGTGTTATTTATAGAATAGAGAGAAACAAATTATGTTGAATATTTGTTATCGATGAGTACTGAGTAGCAGTTCAAGACAAAACAATTATCAAAATGGCATATTATCGAACAACTATGCATAAACTGCTGCAAACAGTTATCAAATTGGCATACCAAATACGAGTAGGCCAAACACAAAGCCTACCATTGTGAATGTCGAGCTAGGAATTCTTGTTTTAGGGGGCAATTAGAGTTCTACCGTGGTTGTTTCGAATCTGTATTGAATCTTGTAAACTGCATGTTGGGTTATTGACAGAAAATTATTTGCTTACTTCTACCGTTGAACTAAATGCCAACAAAAATCATGTCATTATTATAATTCCATTTCTGTGTGAAGCAAATAACAATATTATAATTCCATTTATGTGCGAAGCAAATAACAATCCAAATTAAGAAATTGCATCTAACATAAGTATTTCAAAACTGATACCAGAGCTGGTTCACACATAAGTTTTTCACTAAAACTGATACAATTTTTATAGAACTTGCATCCCTTATCGACCACTTCGTTTCAATTAAAGATTATGCATTTACAATATGCGAACATAAGTTACTACATTTCTATCAGCATCTACAACACACAAATGGTTTGTTCCATGATCTCTAAGTTGGCTCTACATGCATGCAATGCATATACAGTTTTATTAACAACTTAGTTGGACAGCAAAAGGTAAAGTTTTCACTCAAATTCAAACCACACCTTTCCATATAGCAATCTGGAGGGAAAACAGTGTTATCATGATGTCGAACACGTGATAACGTAATTTCTTCTCAACCCTTGACTGAACAAAGAGCAGCAGTTAGTGAATCTGACAGGAAAAAAAGACAAGAACCAAATATAAATCTTTAAACCAAAAAAGTAACATGAATACAGTGTTCTGTTATTGTGCTTACTTATAAATCTCCTGGCTGCACAAAACCTTCATAAACTTTGCAACCATAGGCTCAAGTTTACAGTGTTTTGCCGCTATCCCCAGCTATCAAAGTCCTAATGCCTCATGTAAAACTTCAACGATACAACCGATCACAATTTTACCACATCTAACACACATGATAATATTTTGAATATGTTTGCTAGTATATGGGATGATAAATCTTTTGAGATGACATAATACTGTAACACAATAACTATATGCAATCACTATACGAACATCTCATCTAATGTGAAAAACATTGTGTAGAAATATGGTTATCTATTTCATATTTGGTTGATAATACATAAGATGTATATATAATACATAGGACTGAGCTAATTTAGCCTAGAAATTAAGAGAATAATTATTCCTATAAATGCTAAGATTAAATGTGATAAAGACAAAACAGACAGCTAATTAATTTACACAAACTACAGTTATAATATATACAAAACAGAATCTGCAAAACAGTTTCCTTGCTGATCTTCAACACTCCCCCTCAATTTGGGTGGTAGATATCTATCATACCCAGATTGGATCTGATATTCTCATATATGATCTTCGGAAGGGCTTTGGTAAGAATGTCTGCTGGTGTGATGGAACATGATCAATCCTTATAATTTCTTGATCAATTTTCTCCTTAATGAAATGTCTGTCAATTTCCACGTGCTTTGTTCTATCATGTTGGACTGGATTTTTCGCAAAGCTTATAGCAGCCTTGTTGTCACATAATATCCTCATTGAGTAATCAGTGGGAATTCTAATTTCATCAAGCATCCGCTTTAGCCAAATCCCTTCACAAATACCTTGTGCCATAGCTCTGAATTCAGCTTCTGCACTACTCCTAGCCACCACAGATTGTTACCATGTTACCTCATACAAATGTACAATAACCTGTAGTGGATTTTCTGTCGGATAAACAATGTCATCAACATAGACAATAAATAGAGCTATCTTACCATCCACCGAGTGCTTGAAAAACATAGTATGGTCTGTTTGGCATTGAACAAAACCATCTTGCTTGACAACTTTGGTCAATCTGTCAAACCATGCCCTCGGTGATTGTTTTAGGCCATATAGGGATTTATGGAGCTTGCAAACCATATTTGAGGTGTTGGGTGATTCAAGTCCTGGAGGTATTTGCATATATACCTCCTCTTCTAACTCCTCGTTTAGAAATGCATTCTTTATGTCTAGTTGGTGTAGTGGCCAATCTAGATTTGCAGCCAAAGACAATATGACCCGGACAGAATTGAGTTTAGCTACGGGAGCGAATGTCTCTTCATAATCCACCCCATATGATTGTGTAAATCCTTTTGCAACTAACCGGGCTTTGTACCTATTTATACTTCCATCAGCATTGTATTTAATTGAGAATATCCACTTGCATCCAACAGCTTTCTTCCCTTCTAGTATAGATGTGATTTCCCATGTGCCACATTTTAGAAGCGCTTGAATTCTTCTGTTACAGCGGCTACCCATTCAGGTTTTCGTAGTGCTTCATGAATATTCTTTGGAATTTTAATGTTGTCAATCGCTGCTACAAAAGACCTGTAACTTGGTGACAATTTTTCATAGGAGACAAATCTCTCAATAGGGTGATGAGTGCAAGTTCTCACCCCTTTTCTTATTGCAATAGGAATATCAGTAATTGTTGCATTTATAGCAACAAGTTTAGGGTTAGGGATCATATTACCTGTGGGAACTTCATTTTCAAGAGCCTGGTTGGACTCATGGTTTTGCATTGGAGTTGTGCTTGCCTCTACTTCCTTCTTTCTCCTTTCGTAAGTCTTGTTCTTCCAAATATCCTCTTGTGCTTAACGTCCTTGGTTCTGCTGAGATGTAGTTGAAATATTAATCATCTCTCGATTCGCCGTGGTCCTTTCAACTGGCCGATATCGTTCGCTAGTGAGTATCAATGGTTTGGTTTGGTAACATTTGTGCAGCTTCGGTGGTCCTTTCAACTGGGTTGGATATTGGTTCGGCTAGTTGAGCATCAATGGTTTGGTTTGATAACATTTGTGCAGCTTCGGGTTGAGTATTTGGGGTCTGGTCTGGTACAATTTGTGTGGGTTCGGTTTCCTCAAGTGCCAAAAATTGGTATTCTGAACTTTTAATTGGATATAAGTGTGATTGCTCCCCCTGAATGCCATCTTTTGTGTAATAGGGCTGATTTTCAAAGAAAGTGATATCCATAGTATGGTAGAACTTTTTAGTTTGGAGAGAGTAACATCTATATCCTTTTTGGTGAGGAGAGTAGCCAAGAAAGATGCACTTGATGGGTTTTGGGTCTAGTTTACTACGGTGAGGATTGAGATTGTGGACAAAAGCTGAACATCCAAATATTTTTAGTGGAACGGAAGAAAAGATCTTGTTGGTTGGGAAGAAGGTTTGAAGTGTGGAAATAGGGGTTTTAAAGTCAAGGGTACGAGAAGACATTCTGTTTATGAGATGTGTTGCCGAAAGGACATCTTCTCCCCAAAACTGTTTTGGAACATTACTGGCTAGCATGATTGATCTAGTTACTACTAAGAGGTGTCTATTCTTCCTTTCCGCAACTCCATTTTGTTGGGGGGTGTCCACACACGAGCTTTGGTGAACAATTCCAAACTTTTGGAGATAGAAATTTAAGAAAAGGTTATAGTACTCACGGCCATTGTCGGTTCTGAGTATCTGAATCTTGCTTTGAAATTGTGTTTGTATCATGTTATGAAAATTTTCAAATATTCTCCCTACTTCTGATTTTTCCTTCATTAGAAACACCCAAATGACGCGTGTGTGGTCATCGATGAAGGTGACAAACCACCTCGAGCCAATAATGTTGTGAACTCGAGATGGTCCCCATACATCACTATGAATTAATGAAAAGGATTTAGATGGTTTGTAGGGCTGGAGCGGGTAATTGTTGCGGGTATGCTTAGACAATTGGCAAATTTCATACTGAAACTGTTTCTGGTTTTTAGTAAATAATGAGGGGAAAATCTTTTCCAAGTACCTGAAACTTGGGTGGCCTAATCTATAGTGCCACAACAATACCGAATTTTCACTACTTGAAACCGTTGCTGCCACATAAGAGAGCTTATTGGGTTTTTCTTCTGCTTTTTCAACTTGTAAGAGGTAGAGTCCCGCACACTCTTCAGCATTGTCAATCGTCTTCCCCGACTCTAATTTGAAATTCACAGGAATTAGGAAAGAACTTAGTAACACATTTCAAATCTCGGGTAATCTTACTAATGGACAACAAGTTACAATCGAGTTTTGGTACATATAGAACAAAGTCAAGAGTAATATTTTGAGAAATAATAATTGATCCCTTACCCATGACCTTAGCATGAGTCCCATCTGCTCTCCGAACAGTATAGTTATAGGGACAAGGAGAATAACTATTAAACAACGTAAAATCACCAATCATGTGATCCAAGCTCTGAGTCAATGATCCATGACTTTGTTTCTTCTTTTCTAGTGTTTAGAGCATATAGGTAATTACCTTTTGGGCAACATTAGTAGTACCAACTTTTTCTATATAGCACATCTGAAGGAGTTTTTCAATTTCCTCCATTTGTTCTTGGCTGAATGGAGATGAGTTAGAATTTACCTCAACTTCTTGATGGTTAAAGGTTGTGTTACCTTTGTCTGCCTTCCTTTTGAACTGATTGGCTTCCAAAGGTTTTCCATGTATGATCCAACATGTTTCCTTGGTGTGGCGGGGCCTCTTGCAATGATCACACCAGGGACAGGATTTTCCGTCATGTGAGCTGGTCGGAAAAGATCCAGTCTCCATCTTGAGTGATGTGTTAATTTTTAAGTCGTTCATGGTTTGACGGCGCTAATTTAGGGATGGTTCAGATCGTGCTCTAATACTATGTAGAAATATAGTTATCTATTTCATATTTGGTTGATAATACATAAGATGTATATATAGTACATAGGGCTGAGCTAATTTAGCCTAGAAATTAAGGGAATAATTATTCCTATAAATGCTAAGATTAAATGTGATAAAGACAAAACAGACAGCTAATTAATTTACATAAACTGCAGTTATAATATGTACAAAACAGAATCTGCAAAACAGATTCCTTGCTGACCTTCAACACATTGGTTGCTACTTTCATAATGGATGCCAAATAAGAGAGGGAGTTGCATGGGTATTTCTGTTATTTGTATGAAACTGAACACGGAGAAGACGCATGTGAATATGATGATACACATGAATGAGCATTCTATTTTCATGCTTATATATCTCCTTGCTCGTGCATAACATACATATAATTCAATAACTACTGACCATTATTTCAAGAGTAGCATAGCAAGAACATGACACAACATAATACATCCAAATAAAAGCAAAATTGCCTGTAGTGGGAAAACTATTTGCCAGAGTGTCCTTAAGAAGAAATATCTAGATGAAAATAGAAGATATCGAAGGGGAATATCAAAACCATTACAATAGCAGCATACAAGAGCACCTGCAGAAGGGTACATGGAAAGTTCAACATTCTTCCAATATAAGGTATAAAAGACAGCACAAAATGGAAATGAATATTCACCAATCATATATAAAGCAATTAGACAATGACAATACTACAATACTAAATTGGGAAGAGTGATAATAAGTGTGGATGCATCTACTACACTGGTTGTGATGCAGCATATGTGACTTCTCCACGAGAATAAAGATAATTATGTGCTGTTATGCTGGTTGCAACAATAACTGTCATCCACATGACACACTGCAACAATCAATGGAAAAAGTTTAGGGGGGGAAAGATACCAGACAAACACTTGAGACTATCAGAAAGTGGGGAACTAAGTGTAAAAAGAGAAAAAGAATCAGAGCAATGGCTGAGATCTGAGAAGAAAGCCAGGAATATTAGCCACTTAAGCGATATAATAACAGTGAAGGAATGTTCTTATATTAACTGTATATTAATTTTGAGAGTTGAAAATCCGTGTTACATCTTATAAAAATTTCAAATTTATTGTATCCCATGTCTTTTGTCAATGATGTCATATCTAAATGGGTGGCATTAATGCCTTCTAGGTATCAGCCTGTCATCCAGCAATATCATAACCATAATTGAAAGCAAAACACCAAAAACTAACAAAAAGATTAGTGTAATAAAAGCATGATTACTTATACCATATTTAGTACACAGATTTGGCCTTCTCCTTCCATTCCAACATATCATATCAAGAGGAATCAGTGCTCCTTAGTTTGTGTTTTTATATTAAGAAAATAGGGTTGAATTATAAATAAATCATAACTGAGTAGTATATGTAACAATATTATGTGTCTGTCTGCATCTACAAACTAAGTCTAGTCTGTTAAATAAAGTTAGTTGCATATATTAATTGCACCACATATTTCTGCCAAGTAGTTTCTGCCTCTGGTCTTTATCAATTGAGACATTGTTTCAACTTAAATCCAATAGGATAAATTCCTTTCAAAAAAAGAAGATATGTGATAGAAATGGGTTAGCTGATCATGCTGTGGAAGTGGGCCTTAATGAGAATGAGGAAAGGCCCAAAGTGTGGAGGGTATATCACAGAAAATGTGGGGAAATTAAGGAAGCTGAGCTGGCAGCAACGAAGGCGTAGGAGGTTGCATGGGAGGGTCACATCATGTGTTAGTTATATAAGGAATGAGAGGAGAGAGTAGTGGTCATCTGATAATTCTGTTAGAGGAGAGAGAAAGGATCAGAGTTGTTTCTCTGCTGATAGAGCCATTTGACTAGGCTGGTAGTTATACTATCAGAGTTTCCTTCTATTTCATACTGTAATCACTATTCCATTTCATATATAATATTCACTATTCCATCATTTTCATTATCTAGTTCCAATTGATCCCATCAATATGCATGTATATTCTTGAGACTTTTGAAACATGAATTAGATGAAAGAAATAGATGAAAGTAACTGACCGTAGACTGAACATAGTAGCTGCATCAACTTCTTACGTCAACTAAGTTGCGTCTGCTAGCACAGTAGCTGCATCAACTTCTTACGTCAACTAAGTATTGTTTATCTATTAATTACGAGTAGTTGCGTCTGCTAACTGACTGTAGATTGAACAGAATAGTAGCTGCATCATCTTCTTACGTCAACTAAGTATTTATCTATTAATTACGAGTAGTGGTGTCTGCTAACTTCATATATCTGCCAAGTAAAGCTAATTGTATTTGGTCCTTACCAACTAATCCCTCTTTCTAGTCTCCTTAAAAAATAACCCCTTTCCATGATTTGCCTTCAGATATCTCAAGATCTTGTAAGCTGCTTCAAGATGTTCCTCAAAAGGAGAATGCATAAGTTAGACTTACTACACTTATTAAGAAGGCAATGTCAGGTCTTGTATGTGATAGATAAATCAGTTTACTTACCAATCTTTGATATCTTCCAGTGTTCATATAGGAACATCCCCATTTACCCAAAGTTTTGCATTAGGATCCATGGGAGTATTTGTTGGTCGACAATGGCTCGTTTCTGTTTTTTTCAAAAGATCTAGGATTTTTTTTTGTGACACTACAATTCCCTTCTTCGATCTTGTAACTCGCATACCTAGAAAGTATCACAAGGATCCCAAGTCCTTAATTTCAAAGTCATCAACCACTTCTTTACTCTTGCCATTTCAGCTATATCATCTCCGGTCAAGATAATATCATTAACATACACAATGAGAATAGAGATTCTTCCATTGTAAAAGAACTTTGTGAATATGGTGTGGTCAGCTTGGGTGTGGTCAGCTTGGCCTCGTGTATACCCGTGTTTTTTCATGGGCTGAGTATACCCGTGTTTCAAACCAAGCTCTAGGAGACTGTTTTAATCCATACAAGAACTTTTGTAACTTGCACACGTTTGAGCCAAATTTGTCTTCAAAACCAGGAGAAACGTCCATATAGACCTCTTCCTCTAAATCACCATTGAGAAAGGCATTTTTAACATCCAACTGATGTAAAGTCCAGTCAGATTCGCAGCAAGAGATAGGAGTATTCTGATAGCGTTCAATTTTGTAACCGTTATAAGTAGTTTTTGCCATAGGATTGAGTGAAACCCTTAGCAACCAATTGAGCTTCATATCTTTCAATTGACCCATCTAAATTATATTTCATATTAAACACCCATTTGTATCCCACAATTCTCTAGTTTTCTTACCATCGGGAAGAGTTATGACACTCCAAAATTTGTTCTTTTGAAGAGCTTTCATCTTCTTAAGTCTTCCCTCCATTTCAAAACTTCTAGACAATTCATTGGAATTTTTAAAATTTGGATATTTTTTGGATATTTTTATACTAGACAATTCTAAAGTGAAAGCAGAAATAGATGGAGGCAAGATTAAGAATGAAATAAAATTAGCTATAAGATGCAAGACTTGACAGGTTTTCTAACAGCTATGGGGTCATAAATATTAGGAAACATAATATGACTCAGACATAGAAAATAGATTTACCTTCCTTTTTCTTAGGAGGTTTGATCATCCCTCGGTTCAGATTCATGACATTGTTGTGATGTGAACTCATCACCTCTTTTATGGTTCTTTCTCACAAAAACCTTTCCTTTTCAAATATTGTTACCCACTTCAGGTCTATCCTCTTCGCACGACTCATCATTTAGTTCATCATTATTTAGGTAAGAAAATGTAGACTCATATTCACCATGTTTCTTACTCATTGCAGGAGTAGGTTCAGGTAGTGAAATATGCTCATTTTTGTTGATGCAAAAGTATCATTTTTTAGAAGTTTGTGATATAGGCAATGATGATTGAAAAAAGTTTATGCCCATGTCAACACTTTTGTGTTCGTGAAAAAAAGTTGTGAAATCAAATATAGTAAGGTTAACTTAGTGAAAATACAGTAACTCCAAAAACATTCTTTAAAGTATGAATTGGAGTTTGAAAATTAAAACTTTGGAAGGCATATTTTTAGTTAAATATGAAGCAGATAAAATTGTCTCACCCTACAAAGTAAGGCTTAAGCTATTTTCAAAAGATGTCTATTTTTCTCTCTACCACTTCATTTTGTTGGGGAGTATTAGGACATGAACTTTGACGTACAATTCTGTTTTGACGGGAAAACATCATTAAAATTAGTGTTTAAATATTTTTTTCCATTACCGCTTCTAAAAAATCGAATGGTAGTCTAAAACTGATTTTGCACCATTTTGAAAAAATCACTTACAACCTAAGAAACATTTGACTTCCCTTTTGACAAGTACACTCAATATACTTTTGAGTGGTCAACTATAAAGGTGATAAACTATTTTTTGAGCGAGAGTGAACTCGTACGATTAGGGCCCAAAATATCACTGTGAATAACAGAGAAAGGTTTTGTTGGTTTATAAAGTTGTATTGAAAAATGAGAACGATGATGATTTGCAAATTTTTCATGCTTCACATTTAAACAAGGACAAATCTTTATTATAAAATAGAGCCTTTTGCGACTTTTATTTTTTGATTACCTGCATAAAGGTTATAAGAAGAGAATAGTGTAGATTCACCTACCAATTGATTAGTTGCACATGAATCTATTATCCAAGTCTAGTTCGGACTTCTGGAAGAGCGTATTCTTCTGGAAGAGCGTCAAGAACAA
The DNA here is from genome assembly GCA_021764765.1 of Vicia sativa. Classification (NCBI taxonomy): domain Eukaryota; kingdom Viridiplantae; phylum Streptophyta; class Magnoliopsida; order Fabales; family Fabaceae; genus Vicia; species Vicia sativa. The sequence goes on from CM038792.1 coordinate 156,101,306, forward strand.
TTTCATTGAGATTGCGAAGCGGAACAGGATCACCTACAGAGATGAGAGTCATTGATTTTGCGAACATGAAGAACAAACTTCTCTATCATACGCGACCCTTTTGTGAGATTCCGAAGTTCTGAACGGAGCTGGCGAGCTTTGGTGGTGAGAAGAGTATTGAAATACAGATAAATCGCGGACCACACTTGCCAGGAGTAAGTACAATCAACAAGCTTCGTTAGAAGCGAGTGTGGAAAGGAGCCAAGTGCAAATGAGTGCATCTTGTTGCTCCCAATCAAGATATTCGAAGCTGATGTCGTTAGACGCTAGATCGGAACCGGGAAGAGATCGAGGAGGAACGGAGGGTGTGGTGACAAATCTCTAAAATTTGTGACCACGAATGACTGCATCGATTTGTTGCTTCCATTGTTTGAAGTTTTTGTCATCAAGCTTCACAGAAAGTTTGACTTAACGTGAGAAGACGGAAAAGAACCCTGACGGTTGGGCAGAAAAGGTGACGCCATGAGTGTAGGTCACTGGATCGGAAAAGATGCTCTAGATACCATGTTAGAATTGGTATTAGAGAGAAAGAAGTGAGAATAGAATCTGATGAAATATTTGGTATATTGATTTCATAACAAATGAGGAATACAAGGTTCCATTATTAGGAAACCCATACCAGACTTTGACTACTGTAGGGACTGCTGTACACAGATATTTTACTAAATCTTATAGAATCTAGAATATAAAACTTAAGATATTTTATTATTCTAACCGGTATAATATGTTTGGTTTGGATGTAGTTTAAGTTAAGTTTGGGTTATAACATACATCTTCTGGAGACATTTATAAACAATAAAATGATTTTCACGATTATTAAAAAAATTCAATCTAGTGTAGTTAACTTTTTAGATTTTGATACAAACATTAATTAAATTTACTATAATATCCTCTTTATTAAATTTAATGAAATGTTGGAAAATAAAATAGAGGTATATTAGGAATTACAACATTAAATAATTTAGTAATAATTAACTTTTGCTTATAATAGTGACCAAGAATTGAAGACTTTTATTGCTTATAAATGTGTCTGGAGAGTGTAATGCGGTTTAGTTCGGTTTGGTTTGTAAAATGGTCCAAACACATCCGAACCAAATGCGGTTTTTTACTGTTTAGATTTGGTTTGATTTGGTTTTGCAGTTTTATATTGGGTCGGTTCGGATTTTGAACACCCCTAATCCCTATACCTATGTGTCCCCCTCTACTGTCGATGCCTGTGTTACCGCGCCCATTTCCAAAAACTCCATTGCGGCTAGCACTGATGGCAGGGAAGTCTTCGTCGTCAACGTCAAACCTGCGAGGGTCTACTACCATTGATTTTGGTAGCCGTCCATGAAGAAGGTTGTGCGGCGGATAGAATGCTTACTTTCAAATCCTATATTGAAAACCTAGAACTACATATACCATATTAAAAAAAATAGGTAAAGTAGTTGTAATTTTATGTCAGCATTAGCTGGTATTTTAGAGATATTACAACCTAATTATTTCCTTAAATTAAGGAGAATAATAACAATAAAAAATAAGCAAATATTCCAAAGTAAATGGCAAATATTCCAAAATAAATGGCAAATATTTTAAATATGCAAACTATTACAATAAGGTAACCAAAATTTAAATGAATCAATGTTTGGTCGATCACAAATAAGCAGTTAAGACTCCTAAGGCTAAAATGATGCAGTGCAATAGATGACATGATTCAGGTAGTTTAAGGTAGGGGAATATGCATACAGTTGCTGCAGGTGTAAAGTGGTTTAGAACAACAGTATCTCCTCCCACGTCTGACACTGCTCGCTAAACCAAAGTAAGGATTGCTGTCCTTGGATAATATCTTGATGCCAAACACCAGTTCCCATTTTCTTAATACCCTGTGTTTATTAGAAAAACAAAAACTCAGAGTCACGCATTCTAACCTGTTAAAGTTCAGGATGGATCGCCGTTGACTCCTGTCTCTTCTGCAAGCAAGAAAGAGTGTGTAAGTCCAACTTTTTTGATGCAGTAAAACAATTTTTATCTTGTTAGAAAGCAGAAGCAAATGGTAAACAAATTAGAATTTGGCCACTCAGTTAAACTTTTTACCATCACTTGGATATTGCTCAGAATAAGTTTATGTGTGGTGGTAGTCTAGAGAAAATGGTATTCAATTCTATGCTATCAATATTAGATGATGGTGGTGCGGCTAGGCCATCTCTAAAAATGGAGCGGAACGGGAGCGGGGGGGTGCAAAACAGCCGATATTTTAGTGATGCCGACAGTAATACAGTTAATACTAATGAACACATAATTTTTAAAAAGTAAAATTAATTAATCAAAATTCATGAAATATGCATATTTAGAAATAGAAGTCATAAGTCTTAACCAAAACATACTTGCAAATGCCAATAAAATTCAATAAAATAACTTTGCTATCCTAAAAAAATTAGGGGTAATATCATATAGGGCTGACGCACTCAGAGCGGCGCCGTTCCGAATCCAATCTCATTATTGTGGTCGTTCCAACCAAGTCACTCATTTGTGGCAGAACTGCTGAAACGGACGAGTTTAATAACATACCTTTTACAGTTCTTTTTAAACATGATTTGATAAAAAGTATTTATCTTACCTTTCAATTTTTGGTCTGAAATGATACTAACTGTGATGTAATATCAATCTGTTAATTCATCATGCTCCTCTATCTCATGCATGTTACTCCCTCCAGTCTAAATTATAAGAAAAACAACTAACTACACAGATACTAAGAATAGTAGTTAACCACATTTAATTTTCTTGATATAATCAAAAAAATAATTGCATTGTCCATACCACATTTTCTTTTCATCGTAATCGTGTAAGAAAACTTGTTCAATTGAAGGCTATTTTGCAAATAATAGCATTAAATATGGTCAAATAAGTTAGATTTTACTTATATTTTAGTTCATCAAATATGTCCTCTTTTTTTGTTTATATTTGAGAAAAATGTAGTGCTTCTTTCACTTACTAGATATAACTAAATGCAATATCTTTGAATTCTTTTACATTCATATCTATATTTTCATCTAAAATTCTAAATACTAACTTCTCAGTACCAACCACCTAATTAAGTAGTCAAGTTTACAATAATTATATATCTGCATTAAAATTTAATCTATTTATCTAAATTTTGTACAAAAATAATTTGTTGCCTAAGAATGGACAACAAAACAATGTTATCACAATGTCCATGGACTACCTAAGCTTACCAGTCAATTTCCTGCAAGAAAAATATTGTGATTGTCGATAACATTTAGTAGTCGCTCAAAAGAGGATCATAATCGTATGCTTCACCTGCTTTAACGAATCGACCTTTCACACGTTTTCTTGTATCAGCCCTTGCTTTGCGAGAGGCATATCTTATTTGCTTACCAAACCTGCACATAAGAACCCAGAAAAATGATGTATTAGCTAGGAAGCATGGACTCCTACACGGACACGCATTAAAAGTGAGTGTCTACATACACACACACACACACAGTTAAAAGTACTTACGTTCGAGTTTTCTTTTTCTCTTGGTATCTCATTTTGGCTTGTTCCCTTGCTTCTGCACACGTACCTTCCAAATTTGTTTCCCAAGGGGATTCGCCGGGATGAAACACTGGAGGTAACCCACAATTTAGAAGTTCAGTAACATCGTTTTCACCCTTAAGATTAGGTAATTCAATTGAAGTTCCTGAATGAATTTGACTCTGAGGAAATCCCATAGTAAAGCTACTGTTGCAGCTAGGAGTCATAAGTGCACAATTTGCATTATTGTTAATGCCCTGCATCACACTTGTTGATCCACCAGCACCTGATAATGAAAAAGCCACACAATCTTGTTGCACTGGTGATAAAGCCTAATAAAACAATCACATGGATGACAATTAGTTTCAGACACAACAGTGAACATTTAGAGAGGAGAATGATAAAAAAATAATAATTCATTTACAATGTCAACATTAAGATTTTTTACACCATCAGTCAATTATAACCGTTAGATTATTTAACATATATGATAGGCTATGATTCGCTGACGGTGTAAAAATTTTAGCATTAACATTGTATAAATATTAAATTCTAAAAAAATGTGTTTTACCTCTGCAGCAGTCTCTGTAAGACTGGAACATTTTGTGACTTGAATGTTTTTATCCATTAATAGACACTCTATTCCTCCATCTTCATGGTTGTATTTTGCTGCACTTTGAGAGCAGCCAAATATTTCCTCAGCATTTTCAAAGTTTAATTGGACATCATCCACATTGAAACCTTCACAGAGACTAGTCCCCTCGTGAAAAACTAGTTCCTTAACATCAGGGCATCCTTGAAGCTAACGAGTTAAGAAAATATGAAGAGAAAAAAAACGGTATTAGCTTTGATTCGGCACAACAATTAGCATTTAGCTACTAAACTAATCATATCATCATCAGCATCAGCCAGTAAGTCACTTATCAATAATTACACTCAGCTTAGATCATTCATCAATCTTTTACTCATCTATATGCATAACACGCATCATAATGCACCAAAATCAAAAATATAACATGCATTTGCTAAAAGTACTATACGTGACAACCCCTTATGTTGTAGGACTGTCAGAAGTTTTTAAGGTTGTTGTGGTGTTAGACCTAGCTCACACATGGACGTGAAAAGCTTTGTATACTGGTCTTAGGCTCCAAGGAAGTAGAACCCACTCTTGAGTGTGAAAAGAGGGTAGTTACTTTCTTTCTTGGAGGAACGTGACTACATCCCTTTGACTCTCTTTCCGGTACCGTTATGGATAGGGACACTTCACCCCACATTTTCGCAGAACAGCAAGTGATATGGAAAATGGGTGTCATAACCAAACGATGGTGATGGACGCTCATTCCAGCAAATGGGGGTGATATGTTACGTCGCCGCCCCTTAGTGAACTTCCCACACTGCCTTTTGTGAGCCCTCTACAAATATACCAATACATAACCAAACATCACAATTTCACTACTTCTAATTACCAATTCTGTCATTATTGTAGTTTTTCTTACCCTGTGACAGATCTTCTTTCATTTTATTTGTCACTTCAGAAAACCAATTAGACATATATGCTTTTTAACTCTATTTTTGTCTCTTGCTATCTTCAGTTTTCTCGAAACTGAATGAGCAAATGACCTAAAGACTCATTGATCGAGGTACAGAGATCATTTAAGGGGATGACCTGTCACAACAGTGTTCTTCCATATGCACTAGTCAGGGGTCAAACCCAAGACCACATGCTTTAAGGACCCAATAATCTGTCATGCTGGTAAAAAAAATATTTTTTGGCTTAATCACAGTTTTGGTCCCCCTATTTTTCCCAACTCACGATATCAGTCCCCCTATTTTATTTTTAAACAGTTTTGGTCCCTCATGCTCATTTTCCTGCCACAAAGCGCTGAGTTGGGAAAAAGAGGGGGACCAAAACTGTTTAAAATAAGAAAATAGGGGGATCAAAACTGTAATTAAAACTGGTACAGCTCAGCGCTTTCTGGCAAAAAAATGGGCATGGAGGACCAAAACTGTTTAAAAACAAAATAGAGGGACTTATATCGTGAGTTGGAGAAAATAGGGGAACCAAAACTGTAATTAAGCCTATTTTTTTTAATGGTAAAAATAATATATAAAAGAAGTCAAGGAACATCAACAGCAGTACACAAAACACAAGTGCCAAGAAAAGGATGAATGAGAGCATTTTGAAATCAATAAATTTGCAAACAAACACATGGAATGATAAGCATTTTGAAATCAATAAATGTAACACAACAACTATAGGCCAATTCTTGGGTGTATCCAAGAGGCAATGAGCATGGATTTTCTTAAGCACGGTATCATGTTCATGTCTTGTGAACGGAAAACATAGGCACACTGGAATGTTTTCGCCGCCTTATATGCACCCACCCAGCTCAGCTCGGATTCTAGACCTAGAAAAAGCTTTAAAACTTAACATAAAGCAGATATATCAGCCAAACAAAATCAAAGAGTAGAATAAAATCAATACCTTCGGTAGGTTCGAGTCTAGATCAAACAAAAACGCTTGATCTTTGCAGTATTGTGCGCCATTTGAATTCAACGAAACAATAGGCGGTGTCTCAATCCAAGATTGTTCATATTTAACGGACGACTCTTCTCCCTCCATCTTATTTTTCGCCTTCCCCAAACCAAAACCAAAATCAAACAAACCGTCGTTCTTTTCAGATATCCAATCCAACGGCTGACAGCTAGCAACACTACTCTCAACCGACAAACTCCCATCCCCAAAATGTGGCCAAATCTTTGCCAACTCTGCCAACGACGGACAGCCAGTATAGAAACCAAGCATAACATGGCTATGCCCCAACACAAAACACTCATCACTAAAATTCCAATCACAATGCTGACACAGGGACATTCTATAATCAACACATCTCACAATGGCCGAATCGAAATTACACTTATCACACAACAAACCCCTCGGATGTCTCCGCGAAAGCGCGTTCGCGGAGTGTACAATCGCATCGCAACGCAGACATAAACGAGCGGAATCCGGCTTGCAGTAAACCACAGCCCTAACAATCTCACAAAACTCACATAGCGCTTCCATAAACAACCTTATTATTATGATCAATTTCACTGATATTATCATACTATAACTAAAATTGTTAACGCAATAAGGATACTAGTACTACTACCTGATAACTCAATTGCGTGCAATTCACCTTGTGATGATGAAGAAGTGGAAAATCACCATGAGAATCGTAGCTAGGTTTATAGAAGATGAAAGAGTCAAACCTAGCTTGTTTCGCTAGGTTATGAATTCGTGGTTTATCCGTGTTTGCTTCCTTGATTTGTATTCCAATTTTGCTAATTCTGACTCAGGAAATGGATCAGATTGTTTTCGTGGCAAATTTTGTGAAACTAGATTAACATAATTTAAGCTTAAGGATTTAAATTTACTTTATTGATATATTTGACAACTCAAGTATAATTTTTTATTCGTCATTATTTAATATCATACCATTTTTTTATTAATTTATTTTAAAATATATTTAAATTTTGAATGAATTTTGCCTAAAGATACCGATATCATATCAGTTAAAATTTGAGATTTTGTTTGCGAGTCTCGAGGAAAGAGAAATTGAATACTGTCAGATTTTATTTGGAAGAAATAAACATTGAAGTTTTTTTTTTTTTTTTAAATTTGGAGGAAAGAGAAGTTGAATGTTTCTAAAAGAATAAAGGAAAAGGAGTAAGAAAGAAAATATAGAAATATATAATTTTAATTTTAAAAATATTATAATAATTTATATTAAATTTGGAAAAAAAATTCTAAATCTTTTGAAACTCTATAAATTTTTCCTCGATACAATTTCTAAAATCCTCTCAAAATAAGGAGATTTAAAATTTGTTCTTATAGACAGACCAAAAGGCCCAATAGTATAAGCTTAGAGAATGCGACAATCCACCAAGTTACTCGCGATGTAGGGGTTCTCCTGGATTAGAACACACACTGTTTGAATCCATGATCCATTCAACGGCTCTCTGCATTATACGCTCGGAGATTAATAAGTTGTTGTAATCACTATATCAGAAGGAGGCGCGCCACTTTTCAGGTACAATTTAAATTCAAACTTCAATTACTTATCTTACTCACATGTTGACTTGAGTATTAGAGTGTTAACCTTGTAGATCATCCCAATCTCCACTGTACTATAAGCTCGAGTCCATTGATGCATCTCGCAACCTCCAATTTTCTGATTAATTTTGGTTGCCTAACAAAATAGTGTTGTAACACCTTTCTAAATCTCCGAGAATAATTTAAATAAATAAATCAGAGTAATGCACCAAAAGGGTGTCACATTGCTTCATAAAACATCATTCATGCACATTTTGCTTCGTAACACGGTATTTTCAAAACATTTGTAATCATTCCTTTAGGAATATCACTCAGTGATCATTTACTACGCAGCGGAAAATCATAATCTCAATAACTTCGTTAATAAAATCCTTAAAAAAATACAATCATGATCATTTACTCATGAGTTAAGTTTCGAAACAACTTAATTAAACCAAATCAACTTAAAATTCATAACCCATACAAAGAACGTAATCTCAAATTCAAACATCTCAACCTTAATGTTACATAATCATAGCAAGACCTTCTAAAATCAAAGGAATTAAACAACACACTCTAAAACTATCCTCTAAACTTCGATGAACTACTTATGATCACCTACGCGCTACCCACGTGGAGGCAACATTCTATTTGAATGGGTGAGTAATCACATTCATTACAAATGATGTACAACATAGATACAGTAGTTCATATAATATTATCACGCAATCCATACATCATATATCACCATCTACTCAACAATATTTCATCAACAAATTATCAATAACACAATAACATATACAACATCTTCTAACCAACATTTATGCAATATCACATAGAATATAATGCAACAACATAGACTCATGCATGTGCTACCAATTCTTTTGATGGGCCACGGGCCACCACCCTCCAAAGCTTCCCACCGTAGGCTCGATTCCCTCTTGAAACCAGAGCACAACATAATAAGTCACTTAATCCACACAATAGGATTGACGTCAACACTAGATTAACTTCCTCAACAACATTGGACTTACATCCTAAACAACACTAGACTTTCATCCTAACAATGCTATGAATGCATGATGCACATTCAACATAATATTCACGACCACAACTTGTCAATTGCATCACTATTCACAAAATCATCAGCAACATCCACATGACATAGATACACATCAAACACGCTAACATCAACCTCATTTCAACACATCATAGTCACAACATATTTTCATCAGAACATAATAAATCATCAGAATATCAACCATTTGTCATAGCAATATATCATTATAGTATGTCTTATAAAAGTCTAAGTCTATATTAGCTTAAGTACTGGAATATACATTATTTTACTCATTTTATCCCACCCAAATATAGTTCATCGCATTAGCTATCCAACTCTTTAAAATATGCATCAAACGGGGTCTAGAAACTCAAGTTATAGCATTTACAAAATTCCGCAAGCAATCTTGCTCGCTACTTTTCACCTGAGGCTCGCCCGGTGAAGCAGCTTGCTTGCCTGAGGCTCGCCTAGTGAAGCTGGGGAGAAAACCCTTCCCCCATACAAAATTCAAGGAGCATTGCTTTTCCATCACCTCTTTCACCTAGCGATCTCTTTATTTTTCTGGAGAGCTCACGCTCGTCTCTACTTCACCCGACGAAGCTGGAGCGGGACACCTCTTCCATACATTTTCTAGAACTTGTCAAAATCCTTTATTGCCTCACTCTCGCTGGCAAAATTTGGGCAAATATGCTTCTCCCGACGACTTGGAAATCTCGCCTGACGAGGGCGCGAAAACAACAACTCTACTGTTGCATTTTTTGTACATAACCAGTCCAAATTACTTACAATTTCATCATTTATTCAGTCCAAAGTTCATACAATTCATCAAAGATTCACAACATCCCAATAACATATCATATTAGGCATCATATAAATTGTTTCATATCATTACAACCTCAATTTATCACCAATTCCATCACAATCATCATATTATCAAAATCGTCATAAACCCCAAACAACCTACACACCTCTAAACCATATATCAGTCATAATAAAAAGGATAACCATCTTACCTTAGTTGCAATCAATTCTCCTTTACGTTTTACAAAATCCTGATCGCGACTTTATCGTCTATTAATCGGGAGACTGCAAGTGCACAGTCCTATCGCGTAATTTTAAAAAGATATCGAACCCACAGAGACTATAAATCAATCTATTGTTATCCTAAGTTACAGTATACAGCTAAGGCGAATAATTCTTTTTTAGACAATGTTAAGGAAAAATATAAGTAAAACGGATACCGGTACATAATGTAGTGAACCTAAGCGGATTAAATCGAACCTAAGCGTATAAAGATTGTTAACTTAATTGTTCCGTAGAAATTATCAGTTTAAAAACCCTCAACTCACACTTTCATGGTCTTATCTCGGATTATACTCCTAAAGCCCTATGCCTGCTCTCGCTAGCCCATAAGTGTTTAGAAAATATTCTTTGAAAACTTAATAAAATCTAATTCGTTTTAAAGCGCTCTCGCTGTATTTAAATCGAATGCCTAACTTTAGCTATCCGGTTAAAACCTCACACTTTCGTGGTCTCGATCCTAACCTATTCTACTTTTCTTACTTTCGTAACGAAAAGATTGATTTTAATTACAAAAAGTCATAACCAGAATTTAAGTTAATTAGGATTTTAGCTTAGGAACAATTTAATTCCTACTCTTACTACTATTACTTACCGATACCTACACGGTTTAGCCGGACATATTTATTTATTCGGATATGCATAAATAATAAGGTTCAATATATTTACACATTTCCATAATCATATAAATAAATACCAAGCAACAATACTTTAAATAAAATAAAATAATTATATTAAAAACCTGAAAATAAGAATACTGGAATAATCTTGTTCATCGAAATAAATGAACATTCCACCACAAGTCGGCTGGATCTGCTCGGAGACTTCTCGAATCGAAAAGAAAATACGACAAGAATAAAAAGCACTAGATCTAACGTAAGGTTAGATCAGTGAAAAATACACAACAATTTTCGGTGTAGAAATTGTTGTGAGAAAATTATAGAAACTTAAAACTAAAATAAAAACTAAACAAAGAAACTAAAATGAAAAATAAAATAGAAATGCAGAACTGGAAAGAAAATAGAAATGCGAAGGAAAAACGTAATAACGGTTGTTCGTTAAAAATTGTCGAACATTGCTCTGAAGCTTGAACTTGTATTTATAGCCTCTTCATGTAACTTCCCGTTTCCAATGTTGTACGAAGGCAAGTGGTGAACGTGTGTAAAACTGCCAGAACGTGGGACTAAACATGGGACGGACGCCTTTTGAAGAGAAGAAGTGTGAGACGTGGGTCTCACATCATGGAAGGACTAGGAGACCTGGGTCCCTGAGTGGGAGGCGGGCGCCTCCTTGTTGAGTGGGCAAATGTGAGACGGTCGTCTCACTATAGTGGGGGTGTGCGCCTCAAGGCTGTGACGGTCGTCACACCTTGTGGGCTGAACTTCTGTTGGGCTTTGCTCTTCTGGGCTTAGTCTTATAATTATTTCTTTCTTCTTAACTCCTCATTTTTGCTATATCACCCCTTTGCTTCATTTCTTTGGCATTTTAATCCGATTTTTCCTCAATTTTATTTCTTTGCTCAATTGATCTTTATTTAATGCAAATACCTGAAACAAAAGAAATACCAACGTAATACAGAAATAAAACAGAATAATTAAATAAAAATAGTAACATTATCTATGAAAATTAAGTCAAATATGTTATATAAATTCGTGTTATCAAACTCCCCTATACTTAAACCTTTGCTTGTCCTCAAGCAAACATTAAAAATGAAAAATCACTTAAGCATTTGTCAAACGCAGATATAAAACACAATTCAATTCGTACTTGGTTGCAATTCACTTCTTTGTTGGATAACTCAAGTTTAGACTTCGACACACCGTAAAAACACTGGATAACCCCATTTATGCAGACCAATTTAAGTCATGTATTATAGTTCGACCAAATACTTTCGTTTTGTTTCACCCGTTTTCATTCTGTTGCAATCACATTAAGCCCTTTACCTTACGCGCACATAGTGGAGTAACCGGTTAGTGAATTTGATCTTTATAATCTAGCTAGGAGTTCTGGTACTTATATTTGGTACTCCTTTATCCAATTACATATTGCGGGGGATCGGACTGTCGTCCGCCCTACCAAGTTCAGCACCAGAAACCACTGAACCAATTCATAATGGATTATTTGCGTAATGATTTTATAGTTTCCGCAACTGTTGAATTAAATGATCTGGTAAGGACCATCTAACTTAATAAGTGCATCTTCTAATAAAAATTTCTCTTAAAAATCTTGATCAATCACTTATATTCATCGATTCTCCACGTAGTTTGTCGTTTAAGACGGTGCCGACTGCTTTTATAAACTACTCGGGATTACTTTAAAACTAAATCTTAAGGTGTTGGTATAATAAGTACTTAAATCGATCTAACGCGTTGGGGTTTTGAAGTGTTATGACGATAATAATTTTGCTTTTGTCGCGCTCGAGTTCTTATTTATAAAAATAAGCAACCTTAATACTAGTTGAGTATGTCAAAAAATGCGTTTTAATTTTTTCATTATGGCTCAAGAAAATGGAAGAATTCGAATAAGCACGAGAATTTAACATAAAAAGATTAAAATTACATAAACATGTATTTTATTGAATGGAAATTTTGCAATACATAGAAAAAAGGAAACTAAAAGGGAAAAAAACTAAATAGAGCAAAGAAAATAAAAATGAACTAAGAAATGTTCTGACTCCCCTAAACTTAAAATAAGCATTATCCTCAATGCGATAAAACTAGGAGAAAACAGAAAGGAGTAGGGTGATCACTCGTCGCTTGGAAAATTTCGTCCTCTTGCTCCTCTACCTCTAGTGTGAGGTCGTCGACGCCGGTCGGAATCAGAATCGTTAAGATGAAGGGCATCCGCTATGCGAGCTTGCAACGCTTCGAAGTTATGATCGTTGTGAAAAGCATACTCGCGTTGTTCGCGTTGTAAATCTCGTTGATCGCGCTGTATCTCTTGGATGAGACGCAAAGTTTCAGCTTGGTTTTGCTCCATTGCTAGGAACCATTGATCTAGCCGGTTCATGTGGGCATGCATGGCCTCGAAATTGGCAGCCTGCGGAGGATTTTCTTGAGGTTGCTGCGGAGCAGGAGCATTAAGAGCAAAGCGCCAATTATTGCGGCTTCGGACGTTGATCTGAATTGGACAAGGCAGCACTAAACCAGGCACCAAACGTCGATTGATCATTAAAGTTTACCGGCCATCTTGGCGAGGAGAGATAATGTGGGAATCACGATAGTAAATAACATCTAGTAGATTTGTGGGCATCATAAATTGTCCAAAGGACAAAAGCTCGTTGGATAAGCTTAAAGCAAAAGCTAAAGATGTGATGATTCCACCAAAGACAAAGGGGTTGGTACCTGCCGCATTGACGTATGTATGAAAGTGGCTAAGCATGAAAGCAGCGGCGTTGACAGCTTGACCGTTGAGGGCACAGAAAATAAGGAACATCTCATTTTGGTTGACCTTGTGGTTATTGGTCCTACCAAAAATGGTGTTCGCGAGAATTCGGTGAAAGTACCTCAGAGCGAGATTATGAAAATGTGAAGCGTAGAGATCGCGCCAACTTTCTGTGGGTTGACCGGATAGATCATACCAAAGAGAGAAGCCAACTTGATCCCAAAAAATGTCGCCTTCAGGATCGAAAGGTTTGCGGTGAACGTTCAGACCTCTAGTGAACTGTAAAAGTTCAGCGATTCTTTCTTGATCAATGGAATATTCTTGGTTAAACATGCAGAAATTGGCGGTGCCGGTGGTGTAAGGATCGTCAGGAGGCGTGGTGTATGAGAACGAACTGAGGAACTCAAGAACGAGCGGTTCGAAGGTTGGAAATGGATTTGAACAGAGACTAAGCAAACCCGTGTTGGTGAGCATGAAAGTGATGATCTCCGTCATACCCAAGGTATCTAAACAATCGGTGTCCACATATTTGGTGGGGACAACCGAACGGGAATAGAATTTCATGTATTTTGCTTATTGTTGGCCATCATCGCTATCTCGGAAAACTATGGTAGACAAATCTGGTGGTGGTCGGTCGGGTTTTGTAACACCCCTTCTAATTACCCGCGATTTTATAAATAATAATCAGAGTATATAACACATTTCAAGAGGCATCACAATTTTTAAATATAATTCAAAACAGTTGTCATGCTTTCACTGAAGAAAATTCATTAAATGAAACATACTTAAGGTTATTTTAACAGCGGAAATGAAACATAACGGATCCCGAATACAACATCCATAATTATTCCAGGACATAACATCAAAACATGATTCAAAACCATTAAAAATATCCATTAAAGGATTCAAACAACCGTTTCCCCAGTGTTACATCTACCAGAGCACGACACTGACACGCGGACTAATTAACTGACTCGACTCTAGAGCTATCCTCACCAACTCCAAGCAGCTAATCACTTCGGATCTGAAATTGTTAAAGTAAGGGTGAGATTTCAATTCAATATAACATGCATTATACGTTTTTAAAATGCAACAGAATAATCGGATACGTTAATCCATTAACCAAACACAAATCATAATCAATTCACAAGGTAGTTCATACAATGAACATGTATATAACAAACAATGGAAATTGCAACACTGGAATCCATCCTAGCATGTTACAATCCCATATGTAATGCAGACTATATGCATGTGGTACCAAAATATGAACCGAGTTCACCCACCGCTCCGTTTACATGTGGAAAGACAGTGTATATCCATGATTCGCCCAGAACACTGAGTCAAGAATCCAATCCCTGATTCGCCCATAACCACCGGGTCAAGAATCTAGCCTCACTACCTCTGCACCAGGTAAGTCTATCGGCTCTGCCAGTTCGCTTCCGCACAATGGGAATGAACCAATTTAACAATGCTCATGCATGCATCATAAAAGCATGCACATCAATTCAACGGAATATGATAACAACATAATTCCACATAAATATCAATACCAATCTATCACATGATAACCACATAATCATAAATTAAATTATCACAAAGCATAAACATGCCCAACGCTTACTCTTCAATCAGTAAGACTATCACCAGTATATGATAACAATAACACATGATACCAATACAATCATGAATAAACCACAAGGGAAAGAAACATCACATGAACGTCAATCTCCATTCAACTTGTCAAACAATCTAAACCAATTCATAGATTACGATCTCAACATAATTCACTTATTGCCAATCACCAACGTATCACATTCAATCACAATGAATATCAAGATACAACATAGCAAGCATTAATAACCCATCCGATAACTCAGACCATTCGTAATAGATTCCCATTATCCTTAATTAATCACTCTTTTCAAAAATCGGGAGCTCAACTATTTTTAAAATAATTTTAGCAAAAGAATATTTTTCTCTTTTCAAAAGGTAGTATTTTAAATTTAAGAAATAACGCCGAAAACGACACTCGAATTGGAGTTACGGTTTAGAAAATATGAATTTTTGAAGTTTCAGAAGTTTTGGAAAAATGCACATGGAACCCGGTTCCTACCTATACATGAACCGATTCCTGAAAGTTAAAAATATCTCGCTCCCTGGTTTTTGTATGGGAACCCGGTTCCTACCTATACAGGAACCGGTTCCTGAGTGTAAAAATCCCAATTTTGCCAATTTTAACACTGGGAACTCGGTTCCTCCCCACAGGGAACCGGTTCCCACGACCTATGACAGCATTTTCTGCTACTTTTGACAGCATTTTGTATCCTTTATCATTTCCAAACTTACTAATACGAATTGGGACATTAGGAACACCAAATCATGATCATTTCACACCATTTTAACATCAAACAACATGGTTTATTCATCCTTATTATTCATTCAACACACTAGATGATTCCAATTCCAAACACCGACACAAAATAGGGTCTCATTCTATAAACCTATAATCAATTTCCTAACATACCGACTACCCGGTTGATTCCCAAAACCCATAAGGCATATTAACCGAAAGAAATCACCCCTTACCTCGCGATGATTCTTGATTTCCTCGGCATCGGCTTTTCCTCTCTTTTCCTCTTCTCTCCAATTCTACGTGAAAGCAGTTTCTCCAAAAAGACTCCTCTTTTCCTTATTTTCCTTTTTATACTCCTTTTAATATTTCCTTTATTTATTCCAATAAAATATAATTAAATGGTAATTAGTAAGAGTAGAGTAATTTACTCCTCACACCCCTAATTACACCTCACACCTCCATCTCTTCTTCTCTTTAATTAATCCAATTAATCCATTATTATAAATACTTAAGACTTTAATTAAATAAATAATTAAATTCCCACTAATTTAATATTTTAATTAAATCCGGGTGTCACAACTCTCCCCCACTAAAAGAGTTTTCGTCCTCGAAAACATACCTTAGACGAACAGTTTGGGATACGAGTCCTTCATCTGACTCTCCAGTTCCCAAGTGACATTTCCTTCAGCTGGTCCTCCCCAAGTTACTCGTACCAGTGCTATCTCTTTACCTCGCAATTGCTTCACTTTCCGATTCTCAATTCTCGCAGGCACTGCTTCAACAGTCAAATTATCTCGCACCTGCACATCATCTGCCTGAATCTCATGAGACGGATCCGCAATGTACCTCCTCAACTGAGATACATGGAAAACATCATGCAAATTTGCAAGCGACGGCGGCAAAGCAATCTGATAAGCAACTTTCCCAACTCTCTTGGTAATCTGAAACTGACCAATAAAACGCGGACTCAACTTCTTGACTTCAAAGCTCGACCAATACCAGTCATCGGAGTAACTCACATGAACACGTGGTCTCCTTCATTAAACTCAAGATCCTTCCTCCTCTTATCATGATAACTTTTCTGACGACTCTGAAAAGTTCTCATCTTCTCCTGAATCATCTTGATCTTTTCTGAAGTTTGTTGAACAATCTCTGGTCCAATCACCGCACTTTCTCCAGATTCATACCAACACAATGGTGTCCGACATCTCCTACCATATAATGCCTCAAACGGAGCCATACCAATGCTCGAATGAAAACTATTGTTGTAGGTAAACTCTATCAACGGCAAATAGCTATCCCAAGCTCCACCTTTCTCTAACACACAAGCTCTCAACAAATCCTCTAACGACTGAATCGTCCTCTCCATCTGACCATTTGTCTGCGGATGATACGCGGAACTCAATCGTAACTTAGTACCCAAAGCTTCTTGCAATCCTGTCCAAAACTTAGAAGTAAACTTCGGATCTCTATCCGACACAATGCTAGACGAAATACCATGCAAACTTACAATCTTCTCAACATACAATTCTGCCAACCTCCCCATCGGATAATCCATTCTTATCGGAATAAAGTGAGCAGACTTTGTCAATCGGTCGACAATAACCCAAATAGAATCACAGTTCTTCGCTGTCCGCGGCAAACCAGACACAAAATCCATAGAAATGCCATCCCATTTCCATTCCGGAACAAACAACGGCTCCATCAATCCTGACAGCTTCTGATGCTCAATCTTCGATTCCTGACAAACCAAACACGCATACACAAACTCGGCAATTTCCTTTTTCATTCCTGACCACCAAAATAATTTCTTCAAATCATGGTACATCTTAGTAACACCAGGATGAATACTCAATCCATTACGATGTCCTTCTTCCAAGATACTCTTTCTAATCTCAGCAACATCCGGAACACACACCCTATCACCAAATCTCATAACGCCATTCTCATCAATTCGGAACTCACCTCCTTGACCTTGGTTAATCAATGTCAGCTTATCCACCAACCCAAACATCAGATTTCTTTCCATTTCGAATCTCTTCCAAAATACCACTAGTCAGCTTCAACATGCCCAATTTCACACTATTTGGAGTAGTTTCGCATACTAAACTTAAGTCTCTGAATTGTCCCACTAAATCCAATTCACGAACCAAACTGTCTTGAAGCATAAGCCACAACCTTCCTATCTTGCATCAAAACACCACCTAATTCCATCAGTGACGCATCACAATACACCACGAAAGATTTTGCCGGATTCGGCAAAATTAGAATCGGAGCACTAGTCAACCTCCTCTTCAATTCTTGGAATCCTTTCCCACAATCAGAATCCCAAAAATAATACACTTGGTTTTACAAATCTATTTCCTTGAGCATTTCCCAATAGCTTCTTCAATTTCCTATCTCTAAAGTTGACGTCTTGTACGGTGTCATAGAAATAAGTTTTGTACCAAGAGCGACATTAACAACAACTCTGACTCTCCTCAACCATCACTACACGATACATAAATTACTTACAGGTGCTGGAACCATTTTAAAACAAAGTTCATCACATTATCTTTCCAACACTTCAAACGAAACTCACATTAGACATCCAAAACTCAAATTATGGAGTTTGCAAGTTTTCAAAAATGTCTTCAGAAATCAATTCGTGATAGGTAATCGATTTCTCACCTTGAGAGTGAAAATCCCAAAACATCATAGAATGCAAAATTTGAGATCCTAACTTCAACATACCGCAACACACATCATTCACCATGATTAATTGCGTCAAGTTACAATTCCAATAACCAATTCACATCATTGCATACTTTATATCAACCATTCGACACAATTAATCTTTTCAAGAACACAAAGAGGTAACTCACATTGACAACTTCACGATCAACCGAAAGTGTTGCAACATTCCAACCACTTCATCTTCTAAGAGTCATCCTTCATCGAATATTTTCTAGGCCAAGAATATGCATCGACTCTTCAAAACGATTCATAATCACTTGGTTTAACTTCAAACATTCAACCCAAGGATAGCCTCAAGCTAATCCAACATCCTGCTCAAATGGTGAGTCGCTATTATTCCCAGGGAACATTAGAACTCACACCTAACTGTGACACCATTATCCATATCACCGTCCTAAATGCGCCTCGAATATCCTCCGCCTTAACACGAATTTGATGATATCCAGACCTCAGATCAATTTTACTAAATACACAAGCTCCAGCCAACTGATCCATCAAATCATCAATCCTCGGCAATGGATACCGATTCTTGATTGTCACTTTATTCAATTGCCTGTAGTCAACACACAATCTCATCGTACCTTCCTTCTTCTTAGCTAACAACACCGCGGCGAAACACTAGGACGAATAAACTTCTTTCTAGTAACTCTTCCAACTGCTTCTCAACTCGACATCTCAGATGCCGACATGCGATACGGCGCCATCGACACCGGACTAGTTCTAGGAATTAAATCTATAGTAAATTCCTCCTCTCTCTCAGGCGGAAATTCACCGACATCTTCTGGAAACACCTATGGAAATTCATCCACCACTGGCAATCCAACTTACTTGGAACAATCTCAAATTAATTCTTCATTACCGGTAATTCATCACTCTTAGATTTCCCTTTCACTCCCGTCGAAGAATACAACATAAACACCACACCATCATTAACAACTACGTAACTCTGATCATCCATCTTAATTCATTATCCTTATTAGAGTCTCCTTCTACTCATATGGTTCACAAGCTTCTACCACACTTCATTCATATTCATCACTTTATGCCCCATTTAGATAGTAAGACAATTGTATACCATCCAATACGATTTCGTCTACTATCAACAAGAGACTAAGGGTGATCAAGTCCTCAATTTGTCAATAGACATCTGATAATCATACTGAAGTATAAACCATCATTACCGACACTTTCTCGCTCTCGTAATCGTACTCACCTTTTGCACTTCCAACTATGACTCATGGTCCAAACGATTCCAACTCTAACCACACTTGCACTGCCTTTTCAAGCAAGAACTCGCACTAATGACTTACAATCGAACATATCCGGAAGCATCTCTTCTCCCCACTTAGTTCCACACTACTCCGCAATAATCAATCGAGAAGTAACAAGTACCGATGGTGTACACACTTGTCGCGCAAAGGATAATGACATTAAGACACCGTCACAACGACCGACTATGCTCTGATACCACTATTGTAACACCCCTTCTAATTACCCGCGATTTTATAAATAATAATCAGAGTATATAACACATTTCAAGAGGCATCACAATTTTTAAATATAATTCAAAACAGTTGTCATGCTTTCATCAAGAAAATTCATTAAATGAAACATACTTAAGGTTATGTTTTAATGAAATGAAACATAACGGATCCCGAATACAACATCCATAATTATTCCAGGACATAACATCAAAACATGATTCAAAACCATTAAAAATATCCATTAAAGGATTCAAACAACCGTTTCCCTAGTGTTACATCTACCAGAGCACGACAACGACACGCGGACTAATTAATCGACTCGACTCTGAGCTATCCTCACCAACTCCAAGCCTAATCACTTCGGATCCGAAATTGTTAAAGTAAGGGTGAGATTTCAATTCAATATAACATGCATTATCGTTTTAAAATGCAATGAATAATCGGATACGTTAATCCATTAACCAAACACAAATCATAATCAATTCACAAGGTAGTTCATACAATGAACATGTATATAACAAACAATGGAAATTGCAACATCGAATCCATCCTAGCATGTTACAATCCCATATGTAATGCAGACTATATGCATGTGGTACCAAAATATGAACCGAGTTCACCCACCGCTCCGCTTACATGTGGAAGACAGTATATCCATGATTCGCCTGTAACACGAGTCAAGAATCCAATCGATTCGCCCATAACCACCGGGTCAAGAATCTAGCCTCACTACCTCCGCACTGTAAGTCTATCGGCTCGCCATTCGCTTCCGCACAATGGAATGAACCAATTTAACAATGCTCATGCATGCATCATAAAAGCATGCACATCAATTCAACTGAATATGATAACAACATAATTCCACATAAATATCAATACCAATCTATCACATGATAACCACATAATCATAAATTAAATTATCACAAAGCATAAACATGCCCAACGCTTACTCTTCAATCAGTAAGACTATCACCAGTATATGATAACAATAACACATGATACCAATACAATCATGAATAAACCACAAGGGAAAGAAACATCACATGAACGTCAATCTCCATTCAACTTGTCAAACAATCTAAACCAATTCATAGATTACGATCTCAACATAATTCACTTATTGCCAATCACCAACGTATCACATTCAATCACAATGAATATCAAGATACAACATAGCAAGCATTAATAACCCATCCGATAACTCAGACCATTCGTAATAGATTCCCATTATCCTTAATTAATCACTCTTTTCAAAAATCGGGAGCTCAACTATTTTTAAAATAATTTTAGCAAAAGAATATTTTTCTCTTTTCAAAAGGTAGTATTTTAAATTTAAGAAATAACGCCGAAAACGACACTCGAATTGGAGTTACGGTTTAGAAAATATGAATTTTTGAAGTTTCAGAAGTTTTGGAAAAATGCACATGGAACCCGGTTCCTACCTATACAGGAACCGGTTCCTGAAAGTTAAAAATATCTCGCTCCCTGGTTTTTGTATGGGAACCCGGTTCCTACCTATACAGGAACCGGTTCCTGAGTGTAAAAATCCCAATTTTGCCAATTTTAACACTGGGAACTCGGTTCCTCCCCACAGGGAACCGGTTCCCACGACCTATGACAGCATTTTCTGCTACTTTTGACAGCATTTTGTATCCTTTATCATTTCCAAACTTACTAATACGAATTGGGACATTAGGAACACCAAATCATGATCATTTCACACCATTTTAACATCAAACAACATGGTTTATTCATCCTTATTATTCATTCAACACACTAGATGATTCCAATTCCAAACACCGACACAAAATAGGGTCTCATTCTATAAACCTATAATCAATTTCCTAACATACCGACTACCCGGTTGATTCCCAAAACCCATAAGGCATATTAACCGAAAGAAATCACCCCTTACCTCGCGATGATTCTTGATTTCCTCGGCATCGGCTTTTCCTCTCTTTTCCTCTTTTCTCCAATTCTACGTGAAAGCAGTTTCTCCAAAAAGACTCCTCTTTTCCTTATTTTCCTTTTTATACTCCTTTTAATATTTCCTTTATTTATTCCAATAAAACATAATTAAATGGTAATTAGTAAGAGTAGAGTAATTTACTCCTCACACCCCTAATTACACCTCACACCTCCATCTCTTCTTCTCTTTAATTAATCCAATTAATCCATTATTATAAATACTTAAGACTTTAATTAAATAAATAATTAAATTCCCACTAATTTAATATTTTAATTAAATCCGGGTGTCACAGGTTTCACTTGACGTTGAGTGTTTCGTGGAGCCATTGAAAATAAGGAAGTAAACGTTAAGATGGGAGAAAATGAAATGGATGAGAGAAAGTATATGAGAATTAGATGGAAGGGATATGAAATGAGAAGAAATTAAGGTGAATATTTATAGTGGTTTTAGGATTTAAGAAGAATAAATTATAAGAATATTATGTTGGGAAATGAAAGAGAAGAGTTTGAATGAGAATTATGGTGGGAAATAAAGAGGGAGTATTTTGGTTAATGGAATGGTTGAATGGGAGTAATTGTGGGAAATGAAAAGAAGGGAAACAGACGAAATACAAAAAGACAAGGAGACCAAAGACCAGTAGACGAGACAATGGGAGAAGCACGAGGCGAGGGCCACAGTGATATGAGACGTCTGTCTCAAAAGGAATTGAAAAACAAGAGAAACACGTGGAGGCGGTCGTCTCAACATGTGAGGATGGCAGGAGACGTGCGTCTCATCCCAGCTGTATTGATGATGGAGGCGTGCGTCTCCCAAAGAGAGACAAAGAGCAGAGGCGACCGTCCTAGGCAGCATGCTTGGCATGAAAATTTCAACATGCAGGGTATCTTACAAAGCTTGAGGTGACCGTCTTGGGCAATGAGCAGCGAGACATGCATGTGATTAGAGGGAACACGGGATAGGGAATAATTTTTCAGATCACATGCATACATATTACATACTTATACATACATATATATATATATATATATATATATATATATATATATATATATATATATAATGCCTTATAATTAGTATGATAAATATTGGGAAATATTAATTCGGTATATTGATAGGAGACGGAGAAATACGATAAAAAAATAAAATAAAAAATAAAAAAAATAATACTCAATTATAATTATAAATATTAACGCGAATTATTTAATAGAGTATAATTATCGGTATTACGGGGAAGTAGTTCAAACGCATCAGAAGAAAGGGTGCAACCGATAATCGGATAAAATTTAAAATTTAACATAAATTAGAAAAGTGAAAATACGAAAAAGAAAGAAATTAAAAACTAGAATGACTATTCGTTGATTTTCCATGGCCACTTATCAAGCCATCTCACATATCCCTCACCTTTTCTTTTCTTACGTTCATTCTTTCGAAATTGAGGTAGTGGTTCTGGATCTATCCTAAGTATAAGTTTTTCAAATTTGGGCTTAGTGATTTCATCCATCGCCTCATAAGTTAACCTTACCCTCTTAACAGTAATTATATCCCTAATTTCATGGTCCTCTAATTTTCGCTTTTTAGGCAAAACTTCAAATAGTGGTGAATTAGTGTGGATATTTTTCAATACCGCAACATACGTTTTAAATTGGGAGTCTACCTGAGCTTCCATGAAATTTTTTGGGAAAGAAATCAGTGGGGTGTAGTGATTTGGGATAACAATATGTGCTTCCTTCTCTACCTCTTTTACAACCTCCTCTTCGAGTGGTGTTGGTGAATTTTTCTCAATCTCCACTATTTCCTCGTCAGAACTTTCCTTGGCCACAATATCACTCTCCTCAACCTCATCACCACTCTCTAGATTTTCAAAAAGTTTTTCTATAATGGTTGTTTCAACATCCACATCTTCTTTGGGGAATGGTCCTAGAAAGTTTTGTTCAAGTTGGGAGATTTGAGTCTCTAAGGCCATGTTGTGAGTCGTGAGGGACTCAACCACACTGGTTAGTTGGCTAAGGGTTTCATTATTTTGAAGACTTTGTTTTCTTACCTCTTCATTTTGGACAGTTTGTGTCTCTATATAGTGCTCAATCATAGACTATAACCTAGAGTTAGTTATCATCTCATCGGAATCTTCCATTGATGTTTCGAAATTCAAATCTTGTGATTCTTCAGAGTCTTGAAAGTAAGTTAAAGTCTCTTTTTGCGTTTCCCCGATGCGTTCTATCATTCTAGATGTTTCATTAAAATATTCCATCAATATTTCGATATCAGATTTATATGGTTCTAGTGATTCTTCAAAATATTGGGTTTGACAATTATAGAGAGAATTGGGTTGAGGATAAGTTTGGTTGAAATTATAAGTTTCTTGTGGTTCTTCAAAATGTGGGGATTGGTAGTTTTGGAGGTAATTTGGGTAAGTGTAGGTTTGTGAAGCATTGAAGTTTTCCATCAGTATTTCAAGGTCGGATCTATGGGATTATTGTGGTTCCTCAAAATACTGATAATAGGCATAGGAAAAATTTGGGTTATACATATTAAATAAGGTAAAGGTGCCTTAGTCTATACAGTGTAACACCAGAGTTACAATATCGACTTAAATAGTCCCCGGCAACAGCGCCAAAAACTTGATCCCGACTTTATCGTCTATTAATCGGGAGAATGCAAGTGCACAGTCCTATCGCGTAGTTTTAAAAAGATATCGAACCCATAAAGACTATAAATCGATCTATTGTTATCCTAAGTTACGATATACAGCTAAGGCGAATAATTCTTTTTTAGATAATGGTTAAGGAAAAATATAAGTAAAACAGATATCGATACGTAATGTAGTGAACCTAAGCGGATTAAATCGAACCTAAGCGTATAAAGATTGTTAACTTAATTGTTTCGTAGAAATTATCAGTTTAAAAACCCTCAACTCACACTTTCGTGGTCTTATCTCGGATTATACTCCTAAAGCCTTATGCCTGCTCTCGCTAGCCCATAAGTGTTTAGAAAATATTCTTTGAAAACTTAATAAAATCTAATTCGTTTTAAAGCGCTCTCGCTGTATTTAAATCGAATGCCTAACTTTAGCTATCCGGTTAAAACCTCACACTTTCGTGGTCTCGATCCTAACCTATTCTACTTTTCTTACTTTCGTAACGAAAAGATTGATTTTAATTACAAAAAGTCATAACCAGAATTTAAGTTAATTAGGATTTTAGCTTAAGAACAATTTAATTCCTACTCTTACTACTATTACTTACCGATACCTACACGGTTTAGCCGGACATATTTATTTATTCGGATATGCATAAATAATAAGGTTCAATATATTTACACATTTCCATAATCATATAAATAAATACCAAGCAACAATACTTTAAATAAAATAAAATAATTATATTAAAAACCTGAAAATAAGAATACTGGAATAATCTTGTTCATCGAAATAAATGAACATTCCACCACAAGTCGGCTGGATCTGCTCGGAGACTTCTCGAATCGAAAAGAAAATACGACAAGAATAAAAAGCACTAGATCTAACGTAAGGTTAGATCAGTGAAAAATACACAACAATTTTCGGTGTAGAAATTGTTGTGAGAAAATTATAGAAACTTAAAACTAAAATAAAAACTAAACAAAGAAACTGAAATGAAAAATAAAATAGAAATGCATAACTGAAAAGAAAATAGAAATGCGAAGGAAAAACGTAATAACAGTTATTCGGTAAAAATTGCCGACCATTGCTCTGAAACTTGAACTTGTATTTATAGCCTCTTCATGTAACTTCCCGTTTCCAATGTTGTACGAAGGCAAGTGGTGAACGTGTGTAAAACTGCCAGAACGTGGGACTAAACATGGGACGGACGCCTTTTGAAGAGAAGAAGTGTGAGACGTGGGTCTCACATCATGGAAGGACTAGGAGACCTGGGTCCCTGAGTGGGAGGCGGGCGCCTCCTTGTTGAGTGGGCAAATGTGAGACGGTCGTCTCACTATAGTGGGGGTGTGCGCCTCAAGGCTGTGACGGTCGTCACACCTTGTGGGCTGAACTTCTGTTGGGCTTTGCTCTTCTGGGCTTAGTCTTATAATTATTTCTTTCTTCTTAACTCCTCATTTTTGCTATATCACCCCTTTGCTTCATTTCTTTGGCATTTTAATCCGATTTTTCCTCAATTTTATTTCTTTGCTCAATTGATCTTTATTTAATGCAAATACCTGAAACAAAAGAAATACCAACGTAATACAGAAACAAAACAGAATAATTAAATAAAAATAGTAACATTATCTATGAAAATTAAGTCAAATATGTTATATAAATTCGTGTTATCAAATCCCTCTAAGTTTCTGTGACCTATCTCTCGTTCACCGCTCCTTCCAAACATTTACGATTGTACATAATGAGACTCTGGCACCTTCTTTTCCTAACTTAGCCCTTAGACCATTTCTATGATCTTCCTATATTACCCTCACTTGTCACTTCACCAATTACCACTTTGCCCTTATTATTTCTACACAATGTATTATCTTATTTCATTAATTAAAGTAATTTTAAATAACTAGTCTGATTATCTAAAATTATTAAAACACCCAAAATCCTTTAAGGTCCACTAAACCATACATAATATCACATCACACATCATATTAATCAAAACGTCACACATACTCACAAATACTACTTATAAATAAATTAAATAATTAAATAAATAATCTAATTATTTTTGAGGTGTTACATGTGATGTTTGTGGAAATCGAATTTTTGATTATAGTGTTTACCACAGTTGAATAATCATCTACCAATTCACTGAATCGAAGCTTCTCAACCTAGCCATTAGATTTTCTTGAAATTGGGCCACTAATCTTTTATTTTGGATCAACTCTGATTGCATATCAACTCCAATTCTCAATTTTTTAAATCTTGAATCTCAAATTCTTTCAACAATGATAGGTTCTAAAGTCACTCTCTTTGTTTCCTTGCATGAGGCAATCGCTATTGGTCAAGCTTCAAGAGATTCATCGCCTCTTACTCGAAGCGGTTTTGATTAAGTCATCCTGAACACTTCACTACATCATGATCTCGTTTAGCCTTCCCCGAGCGTAGGATTTGCTCTGAAATTTTGTTCTTTGGATAACAAGATGCCAGACACAATATTGTGACAATACATATGACAAGTATAACGAGCAACATGCAAAATAAATGGATAACATAAAATAACACCGAAATTGGTAAATGAGTTTGATGCAAAATCACCTACATTTGGAAGGAGTTAACCCAATGAGAGGAAATTAACTCTTAAAAGTTAAAATTACAAATTGGTCTAATTTGAAATATCCTAGTACAATGCCTTTTTTCCTAATGCAATTTGTGAACTTTGATTCAAAACTCCCCATAAATTGGAGACCCATTTCACTTTCAAACACTCTACAAAGTTTTTGGATAGTTACAAAAGATTATAAATGAGGGAACAATGTTACAACTTAAATGCTTTTTCTCTTACCTTAGAATTGAGACGCGAGAATATGGTATTATACAAATACAAAACACAAGACTCAAAACAAATAAACACACCAAGCTTAGTCATGCAATGTATAAATCTTCAGAATAGAGAATGTCTCCTTAAATAGTAATAAAGGTACTGGTTCAAAAGCCTATTAGGGGTTTGTTCATGAACGTGGTTGAAGTCCCTACAGACGCAAGCAACCAATTTTCAAATATGTTTGTTAAAAATATTTGATTAATTATTCTTGAACAAATTAGAATGTTTCAAATTTAACATTGCTAAAAGAGAGTTTGGACAAAAATTCCTTATTTCAAAAAGCACATAAAAGATAAAACTAATATCAGAGGTAAATACTACGTTAAGGTGTGATAATTATTCATAATTTCTTGTGCGCAAACCAACCTAGGGTGATACATGATGTCTCATAAAATAAAGGACATTATGCTTAACATGTTGTTTTCTTACTAAAGTGTCTAAATCACATAGAGACGTGATGTCTCTCATCTAGGCAGAATATTTTGCTTCACATGTTGCCTATAAAATTCATTCAACCATATGTAATAATATGTTCCACAATTCCCGCAAGGCGAAACCTCATTCAGGCCTCTAGCACCGTCGGTGGTACCGAGACTATTAACAATGTTTAGATTCCAATTACTACAAGCTAACCTCAAAGTGCAAGGCGCAAACGAATTGTTGAATAACATGTATAATATGGTTTGAGAATAACACTCGTAAGAATTGAAGAAAGGTTGCTTCGTCTTGTAGAAATCCTACTCAACGTTAATCCAAGAGGTAACACGATGCAGGAAGCTGCCTCCCAAAAGAGTCGTAAGATCAACTGTTTCACACAAGTGGTTGTAAAAGTGGGAGGCTCTAACAAAAGCCTCAAGTATTGGATTTTTAGAATGGTCTGAAGTAGGATATCTCCTTTAGAGATAAGCTAAGGCGCAAAAAGTCCATAGCATGAAGGAACTATTGAACAAGGCACAACCCTTTCTTTAATCTTGAAGAAAAACTCATCGCCCGAGGAAATTTCCCAATAGCAATAGATGCAAGTTCCAACCGACCATCCGCAAGGAATCCAAACAACAAATAAAAGAGTCTGGTCATAGGACCTACAGCTAGTATGACAAATATACTTCCTCTAACACTTCATGGGAGAAGATATACCAAAAGTGTGCTAACACTGAATTTCGAAAGGTTCGGATTTAAAACACCTGCCCAATTAAAACATCATTTAAGATTGACAAAACAAAGTATTGTTTCTTTCATAATAGCTACGATAGCACCACCAACGAGTGGATCCAACTAAATGATGCAACTAAGGGCTTGATAAAGATAAGTTAGCAATGAAGAAAAAAGGGTGAATAACATAAAAGAATCGAGAAGAGTCGTCAAATAGCAAGTATTCGCCCAAGGAGACTAATAACATGGCTAACAATGAAATAGGCTAATAGTGAAGAAACATAGGCGAATAAGAGAATGCACCAACACGGTGCAACCATTACTAGGGGTGCCCCCGAGAAAATGTTGTGTCAAGTTGGACAATGAATAAGAAGATTGTGAAATTAATGATGGAATGTAAAAAAGACTGAAGCACCTCAAATGAGACTCCTGATAAACTAATTATCGGTTTCTAAAATAGAGAGAAAGTTGGGGGAATCCCAGATGATATATTCCTTTTGGTTATAATTTCGATAGTCGGACATTTGGATGTATCTTGGATACAGATTAAGAGAGATAGCTCATTCAACACAATGATTCATATTTGTTCAAGAAGATAGGCCTAAAAAAGAAAATTTGTGTCCATATGGGATTATACTTACATGAGTCCAATGGTATGAGAACCCGTCTTGGAGGAAACATTAAGCTACTCATATTTGTAGTAGAATAAAGAGATGTTATGACTATGAACTCATAGTACCTCATGGTTCCCTCTAATATCGTTTATAGTTTCATACTCAGTTGAATTTTTATGGCATCTTTAGTCGATATGGCTTCCCCGTTTCACTTTAAGATGAAATTCCACAATTTTCATGGTGATCCAGGCACAACCAATGTTAGCCTTGCAGAAGCCAATAAGATATACCAGGAATTACCATTATATGAGAATGAATGATAGTGCAAGGCCATGAAGATCAATGTAGCTTCCCTTACTCTACAACTAAGAAGCATGAGTATTTGGCCTCCCACAAGTAGCCAAAATAACATTGGCCATGTAAGCAATAATGTATGACTCAACGAGTTACTAAGGCAAGGAAAATAAGTGGTGGTAGGACCACATGGTTATGTTTATAGCCTCATTATGTTATTGTTTATGCGTATAATTGATTACCTCACTACGGTGTAATGCAATATTTCCAATTTAATGAACAAAACATCCTTCTAAAATACCTCTTTTCTTTGTGACTGTGAAAGGTAATGACGAGTTTGGGGTATGACTAAAGATAATGAGGCACCGACACAAAAACTCAGTGGTTCTTTCATAAATGCCACTTACGCATAACTAATGCAATCAAAACCCCATATGCTAAACACACACATAAATTAAGCGCAAACCTCATATCGGGTTTTCACCTAGGGGAAAGCTGAATGTACTTGCTCCCTCAAAATATTCATCGAATAGTAAAAGTGTTCTACTTACAGTAAAGCATTCTCAAAGGACTCGAAAAACAACCGTGAGATCAGAAGTGGATGATTCATCTAGTTTTTGGGCCAAAGAGAAATTATAAAGGTGCAGGTTTTCAAGGTCTTTCTAAACATCTGAGAGACGTACCTTATTATCATATAGAGTGACATGATTGGAGGCTAGATATTTATCCTTCTTTGCTACTTCCCTCGACAAGATTTTTACTTAGTCAACTAATGAGTTGGAGAGATTGAAGGCACTCGAGGCATCACTTATTCTAATAAGATAAACATAAGCCTTTTGTACTTCTTGTATGTATGTGTCTTACTGAAATCTCGTGTTACATACACTCTATGTCAAAATTCGTCTATCCTTACCACACTTATCGAATAAAAGAATATCCCAACAACTGACCCTACTAATGACTAGGATGGCAAAAGCTTGGCAAATTTAATACTCCATATTTGATAACTCTTCCTCGAAAGCCTCATCGATCATATTAGAAAGATAAGAGAAATCCTCTTATAAAGTAGACTCTATGGGAATTCTAAAGCCTCATCATGATGATAGATATGAAGGCATATGTACTCAAGGTTTAAATGTTAAGCAATGACTCGAGATATAGTTCTTCAAGCACATTTGCATATATTGAATAATGTTAATGAAGTCCAACCTTACTTATCTACCCATAAAACGCTGGTCAAGGAAAATTCTCCCAGAGTAGTGATAAGTGGTTATTGAAAGAGAATAACATGAGTTTCATGAATTGGTTTAATTAAAGGATTTATAATTACTGGAGAGCATCTGAGACAAGTAAATGAATGTCACATATGCCTAAATTTAGTGTAGCAACTTGGACTGCATACAACATTAGTAAGTTTTCCTTTTATGCATAATCAAAGTATAATTGCATTACGATACAAGACTATAGGGTTATGGTTGAGGCTAGATCCATGTAATTCTCTAGTTCTAAAGATAAGAATCATATGATGGCATATAGACCGTAATTTAAAGTTATTGAGGAGATCCGATAGATTGATTATATTTTATTCAAAGTGCATTTATTTAAATTCAATTGGATTAATGGTAACATTAGGTACAAATGATGAGTTAGGATTCACACGATTTGACTTTGGTGAGGAAACTTATATGAATGGACCATTCATTTTAGCATCCCAATCAAAACAAGTGTTTTATGTCACTGATCCTTATGACAAAAGATTTTCAATTGTTCTCTAAGGAAAACATATTCCTAATAGTGATGAAGATCAAGTTTTAAATTTTGATATTTCTGAGACCCCTTCTTTCGCAACACACGCGCTTACTTCATATGAACAAGTTGATACAGATGATGTGCATGTTATTCGTTATGATCATGAAGAAGGTATATGGAAAAACTAACAAGTAATTATTTTTTACTATATATTCATAATGTATTGTTTTTTTATAATTTATAAGAGTTTAGACATATGTGCCAACAAGTGTTACACTAACAACTATTATTATTTGAAATTATAGCTGTTTAGATATAAGACACCAAAAGTCGTTCAACCACATTGTGCATCATGTTTCCTTCAGAATAATGAATCTAGTGCACAATAATTTTGTATCTTGGTTGTTTACTCGTTTGATGTATATATAATGTATGTCATTTTAGTTCCATGTTGGTTTTGATGTAATAGTACATGTTTTTTATTCAAAATGGTTACCATTTTGGTTTTGATTCACAAATATATTGTTAGTGTGTTATGGTATTACATGTTATAATAATGATATTTATGTAAATTCAAAAAATATATATTTTTTAAAAAACAACATTATTCACCACAATTTGTTCTTTCAACTACGGTGAAAAGTAGCACGATATCCAGCTTAAAAATGCCAAAAATAATGTCGATGAGTATCAAACTCGTACCATTTTCACTTTTCATTACACTTGTATATTCTAACCATGATAAAAAGTAGCATGTTTTCTAATGTATTATCATGGTCAATAGATCGTGGTGGTAAGTAGCTCACTTACTATCACATATTTGTTACCACGGACCATCATCCATGATGAAATTATTATTTTAACTATGGTGAAATATACTTTTTGTAGTAGTGGCCAAAGTTCATTTTACTTTATGTTATTTTACTCTCTGTATTCATAAACAATTGAATAGTCCCTGAAACGCTGTAAATCTCCTTGGAGACAATAAAAACATACTTAAGTTTTGTACTGCAACATGTCATTCGACTGCATGTGATAATTTATATGTATGGTCTAGATGGTCAACCTTGTTGACTCTGACACAAATGATCATGACTCAATCTAGGGCAGATGATCATATCATTATCAAGGTATAAATGATTATTATTTGACTTTGCGAAATTGATCATTTCTTTTTTTGTAGATGATTCAAAATTGTTCTACACATGGAAAGCAACACATTAGAGTATTAATTATTCTTAATTATTTTGGTATCATCAAAATTCTAAAAGTATAGATTATTATTATTCAAGTCATTTTTTGTTCAACACAGACAACATTGAATAACCTAGTCATATGCATCAGAACTCTAAAAGATTTATCCTAGAGATCTGATTACACAGATATGTGATTTATCTCATGATTCAGTTGTAGGGCATGCAATTTGACTCGATACCTGTTACAATGCTATGTGATTTATCATAGTAATTTAGTATACAATATGTGATTATCGATTATCTCGAGTGGGGGAATATGTGATTTACTCTTCTACCCCAATTGGTGGATGTGTTCTTTTATCCTATACTCAAGTTAAGTTCAAGAGTATTGGATTGTTCATCCTATGATATGTATCAGGTAGATATGGGGAACTTAGGTGGATTGAGGTTTTAGATAGGGATCCACTGAGATTTTATCTCATTGTAGCTGTTATAATCGTTTAGAGATGGATAAATATCAGGATAGAAAAAGTATAAGGCAACTTGAAGTGAAGGACACATGTTGTTATATTTTGATTTTATTTGTGCTGTGTACTTTTGGGTAATCTATGATGTTTTATTATAGACACAAGTTTCTTTTGGGTGTAGTATGTTTAAGTATATACAATAGCTATGTTTAATTTTACAAATTATTATTTTAGACATATAATTTCAGGTGTTATATGTAATTTGAAAATTTTTAGTACTGAAATTTAAGTTCCAACCATATGTAGTTTATAAAAAAGTATTACGATGAAATAGATTATGTGAGCCATTTATAGAGGTATCACTTATTTATCACGTTTTACATTTTATACTGAATGATTATCAATGATATATTATACAGTTATTTTCCTTAGAGTACATGAAGTTATATAACTATAAAGACCGACTATATATAACATTGGCAAAATACTTTTTTTCGTCCCTTAACTTTACCTCGGGATCCATTTTAGTCCCTTAATTTTTAAAATGTTCAAATAAATCCTTTATGTTTCCAAAAAGCTTAATTTAAATCCTTTTCGTCTGAATCTCACATACGACGTTTATTTATGCATACATGGAAGCTGATGTGGCAGCACGCCATCACCAAATGGCATCATGACATCACCAAGGTCACCCAAATTTAAAATAAAATCTCAAAATTTACCTTCAACAAGAATCGAATCATTGTTACGATGGTTGCTGGAGACGACAATATACCACTATGCCACTTCACCTTTTGATAACTTCATTTATAAATTATATATAGATAACCATATTATTTATTCTCATCATCTTCTCCATTATCATCTTCTCCATTTCTAAACCATGAGAACACATACAAAGAATCATTATCAAGTAAAAATCTGAAGATCAATGGCTTCCGAGACCCATAATCAAAATATAAACTGAAATTGACAATCAATGGCTTCAGAAACCCAAAATCTGAAATATGAAAATTAATTTCAAAAATCAAAACATCAACTAAAATCGTTTGATTCAAAAGCATTTGACCTACTATCGTTTGACCCATTCCACAAATTAAAACAAAAACTGAATCAAGAAATTAAAACTGGTGGAATAAGGCAGAAGTCCTTCTATAATCGTTTGACTCATTCCACAAATCTCTAATTCCATTTTAAATTAGTCATTGATGTTGTAAATTTTTTACTTCAAATATTATGTTAGACTATTTTGAAAGAACACAATACAAAACGGACAACTAAAACACCACCAACAAAGTTGTAACTCAAGGCTTCTTCATCTTCCAAAATAAATTTATGTTTCTAAGGCAAAGGAACTCACCATTTCATTGATGACTAGCATATGCCACATCAACCATCATCAGCCACGTGGATAAACAAAACGGAACATTACCAACGGAAGGATAAACGTGACACCCTTTTAATAGATAAGGGATTTATTTGAACATTTTAAAAATTAAGGGACCAAAATGGACCCTGAGATAAAGTTAAGGGACAAAAATTAGTATTTAGCCTATAACATTTTAAGGTTTAATTATATTTTACACCCTCTATTTTACCCTATTTCAAGCACACAAAAAAGTTAAAATTTGAAATAAAACAACTACTTTTGTGGTCGAACTAAAATAAGGAGATTGTAATTAAATTTATTTTTAATGTATTAAATGTTATTATGCAAACATTTGCTTAACATTTATTTATTATAATTTTCCTTGATCATTGATAATTTATTTGTAATATAATGCTAGAATAATAACTATTTTATTT
The DNA here is from genome assembly GCA_021764765.1 of Vicia sativa. NCBI lineage: Eukaryota > Viridiplantae > Streptophyta > Magnoliopsida > Fabales > Fabaceae > Vicia > Vicia sativa. Next base: position 156,135,799 of record CM038792.1, read on the forward strand.
GACATTATTGAATGTTTAATGTGAGTGTTATACAAAATATATTAATATTATGTGATAAATGAGCAGAGTTGTCTCAAACTTTTGAAAAATCTTGCACAAAAAGTTGAAGTTAGTTTTAGTAAAATTTTGTTTAAGATATTTTATTAAACTGTAAAATATGTGAACGAATGCCTCTTTTATCATAGCTTAAATATAAAAAAGTGTGAGATCATGATGTAACTCACATCGCACAACTTCAAAGACCATCCTATAAATAAGAAACATATGAAGACCAAAATCATATATAATGCTTAATATAGGTTTCTTATGTGGAAAATACGAAATAAATCAAAAGTCAGTACATAAATGAAAATAGAAATATAGTTGTCTGTATTCATTAATGAAGATTAAAAGACTAGAGCTTGAAATTTAATTAAAAAAATTATAATTTTTTTAATAAATACAATTTATTAAATTAAAAAACAAAAACAAAAAGGATGAGAGGACATAAATCTAACCTCTAAAAAATCTAGCAAAAATGATAGATGGACATATTCTACCTATTTCTTAAAAAAATTTAAAAAACACAAATAGAAAGTGAATCTCACCAAATATCATAATCAACAAAAAAATATACTTTTCTCTATGAAAATGTTATATATCTTGTATCTAAAAGAACATATAGTGTGTGTAAAATATTTTTCTCCTTGATTTAAAGATGTCAAGAGACAATATTTAAATTTTTAAAAAATGTATGATTGACCAATATTGAATAATTTTAAAGCGAGTGATTTCTCCAATTCTTTATATTACCATATTTGATAGAAAGTAAGATTTCATTATTCCATATACAACGTAAGAGCTCTAAATTTTTTATAAATTATCACTAAATACATCACCATAAATTAATATTTCAATATTTTTTCTTGAAGCTCCACCTACATTACAATTAACCAAATTATTAATTATTATAACTAAACAAACATCATCAATCTACACAAGAAAACAATATGCTCTTGTTAATACAATAATGCCCTTTTTTCTGATTGGTCCATTAACTATTTTTTTTAAGGATAAAATGGGTAGTAAAATATTAACCCTGATAATTATTATTGTTATAACTATTAATTGTTTCATTTGTTTCAAAGATAAAACATTTGTTTCAAAGATAATTATTATTATTTTCAAATATCCAACCATCGCTTGATTCTCCTTAAACCCTGTATCTTCTTCTCCAAGTAGAGAAGTCATCTTTGTGTTGCACAAATATTCATTCTTCCTCCAAATTACTATGTAATTGTATATTATGTTATTGTATCCCGTAAGTGTAAACTTATTTAATTTAAGTTTTAAAATTTTAAGTTAAGATAGTTAAATTCTAACCAATAGCAAATTAAAATTTATGTAAATGGACACGTTGCATAGGTACGGGTATGTATCCGGTACGAGTACGTTAGTATAATTTTTAAAAAATATAATAATAAAAATAATAAATAAAGAATATTATTTAAATAACAACAAAATATTAAAATTAAGAAACAATTTACTTTAAAAAAGTTAATTGAGCATACTAGCTTACAAGTTACAAGACACAAGTCGGCAACTTATTACTTTAATATACAATAAAATAATAATTAAAAAACCAATTTAGTAAAAAGGAAAGGAAAAAAAGAGAGTAACGCGAAGAGAATAATGTTGGAATTATTTCAATAACAATTAATCACATATACTTGTTTTATATATATTATACCATATACTTTAGTGCAGAATATAATAAATAATTGTGAACATGTATATAACTATAGGATCTACGACGTGTTAGTGTACGAGATATGAGATTTCAAGAATACATGGATTCATAAGGCAACAATAATTGTAATCCTGAAACGCAAAAGTGTAGAGACAAGTGACCGACACTTGTTGGTTGTGGATCTTCCTCAACCGACACTCCTAATGCCTTGAATACTCTTCAGAGGGGAAGAAGAGATAACTTTGCTTATGTACGGTATATTGGGGACCTTAACCTTTATTTAGTGTGATGGCCAATTAGGGTTTCCATTATTCTCGAATAGGTCATCATGACATTCACTCATATTTGAGTCCATATCCAATTAATTAATTAATTAATTAATTCCTAAATAAAATCTAGATAACATTTTAACATTATTTGATCACATAATTATTTAAGGCACTTCATTTGATAAAATAGTTAGTATAATTAAATAAATATATTTGGCCATATAATTATTGAAATACTAATATAAGACTATATTATTAAAATATTCCAACAATCTCCCGCTTGACCAATATATTTTAATAATTATATCATAATTCCTTAGGCGCGCATCTGAAAGCTATTTATCTTTAGATTTCAACTTTACAATCTGGTCCACCTTATACATCAATAATAGAACCATCACGGTTGTCATCACTAACGTGTAACGTGACAGAACCTCGACGACCACCACATAAATGTAGTTGATGACATAGATCGATATGGATGAGTGACATGAAAATTTCATGCAATGTGATCTCTAAATCATGTATATTTCGAATTGGTCCAAATAAAGTCTTTATTGAGATTAAACTAAAATTTGCAAATTCAATATTTGTACAAACGATACAAAAATGGTTATAACAACAATAACCTTAACATAAAGTGTGTATCGATATCAAAATAATATTATTAAACATAAATAAGTAGTAACTCCCACTAATCTAAGACATCCTTAGTGACGATAATCATATGAAAGTCTTTATATGTCAAATCTTTGATTAGTTAGCCTTTAGCTTAAATTCCATATGCATATATTATAGTTTCAACAATAATAACTTATAATTCAATGAACTTTAAAACCTATTGTTGAAACAATGTATGTTTGTCTTAAAATAAAATATAAGTTGGGTGATTTTTTAAAGCCTTATATTGAATTGTAAATAGATGACATAAATACTTACATTCATTTATTCTGTATTAAAATGACTATTTGACATCTTAAATATCTGAGTCAAACATACTAATGATCTCCAATTTGTGAGTACAATTTCTTTTGTTCTTTACAATAATCCTCGTGGTTTATCTTTATTTTTCTTTCTTTCTAATAATTCAATTTTGAATGTTCAAGTATCTACTTAATGATTTTATGTATGTCTTTCCATATACGTATAAAATCATATATAAGATTGTCAGAACCAATGTATAAAAAAAATCTTAATTTTCTAAATGTCCAGATTCTTTTATGTTGGACAATGATTGAGACTTAATAGTATATATATATATATATATATATATATATATATATATATATATATATATATATATATATATGTTTACAAATCTTTTGTGATAACCGGATGATACTTTGAGAATAATCTCTAAGTATCTAAATACCTAATACAAAAGAGATGTGCTCAAGATATTTCATAATTGTTAGAGATTTTTTGGTTTCACACAACAATCATATATCATTGCTGATTAAATAAAATTGACATATTAAATTAGGAATATAAACTTACTCCCACTGAACTTGTAAAACCCAATAATTTTTCATAATAGAAATCTCAAAACCAAACGAGACAATTACCTTATGAAATATTGCGGTATCACTAATGAGACAATTTCATGAACTTATAAATGAATTTTATCTATTTGGAAACCATAAATTTTGTATCTACTGATACAAAAAAAATTCTTGTTGCACCATGTTGTTTTTCTTAATGTCGCCATTAAGAAACACTAACTTGATATTCATCTTAAGAAGCTCCAAAATTATAACAAGTAACAAGTGTCACAACTATCATAATAAAGTCTTTCAATCATATTGGATATAATTTTTCTTTCCAGTCAATTCTTTATGACACTTGATGCTCTAGTTCTTGAGAATATTGAGTTTGATCTTCAAGAATTAATTTCTTATTTTAATTGAGAGAAAGAACAATAATATCCGCATGAGCGTCCAAATTTGCTATATAAATAACAACTGTATAAATTTAGTTAAAACCAATTTTTTCCCACTCAATTTTGTTCTTTGAACATATCTCTCCCCCAAACTCAATATTCTCGAGACACATTACAATATTGGTCTCAAAATATTCTTTAACTTGAGACTAAAGTTTATATTTCTCAAACTTTTCAACAATTCTAGATTGTAACAAGTCATGACTGAATTAACTATAATAATATTTGAATTTAAAAGACAAATTGCATCCATCATTTAAAAAAAAAAAGAAGTTATAATATTAAAGTACAATTTTATTCATCCACCAAATTGTCTTTTAAATAAAAAAATTAAACTTCTAATGACAATCTAAAATAGTTAAATCTAAATAAAAAATATCAATCTTCATCAAATTTGTTCCCTTTAAATTGATGTATCTTTCAACATCATTGAACATTTGCCAGTTCATATCATATTTTCTTATTATTATTTATTTGTCCTTATCCTTTGAGGTATTTGCCAAATGAACAATATTTTATTTTCTTTTGCTTCAATCTTTTTTTTATTGCACACTTTATGAAATTATTCTTTTAAATAATAATTTCTAACTTTAATAGTTATAAACTTAATAGTGCAAAGAGAACACTATATGCTAAATTTTTCGACAAAGTCACCTAATTGTCGAAACTATAGCGCTATAACAAGATTAAATAGTTTCATAATATGTTTATGATATTTTATTTGCTTAATAATCTTAATAAAAACTCATCACTCCAATGAGAGTCTGTCTTTTTCTTTATTGCTTTAGAAGCACTAGAATTTAAGCAAAGATAATATGACAAAATTTATGTCATCTTAAATAACACCTCTAATGTTTCTGAATTGCAAAACTTTAAGATTATAGAACTGTGTAATTTGGAGTGTACTCACTTTTAAACTTGAGTCTCATTTTAAATATACTAAATTGTGAGAGTTTGAGTTTCTCCATCATTATGTAAGGTCTATATCAAAAATAAAATAAAATTCATAATGCTCATATTTTATTCTTAAAATAAACTATATTAGTTTATAGAGAACAAAAAAAATGTACTCAGCCAAAACATCAAGTTCATCATTGATATAAGTCTTTAGAAAATAAAATCAATTGCTAGTGATATTTATTTTCAATGATCAAACACTGATAATTAATATTTATAAACAATAAATTCTTACCATTGTCACATATTTACCTTATATGTTTGAGTGCAATCAAATAAATACCTAAAAGATTTACACTCATACAATTTAAAAGTATATCTAATCATTTCTATATTTATTGGAACAATTTAAAAGTTATACTATAACATGACACTATAAACATCTTTAAAAATAGCATGCAACAATAGAGACTGTTATTCGGGATAATGGATTTAATTGTATGAGAATTATTTTGGAAATGGAGGTGAGACCGTGTTGGTTGAATGAAGAAGATGGAAGTATATTATTGAAGTATGGATAATGTTAGCTTTTATACTCATGCTGGAAAAATGCATATGCAACATGGTGTGTAGAGATGTGGTGGCATTGTATCAAAATGCAGTGTTTCAAAACAAACAAACGAAATGAGAAGTATAATGTAGCTTTAGAGACCGGAAGCACGTGAGTATAGCATATGCCATAAAGCTTGGGATCACAAGGTGTGATTGTATGAAAACGATGTGCAAGAAGATGAAGTAGTATATGTGGCTGATAAAATAAGTCCCACATCAGAATTTAATAAAGAAATGCAAGTGTTTATATGATTCTCTCACACACTATTTAAAACCTAGAAGTAATGGGCTGCTTTGAAACAAACACGGGCTTTAGGCCTTAATTCTATGTTTTAATAATTAGTTTAAATAAACCATTTAGTTGAATTTGAACTAAAGGGGCAACTTGGTAATTCTTATTTAGTTGAGGGGTATTATAGTCTTTCCACTTTCACTAATCCTCAAAAAATTTGTTTGGTTATATCTTATTCCCTTTTAGAAAACAAAATCAGTTTTTGGAGTTAAAGAGAAAGAGAAGAGAACCGTGGAAATAGAGGAAGAAGAAGGAAGGATTTCTTATCTCATTCAAGGTGAGTCTCTTAGTTAGAGTCCTTGGAGAAAAGTTGGGGTTTTGTAAAAATTAAGGATTTTGGGTTTTGTGAGTTAATTTGATGATGCATGCATGATTATGATGTTAAATAACATCATATGATTCTGTTTCTCGTACTTGGTGGTTGTGGGTTGACGTTAAAGGTGATAGCGTTCTAGTTTTTCTGCAAAAAATAGACCTCGCTTAGCGGTTGGCCTTACCTACTATATCTGAAAAATAAATAATTACGAGGTCTATCGAAAGCGTAACTATGATATTTTTCCCAAATGTGCAGAATGTTCTAATTCCAAGAACCATCTATTGCAATGACCTTGAATTGATTATATGCATTTTCATGGATACTAATGTGTGATTAAGCATGATGTGAATAATCAGAAAGATCGATTTTGTATGATGAAGACCATGTGTGGAAAAATGCATTATTGTTGAGAATTATATGATATTATGTTCCAGTCATTTCGAGGAAGACGATTCGGATGTGTTGCCTACGGGTTAATATGCATATGATTGTGTGTGACGTGTTGTGTGATCTTTGTGGACATATGGTTGAAATCGGAGTAAATCTTATACCAGGATGTAAATCACTTATGACCACGACTAATGATGTGTGTAATTTAGTTTGTGCCTTGTTGTGTAATCTGGGATACCTTGTTGTGTGTAATGGATATGTCGTACACGTATGAGCTACCAAAGACGATGTGCTTGTGTCGGCCGGTGAAAGAGGGCATACCACCTTGAACTCATCTGTATTGCTTGGTATGGTGGGGAGGAAAATGCCATGTAGGCAATCCTTGGGTATATAACTCACCTCTAATGGTGCCAAATAGGCTACACCACTAGGTTATCACCCGGTGGGTTATGCGTCGAGAAGGCGTTTTCGTGCTTGTGTAATTCATCAGTGTATAGATGATTGACGTGGTTGTGACGCCATGTAGGCGAAAGTCACTTTTTGTACTCGTCGCAGATGGAATTCCATATTTGAATGATCTATTTCATCCTGCGATGGATTGGTGCGAGTCTCTTGACATTAGGCATTGGGGTACTCACCGAGGACGTGGAAGTGTAACTGTGGTAAAGGTATTAACGTACTCCTCGATTCCTCGTACAACGGTACGAGTTTGCATATTTGTTTGTGTTTGATATTGTGTTTGTTACCACCTCACTGGTTAGTCAGTGGACTTCCAGTGGTGGTGTTCTCTTGTGATGTACTTGTACTTGGCAGTGAGGCATGACCACGAATTCTAGGTGAATCTATTTTGTGATGCATGTTCCTTTTAGAACCAAGCGAACCCCTAAGATAGGGAGGCTAACTGAGATTTAGTAATCTCACCTCATTCCAATTATATTTTTTTTCAGGATCTTCGAGACAGGGCAAAGGCAAGGGTAAGATGGCTTAGTCTTGATGTGGTGTTTCATTAGCGATGATTTATTCACTTTGTATCTTTCCGCTTATGTACTATTTTGGGATCATGTATTAGTACCATTTGGGATTCGTATTTTGTGGCCATAACAATTTCGGCTTTGTATTTGTCACATGTACTAATACTTATCCTATTCTGCTGCTATTATATGTATGTTTTATGTACCATTTAATGCCAAATACGTATATCCTAGGCAATGTATGTATGAGGTATTACATGTATATTTAACCCAAAATTATTTATTACAATATCTATGATATTATTTTTTACTTTAAATCATAATACATCATCTAAAATTATAAATGTTATAACATATTAAGATAAAATAAATGATATATATATATATATATATATATATATATATATATATATATATATATATATATCTTATTAGCTAAAATTTATATAATTAAATTAATAATCATAGATTTTTTTGGTACACGATGATCATACAATATAAATAAATAGGTTAAATATGTTTTTGATCCTTATTAATATAGCGATTTTTAATTTTAGTCCCTCTAATTTCTTTTAAAGAATGGTCCGTCCCTCTAAAAATTTTCATCCACACAATTGGTCCTTGACGTTAAATGACACTAACGTAGGATGATGTGGCATGACATGTGGATTAAAATATTACTTTTTTTTTGACAAAAACTGAAAATGCCTTATATTCAAGGGGTTACAAACCTCCTCTAAACAAATACAGAAAAATCAACCAAAGCCAAATGCTTTTAAGGAAGGTAGGGGGTAAGTCCAAGAAGATAAAACAAACAACATCAAAATCCAATGATATCTACCTCATGCTTCTCATCAAGATACTTTCAATCTCTACTATTATAACACTTGTTACTGTGAGCTTCATCTTGTCCAACTATTTGACAGTTCAGTTCCGTCATCTGTGTTATCCAGCTTCATTGTTGTTTGTCACCATCATTATTAAGTTTCTTTCCTCTTTAATATTTGTATGTTTCTTGTTTATTGTTACTATATGTTCTCTCTCTCTATTTTTCATTTTTGATTACATTTTTTTGAGTTTGTTGATTCAATTTTTTATATAAAATGTTAATAAGCTGAGATTATTTATCTTTTGGTATAATAAACTGCTCAAATTCAAATTGTATATGTAAATTGAAACTTTTACTTTACACTGTAACGTATATTGTTTCAAAGCAATTGAATGACTCCATTAGAGGAGAAAGAAAGAGTGAATAACGTGTGAGCAAGAAGAAGAGAGTAAAAGAATTGTTATTCATTCAATGTCTAAAGTTTGTTACAAGTGTCCTATATATAGTTACAAATCGTAACTAACTCCAACTGTCAAAACAGAAAAGGAGAAAATACATAATAGAAGTGTAACTCTCCAGAAGAAGTTCATCTCCAGAAGTTCATCTCTAGAAGTCCATCTCCAAAAGTTCTATTTCTGGTTCATCACTAGAAGTTCATCTCTAGGAGTTCTGCTTCTGATTCATCACCAGAAGTTCTGTCATAACTTATTTTCTCTCATTTGTTAATACCCCCTCACAAGCTTGAGGTTGGTAAATGTCCACCAATCCAAGCTTGCTTAAACAATCAGTGAAAGGACGAGGACTGAGCGCTTTTGTGAACACATCAACAACTTGATCATGAGAACGAACGGGAAGCAAACACATGACACCAGCTTAAATTTTCTCACGAACCAAATGACAATCAATGTCAAGATGTTTCGTTCTCTCATGAAACACCGAATTTGAAGAAATCTAAATAGCACTTTGATTATCATAATACAAAACGGGAAGACGAGATGAATGTTGTTGGAGATCGTGTAGCAGGAAACACATCCATTGAAGTTCACGAGTAGCAGACGCCAAGGCTCGATATTCAGCTTCTATGGATGAGCAACTAACCGTTGGCTGTTTCTTAGATTTCCAAGACACCAATGATGCACCAATAAAGAAAAAGTATCTTGAGATGGAACGTCTAGTTTCAATGCATCCACCCCATTCAGCATCATTAATCCCCAGAATTTGTAAGTCAGATAAAGACGATAAAAGAATACCCCGCGCAAGTGAGTGTTTTAGGTATCGTAGGACACATATAGCAGCACGATAGTGAGCTTCAGTGGGAGCACTCATAATTTGGCTCAACTGCTGTGTAGCAAAAGCAATGTCAGGACGAGTTGTAGTAAGGTAAATCAATCTCCCAACAAGTCTCCGATATGCTGTAACATCATAAAGTAAAGCACCGATGTCTTGGTGAAGGCGAATAGAGGCATCCAAGTGAGTAGAAGCTGGCTTACAACCAGTTAGGCCAACATCCTGAAGTAGATCTATGCAATACTTCCTTTGGCAAAGTGTAATACCTTTTGAAGATCTAGCAACTTCAAGCCCTAAGAAAAATTTTAAATTCCCCAAATCTTTGATATGAAATATGTGATGCAGAGCTTGTTTCAAATTTGCAAACACACCTAAGGAAGTCCCAACAAGGATGATATCATCAACATACACTAGCAGAGCAGTAAAAGATGTAGGACTTGATTTTATAAAGAGTGTATGGTCAGCAGTAGCATGTTTAAATCCTTGTGCCTTAAGGAATATAGTGAGCTTTTCAAACCACTGTCTACTGGCCTGCTTTAATCCATATAAAGACTTGGTAAGCTTGCATACTTGGCCAGATTTGGGAGCAGTAACACCTTGAGAAATACTCATGTAAACAACTCCATTTAAATCACCATGGAGAAATGTGTTATTGACATCTAATTAGTGTAAATGTCAACCATGAATGGCAGCTAAGGCAAGTAACACACGAATTGTAGTTAACTTGGCAACTGGAGAGAAAGTTTCAAGGTAATCCAAACCTTCAGTTTGGTTGAAACCTTGAGCGACTAACCGTGCCTTGAATCTTTCTATTGTTCCATAAGCATGTCTCTTAATCTTGTAAACCCATTTACTTCCTAACGTTGAAGCATCACGAGGAAGATCAACGAATTCCTAAGTATGATTTTCATTCAAAGCCTCTATTTCTGCCTGCATTGCACGAATCCACCTGGGGTCTTTAGAAGCAGCCACATAGTTACTTGGCTCAGTTTCAGATGAAAGAGACATAATATATGCCCGATGACTCGGTGAAAGGTTGAAGAGAGACATATACTTCTCAATGGGGTAATGGCAAGACATAGTGTTAGAGTCACAAACATAATCTTTTAGTGGACTCAAGAGATGACTGAGGTATGTCAATAATTTCATTTATGGATGAGGAAGGGACATTAGGTATTGCAATGGATGTGGACACAAAATTTGACATGGATTCATCATCTAAAGATACATGATCAGCTACAGATTCATCTTCTGAGTCATGCAGAACTTCTGGATCATGCAGAACTTCTGAGTCATGCAGAACTTCTGGATCAGAATTAGGTACAGGTATATGAGCTAACTCTTTTGCAACATTATCAACTTTGGATTGGTCTATGTAAATTTATGTGTGTATTTGTGGGTTAGACAAATCAAGGAAAGGAAAAGCCATATCAAAGAATTTGACATTTTTGGACACAAATATGTCATGAGTATTAACTTCTAAGAGTATGAAGCCTTTCATACCTGCCTTATACACCAAGAAAGCACACCTTCTTTCTCTTTAGTCAAATTTGTGCCTATTTGTTGGTAATGTGGAAGCATATCTTAAACACCCAAATACTCTCAATGAATTTAAATCGGGCATTATTCCATACATCACTTCAAAGGAGGATTTGTTGTTTAGTATTTTTGTAGGAATCCTATTCATGTGATATACTGCATGATTTACAACACAAGACCAGAACTTTTGTGGCAACTGTGACTGGAACATAAGAGCACGAATGATATTAAGTATGTGTTGATGTCGCCTCTCAACTCTCCCATTTTGTTGAGGCGTGTACGCACAACTTCTTTGATGTATGATGCCTTTCGAAGCATAGAATTTTGGCATCAGTAGTTCAGTTCCATTGTCACTTTTAATAACCTTGACCTTTTTACTGAATTAAGTTTCTACCATATTGACAAACTCTGTTATCTTTTCACTAGCTTTATCCTTAAATCTCATCATCACAACCCAAACATGCCTACTATGATCATCTAAGATAGTGAGAAAATATCTGAAGCCATGTACAGAAACTGTATTAAAAGGACCCCATATATCAATACGAATCATATCAAAAGGATTACATGCATTATTGTTACTGATAGGAAAAGGCAAACGTTTTTGTCTAGCTTGTTGACACACATCACAAGCTTTATGAATGTTGTTAGGTATGTAACTATAAATGGTGCTCAACATTACATTCTATCATGTGATAGATGCCCTAATCTTAAATGCCATATAATAGCAGATGTTGTTTCTTCACCTCTCTTATTTGTGAATATACTTGACACAAATCCTGCACTGCTAGTTCTATGAGAACTATCCTTCTGCAACTCCAAATAGTACAACCCATCCAGCTCACTAGCTGAACCAATCTTCTTCAAATCCTTCCTTGTCTGTATAGTACATCTGTCAGTTTCAAAAACTAGGCTGCATTTTTGTTCGCTACATAGTTTTGAAATAGAAATTAGGTTAACTTCAAATTGTGGCAAATATAGAACCCCTTAAATGACAAAATCTTTGGATATTTTCACATCTCCACATGCAAAAGTAGATATAGAATTTCCATTTGGAAGATATACCATAATAGGATTAATTTTATCATGTTTCAAGAACCAATCAAGGTTATTTCATATGTGATGGGTTGCACCTGTGTCTAAGATCCATCTAATACCACCACTAATACTAAAGCTAGCAATATAAGGTTTACCTCCTTTTGCCATATTTACTAAAGTTGTGTTCTTCTCAAGAAGCATCATCAAGTTGTTGTATTGCTCCTTAGTCAGAGTCATACTTCTATTGTCATTAGAAGGTTCAGCTGCAACTTCACCATTTACTTCAACTTGATTGATGTGTGTTAATGCTGATGCTGATCCTCCTTGCTATTAGGAGGATATCCATGCTTCTTATAACAATTGTCAACAACATGCCCATTTTTGTGACAGTGCGCGCAAACTTTGAAATTGCCTCTGCCTCTGCCAACACCATCATTTCCTCTCCCAATGCTGCTATTTCCTTTGTCTCTTCCAAATTGCTTCGTGCTATCAACAACATTCACCATACCAGATCCATCCTTATCACTGTTATTTCTAGACAAAACATTTCCAGTCCCACATATCTTTCTCTCTTGTTGCAGCACCATAGAGACTACTTTGTTAATTTGAGGCAATGGATCCATAAGAAGCACTTGAGAAACAACTCCATGGAATTCTTCATTCAAGCCAATCAATAACTAAATTATACGATCTTCAACTCTAAAACTTCTACTATTTTGCATCGCAAGGCATACACAACTCACAGGACACGTGCAGTTGGGCATGAGCCTGTATTGATCAAGCTCCTCCCATAGACTTCTCAATTCTATGAAGTAATCAGAAATTTTCTTGCTTCCTTGTTTCAAATTCGAGATTTCTTGATATAACTGTGCAACTCGAATCTTGTCTCCTCTCATGAACCGATCCCTAAGATCATTCCAAACATCCACAACATTATCAATGAACACCACACTTTATGCTATGTAAGGTGTTATTGAATTGATGATCCATGTATGAACAAGATTGTTGCATCTTTGCCATGAAATATAGTTGAGATCATCGCTATCAAGCACTTCAATCGTTCCATCAACAAACTGAATTTTGTTCTTCATTGCCAACGCTCTTCTCATCTTCATGGACCAAGCATGATAGTTTTCTCCATATAGCTATGGTGTAACACAAATTGTTGAAGAGTTTTCAAACGGATGAACGTAATATGGATCAAGCTGATCCTGCATCTGATTGTTGTTATTCTTTCTTGCAGCTATTATAGAAGCACAAAATCAAAGAAAAACGTAGCAAGATTATGAAACAATGAATCAAGAAAGAAAGAATCGTATAAACGATTCACACAACGATGTAAAAATGAACTCCCAACGGAAGAACAAAAGAAAGAAAAACGAAGCAAGAATTGAAACCCAAGCATCACAAATGATCTTGAAGCACAACCTTCAAAAAAACGATCGCAGCGGAAGAGAGTAAAAAAATTGGCAATTGAATGACTCCATTAGAGGAGAAAGAAAGAGTGAATAACGTGTAAGCAAGAAGAAGAGAGTAAAAGAATTGTTATTCATTCAATGTCTAAAGTTTGTTACAAGTGTCCTATATATAGTTACAAATCGTAACTAACTCCAACTGTCAAAACAGAAAAGGAGAAAATACATAATAGAAGTGTCACTCTCCAGAAGAAGTTCATCTCCAGAAGTTCATCTCTAGAAGTCCATCTCCAGAAGTTCACTCTCCAGAAGTTCATCTCCAGAAGTTCTGTTTCTGGTTCATCGCAAAAAGTTCATCTCCAGAAGTTCTGCTTATGGTTCATCATCAGAAGTTCTGTCACAACTTATTTTCTTTCATCTGTTAATATTGTTGCTACATAATTGCGCTGCTCTCTTATGGTATCGAAAGTTATTCTCTACATATATCCTACCGTGTTGCTGCTATAGTTATTGGTTTTTTAATTTTGGTTGCAAGGAGTACATTTGTTCTATTTCATGTAAAAACAAGTTTAAAAGTGGTGAGTGGTTTTTAGTGGAAGTGTACATAACAATAAAATGGGAGCAAAATTAGTGCAGTTATGCCACCAGTGTCTTAGTCTACTAAAGTAATTACTAATGAATTGACCAAACTGTCAAGTATGTCATTTCCTCTAAAAAAAAATACATTACATATTGGACAATTTGATAAATAATAAAATATCCCTTCACTTTTTTATCTTTACTCACTTGATGTCCCAAGTGTTCAATTTTCATTGGTTTGTAGACAAAAGAGTGTTTAGAAATAAATTAGTAGTTTTGATTGCACTTAAGAATAATAGCCTATTTGAGATAAAATTGAATTTTTCATATTTATAATTAAAAATAATATTTCTACAAAATAAAAATATATTTTGTCTTTTGTCAAAATTATTTTAAATATTTAATTTTATTTTTATACTATTTTCTATTTGAAACTAAAAAACTATAAATTGGAAGTAATGCTTATGCATCATTTTTTTTTTTTTTTTGCAATTTAGTTTCATCCAAAAATAATATAGTGATTACAATCTATTATCTATTAGAAATCAATTGAGTGATAGTATAATTTATTTTTCAATTTAATTTAATTTAAATTATTATTTTTTATTTCACGGGTCACTATCAACATAATAACTATTTTAATTTAATCAATCATTATCTATTTTAATAAATCTATATGATTATTATTAATTTTATAATTAAATAGATGATTTCATATTTTGCATTTATAGTTAAAATTTTACATTTGCATTTGTTAAAATTTTATTTTATTTTCTCCAACTCACATGTCTTTTTTTATATGATTATTTAATACAGTTGGATTTTAATGATCATCACTATCAAACAATTATTATTCAATTTACTAAACTAGCACATGAATACGATAATAAAATATTTAATCTTACAGGTCAGTTTCAACACAATACATATTTTACTTTAAATAATAATGAGTTTAATTTGATAACTAAAATCTTTATTTCAAATTTCACAATATTCTTTTTTTTCTTCTTCTTTTTACATCTCATCTACTATAAAACAATTACTAATGAATTAACCAAACTGTCAATTATGTTTTTTCCTCTACAATAAAATACTTTACATATTGTACAATTTGATAAATAACAAAATATCTCTTCACTTTTTCATCTTTACTCACTTGATGCCCCAAATATTCAATTCTCATTGGTTAGACAAGTTGTAGACAAAAAGTGTTTAAAAATAAATTAGGAGCTTTGATTGCACTTAAGAATAATAGTCTCTTTGAGATAAAACTGAGTTTTTCATATTTATATTTAAAAATAATATTTTTACAAAATAAAAATATATGTTGTCTTTTGTTAAAATTATTTTAAACATTTAATTTTATTTATATATTATTTCATATTTGGAACTAAAAAACTATAAATTTGAAGTAATGCTTATGCATCTTTTTTTTTTTTTTTGCAATTTAGTTTCATCCAAAATAGTACAGTGATTACAATCTATTATCTATTAAAAATCAATTGAATAATAGTATAATTTATTTTTTAATTTAAATCAATTTTTTTATTTATTTCACGGGTCACACTCAACATAATAACTATTTTAATTTAATCAATCATTATCTATTTTAATAAATCTATATGATTATTATTAATTTTATAATTAAATAAATGATTTCATATTTTGCATTTATAGTTAAAATTTTACATTTGTATTTGTTAAAATTTAATTTTTTTCTCCAACTCACATGTCTTTTTTTATATGATTATTTAATACAGTTGAATTTAATGATCATCATTATCAAACAATTATTATTCAATTTACTAAACTAGCACATGAATACAATTATAAAATATTTAGTCTTACGGGTCACTTTCAACACAATGCCTATTTTACTTAAATCAACAATGAGTTTAATTTGTGAACTAAAATCTTTATTTCAAATTTCACAATATTCTTTTTTTTTTTCTTCTCTTTCTCCATCTCATTGATTTTTTTATTTTATTTTATTTTAATGATTATTTAATACATTTAATTTTTATGATAATTATTTTATTTTATAATTAAATATCTCATTTCAAACTTACGCTTTTAAATATATTTTAAATCGTATCAAATAAATTCATCCGTACGGGAGCACGAGTCTCTAACTAGTTAGAAGAAAAAAATAGGAGCATAACCATAAAGTATGGGTTTAAATTAACAAACTTTAATTTAATAGTAAAGTAAACATAAAACAATAGTAACAATGCAAAGTATGCAAAAAAAACATATCTATCAATACAAAGTATTAGTCAACTCAACATTTACATTACTTCTATTGTATCACCTATAATTCACCACCACATCCTAAATTATGTACGACCTATAATTCACCACCACATCCTAAATTATGTTGCTTCCGAAATGGAGCCTTCAAATTTGTGTAACATATTTAGCAAGTGGCTTATCATCTATATAAATAAACAACATATTTTTTTAAAATTGGTTTAAGAGTTGACTTATATTAAACACCTTAAAGACATAGTGCATAAATGCATAACTTAAAAAAATAAGCATCATAGATGGTTGTGGTTGTTGATGGCTGGAGGCTTTCTGGCCGTGACGAGCGGTAGGCGACCTTGAAATTAAGAAGATCGGAGGTGGTGGTTGGTGTTGAGATGAAGAAGGAAGGAGGTAGAGGCAACTGACTTGTTTTATTGTTTTAATTTGTTTTTTTTATAAAAGCACGTGTCTTCATGTCAATGTTTAGATTCGTTTGATAGACATAAGTAAGTATGGCAAATAAACCCGCTCCCACTGGGCTCCGTTCGTCTCCGCCTCGAAATTAACGAGAAAAATCTGGTTTAACCGGAAGCGGGTGCGGGGAAAACCCGCTTCTTATTTACAGGTGCGGGGGTGGGTGATGCTAATATCCGACCCACACCCGCCAACTAAATTTAATTTATTTTTAATAGTTTTATTACTCATTTATATTTTTTTATGTTATACTATCATGTTTATTAGGATTATTATTTATTTTTTGAAAATAAAATTTAAATAAAAATATCAAACTTTAAAAATACTTTTAAAATAATCAATTATTTAGTTTAATTATTGATTTTTATCTTTATTGAAAAAAATATAAATTAAAAAAAAATTATACGGGCGGATGCGGGGAAACCCGTTTCTTATTAGGGGGGCGGGTGAACAAATTTTAGTCCCGAAAGGGTTTGGGGGCGGGTGCGAGTCTGGGTGACGGGTGCGGGTTTGAGTGTGCTTAAACCCGCCCCATTGCCATCCCTAATCAAAACAAGACAGTGAACTAAGTTCTAAACACAAACATCAAGTAATACAAGTTATTTTTAACAACATGTTCATATTTGAATCACCTAATTCCTTTCAACAATTTCTTGAAGAACAAAATGCAATATTTACATAGGACTAAACTCTCTCACTAGCAACAATGCACATCCAGAATAATTCATGCATTCATCCAAATAAGTTAAATGAACAAAATGGAAACAAAGATCACTAAGGACTTTCAAGGATTGTAACTTGATTTGGGTTAAAAACAACAGATATAAATACAAAGCCATTGAAGCAAAATGGGTAATAGACAATGAAGAGCGTTTCATATATAACTTTAGCATATGGTCCATTACAAATCACACAAGCCGCATTTTGTGCCTGTCGAACCTGAGATACATGTTGAGTAGCACCAATGTTCATTGCCTTTAGCTTTTTATATTTTTCTCCACTCCTGCATCAATTGTTTCTTCAATCTTCAATTGCTTGTTCACTTCTAACTTTAGATCAATCACTCCCTCAGTTTTACTTGCAATCATATCATACCGCTCTAAATGCTCATTTGCAGCAATGACTTCAATAATCTTCCTCACACCAATGGATGTTGTAAAGTTGAATGAGCCACCGACTGCCGTATCAATAAGTTGCTCTGTCTTCATTTTGAGGCCATTCACAAACATCTGTATTTGTTCAATTTGGTCCATATTATGAGTGAGGCACGCTACCAATAACCTCTGATACGCATCACCTAAGGACTCGCTTTCTTTCAGCTTAAAATTCACAATATCATATCTTTTGCCAATGTAAACAGAAGCAAAAAAGTATTCGTCGAGAAAAGTCTTTTCCATCTATTCCCAAGTGGTAATACTGCCAGTCAGTAATGAGTAAAACCACTATTCAACATCTTCAGAAAGTGTGAATGAAAATATATTTAATTTCTTTGCTTCTTCAGAATGCCTCTTAATTTTCAATAATTATTTTGAATTCTAAGCTAAATTTTATAATTTTTTATTTAGATAAAATAAAATAATATTTATTTAAAATATTATATTATTATTAATAAATATTAAAAAATAATATAACAAAAATAATTTACTAATAAAAACATGTGAAATTTATTAATAAATTGAATTGTTTATTATTTTAATATTCATTAAAAATAGAATATTTTAATTAGATATAATTTATTTTATTTAAATAAAAAATAAAAAATTGAATGTAATTGATGTTTGGACGTGCTTAAAGCCTTCTTGCCATCCCTAAATCAAATAGACCGTTGAGATTCGGATATTGTATTTTTAAATTTAAAAGAAAGAATGCAAAACGACAACGACTTCCAAGTATACCATATCCTATCCAGCGCATCTCACACCGACTTATTTGGAAAACGCGTGAAACAGTTTAATTTGAATTGCATCGTGACCGTCAAATGTTCCAGCTCGATTTTAGGGTTTGCTTCAACATGCCGTTATCAAGAAGATTGTTATAGGAGTTTTTGTTTCATCATCGAGAATTATTTGTATAATTTTTTGATATAGTAATTCTTTATTGGATAATCAATATATACGAGTTTAACCGTTTTGCAGCGATGCGATTCTCGATAGAGATAAGAACGGGGAATAGTTGATTAGTTGGTCAGGTGTTTGCTCCGTGAAGGCTTGATTTCAGGTTTTGATGTTCTAGTTTTCTTTTCCGTAGATGCCATTTATCTCAGGTTTCTTGGCGGTGACTTAATTTCAGGGTTTGCTGCACGCTGCTTTAAAAGAGAGAGTTAGGAAATTTTGGCGTTGATTGCTTTTCATCAAGATGTTCGTTAAGGATCCGTGATAAGTTTTTTGGATATGATTATGATTTTGATAATTGATTATTCTTCTGTATTTTTGAGTATTTGTCGCAGTAAAATATGTGTAATCGATGTAATGTATCGTGGAATTTGAACCTATGCATTTATTAGGTCAAATTTTCCTTCAACATTTGAAACATAGGTGTCCAATGAGAGAGTAATTAGGTAATGTTGATTTTGATATTTGTGATGAGTGCCTCTGATGTGAACTAATTAACAAGGTCAAACAGAGACTTGGATCATCTTATTTGGTTGCTTTGCCTAATTCGGTGATTTAAACTTAGATTTGAATAATTCTGCATCATTCCTTCTAAATCTTTTATGCAAGTTTGTGCTTAGATTTCCACATGTTTTCTCATTCATCCTTGGGCTAATCTTTTTTAACAAGCTGGTGTCAGTTTTTGTATTTCTTCACATAATGAAGCTTTTGCATGTCTATACAAGGAACCTGGTTTATAGTCTGACATAGCATATAAGGTTATGAAATTGCTTTTTTTCTCTTCTCAAGTTGAGGATTTTTTTTTACAAGATATGTGTTGTTTGTTATGATGATGATTGGTTGGGAGAACTTAACTTTGTTGGGAGAGGTTCTATTATTTGTGATTTATGATGTTTATGATACATACCCTTAAAAAGATATCCTCTCTGTCACAGTGCATGTAAATCAAAATTACATGATCTCTAGAGTTGAATGGAAATTTGTCCCAATGAATCCCCGCTTTTGTAGGCAATGTTGTATACTATGTTAATGGAAATTTGTCCCAATGAATCCCCGGCTTTTGTAGGCAATGTTGTGTACTATGTTAATGGAAATTTGTCCCAATGAATCCCCGGCTTTTGTAGGCAATGTTGTGTACTATGTTAATGGAAATTTGTCCATATGAATCCCCGGCTTTTGTAGGCAATGCTTTGTACTATGTTAATGGAAATTTGTCCCAATGAATCCTCGGCTTTTGTAGGCAATGCCGTGTACTATGTTAATGGAAATTTGTCCCAATGAATCCTCGGCTTTTGTAGGCAATGCTGTGTACTATGTTAATGGAAATTTGTCCCAATGAATCCTCGGATTTTGTAGGCAACCCTGTGTACTATGTTAATGGAAATTTGTCCCATTGAATCCTCGGCTTTTGTAGGCAATGCTGTGTACTATGTTAATGGAAATATGTCCCAATGAATCCTCGGCTTTTGTAGGCAATGCTGTGTACTATGTTAATGGAAATATGTCCCAATGAATCCTCGGCTTTTGTTGGCAACCCTGTATACTATGTTAATGGAAATTTGTCCCAATGAATCCTCGGCTTTGGTAGGCAATGTTGTGTACTATGTTAATGGAAATTTGTCCCAATGAATCCTCGGCTTTTGTAGGCAATGCTGTGTACTATGTTAATGGAAATTTGTCCCATTGAATCCTCGGCTTTTGTAGGCAATGCTGTGTACTATGTTAATGGAAATTTGTCCCAATGAATCCTCGGCTTTTGTAGGCAATGCTGTGTACTATGTTATTGGAAATTTGTCCCAACGAATCCTCGGCTTTTGTAGGCAATGCTGTGTACTATGTTAATGGAAATTTGTCCCAATGAATCCTCGGATTTTGTAGGCAACCCTGTGTACTATGTTAACGGAAATTTGTCCCATTGAATCCTCGGCTTTTGTTGGCAATGTTGTATACTATGTTAATGGAAATTTGTCCCAATGAATCCTTGTGTACTATGTTAATGGAAATTTGTCCCAATGAATCCTCGGCTTTTGTAGGCAATGTTGTGTACTATGTTAATGGAAATTTGTCCCAATGAATCCTCGTGTACTATGTTAATGGAAATTTGTCCCAATGAATCCTCGTCTTTTGTAGGCAATGTTGTATACTATGTTAATGGAAATTTGTCCCAATGAATCCTCGTCTTTTGTAGGTAATGTTGTGTACTATGCTGCTGCGCTCTAGTTTTTGGTCATACTCTTCACATATCAATCTTTATTTGATTTTGATACTTAACGTCTACTTTTGTCAGATCCTTGGTTTTTTATATGCGGATGTTACACCTGTGGCTGGCAGAGGTTTACATTATAGCTGCAAGTAGTGTGGTTCACATTATTTCTGTTTATAGCTAACTTTGGGAAAGAACATCCAAATTTGGGCTTTGGGAAAGTTGTCCTCTAACAGTGTGTTCTGTTTTAGTTGGAGGCATACAAGAGACCTTACCTGATTCTCTAGAGAAGATCTCCATCCCAAATATAAGGAACTATGCTGTTTTTTTTTTTGCATATTTTTTTGTTTTGTTGATTCGCCACTTCCTTTGTTATAATTTCTTTTATCTTTTATCTTTTTTATTCTTTGCATATGTGATATGTGATATATAAGACTCTTCCTTGGTGAATCTGGAAGTGGTGCAAGAACTTGGCATTAGGGGAGCCTAATTAAGCATAAGAGATTGCAATTGGTTGTGTTGTTGAACTTTCATATGGTGATCTCTACTCTACTATTAATTCTTCAACTTTCTTTGTATATATTACGGTCTTGTTTTCTCGTTTTCTTTGTGAGTTCCTGTAGGCGTCACATGGAATTTGTACTATGAAAGCTTAGATGTTTATGGAGGACATTTTGCTTGATGTTTCATAGAAGAGAGACTACGAAACTATAAATCATCTCTCCTATATATGCGTATCCCTCACATAATCTTCAACTGATGCAAGAACTTGGCAAAGGGGAGCCAAATTGAGTACAAGAGGATGCAATTGGTTGTAGTACTTTCATCTTATGATCTCTACTATGGCTATTAATTCTTCATGTTTCTTTGTATATATAAAGGTCTTGTTTTCTTATTTCTTTGTAAGTTCCTTGTAGACTTCTTCAAGGTTCTTTTTTTTCCTTGAGTGTACATTTGAATTTTGTATTTTGCTAATGTATCGTGGAATTAAACCTTTGCATTTAATTGTTCACTTTTTTCCTTTGTATTTTGCGAATGTATCGTGGAATTAAACCTTCGCATTTAATTGTCTATTTTTTTCCTTTACTGTACATTTGAATTTTGTATTTTGTGAATGTATCGTGGAATTAAACCTTTGCATTTAATTGGTCATATTTTTCCTTGAATGTACATTTGAATTTTGTATTTTGCATTTTGTACGTTTGATGATTAATGAGTGATAGTAATGAGGTAATGTTGATTTTTGTATTTTGCAGAAGGAATACAAGTATTAGGAGTGCTTTAGTATTTATGGTTATGTAGTACATGTTCACCTCTTGGCTAAATTGAGATGTGTCTATTTTTATCTTAGTGTAGACATCAAGAATTTCTCACAATCACACCTCTGTTTAATATTCTTTTAAGGATCCATGAGAATTTTTTACATAATTTTTTTTGGTTACGATTCTTTATTTTTGCTGTTAGTTTAAAGGTCTTGATTTTAGAGTCTCGTGATAGACAAATCAAATTTCTTCCATGAATTTGGTTATGTTTGGATGGCTGAGCTGTATATTCGATTGCTATGCTTAATTAACAAGGCAGCATGATCAACATTTTACTTTAAGTCTTCATGTTTTAGTATTTTTACAAATATTTCTATAGATATATCATTTGGTGTTGAGTAATACATGCGTTTGGTTTGCAGTCTAAATTTGGAGATATTGGTGAATAGTGCTTCTGCGGTGTGAACTAAACAAGGCATCATGTTTGGCTGGCTGAGTTGTATATTTGGTTGCTATGCTTAATTTGGTGATCTAAACTATGACACAGTTCCTTCTAATTCTTCTATGCAAGTTTGTGCTTAGATTTTCACACTTTCTCATTCATCTCGGGGTTAATATTTTTTTACTCACAAGCTGGTGTCAGTTTTTGTATTTCTTCACGTAATGAAGCTTTTGCACGCTCTATATATACAAAATTATGGAATTACTCTTTTTCATTAATGATGCTTATGATAGGTTGCAGTGGCCCAAACACTCTTACTCTTCTGTATTAGGATGAAACCAAAATTATCATTACATGATCTCTCGAGTTGGATGGAAATTTGTTCCATTGAATTGAATCCCCATCTTTTGTAGGCAATGTTGCTACACCCTAGTTTTGTCATCTCTACTAATACTCTTCACATTTCAATTTTTAATTGATTAATACTCAACATCTCCTTTTGTCATATCCTTAGTCATCTGTGGCTGGATGTTAATGGCTTAACGCCTGTGGCAGGCGTAGGTTCACATTATAGCTGCAGGCAGAGGTTCACATTATTTCTGTTTATAGCTTTGGGAAAGAACATTCAATTTTGGGCTTTGGGATAGTTGTCCTCTAATGGTGCGTCCTGTTTTAGTTGGGAGGCATACCAGAAACCATACCAGATTCTAGAATATTTCTATCTTGAGGATAAGGAAATCTGTAGTTTTTTACACCTTTTTTGTTCGTTGATTTGCCACTTTCTTTGTTATATTTTTTCTTCTTTTTTCATTTGTATTCTTGTTATACGTGATATATACTGCTAAAACTGAACTTCTCTTCCATATGGGTGTCCCTCACAGAATCTGCAATTGGTGCAAGAACTTGGAATAAGTGGAGCCTAATTGAGCACAAGAGGCTGCAATTGGTTGCTTGTTGTACTTTCATTTGGTGATATCTACTATGACTATTAATTCTTCATGTTTCTTTGTATATATTAAGGTCTTGTTTTCTCGATTTCTTCGTGAGTTCCCTGTAGGCATCACATGGAATATGTAATGTGAAAACTGCTTAGAGGATTGTCGAGGACATTCTACTTGATGTTTCGTGGGAGAGAGGCTATGAATCTAAAACCCATCTCTCCCATATGGGTATCCCTCAAAGAGTCTGCAACTGGAGCTAGAACTTGACTTAAAGGGGAGCCTAGTTGAGCAGCAGACGCTGCAATTGGAGATGAGTGCCTCTGGTGTGTACTGTGAATTAATTAGCAAGGTGTTAATGAGACATTAATCATCATGTTTGGCTGTATATTCGGTTGCTATGCTTAATTTGGTCATCTAAACTTAGATTTGAAAGTTTCTGCATCATTCCTTCTGATTCTTATATGCAAGTTTATTTTTAAATTTTCACACTTTTTCATTCATCCTGGGTAATCTTATTTGACTTACATGCTGAAGTGTTAGTATTTCTTTCCCTAATGAAGCTTTTTGTGCGTGTCTACATGAGGAACCTGATTTATAGTGTGACTTAGCATACACGATTATTGAATTACTTTTTTCCCTTCCCAAGTTGAGGAGTTTTTTACAAGATATATGTTTGTTATGATGATTGGTTCGTTGGGGAAAACTTAACTTTGTTGGGACATGTTCTCTATAATCTTCTGTTTTGATATTTTTATTTGTGATTTTTGATGATATCATAAACACTCCTAAAAAGATATCCTCTATGTTGTTGCAGTGGCCCAAAGACTCATGTATTAGGTTATCATTACATGATCTCTCGAGTTGGATGGAAGTTTGTTCCAATGAATCCTCATATTTTGTAGGCTATATACTCCCTCTATTGACAACTTTTCTCCAATTGTAGTTTTCCATTAATTTCAATAATTTTTTGAATTTGAAACTCAACATCTACTTTTGTGATATCCTTAGTCTTATGTGTGCGGATGTTACACGGGAGATAACCTATAAATGTTTTGTTTTCTGTGGAACCTGTGGAAGTTTGGGGTTCACATTCTTTCAGTTTATAGTTTGGGAAGAACATTCAGTTTTTTTGGTTACTTATGGTGTGTCTTCTTTTAGTCGGAGGCATACAAGAAACCATACCTGATTCTAGAGAACATCTTTATCCCAAGGATAAGGAATTCTGCAGTTTTATTCTGCTCCTTTTTTGTTTTGTTGATTTGCTACTTCCTTTGTTATAAATTCTTTATTATTTTTTCTTTTTTCATTTTTATTCTTGTCATGGTGATATATAAGACCTAAACTAGATCTTCTCTCCCATATGGGAAATCCTCAGCAAATCTGCAACTGGTGAAAGAACATGGCATAAGAGGAGCCTAATTGTTCACAAGAGGCTGCAATCGGTTGTGTTGTTGTACTTTCATATGGTGATCTCTCCTATGACTATTAATTCTTCATGTTTCTTTGTATATTGAGGTCTTTTTCTCAATTTCTGTGAGTTCTGTAGGTGTCAAATGTAATATGTAATGGGAAAACTACTTAGATGATTGTCGTGGACATTCTTCTCGATCTTTCATGAGAGAGAGGCTATGAAACTAAAAATAATTTCTCCCATATGGATATCCCTCACAGAATCCGCAAATGATGCAAGAACTTGGCAAAAAGGGAGCCTAATTGAGCAACAAAGGGCTGCAATTGGTTGTTGTTGTACTTTCATCTCGTAATCACTAGTATGGCTATTCATTCTTCAGGTTTCTTTGTATATATTTAGTTCTAATTTTCCAGATTATTTTCACGAGTTCACTGTAGACGTCATATGGAATATTTACGGCGAAAACTGCTTAGATGATTGTCGTGGACATTTTGCTTTATGATTCATTGGAGGGAGACTATGAATGTATCTGGAATTTGAACCCTTCCATTTATCTGGTCATTTACATTCTAAATAGTGTCCAGTGTCCTATGAGAGAGTAATTGGGTAATGTTTTTTTTTAAAAATTTTTGCAGAAGAAATACAAGTATTTTAAGGAATCCAAGTATTAAGGAACACTATTAAAGAATACATGTATTAGGAGAGCTTCAATATTTATGGTTATGCAGTACATGTCCATTTCTTTCTTGGGTAAATTGAGATATGTGTCTGTTTTTCTCTTAGTGTAGACGTCAAGAACTTCACACAGTCACACCTCTCTCTCTCTTTAATCTTGTTTTAAGGATCCCTGAGAATTTTTTGTATAATTCTTTTTTGGATATGATTCCTGATTTTGATAATTGAGAGATACATCCAATCTGTTTTGCAGCTAGTTAAGAAGTCTTGATATCTAGAGTATCCCGATTGATACATCAATTTTTTTCATGAGTCTTATACAATGGAATTGGACAGAGAACAACTCCAGGATAAAAAAATCAAAATTCTTCATTAAGTCTTCATTTTTATTATCTGTCACATTAAATTATATCTATGCATGTATCATTTGGTGTTAAGCAATGCATTAGTTTGGTTTGCAGTTTGAATTTGGAGATATTGGAGATGAGTGCATCTACTGTGTGAACAAATAAACGAGACGTCAAGGAGATGTGAATCATCATGTTTGGCTGGCTAGCTGTATATTCGGTAGGGATGGCAAAACGGGCCATCCGCCCTATTTCACCTCAAGCCTGCTAAAAAAAGAGTGGGGTGGGTTAAAGTGGAAATGGGCATATAAAATCTAGTTCGTCCCGTCAAGTTGGCGGGTTGGGAGGCGGTGGGCTTGCCCACTTACTTTTTAATTTATTTTTATTTTTTATTTTTTATTTTTTATTTTTTCAATTAAATTTTTCATTTATTTTTTAGAATAATTTTTATAAAACATATTTTTAAGAAAATTTATTTAAAATACCATTGCATATACACAAATAAATGAATAAAATGAAACCATCAAGAATTAGGCCTACTAGAATTAACTAAAAAAGAGAAGGTTTGAGGTGGGACAAGCTAAACAAATAGGCGCGGTTGGTTTTGGTGGGTGGTGGGGTTTGGCGGCGGTCTTTAGTGGTGCGGATTTTGGCGGGCAGCGGGTCCAAAATTTCTATCCAACCAACCCAATTTGTCATTTTTTGGCGGGTGCTCGAGCCGGTCTAACGGGCTAGACCCGTTTTGCCACTCCACATATTTGGTTGCTATGCTTAATTTGGTGATCTAAAATTTGATTTGAATATTTCTGCATTTTTCATTCTAATTATCCTATGCAAGCTTGTGCTTAGATTTTCACTGGTTTTCTCATTTATCCCGGGAAGGGAAAGAAGTCGAGAACTTAACTTTTATGTTAATTGGTTGACTCGGGAAAACTTAACTTGTTGCGAGAGGTTTTCTATATTCTTCCATTATGCTTTTTTTGTTTGTGATTTATGATGATTAAGATACATACTTTTAAAAATATGTCTTCTCCGTTGCAGTGTCCCAAAGACTCTTCTGTATTAGGAAACAACCGAAGTTATCATTACATGATCTTGTGAGTCAGATGGAAGTTTGTTACAATAGATATCATCTAAATATTGTTAGCTTTGTTGTTACGTGTCATCTTTACTAATACTCTTCACATTTTGATCTTTTCTTGATTTTTATAATCAACATCTACTTTTGTCAGATCCTTAGTCTTTTGTGCATGGATGTTACGTTACACCTGTGGCAGGCGGAGGTTCACATTATAGCTGCAGGCAGAGGCTTCTGTTATAGCTTTGGGAAAGAACATTAAATTTTGGGCTTTGAGATAGTTGTCCTCTAATGGTGTGTCCTATTTTAGTTGGAAGCATACAAGAAACCATACTAGATTCGGGAGTACATTTATATCCCAAGGATAAGGAATTCTCCAGTTTTTTTGTACCTTTTGTTTTGTTGATTTGCCACTTCCTTTGTTATAATTTCATTTTTCTTTTTTCTTCAGGTGATATATAAGGCTAAAAGTAAACTCCTCTTCCATATGGGTATTCCTCACAGAATATGCAATTGGTGCCAGAACTTGGCATAAGTGGAACCTAATTGAGCAGAGAAGAGGCTGCAATTGGTTGTTGTTGTTGTACTTTCATCCGGTGATTTCTACTATGACTATTTGATTCTTCATGTTTCTTTATATATATTAAGATCTTGTTTTCTCGATTTCTTCTTGAGTTTCCTGTTGGCGTCACTTGGAATATGTACTGTGAAAGCAGCTTAGATGATTGTGGTGGACATTTTGCTTGATTCATTGGAGTGGCTATAAATGTATCATGGAATTTAAACCTTTGCATTTAACGGGTCATTTTTTCCTTGAATGTACACTTGATTTGGAATATAGGTGTCCTATGTGAGTGTTATGAGGAAATGTTGATTTCTGTGTTTTGCAGAATGTAAGTATTAGGAGTGCTTTAGTATTTATGGTTATGTGGTATACACCCATCTCTTTCTTGACTAAACTGAGATGTGTCTGTTCTGCCAGAAATAGTATATGTTACCCAAATAAAGGCAAGGACACACGTTCAGTGAGAATTGATTGCTACATGCAATCTTTACCAAATATCTGAAGTTTATATACAATTCAAGCATTCTATTGAATTTCTCTGGTAAAATTGTTATTCTTTAATTTCAACACAATATTGTACCAAGACTCCTTTGTATTAAAAGGAGGTCAGATTTGTGTCATCTTTTTTAGTTTGTGGTGTATTCTGCCTACTGTTGCTACACTCTAATTTGGTCATATCTACCAATACTCTTTACTTCCAGTCTTTCTTCAATTTGATACTTAGCCTCTACTTTCATCAGATCCTTTGAGTTTTCATCTGTCGGTGTTACAAGAGAGATAACCTATAAATGCATGGTTTGCTTTGGAACTCGTGGTAGTCATAATAGGTTCACATACTTTCCATTCCACTTTGGGATGAACCATGTGATTTCTTTCCTGCATATACTCACAGAATCTGCAATTGGCTCTGCTGTTGAGTTCCATCTGTTGATTTCTACTTCAACCATAAATTCTTTACGTTTCACCATTATTTCTTTATTAAAGATCTAGTTTTCTTTCTTCACGAGTTCCTCGTGGGTGTCACAGGGGGATATCTACTGTGGAAGCTGTGGCAGATATATCAAGGACATTTTGCTTTTTATTTTACAGGTGAGAGGCTATGAATGTATTGTGGTGTTTGAAGTCGTGGTCGACATTATGAAGGAAATGCTTTAGTTTTAGCCTTTGGATTAATGATTCCTTTTTGTATTCGGAGGAGGACGAAACTGTATCATTTCATATGGGGTACACGTCCTTGCAAATTGGATGGTAAATTTTTTCCATTTAATCATCATTATCTTTTGTAGGTTGTGGTGCATACTCCCTATTGTTGCTATGCTTTAATTTATTCATATCTACCAATACTCTACATTTCAGTCGTTGTTTAATTTCTACACTTAGCCTCTACTTGTCAGATCCTTTAAGTTTTCATTTGTGGGAGATAGCCTATAAATGCGTGGTTTGCATTTCGAACATGTGGAAAGCTTAATAGGTTCACATACTTTTCATTTCGCCTTGGGATAAAGTGTGAAATTTCTTACCTGCATATAACACAGAATCTGCAAGTGGCTGCTACTGTGTTTCATTTCGTGATCTCTACTTTGACCATAATTTTTTTACGTTTCTCCATGATTTCTTTATTCAAGATCTAGTTTTCTTGATTTCTTCGTGAGTTCCTTGTGATTTCTTATTCAAGATCTAGTTTTCTTGATTTCTTCGTGAGTTCCTTGTGGGTGTCACACACCGGGGATGTATACTGTGGAAGCTGTGGTAGATTTATCATGGACATTTTGCTTTTTGTTTTACATGAGACAGGCTACGAATGTATCGTGGTATTTAAAATTTGTGGTTGACATTATGAAGGAGATGCTTTTGTTTAAGCCTTTGGATTATTGAGTCATTTTCTCTCTCTTGAATGTACTTGTTTTAGGATGTCTTATGATGTACAATCTGGCAGTATTGATTTGTGTGTTCAGAATAATGAGTTTATTATGTTTTAGGAGAATTCAGTATTTATGGTTCTAGATTACACCTACACCTCTTTCTTGGATAATTGAGAAATGCGTCTGTTTTGCAGAATGAAGTATGAATGTCTAGAATGTTTGGAGAGTTTTGCGAAGTGAGGTGAGTACGTATAAATCAAACATCTTCAATGATTCATCCTTCAATATTTTTATTTTCAGGCTCTGTTTGTAATGCAGCGTGGTTTGGAAAAATATTGTCCTGTCAAATAGAGCTTTGACTTTGATTTGGTGATCTAGAAAATTCTTTTACTTTAAATATTCTTTAAATCCTAAAAGAAAGAATGCAAAGCGACAACGACTTCCAAGTATACCATATCCTATCCAGCGCATCTCACACCGCCTTATTCGGAAAACGCGTGAAACAGTTTAATTTGAATTGCATCGTGACCGTCAAATGTTCCAGCTCGATTTTAGGGTTTGCCTCAACATGCCGTCATCAAGAAGATTGTTATAGGAGTTTTTGTTTTATCATCGAGAATTATTTGTATAATTTTTTGATATAGTAATTCTTTATTGAATATATATGTTTCACCGTTTTGCAGCGATGCGATTCTCAATAGAGATAAGAACGGGGAATATTGAATGGGGATTAGTTGATTAGTTGGTCAGGTGTTTGCTCCGTGAAGGCTTGATTTCAGGTTTCGATGTTCTAGTTTTCTTTTCCGTAGATGCCATTAATCTCAGGTTTCTTGGCGTGACTTGATTTCAGGGTTTGTTGCACGCTGCTTTAAAAGAGGGAGTTAGGAAATTTTGGCGTTGATTGCTTTTCATCAAGATGTTCGTTAAGGATCCGTGATAAGTTTTTTGGATATGATTATGATTTTGATAATTGATTATTCTTCTGTATTTTTGAGTATTTGTCGCAGTAAAATATGTGTAATCGATGTATGTATCGTGGAATTTGAACCTATGCATTTATTAGGTCAAATTTTCCTTCAACATTTGAAACATAGGTGTCCAATGAGAGAGTAATTAGGTAATGTTGATTTTGATATTTGTGATGAGTGCCTCTGATGTAAACTAATTAACAAGGTCAAACAGAGACTTGGATCATCTTATTTGGTTGCTTTGCCTAATTCGGTGATTTAAACTTAGATTTGAATAATTCTGCATCATTCCTTCTAAATCTTTTATGCAAGTTTGTGCTTAGATTTCCACATGTTTTCTCATTCATCCTTGGGCTAATCTTTTTTAACAAGCTGGTGTCAGTTTTTGTATTTCTTCACATAATGAAGCTTTTGCATGTCTATACAAGGAACCTGGTTTATAGTCTGACATAGCATATAAGGTTATGAAATTGCTTTTTTTCTCTTCTCAAGTTGAGGATTTTTTTTTACAAGATATGTGTTGTTTGTTATGATGATGATTGGTTGGGAGAACTTAACTTTGTTGGGAGAGGTTCTATTATTTGTGATTTATGATGTTTATGATACATACCCTTAAAAAGATATCCTCTCTGTCACAGTGCATGTAAATCAAAATTACATGATCTCTAAAATTTGTCCCAATGAATCCCCGCTTTTGTAGGCAATGTTGTATACTATGTTAATGGAAATTTGTCCCAATGAATCCCCGGCTTTTGTAGGCAATGTTGTGTACTATGTTAATGGAAATTTGTCCCAATGAATCCCCGGCTTTTGTAGGCAATGTTGTGTACTATGTTAATGGAAATTTGTCCATATGAATCCCCGGCTTTTGTAGGCAATGCTGTGTACTATGTTAATGGAAATTTGTCCCAATGAATCCTCGGCTTTTTTAGGCAATGCCGTGTACTATGTTAATGGAAATTTGTCCCAATGAATCCTCGGCTTTTGTAGGCAATGCTGTGTACTATGTTAATGGAAATTTGTCCCAATGAATCCTCGGATTTTGTAGGCAACCCTGTGTACTATGTTAATGGAAATTTGTGCCATTGAATCCTCGGCTTTTGTAGGCAATGCTGTGTACTATGTTAATGGAAATATGTCCCAATGAATCCTCGGCTTTTGTTGGCAACCCTGTATACTATGTTAATGGAAATTTGTCCCAATGAATCCTCGGCTTTGGTAGGCAATGTTGTGTACTATGTTAATGGAAATTTGTCCCAATGAATCCTCGGCTTTTGTAGGCAATGTGTACTATGTTAATGGAAATTTGCCCCATTGAATCCTCGGCTTTTGTAGGCAATGCTGTGTACTATGTTAATGGAAATTTGTCCCAATGAATCCTCGGCTTTTGTAGGCAATGCTGTGTACTATGTTATTGGAAATTTGTCCCAACGAATCCTCGGCTTTTGTAGGCAATGCTGTGTACTATGTTAATGGAAATTTGTCCCAATGAATCCTCGGATTTTGTAGGCAACCCTGTGTACTATGTTAACGGAAATTTGTCCCATTGAATCCTCGGCTTTTGTTGGCAATGTTGTCTACTATGTTAATGGAAATTTGTCCCAATGAATCCTCGGCTTTTGTAGGCAATGCTGTGTACTATGTTAATGGAAATTTATTCCAATGAATCCTCGCCTTTTGTAGGCAATGCTGTGTATTATGTTAATGGAAATTTTTCCCAATGAATCCTCGGCTTTTGTAGGCAATGTTTTATACTATGTTAACGGAAATTTGTCCCAATGAATCCTCGTGTACTATGTTAATGGAAATTTGTCCCAATGAATCCTTGTCTTTTGTAGGCAATGTTGTATACTATGTTAATGGAAATTTGTCCCAATGAATCCTCGGCTTTTGTAGGCAATGCTGTGTACTATGTTAACGGAAATTTGTCCCACTGAATCCTCGACTTTTGTAGGCAATGCTGTGTACTATGTTAACGGAAATTTGTCCCACTGATTCCTCGGCTTTTGTAGGCAATGCTGTGTACTATGTTAATGGAAATTTGTCCCAATGAATCCTCGGCTTTTGTAGGCAATGCTGTGTACTATGTTAATGGAAATTTGTCCCATTGAATCCCCGATATTTGTAGGCAATGTTGTGTACTATGTTATGGAAATTTGTCGCAATGAATCCTCGACTTTAGTAGGCAATGTTGTGTACTATGTTAATGTAAATTTGTCCCAATGAATCCTCGGCTTTTGTAGGCTATGCTGTGTACTATGTTAATTGAAATTTGTCCCAATGAATCCTCGGATTTTGTAGGCAACCCTGTGTACTATGTTAATGGAAATTTGTCCCGTTGAATCCTCGGCTTTTGTTGGCAATGTTGTATACTATGTTAATGGAAATTTGTCCCAATGAATCCTCGGCTTTGGTAGGCAATGTTGTGTACTATGTTAATGGAAATTTGTCCCAATGATTCCTCGGCTTTTGTAGGCAATGCTGTGTACTATGTTAATGGAAATTTGTCCTAATGAGTCCTCGGCTTTTGTAGCAATGTTGTGTATACTATGTTAATGGAAATTTGTCCCAATGAATCCTCGGCTTTTGTTGGCAATGCTGTGTACTATGTTAATGGAAATTTTTCCCAATGAATCCTCGCCTTTTGTGGGCAATGCTGTGTACTATGTTAATGGAAATTTTTCCCAATGAATCCTCTGCTTTTGTAGGAAATGTTATATACTATGTTAATGGAAATTTGTCCCAATGAATCCTCGTGTACTATGTTAATGGAAATTTGTCCCAATGAATCCTCGTCTTTTGTAGGCAATGTTGTATACTATGTTAATGGAAATTTGTCCCAATGAATCCTTGTCTTTTGTAGGTAATGCTGTGTACTATGCTGCTGCGCTCTAGTTTTTGGTCATACTCTTCACATATCAATCTTTATTTGATTTTGATACTCAACGTCTACTTTTGTCAGATCCTTGGTTTTTTATATGTGGATGTTACACCTCTGGCTGGCAGAGGTTCACATTATAGCTGCAAGTAGTGTGGTTCACATTATTTCTGTTTATAACTAACTTTGGGAAAGAACATCCAAATTTGGGCTTTGGGATTGTTGTCCTCTAACATTGTGTTCTGTTTTAGTTGGAGGCATACAAGAGACCTTACTTGATTCTCTAGAGAAGATCTCCATCCCAAATATAAGGAATTATGCAGTTTTGTTTTTGCATATTTTTTTGTTTTGTTGATTCGCCACTTCCTTTGTTATAATTTCTTTTATCTTTTTTCGTTTTTATTCTTTGCATATGTGATATGTGATATATAAGACTCTTCCTTGGTGAATCTGGAAGTGGTGCAAGAACTTGGCATATGGTGCAAGAACTTGGCATTAGGGGAGCCTAATTGAGCATAAGAGATTGCAGTTGGTTGTGTTGTTGAACTTTCATATGGTGATCTCTATTCTACTATTAATTCTTCATCTTTCTTTGTATATACTACGGTCTTGTTTTCTCATTTTCTTTGTGAGTTCCTGTAGGCGTCACATGGAATTTGTACTATGAAAGCTTAGATGTTTATGGAGGACATTTTGCTTGATGTTTCATAGAAGAGAGACTACGAAACTATAAATCATCTCTCCTATATATGGGTATCCCTCACATAATCTCAACTGATGCAAGAACTTGGTAAAGGGGAGCCTAATTGAGTACAAGAGGATGCAATTGGTTGTAGTACTTTCGTCTTATGATCTCTACTATGGCCATTAATTCTTCATGTTTCTTTGTATATATAAAGGTCTTGTTTTCTTATTTCTTTGTAAGTTCCTTGTAGACTTCTTCAAGGTTTGTTTTTCCTTGAGTGTACATTTGAATTTTGTATTTTGCTAATGTATCGTGGAATTAAACCTTTGCATTTAATTGTTCACTTTTATCCTTTGTATTTTGCGAATGTATCGTGGAATTAAACCTTTGCATTTAATTGGCTATTTTTTTCCTTGACTGTACATTTGAATTTTGTATTTTGTGAATGTATCGTGGAATTAAATCTTTGCATTTAATTGGTCATATTTTTCCTTGAATGTACATTTGAATTTTGTAATTTGAATTTTGTACATTTGATGATTAATGGGTGATAGTAATGAGGTAATGTTGATTTTTGTATTTTGCAGAAGGAATACAAGTATTAGGTGAGCTTCAATATTTATGCTTATGTAGTACATGTTCACCTCTTTCTTGGCTAAATTGAGATGTGTCCATTTTTATCTTAGTGTAGACATCGAGAATTTCTCACAATCACACCTCTCTTTAACATTCTTTTAAGGATCCGTGAGAATTTTTACATAATTTTTTTGGGTACGAGTCTTTATTTTTACTGTTAGTTTAGAGGTCTTGATTTTTAGAGTCTCCTGATTGACAAATACAATTTCTTCCATAAATTTGGTTATGTTTGGCTGGCTGAGCTGTATATTCGATTGCTATGCTTAATTAACAGGGCAGCATGATCAACATTTTACTTTAAGTCTTCATGTTTTAGTATTTGTCACAAATATCTGTATACATGTATCATTTGGTGTTGAGTAATACATGCGTTTGGTTTGCAGTCTAAATTTGGAGATATTGGAGATTAGTGCCTCTGCGGTGTGAACTAAACAAGGCATCATGTTTGGCTGGCTGAGTTGTATATTTGGTTGCTATGCTTAATTTGGTGATCTAAACTATGATACAGTTCCTTCTAATTCTTCTATGCAAGTTTGTGCTTAGATTTTCACACTTTCTCATTCATCTCGGGGTTAATATTTTTTTACTTACAAGCTGGTGTCTGTTTTTGTATTTCTTCACGTAATGAAGCTTTTGCACGCTCTATATACAAGAAACTTGAGTTATAGTCTGACTTAGCATACAAAATTATGGAATTACTCTTTTTCATTAATGATGATTATGATAGGTTGCAGTGGCCCAAACACTCTTCTGTATTAGGACGAAACCAAAATTATCATTACTTGATCTCTCGAGTTGGATGGAAATTTGTTCCATTGAATTGAATCCCCATCTTTTTTAGGCCATGTTGCTACACCCTAGTTTTGTCATCTCTACTAATACTTTCACATTTCAATTTTTAATTGATTGATACTCAACATCTCCTTTTGTCAGATCCTTAGTCATCTGTGGCTGGATGTTAACGGCTTAACGTATGTGGCAGGCGTAGGTTCACATTTTAGCTGCAGGCAGAGGTTCACATTATTTCTGTTTATAGCTTTGGGAAAGAACATTCAATTTTGGGCTTTGGGATACTTGTCCTCTATTGGTGCGTCCTGTTTTAGTTGGAGGCATACAAGACACCATACCAGATTCTATTATATTTCTATCTTGAGGATAAGGAATTCTGTAGTTTTTTACACCTTTTATGTTCGTTGATTTGCCACTTTCTTTGTTATGTTTTTTTTCATCTTTTTCTTCTTGTTATACGTGATATATACAGCTAAAACTGAACTTCTCTTCCATATGGGTGTCCCTCACAGAATCTGCAATTGGTGCAAGAACTTGGAATAACTGGAGCCTATTGAGCACAAGAGGCTGCAATTGGTTTCTCGTTGTACTTTCATTTGGAGATATCTACTATGACTATTAATTCTTCATGTTTCTTTGTATATATTAAGGTCTTGTTTCCTCGATTTCTTCATGAGTTCCCTGTAGGCATCACATGGAATATGTAATGTGAAAACTGCTTAGATGATTGTCGAGGACATTCTACTTGATGTTTCATGGGAGAGATGCTATGAATCTAAAACCCATCTCTCCCATATGGGTATCCCTCAAAGAGTCTGCAACTGGAGCTAGAACTTGACTTAAAGGGGAGCCTAGTTGAGCAGCAGTCGCTGCAATTGGAGATGAGTGCCTCTGGTGTGTACTGTGAGTTAATTAGCAATGTGTTAATGAGACATGAATCATCATGTTTGGCTGTATATTTGGTTGCTATGCTTAATTTGGTCATCTAAACTTAGATCTGAAAGTTTCTGCATCATTCCTTCTCATTCTTATATGCAAGTTTATTTTTAAATTTTCACACTTTTTCATTCATCCTGGGTAATCTTGTTTGACTTACATGCTGAAGTTTTAGTATTTCTTTCCCCAATATAGCTTTTTGTGCGTGTCTACATGAGTAACCTGATTTATAGTGTGACTTAGCATACACAATTATTGAATTACTTTTTTACCTTCCCAAGTTGAGGAATTTTTTACAAGATATATGTTTGTTATGATGATTGGTTCGTTGGGGAAAACTTAACTTTGTTGGGACATGTTCTCTATAATCTTCTGTTATGATATTTTTATTTGTGATTTTTGATGATATCATAAACACTCCTAAAAAGATATCCTCTATGTTGTTGCAGTGGCCCAAAGACTCATGTATTAGGTTCTCATTACATGATCTCTCAAGTTGGATGGAAGTTTGTTCCAATGAATCCTCATATTTTGTAGGCTATATACTCCCTCTATTGACAACTTTTCTCCAATTGTAGTTTTCCATTAATTTCAATAATTTTTTGAATTTGAAACTCAACATCTACTTTTGTGATATCCTTAGTCTTATGTGTGCGGATGTTACACGGGAGATAACCTATAAATGTTTTGTTTTCTGTGGAACCTGTGGAAGTTTGGGGTTCACATTCTTTCAGTTTATAGTTTGGGAAGAACATTCAGTTTTTTTGGTTACTTATGGTGTGTCTCGTTTTAGTCGGAGGCATACAAGAAACCATACCTGATTCTAGAGAACATCTTTATCCCAAGGATAAGGAATTCTGCAGTTTTATTCTGCTCCTTTTTTGTTTTGTTGATTTGCTACTTCCTTTGTTATAAATTCTTTATTCTTTTTTCTTTTTTCATTTTTATTCTTGTCATAAGTGATATATAAGACCTAAACTAGATCTTCTCTCCCATATGGGAATTCCTCAGCAAATCTGCAACTGGTGAAAGAACATGGCATAAGAGGAGCCTAATTGTTCACAAGAGGCTGCAATCGGTTGTATTGTTGTACTTTCATATGGTGATCTCTCCTGACTATTAATTCTTCATTTTTCTTTGTATATTGAGGTCTTTTTCTCAATTTCTATGAGTTCTGTAGGTGTCACATGGAATATGTAATGTGAAAACTACTTAGATGATTGTCGTGGACATTCTTCTCGATCTTTCATGAGAGAGAGGCTATGAAACTAAAAATAATTTCTCCCATATGGATATCCCTCACAGAATCCGCAACTGATGCAAGAACTTGGCAAAAAGGGAGCCTAATTGAGCAACAAAGGGCTGCAATTGGTTGTTGTTGTACTTTCATCTCGTAATCGCTACTATGGCTATTCATTCTTCATGTTTCTTTGTGTATATTTAGTTCTAATTTTCCAGATTATTTTCACGAGTTCCTTTTAGACATCATATGGAATATTTACGGCGAAAACTGCTTAGATGATTGTCGTGGACATTTTGCTTTATGATTCATTGGAAGGAGACTATGAATGTATCTGGAATTTGAACCCTTCCATTTATCTAGTCATTTTACATTCTAAATAGTGTCCTATGAGAGTAATTGGGTATGTTTTTATTTTTTTTTTTTAATTTTGCAGAAGAAATACAAGTATGTTAAGGAATCCAAGTATTAAGGAACACTATTAAAGAATACATGTATTAGGAGAGTGGGGTGGGTAAGTCCGTAAAGTGGAAATGGGCATATAAAATCTAGCTCGTCCCGCTAAGTTGGCGGGTTGGCAGGCGGTGGGGCTTGTCCACTTACTTTTTTATTTTTTAATATAATAAAAGTTTTTTTTTTTTTTTTTACATTTCAATTAAATTTTTCATTTATATTTTAGAATAATTTTTATAAAACATATTTTTAACAAAATTTATTTAAAATACTATTCCGTATACACAAATAAATGAATAAAATGAAACCATCAAGAATTAGGCCTACTAGAATTAACTAAAAAAGAGAAGGTTTGAGGTGGGACCAGCTAAACAAATAGGCGCGGTTGGTTTTGGTGGGTGGTGGGATTTGGCGGCAGTCTTTAGTGGTGCGGATTTTGGTGGGCAGCGGGTCCAAAATTTCAATCCAACCAACCCAACCTGTCATTTTTTGGCGGGTGCTCGAGCCGGTCTAACGGGCCAGATCCGTTCCGTTTTGCCACTCCTAATATTTGGCTGCTATGCTTAATTTGGTGATCTAAACTTTGATTTGAATATTTCTGCATTATTCATTCTAATTATCCTATGCAAGCTTGTGCTTAGATTTTCACTGGTTTTCTCATTCATCCCGGGAAGGGAAAGAAGTTGAGAACTTAACTTTTATGTTAATTGGTTGACTCGGGAAAACTTAACTTGTTGCGAGAAGTTTTCTATATTCTTCCATTATGCTGCTTTTATTTGTGATTTATGATGATAAAGATACATACTCTTAAAAATATGTCTTCTCTGTTGCAGTGGCCCAATGACTCTTCTGTATTAGGAAGCAACCAAAATTATCATTACATGATCTTGTGAGTCAGATGGAAGTTTGTTACAATAGATATCATCTAAATGTTGTTAGCTTTATTGTTACGTGCCATCTTTACTAATACTCTTCACATTTTGATCATTTCTTGTTTTTTATAATCAACGTCTACTTTTATTATCATTAAATTTTGGTTGTTGTTGTTGTACTTTCATCTGGTGATCTCTAATATGACTATTTGATTTTTCATGTTTCTTTATATATATATATATATATATATATATATATATTAAGATCTTGTTTTCTCCATTTCTTCCTGAGTTTCCTGTAGGCGTCACTTGGAATATGTACTGTGAAAGCAGCTTAGATGATTGTGGTGGACATTTTGCTTGATTCATTGGATTGGCTATAAATGTATCATGGATTTTCAACCTTTGCATTTAACGAGTCATTTTTTCCTTGAATGTACACTTGATTTGGAATATAGGTGTCCTATGTGAGTTTTATGAGGAAATGTTGATTTTTGTGTTTTGCACTATGTAAGTATTAGGAGTGCTTTAGTATTTATGGTTATGTAGTATACACCCATCTCTTTCTTGACTAAACTGACGTGTGTCTGTTTTGCCAGAAATAGTATATGTTACCCAAATAAAGAACACACTTTCAGTGAGAATTGATTGCTACATGCAATCTTTTGAATTTCTCTGGTAAAATTGTTATTCTTTAATGTCAACGGAATATTGTACCAAGACTCCCTTGTATTAAAAGGAGGTCAGATTTGTGTCATCTTTTTTAGGTTGCGGTGTATTCTGCCTACTGTTGCTACGCTCTAATTTGGTCATATCTACCCATACTCTTTACTTTTCAGTGTTTCTTCAATTTGATACAGCCTCTACTTTTGTCAGATCCTTTGAGTTTTCATCTGCCGGTGTTACAAGAGAGATAACCTATAAATGCATGGCTCTGCTGTTGAGTTCCATCTGTTGATTTCTACTTCGACCATAAATTCTTTACGTTTCTCCATTATTTCTTTATTATTGATCTAGTTTTCTTTCTTCACGAGTTCCTCGTGGGTGTCACAGGGGGATATCTACTGTGGATGCTGTGGCAGATTTATCAAAGAGATTTTGCTTTTTGTTTTACAGGCGAGAGAGGCTATGAATGTATTGTGGTGTTTGACGCCGTGGTCGACATTATGAAGGAAATGCTTTAGTTTTAGCCTTTGAATTAATGATTCCTTTTTGTATTCGGAGGAGGACGAAACTGTATCATTTCATATGGGGTACACATCCTTGCAAATTGGATGGTATATTTTTTCCAATTAATCATCATCATCTTTTGTAGGTTGTGGTCCATACTCCCTTTTGTTGCTATGCTTTAATTTATTCATATCTACCAAGACTCTGCATTTCAGTCTTTGTTTAATTTCTACACTTAGCCCCTACTTGTCAGATCCTTTAAGTTTTCATTTGTGGGAGATAGCCTATAAATGCGTGGTTTGCATTTCGAACATGTGGTAGGCTTATTAGGTTCACATACTTTTCATTTCGCCTTGGGATAAAGTGCGAAATTTCTTAACTGCATATAACACAGAATCTGCAAGTGGCTGCTACTGTGTTTCATTTCGTGATCTCTACTTTGACCATAATTTTTTTATGTTTCTCCATGATTTCTTTATTCAAGATCTAGTTTTCTTGATTTCTTCGTGAGTTCCTTGTGATTTCTTATTCAAGATCTAGTTTTCTTGATTTCTTCGTGAGTTCCTTGTGGGTGTCACACACCGGGGATATATACTGTGGAAGCTGTGGTAGATTTATCATGGACATTTTGCTTTTTGTTTTACATGAGACAGGCTACGAATGTATCGTGGTATTTAAAATTTGTGGTTGACATTATGAAGGAGATGCTTTTGTTTGAGCCTTTGGATTATTGAGTCATTTTCTCTCTCTTGAATGTACTTG
Organism: Vicia sativa; assembly: GCA_021764765.1. Taxonomy (NCBI): domain Eukaryota; kingdom Viridiplantae; phylum Streptophyta; class Magnoliopsida; order Fabales; family Fabaceae; genus Vicia; species Vicia sativa. The sequence goes on from CM038792.1 coordinate 156,176,908, forward strand.
TTTTAGGATGTCTTATGATGTACAATCTGGAAGTAATGATTTGTGTGTTCAGAATAATGAGTTTATTATGTTTTAGGAGAATTCAGTATTTATAGTTCTATGTTACACCTACACCTCTTTCTTGGATAATTGAGACATGCGTCTGTTTTGCAGAGTGAAGTATGAATGTCTAGAATGTTTGGAGAGTTTCGAGGAGTGAGGTGAGTACGTATAAATCAAACATCTTCAATGGTTCACCCTTCAATGTTTTTATTTTAAAGTATGAATGTCTAGAATGTTTGGAGAGTTTTGAGGAGTGAGGTGAGTACGTATAAATCAAACATCTTCAATGGTTCACCCTTCAATGTTTTTATTTTAGGGCTCTGTTTGTAATGCAGCGTGGTTTGGAAAAATATTGTCCTGTCACATAAAGCTTTGACTTTGATTTGCTGATCTCTAGAAATTTCTTACTTTGAATATTCTTTAAATCCTAAAAGGCATATGATTGTTGAAAGGCAGATGAACACATGATTCCTCAATGAGTCATTCTATATTATTTATATTTTCAGGCTTTGATCATTGCATATAAATTGAATTGTGTACTTGTTTTTCTGCAGCGGTCTGCCAAAAAAGTAACTATTTTTTAATATAGAGTGAAGCGTCTGAGTTTTGATATGGTGATTTATTTTAAAATCTTTTGGTTTTCAACAATTTTGTACTGCTATTGAAACCCTATTTTTCTTGATTTTTTATTTTCTCTGATGTTGCAGGAAAGTTAATTTTGTGAAGACACGTTTTATTTTTTGTTGTTTGGTCTTCATGTTTTGTGTTTGCTTCTATCGCCTTTCTGTAGTTTGGTCTTCATGTTTTGTATTTGCTTCTATCGAAAACTGTTCATGTGAACTAAATTAACTCTCTTTTTCTTCTTCTGCAGAGTAGTGTGTTTGAAGCAATGACACTGTCGAACCAATTCCCAGGTTTATTTTGTTTCAATTCTTATTGCACTTCTTCCTGTTATACTTTTTAGGATTTCTACTTGGCTTTATCAGTTGAGATCAGAATTATCAATAGGCGGCCTGGAGTGGCGCTATCCCGGGATTCTGTCCCAGAGCGGCGAACCTCCGCCAGCGGCGAATCTCCATGATTTAGGTGATTGCGGATCATATCCTGGCCCGGAGCGGGTTTTTCTTTTTCTTTTTTCAAATTGTTTTCTGTTTTAAAATCTTATTCACATATTTCTTCTTTTTCTTTGGTTTCAAATAGTATTCTTCTCTAGTTTGTTTTAAATTAATACTGTTTTAAAATAATACTGTTTTAAAATCTTACTCTTTTTTTCAAATTGTATTCTTCTCTATTCACGTAGTTCTTTTTTTTTTTTTCTTTCAAATAGTATTCTTCTCTATTCTGTTTTAAAATAGTATTTTGTTTTAAAATTTATTCAATTTTTATATTCTTCTGTTTTGATTAAGCATTGATTAAGAATTGCTATTTGATATTTGATTTATATGAATCTGGTGTTGTGTTATTTGTTTAGTTTTATATTATTGGAAAATATCTTATTTCCTTTTTTTATTATTTCTATTTATTGTATTTTATTTCTCTTTATTCTCTATTAAAGAGAGAATTAATTATCATTATTGTATGACTACTATATATACCAGCCTTAAAGCTGAGGAATAAAACATAACAGTTGTTTACCATTCCTTTCAATATGGTATCAAGAGCTCTGTGTTAGGGTTTACTGTAAAGCTTCCACAACTAGCTTAAATCCTTATGGCGAATCGATTCACATACCCGCTTAAATCCCTATGGCGAATCGCAACACCAATTGGCCTGCTCTAGGATTCGCCTACACCGGATCCAATAATGACGGCGGTGGCCGCGGTGATGGCAGTGGCCGCGGTAATGGTGGTGGCAACGGCGGTGGCCGCGGTAATGGTGGGGGCAACGGCGGTGGCCGCGGTGACGGTGGTGGCCGCGGTGACGGTGGTGGCCGCGGTGACGGTGGCCGCGTAAGTGGTGGCGGTGGCGTAGACGAGTCGTCGGTCATAAACAATGGCAGCTACTTCAATATAGGCGGCAATGACCAAAAGGGTTCCTCATATTCCTCAAGGTCAATATTCCTAAGATGAATGGGAATAACTATAATGAATGGGCCCAAACACGTTTGGTTTTGATAGCAAAGGAAGCTTGGTTTTTAACAGAGCAGAGTGAACCAGCAGGAGGAGACCCTCTTTACAAACAATGGAAATCAAAACTCCTTGATTATTGCGTGGTTGGTAAGTTCAATGGAAAGTGGAATAGGTAAGCCTTACATGTTTTTGCCTTCGCAAAGGATGTATGGAAGTCATATGAAACATACTCGATATTCAAAATTCCTCACAAATTTTTGGGTTAAAATCAAAGTTATGGCATGCGAAGCAAGGAGACAGGAATGTTACTGTTTATTACAATGAGTTGTTGACCCTTTGGCAAGAGTTGGATCTATGTTATGATGACAATTGGAGGTGTAGAGAAGATAGTGTTCTGTTTCTCAAAAGACAAGAAAATGATCGTGTCTTCATGTTTCTCGCTGGGCTCAATAAAGACCTTGATGAGGTAAGAGGTAGAGTTCTAGGAAAATATCATTGCCAACTCTTCGTGAAACTTTGCGAAATCGGGAGGAGGCACGTCAAGGTATTATGATGGGCAAGATACCACGAAACTCTGAATCTGAAGGCTCGGCTTTGGCTTCTAGGAACCTTGAAGAGGGGAAAAGGTTAGACAAAATTTCTTGGTGTGATCACTGCAAGCGCGAATGGCATACGCGTGAGACCTGTTGGAAGCTCAAAGGAAACCTCCTAATCAAGAAGAAAGGTGGTCGTGCATTTCAAGCTAGTAATTCGATCAAGGGCAAAATCTCTTCACCTCGCTTCCACTCACTACGGAACAACTAGACAAACTGACAAACTCCTCGAGTCTCCAACTCCTTCTTGCTCTATAGCAACAAAAGGTAATTCGCATTTATTAGTGTCGGTCCAATATACTTGGATAGTAGATTCGGTGCCTCTGATCATATGACAGGTGAATCTACTTTGTTCTCTTCATATAGTCCATGTGCAGGTAATCAAAAAATAAAAATTGCAGATGGCTCTTTTTTAACCATTGCAGGTAAAGGGTCAGTTGTGTTGTCTCCGATGTTGTCGCTTAAAAATGTCCTTCATGTTTCAAATTTATCATGTAATCTAATGTCCGTCAGTAAATTAGCCCAAGATATAAATTGTCAAACTAATTTTTTCCAATCTCACTGTGTCTTTCAGGATTTGAACTCGGGGAAGATGATTGGCAGTGCTAAGGATAGTGGAGGACTCTACTACTTTGACATTGGATTTGCATCACAACTACCTCCAAAAACAATAAGTTCCTGTTTTGAGTCTTTTTCTGTTTTGAATAATAAAGATGACAACATTATGGTATGACATTTAAGATTAGGTCATCCTAGTTTTCGTTACTTAAAACACTTGTTTCCTAAGTTATTTCACAATAAGAACTTTTCTTCGTTTAAATGTGAAGCATGTGAGTTTGCAAAACATCATCGCTCCCAATTTTCAATACACCTTATAAACCATCAAAACCTTTTTCTATTATTCACAAGTGATGTTTGGGGCCCTAACCGTATAAGTACACTCTCTCTCAAAAATGGTTTATCACATTTATAGATGACCATACAAGAGTATGTTGGGTATACTTGTTAAAGGGGAAATCAGATGTTTGTCAGGCTGTAAAGAATTTTTCTATAATGGTGCAGAATCAATTTCAAACAAATATCCAAGTCTTTAGAAGTGATAATGGCAAAGAATATTTTAATACTATCCGGATGATTTTTTCTAAAAATGGGATTGTACATCAAAGTTCATGTCCTAATACTCCTCAACAAAATGGAGTTGTGAAAGAAAAATAGACATTTATTGGAGGTTGCTAGAGCTCTACTTTTTTCAAATAAAGTACCAAAATATTTGTGGGGCGAAGCTGTTTTAACAGCTGCATATTTAATTAATAGAACGCCCTCAAAAATTCTAAATTATCAAACTCCAATTAATATTTTTAAAGAATGTTTTCCTAGTACTCGTGTTTTAACTGATCTGACATTAAGAATCTTTGGTTGCACAACATTTGTTCATGAACATAAAAATGTTGGAAAACTTGAACCACGTGCTATAAAATGTGTTTTTGTTGGATACTCTCCAACCCAAAAAGGATATAAATGTTTTGATCCAAAAAACAAGAAAATGTTTGTCACTATGGACGTTACATTCTTTGAAAATAAACCTTTTTTTGATGACACTCATCAAGGGTGGGATATAAAAGAAGACTTGTTTCAAATTGAGGACATGAGTTTTTTAAATAGTTTATCTTTACCTGCATCACAAAGTTCTGAGACTTATACTTCTGCACCAACAAAAATTGGCCATGATTCTTTAACTGATCCTACTCCTGTTATGAGTAAGGAACTTTGTGAATCTGAGCCCACATTTTCTCATGAAAAAAGAATGAAATTCCTGAAAATAATAATAGTGATGATCTAATTGAAATGCCACAAAATAATGAGTCACTTCAGGAAAACAGATTTGAATTAGGAAACGGAATTTGGAAAGGGAAGGTTTTTGTGAAAAAGCACCACAAAGAAAAGGATGAGTCCACATCTCAACACTGTCAGGAATCTGAACCGGGGAATGATCAACCTTCTAAGAATAGAAAAGGTAAGTCCATCTCTGTTTCTGAAAGTCGTATTTTGTATCCTGATATTGATGATCCTGTTGCCATTAGAAAACCTGTTAGATCTTGTACTAAACACCCCATGTCTAATTTTATATCATATTCAAATTTGTCTTCATCTCTGTCTGCCTTCACCTCAAAATTGTCTAGTGTAGAAATTCCAAAAAATGTACAGATTGCTCTAGAAATTCAAAAGTGGAGGGAAGCTGTACTTGAGGAGATGAAAGCTCTAGAAAAGAACAAAATTTGGAGTGTTACGACACTACCGGATGGCAAGAAGACAGTTGGATGCAAATGGGTGTTTACTGTGAAGTATAATTCAGATGGGTCAATTGAAAGGTACAAGGCTCGCTTGGTGGCTAAAGGCTTTACTCAGACCTACGGTATAGACTACTCTGAGACATTTGCTCCTGTTGCAAAATTGAACACTGTAAGAATTCTTTTATCTCTTCGCTAACTTTGGATTGGCCCCTACATCAATTAGATGTTAAGAATGCATTTCTTAATGGCAATCTAGAAGAAGAAGTATACATGGACATTCCTCCTGGCTTTAAAAACAAATTTGGATCAAATGTATGCAAACTAAATAAGTCTTTGTATGGACTAAAGCAATCCCCTAGAGTTTGGCTTGAAAAATTCACTCAGTCCATGAAGAAGCAAGGGTACATTCAAGGACAGGCTGATCACACCTTGTTCACAAAGTTCTCTCAAGATGGAAAATTTGCTGTCCTGATTGTATATGTTGATGATATTGTCCTTACTGGAGATGATACAATTGAAATGGCTAGAGTAAAAGAGAAACTAGCGGTAGACTTTGAGATCAAGGACTTAGGATCCAGCAGAAATACATTCTAGACTTATTGAAAGAAACAGGAATGAGTGGATGTCGTCCCGCAGATACCCCTATGGATCCTAATGCTAAACTTTGGAAATGTTCGGTTGATCGGAAGATATCGAGGTTGGAAAACCGATTTATTTGGCACACACCGACCGATATTGCTTTCTCGTTAGTGTAGTAAGTCGGTTTATGCATTCTCCTTACGAGGAACATCTTGAGGCGCCTAGGATACCGAGATATTTGAAGGAAATCTGGTAAAGGCTTACATTTTAAGAAAACTATTCAAAGAAATGTGTCTATCTTCACCGATGTGAAAGGTGTTCAACACAGAAGATCGACCTCTGGATATTGTACCTATGTTTGGGGTAATCTTGTGACATGGAGGAGTAAGAAACAAGGAGTTGTAGCAAGAAGTAGTGCAGAAGCTGAGTTTAGAGCTATGTCTCAAGGTATTTGTGAAGGATTATGGATCCTTAGAGTATTAGAAGAACTTAAGATGAAAATTGAGCTTCCATTAAAGTTATACTCGACAAGAAGCGCCATTAGCATAGCGCATAACCCTGCTCAACATGATGAATCAAACATATTGAGATTGATCGACACTTCATAAAAGAGAAGTTAGATGTTGGAATCATATGTCTTCCTTTTGTGACTTCAAATCAAAGAATCATGGATATCCTAACCAAAAGTTTGGCAAGACCAACCTTTGAACATTTGATAGACAAATTGGGCATGATAGATATCTATGCACCAACTTGAGGGGGGGTGTTGGAAAATATCTTATTTCTTTTTTTTATTATTTTTATTTATTGTATTTTATTTCTCTTTATTCTCTATTAAAGAGAGAATTAATTATCATTATTGTATGACTACTATATATACCAGCCTTAGAGCTGAGGAATAAAACATAACAGTTGTTTACCATTCCTTTCAATATATATTTTTATGTGTTATGGATTATTTATATAATTAGTTCAAAAAATAGTCATATAACGTTTATCCTGCCATATCATTTTTGGGGTTGGCCGCTCCGTTCTGCTATCTAGGATTAATAACTCTGGTCGAGATAAATCCTTTGATTTTGATGTTTAATTGAATAATTGAATAGTTCAGCCTTAGGGTTCTTACCATCAATACCAGGTTTTTTTTGTTTGCAAAAGCATGTTCTAGATGTTAGACGGTGTGGCAAGTGATCGAGAGGGGGTGAATAGATCACCTCCTTAAAATCACAGATTAAAGATTATTTATCGGAGTTAATGATAAAATTTGCAGAAAACGACAAACGGTCCTGAATTGACTTCCGTCTATTCTGAACCGCCTACTAGAAAATCGGACATGCGATAGTTTGCTGGATATTAATTGAGATGAGAAAGATGAATTAACACATAATTTATGTTGAGTTAATGCACTTATTACTATAACACTATTTTCAATGAATGAAATCAAGCTAGCATTTTTGTCAAACAGTTGGAGTATGATTGTTCAGTGATCAATGGCAATGGAGTTTTGATAAAGAGTTTCTTCCAGCCTTGTATCAAAGAACAGAAAATAGCACACCAATTGAACCACAATCGTATTGTAAAAGTAAAGAGAAAGAGAGAAAGAATACGATACACAGAGCGATTTGATAAGAAAATTCTCCACGTTCGTCCTCGCGTGTGGGTATGTCTCCCTCTCAACTTTCCTACCAACCTCTGATATTGGACTTTGTCAACTTTGGCACTTTCTTCTTCGAAGTCCAACTTGTGATTTTGCTCTATTAGAACACTTGAAAGTTTGCAACCCAGTTTTCCAGTCTCCTGCAAGAGATCAAGTATATACTTCCTTTGAGATATAAAAATGCCTTGGTTTGAGTAAGCAACTTCAATTTTCAAGAAATACTTGAGTTGACCAAGGTCCTTCATCTTGAATTCTGCGGATAGTTTTTTCTTTAGCAATTGTTTCTCTGCCAGGTCATCTCCTGTAATAATAATATCATCAACATAGACAAGAAGGATAGTAAGTTTTCCTTCATGCGAGTGCTTAAAGAAAAGTGTCTGGTCTCCTTGGCTCTGCTTGTAGTCTAAGTACACCATTGCTTTTGTGAATCTTCCAAACCATGCTTTAGGAGATTGTTTATAGAGCTTTCCTCATCGACACACCTTGTTGGATTCACACGTAAGACCAAATTCTGGCGGAATCTCCATGTACACTTCTTCTTCTAAGTTTTCATGCAAGAATGCATTTTTGACATCAAATTATTGTAATTCCGATCCGAAGTGAGTAGCAAGAGATAATAAGATTCAAACAGTGTTCATTTTCGCAACAGGAGCAAAGGTTTTCTCATAATCTATGCCATATGTCTGTGTGTATCCTTTTGCCAGTAGTCTAGCTTTGTAACGATCAAGAGTACCATCTGATTTGTGTTTGACTGTATAGATCCACTTGCAACCAACGGGTTTCTTGCCTTCCCGTCTATCAACAATCTCCCAAGTTCCATTTCTTTCTAGAGCTTTCATTTCCTCATCCATGGCATGGACTCAATTTCTATCTTTCAATGCCTCTTGAACGGATGATGGGATGACCACAGAGTCAACTGCAGAAATAAAACTTTGATGCTGCAAGAAAAGATTTTTAGTGAAGACAAATTGAGATATAGGGTATTTGGCACATGACCTTTTCCCTTTCCTCAAAGCAATAGGCAAATCATCTGTATTAGTGTCACAAGTTTCAGAGCTTTGAAAATCACTAATAGGATTGAGAGTTTTAATACTTACCTCGGTTCTAGCAATTGGAGTTGTGTTTGGAGTAGGTTGGACTTACTTCTTCTATGATACATCAAGGTTGGCTCACCGACCTTAGTTTTTGTTGGTATGGAAGATGATGGTTCCTGCAAAACAAACGACAGAGGAGGGACCAAAATAGAAATAGGATCAATGGGAGGACCAGTAATAGGACTTGACACAGGATCCACAATCGACTCAGGAGACTCATTTGTAGGATCAGCCGACTCGGAAGACTCAATTGTAGGACCGGTAATAGGACTTAAGAGAGGAGTCATAGGCAACTCAGGTAGAATCAAAAACTCGGAATCAGATGCAACATTCTGAATGTTCTCCCCCTAAAGCTGAGGACGAGTGAAGTAGGTCAAATTCTCATGAAATGTGACATCTTTAGAGACAAAGTACTTACGACTAGGAGGATGATAGCATTTATATCCTCTCTTATTTGGGGGATAACCAACAAAGATGCATCTGACTGCGCGGAGTTAGACTTCGTTGTTGTTTATGGATATGGACAAAGGTAACACAACCAAATACTCGAGAAAGAATACGATACATCAGAATGTATGAGATCAAAAGGTTCAACACTTTTTTTGGAACTAGGAGTAAAAGAGGCACGATGATGTTTAGCTAACTCCCAAACGTCACATTTAAAAGACTCAACTGAATGATGTAAAAACAAAGAAGGAAACATAGACTTAACTAAGGAGAATGGTGGATAACCAAGGTGCTTGTGCTGAAGTCAAATTTGTGCGGCAGAATGAGAAGAAGACACGGAAGACTCGGTCTGCAAGTAGGAAGCCAACACCTTCGAACAATTTGGTTCATCAGATAGGTAGTACAACCCTCCCTTTTCCTTAGCAACTCCAATTGTCTTTCCCGTGGTAAGATCCTGAAAAACACAATAAGAAGTGAAAAATATTACTTTACAATTATGATCACAGGTAAGTTTACGAACAGATATTAGGTTGTGAGAGAGTGTGGGAACATGTAGCACATCTTGTAATTGAAGTGGAGGTTGCAAGTTAACATTCTCAGAGCCATCAATACGGGCAAAAGAACCATTACATAACAGTTCTTCTCAGAGGAGGTGTAAGAGGAAATCAAACTAGGATTGAATGTCATATGGTCGGTGGCACCGGAGTCCAAAATCCAAGTATTCTTAGAGATATTACCGCAAACACTAAAGGATTGAGAGCATACACTCAAGCCGTTCGTCGGTAGAGAACAACTTCCAGAAGGCTTACTAAGAGAGTTAAGTATAGTCTTTAAACGATTCACCTCATCTTTGGTGAATGTTAAAGGATAATCAACAAATTTTTTTCCAGCCATTTGTAGGAAGCTAAAAAAAACAGCAACATGACAAGTCAAACAACAGCAAAAAGGTGAAATAGAGGTGTTTTGGACGGTTTCTGGACAGAAAAAAAGAAACCGCAACGAAGGGTAACAAGGCTGCAATGAAGGCAGCAAAATTGTCACAATGAAGGTGACTTAGGGTTTACTGTAATGAAGACGGTTAGGGTTTATGCGGAAGCAAGTCTCTCAAGATCGAGAGCTTTGATACCATGTTGATAATTGAATATTTGGTGAAAATCCTTGAGTTACAAAGCACTCAAGATTTAATTATATACACACAAGAGAGTAATTACATGATAAGATTAAAGCTATTTCCTAGGTACATTATGTAATTTACAAGGTATAGATTTCTAGACTCCTACATATATGAATAGACTCATAAATGCAATATTATAATTCCAATAATTTGTAATTTTAATAATTCTCACAGTTAGGTTGATGGCACTGGTGTTGTCACATTTTATTGGAATACGTTTTTGTTGAATATCAAAATCTTGCAGTTGTTGTTTTGACCACAGAATCTGGGCGCAACAACTACCAGCTGCAACGTATTCAGTCTCAGCAGTTGACAATGCAACAGAAACCTGCTTTTTGCTATGCCAGCTTACTAAGGAGTTTGAAAATAAGTGACATGTGCCACTAGTGCTTTTCCTATCTGATTTGCAGTCTTTAAAATCAGAATCAGAGTAATCTATTAAGCTACCATCGCTTTCTTTGAAATATCGAAGCCCATATTTAGATGTTCCATGAAGGTATCTAAGTACGCGTTTGACAACTTTCAAGTGCGATTTCCTTGGATTTGATTGATATCGTGCATACATACAAACACTAAACATGATGTCAGGCCTAGATGCAGTAAGGTAGAAGAGAGATCCAATTATGCCTCTATATTTTTTGACATCTACACTCTTACCATGTTCATCTTTATCCAAGTTCTCGTTAGTAGCCATGGGGGTGTTGTTGATGGACTTTGAGTCGCTCACTCCAAATCGCTTGAGCAGCTCTCTGCAGTACTTTGTTTGACACACTGCCGTGCCCTCATCGAGCTGTTTTACTTATAGATCAATGAAGAAATTTAGCTCCCCCATCCTCAAATTCTCCTGCATGACATTAGAACTAAAAATTATATCGTCTACATATACTTGAACTAAAAGAATGTGCTTTTCTTTACGTTTAATGAAGAGAGTGGTATCCACTTTACCTCTTGAATATCCATGATCAAGCAGAAATTTGCTAAGTCTTTCATACCAAACCCGAGGGGCTTGCTTAAGACCGTACAAAGCTCGTTTTAGTTTGTAAACATAATCTGGATATTCATCGTTCTCAAAACCAGGAGGTTGTGTGACTACACTTCTTTATTTATAACAACGTTTAGAAAAGCACTCTTTCCATCTATTTGATAAAGTTTAAAATTCTTAGAACAAGCATAAGCTAGCAAAAGGCATATAGCCTCAAGCCGAGCAACTGGAGCATAAGTTTCTTCATAGTCTATGTCCTCCTCTTGGTTATACCCTTGTGCTATTAAGCGAGCTTTATTTTTAGTTATCACTCCGTTTTCATCAAGTTTGTTTCTAAAAATCCACCTAGTGCCTATGATATGATCTCGTGGACGAGGAACAAATTTTTAAACGTCATTTCTTTTAAATTGATTTAACTCATCTTGCATGGTCATTAGCAAAAATTCATCAATCAAGGCCTCTTTGACATTCTTAGGTTCTACTTGTGAAACAAATGCGAAGTGATAACAGAAATTATTTATCTTAGAACGAGATGTCACTCCTTTCGATATGTCTCCAATATGTTGTCAATTGGATGGTCTTCTGAGGATTTCCAGGCTGGTGGAAGACTTTCCGCTTCTGCTGTCCATTCTTCTTCATCTTTGACATGACTAGTATCTTTCTCCTCCTCTTTGTCTATTAATTTGGACTGATTAATTCTAGAATAACTTCTTTGAGTATGTCTTCTGAAGATTTACATGCGCCATCAAAAGAAATACCTTTTTCTATATTTTTCGGATAAGACTCATCAAAAGAAACAGGGACAGACTCTTCAACAGTAAGTAACGTTTATTATACAATCTATATGCTTTGCTTGATTGTGAATATCCAAGAAAGATACCTTCATCCGCTTTTGCATCAAACTTCCCAATATTTTCTTTACTATTATCCAAAACAAAACATTTACAACCGAATACGTGAAGGTGTGATAAGTTTGGCTTTCTTCCTTTCAAGAGCTCATATGGGATTTTGTCCAAAATAGGACGAATTAATATTCTGTTTAAAACATAACAAGCTGTGCTGATCGCATTAGTCCAAAAATATTTTGGTAAACTTCCTTCGTTGAGCATTGTTCTAGCCAACTCCTCTAAAACGCGATTTTTGCGCTCCACAACTCCATTTTGTTGTGGAGTTCGAGGGGTTGAACAGTTATGCTCAATGCCTTGCTTATCACAGTACTTATCAAAGAGATCGTTTTGAAATTCACCTCCATGATCGCTTCTAATTGTAATTATTTTTTACTCCATTTTGTTTTGGGACAGTTTTGCAAAACTTTTTAAAGCAGAAAAGGTTTCACCTTTGCTATGAAGGAATATGGTCCAAGTGAATCTAGAATAGTCGTCAAAGATTAGAAAACCATAGTAGTTTCCACCTAGGATCTTTGTTCTTGAGGGTCCAAAGAGGTCCATATGGAGAAGCTCAAGGGGTCGTGAAGTAGAAACAACATTTTTGGATTTGAAAAACACCCTCGTTTGCCTTCCCATTTGACATGCGTCGCATAGGTGGTCTTTTGAAAACTTTATTTTTGGAAGACCGACTACTAAATTCTTGGATACAATCTTATTTAACAAATCAAAGTTAACATGTGCTAGACGTCTATGCCAAAGTCAAGAATCATCATTCAAGGTGACTAGACAATTATTGCTTGTTAATGGTACATCAAAAAGATCAAGCATATAGATGTTGTTTACTCTAATTTTCTTAAATATAATGTTTTGCTCAGTATTTTTCATAATGCAGCAGGCTTTTGTGAAAGTTACTTTATAACCCTTGTCGCACAATTGACTAATACTTAACAAGTTATGTTTAAGACCCTCTACAAGATAGACATCAGAAATAGTAGTGGTAGAGGGATTACCTACACTACCTTTGCCGAGTAGCTCCTTTGTTATTCTACGTAAGTAACAATCCTTTCTTCTTTGCTTTGAAGTCAATGAAGAGTGATAAGCCACCTGTCATGTGCCTTGAATATCCGCTGTCCAAAAATCATCGTCTATCTACGGATGTAAGACATTCAATCTGCAATATCAAAAGAGAGGTAGGTACCCAATTTTTATTGGGTCCATGTGGTAAGTGGTAACATGGTTGCCTTTAGGCCCCCATTGATAATGCCTTTAGGAACAAGGAATCTCCTAAACTTGCATTTCTCGATGGTGTGACCATTATGACAACAGTAATGACATAAGCCATGATGATGAACTTGTTTGCTTTTGCTAATTGAGTCCATTGGAATCTTTTCTACAAAAGAATATTTGGCATTGGATTCATTGATTTCTTAAAAATTCTAGGATCAATAGCATAAGTAATTTTGGGTTGTAAAGCTTTTTCCAGTTTGACATTAAGAGTCTTAACCTCTTTTTGCCAAATGTGACACTCCATAATTTATAGTTTCAATACATCCATTTACATCAATATCTTTTAAACTTTTTGTAATACTAGCTTTTAGAATTTTTAGATCTTGTTCAGCTTTATACACTTACCCTCCAAATGAGAAAAAATTTGTTCGTTGGAGGATAAACGTTTAAAAGCGTCTACAACTTTGTTATGCAGTTTTTCAAAATCTATTTTCAGTTCAGAGAAAGACAAAGAATCAAAATCATTGTAGTAGGCTTTTCTTACTTTGTTCTCTTTGTTTTTCTTCTTGTGGCTGGCTGCTTTTTGATGTGAGTCATGAGGCATAAAGTTCCAGTCCCATCACTATCACTTGAGCCTTCATCGCTTGATGACTCACTGTCACTTTCCCACGCAATATAAGCTTTTTTTTTGTAATGTCCAGATTTACCATAATTGAAGCAGGACGCCTTTCCCTTTATATTTCTTGTTTTCCTCCTGCTTTGACTCCATGGATTGTCTTCTAAACTTAGATAGATTTTTGTCGGAGTGCTTGATTCCATTCTTTCGAATGAACCTATTATATTTCCGAACAAACAGTCTTATTTCCTCATCATCCGAATCTTCGTCGCTACTTGAGTCATCATCATTTTGCTTTATTTTTGAGGACTTAAAGCTAGAAGCCTTAAGAGCTATAAGCTTTTTCTCACTCTCCTTATCTCTATTCTTCTCCTTCTTACTCTTGTTCTCATGCTTTTCAAGATTTTTCAGTTGTTGCTGATGTTCTTCCAGCTTACCAAACAGAGTTGAAATAGTGAGTGTAGTGAGATCGTTGGCTTTCTTAATTGCTGTAACTTTAGGTAGTCATTCTCTGCTAAGACATCTCAGAATTTTATTAGTAGCAATTTCATTGAAAACAGGTTTTCCAAGTGCATTTAAACGACCAGTGAGATGAACAAATCTCTTTTGCATGTCAGAGATAGTTTCTCTCTGTTTATTCGAGATTGCTTAACTTCAGTAGTGCCCTCATGGACAATTTCTAAAGCCTTCTACATTTCTTTAGCTGTCGTGCAATGAGATATCCGATAATATTTATCAACACTAAGTGCTGAAATTACCATATTTGGGCTTCTCCAATTGCTTGACCATTTTTTCTCATGTTTTTCAACCTAATCGTCCTCAGGTTTAGGCACAATGGCACCTGCAGCATTCATCATGGTAATTTCAAAAGGTCCATTTTGAATGGCAGTCCATACAGTCTTATCTATGGAGTTTATGTGAACTCGCATACAGTCTTTCCAATAGCCATAGTTTTCACCGTTAAAAACAAGAGCTCTAGTGTACGCCCCCTTAGGTTCAGAAGCCATATCGTTAGAAGCAGCCACAAAGCACCAGCGAACCGGTGCTCTGATACCACTTGTTAGATGGTGTGGCTAGTGATCGTGAGGGGGGTGAATAGATCACCTCTTTAAAATCACGGATTAAAGATTATTTATCAGAGTTAATGATAAAACTTGCGGAAAGCGACAAACGGTCCTGAATTGACTTCCGTCTATTCTGAACGGGCTACTAGAAAACCGAACATGCGATAGTTTGCTAGATATTAATTGAGATGAGAAAGATGAATTAACACATAATTTATGTTGAATTAATGCACTTGTCACTATAACACTATTTCCAATAAATGAAATCAAGCTAGCACTTTTGTCAAACAGTTGGAGTATGCTTGTTCAATGATCAATGGCAATGAAGTTTTGATATAGAGTTTCTTCTAGTCTTGTATCAAAGAACAGAAAATAGCACACCAATTGAATCACGAACGTATTGTAAAAGTAAAGAGAAAGAGAGAAAGAATACGATACACAATTTTGGTAAGGAAGTTCCCCACGTTCGTCCTCGCGGGTGGGTACGTCTCCCTCTCAATTTTCAAATTGGAATTGAGAACTTTCTTTATCAATATGCTGAAAATTGTTTACAAGGTTGCAATACAAAGACAGAAAAAATAAATCACACTGATCTTTTTTTTCTTTTTGTATCAACCTTCTCTTGATCAGAGCTGATCAAGAACACACCTGCAAGATACACAAACAATTCACCGGTTTCACGAGCTGTTTGCGAGATCACCCCAATCTTCAAACCCTACACTGCGGCTGAATCTGCTCCGTGTAATTGTGACTAACAAATTCAAAAGAACACCTCCGTTCTTGCTGGACAAACCTTCTGGTTTTTCCTCGAGAACACCTTCGAATCTTCAACTCAGCTAGATCACCGATCGTACCACTGAACGTTCTCTTTGATCTCTTGATACAACGAACAATGATGATTATGTGTCAATGTCCTTGAACCAAGGTGATTGAGAAGATGATGAAGATGAAGTCTCTTTGAGATTTCTATATGCTCAGAATTGGATGCTCACAAACTGATTTTGTAACACCTGTGTTAACTAAAACTGTCAAACTGTCTTATATATGAAAACAAAAAATGTTAGTTGAAACTTATGAGTCGACACATAACTCGTATGAGTCGATACAAGAGACATATGAGTCAACCTGAGAGAGTTTGAATCGATGCATACAGTATTAGAAAGTGACTCCAGAGAGTAAACATATGTATGAGTCGATACAAATGTCGTATGTGTCGATGCAAATGACTTATGTGTTGATGCAAGAGGTTTTGTATCAATGCATACTGTGTTAGAATAGATTTAAGAGGAATTTAGTTCAACATGAGTCGATGCAAGTATCGTATGTGTCGATACAAGTTAGTTATGTATTGACACAAGAGCTTTTGTATCGATACAAGCTCTAAGGCATACAAAGCAGAACTGAAACAAAACTGAATTCCAATTTATGATGTATATATGAGTCGATGTAAAATGGTATGTATCAATGCAAGATGCGTACGTATCGATCCATGCTCGTATGTGTCGATGTAAGTCTTATTTTCTTGAACTTTCAAACTTGCTTGTATCGACTCATAACACGTATGAGTCGGCTCATACTGTGTAAAAACAGTTTTTATGAATTCGCAAAAAGATATGTATCGATGCAAGTATGTATGAGTCAATACAAAAAGGTTTGTGCATGACAAACATGATATTTTGACCACTTATATGTATGTTACCATTTGGTCATACAATCACACATGTATATTGACACAATTAGACAATCAAGCATATATATTTGCTAACATTCAAAACAATCTAGCATTTGCTATCATTCAAAACAATCTAGCACAATGTAAAGGGTTGCTCACACTAGACTCGTATGAAGTGAAGATATGGAAATCAGTGTTTTTAATGCTTGTACTACATATCTCTGAAAAAATTAAAAAGATATGGAAATCAGTGTTTGTAATGCTTGTACTACATATCTGTGAAAAAAATAAAAAAGGACACAAGAACCATAATTTTCTGCTGGCTTTTATATATTTGCTAGGCATTAATCTGGTGATCTCTGTTTAGATTATGTATACTTCACATTTTGTCATTTTTAAATTATACATTCTTTTAGTCTTAAACGTTTTGTGTCTACTTGTACCAGTTGCTTGAGTTTTACTCTGGTTTTGGAGTAACCTTGTCCTTCCTGTCCTTCCTAAAATGAGGAATATTGGAAATCTTGGTTAGATGTTATTTGCTTTGACTATCTGTTTGTTGGGGACACATTGGCAAGGGAGAGATGATACTATTTTATTGTTTATTGTTTCTATTGTTATTTGTGATTTATGACTTGAACTCCTAAATCAACATCCTCTGGTTTTAAGTTGAAGCTAAAATTTATTATGTTTCAGTTTGAGGACAAGATCTTGCAAATTGGATAGACATCTGTTCCATTGAACCAAATTGGTCATCTCTACTAAGATACTTAATATTTCAAGTTTTGTTTCGACACAACAATTATTTTTCTCAATTCTTTTGAATTTTCGTTTTGGTGTTACAATATTGAAGCATACAAGATTTGTTTTCTAGCGTCGTGGATGAAGAATTTTGGAAAGCGGTTTGGCGCTGTTATAAATTTTTTGTTTGCATTGGCTCTGTTACAAGCGAGGTGAACATGCAATCCCATTCCTTTCAACCTTTTTGGACAAAACCATTCTTTTGCACACATTAGTATCTGTTTTGCAATTAGTAATTATCCTTTGATGGTATGTTCTGGTAGTGTTGGAAGTTTTGAATCAAGAGGTGGAATGTTGAAACATACCAGATTTGTCTGCCTGAGCCATGGTAGGAGAGTTCGGAAAGCTTGGTTTGGGGCTGTTTTCTACTATTGGTTTTCCGCATCCTTGGTTATATTTTTTTCTTATCATTTGCTATTTATACTAGGAATATTTTCTCCTAAAACGTACACACTCAGATTTGAAGTACTATAAGGTGGAACTTATGTAGGCACCAGATTTGAAGTAGAATGCTTGGGGATATACTTAATATGATGGATAAGAGGGGAGTCCAGATAAATCAGATTTCTTCAATAATCTATCCTTTACTGTTTTTTATTTTTTGGGCTCTGTTCATCGAATATACAAACTGAATTGCAAACCTAATTTTCTGATGTATTCGTTCTTCTTAGCTTAAATCATCGTGTTTGATTTGGTGATCTCTAATAAATTCTTTATGTATTAGTATTTCTATATTGATTCTAAGAGCTTATATTTCTTGATTTGTCACTTTCCTTGGTTCTATCTTCCTCTTCTTTCTAGGTTACCATGGTCTCTAACTCTCTTAGTATTGAGGTTTGTTTTGGTTATTGAGCTTTGTGCTTAATTTTCGATTCTTTATTCAATAATTGAGCTACGCTCTTAAAAATAAAAAAATAGTGAGATATGCATTTAACCATTTTGCGGCGATTTGATTTCTTGATATCTAAATCAAGCCTCTACATTGAATGTGATTCTTATTACACGACTTCTTGCTTTAGTAAATGAGGTACGGATTCCGACACAGACACCGGGACATGACTGACACTCCAACACCGATAATTTAAAAAATATAGGGCACCGACACCGCTAGATATATGATATTATTTTGTCTTTATTTATCCATCTATTAATAAAATAGTTACAAATACCCTAGTCAAAATTAATGTCTCTAGCTCTTCGTTGATAATATTGTTTCATTACATGTTTAACCATTTTATATGTATATGACTGTCATATGGCTGTCGGACCCCGATTCAAAGAATGTCGAAGTAAAGAAAAAAATAATTATTTTGGTGACACTTTAAAGAAACAAATAATCTGTATTTCTTTGATATATCAGTAAGTAATACATGAAAGGTATTTATAGAATACAAGGGACAGATCAATAATCCTAAATCTGGCCTGAGAATCAGAGCAATAATTCTCCCTTTAAATGCTAATTCTAAATATGGTAGAAGACAACTAATTACTAATAGCTAATTACTAATTATTATTTACAATGAATATTATGCTGAACTATATAAAACAGAATCTGTTGATTCTGTATTTATCTCTAATAACTTCCAACACTCCCCCTCAAGTTGGCATGAATATGTCATTCATTGCAAGCTTGCTCACCATATCATCAAATTGTCTCTTTGAAAGACTCTTTGTGAGAACATCTGCTACTTGACTTGTGGTAGATACATAGGACATACAAATTTCACCATGTCAATTTTTTCTTTAATGAAGTGCTTGTCCACTTCAACATGTTTCGCTCGTGTAGGAGGGATTATGGGCAATGGAAATAGCTGCCTTATTATCACAGTAGACTTTAATTGGTGTTGGGCTAGAGACCTTCAATTCCTCCATGGATTTTTTAATCCATAATACTTCACAAAAACCATGGGCCACTGAGCGGAATTCAGCCTCTGCACTGCTCCTAGCTACAACATTTTTTTTTTTACTTCTCCATGTAACTAAGTTTCCACCTACAAAAGTACAATAGCCAGAAGTAGACCTCCTGTCATTTATATTACCAGCCCAATCAGCATCTGTGTGTAAGCTTCCACTTGTATATGCCCTCTGCTTTTGAACATCAACCCCTTCCCTGGAGTTCCTTTTAAATATCTCAATATTCTGAAAATAGCTTCAAAATGAGTAGGTCCTGGTGCATGCATAAACTGACTTATCACACTTACTGCAAAGGCTATATCAGGCCTTGTATGAGACAAATAAATTAGTCTACCGGCCAGTCGTTGGTAGCGCTCCTTATTTACCACTTCATCTTTAGATGCTGCCTTCAGTTTTACATTGGGATCCATTGGTGTTTCTGCTGCTTTACACCCTGTCATCCCTGTTTCTGTGAGTAAATCAAGTATATATTTGCGTTGATTTAGAAAGATTCCCTCCTTAGACCTTGCGAACTCCATCCCGAGAAAATACTTTAATTTTCCAAGGTCCTTGATATCGAATTCAGCTTCAAGTCTTCGCTTTAGATCACCTATCTCGTTAACATCATCTCCTGTCATGATAATGTCATCGACATACACAATTAAAATAGCAATCTTACCTTCATCTGAATGTTTAAAGAATAATGTGTGATCTGCTTGACTTTGGGTGAAACCATGTTTCTTAACTACACTTCCAAATCTTTCAAACCAGGCCCTTGGTGATTGTTTTAATCCATATAAGGACTTTTTCAATTTGCAGACTTTGTCCCGTCCAAGATTTTCTTCAAATCCAGGAGGTAAACTCATATATACTTCTTCATGTAATTCTCCATTCAAAAAAGCATTTTTAACATCAAATTGATGTAGCGCCCAATTGAAATTTACTGCAAGGGAGAGAAGAATTCTGATGGAATTAATCTTAGCAACCGGGGCAAAGGTTTCTTGGTAGTCTATACCATGAGTTTGAGTAAAATCTTTTGCTACTAGCCTTGCTTTGTACCTTTCTACATTTCCATCAGCCTTGCATTTCACCGTAAAGACCCATTTACATCCAACTGCCCTTTTGTTATGAGATAGATCAGTGATACTCCAAGTATTATTTTTCCTTAAAGCATCCATCTCTTCTTTCACTGCTAATTTCCAATTCGGATCACCTAATGCTTCTTGAATAGTCCTGGGCACAAACAAATTCGAAATCCTCGATACATATGCCTTGTGAGTGTGTGATAACTTGTCATATGACAAGTAATTAGACATGGGGTGTTTAGTGCAAGTTCGAGTACGTTTCCTATCAGCAATTGGGATATTAAGGTCAGGAATTTTTTTTCTCAAATCAATAGGAAGATTAATATTAGGAAAAGACAAATCCAGTAAATCATTGGAAGAGTAAGATTGATTACCAGATGAAGAACTAGAAGGTGAAATTTCAGTAGGACCTTCACTTGGTAAATCAGATTGGATTTTTTCCGGAGAGACAATTGGATTTGTAATACCTTTGTGAAACCTTTTTCGGACATACACTTGAAGTTGAGGATTATGATCCTCAATCAGTTTTTCTCCCCCTGTTTCAGACATTATATTATTCGACATTTCAAGATTAAGCATTGTGGGTTCTATTATCTTTGTATCTGGATGATTTGTAGTCACAATATCATCCATGCGTAAAGTTTCCCAAAAATTATCTTCTTTATCAACACAATGATTCTCCCCCTGAAGAGAATTTTTATTAAAAAAAGGTTGATTTTCAACAAAGTTGACATCCATACTTTCAAAAAATTTCTTTGTTATTGGGTTAAAACATTTTTAACCCTTTTTGTTTGAAGCGTAGCCAAGAAAAACACATTTTTCAGCTTTAGGATCCAATTTGGAACGGAAAATATTTGGGATGTAGACATAACAAAGACAACCAAAAACTTTAAGGGGAAGATCCGCAATGATGCGAGATGTGGGAAAATAATTTTGTAAAACTTGCACAGGAGTCTCATATTTTAAAACACGAGATGGCATTCTATTGATGAGGTAACAAGCAGTTAATAAGGCATTTCCCCAAAGATATTTAGGTACATTCATAGAAAACATAATAGCTCTAGTAACTTCGAGGAGATGTCTATTTTTTCTTTCAGCAATACCATTTTGTTGTGGAGTATCACGACAAGTGGATTGATGAATTATCCCCTTAGCTACTAGGAATGTACTTAGATATTTGTTGAAGTATTCAGTGCCATTGTCAGACCTTAGAATGCCAATCTTAGTTTGAAATTGGTTTTCAATCATTTGAAAAAAATCTTTAAACCTTTGTTCCACTTCAGATTTTTTTTCTAAGAGATAAACCTAACACACACGTGTATGGTCATCAATAAATGTCACAAACCATTTTTTTCCAGACATAGTTTTAATTTTTGAAGGACTCCAAACATCACTATGGATTAAATAAAAAGGTTGTGAAGCAGAATAAACTTTTGAAGTAAAAGACACACGATGATCTTTAGCTAAGTGACAAGCTTCACAATGAAATTGTGAGGAATTTATTTCTTTGGCAAATTTTGGAAATAAATACTTAAGATAAGGGAAACTAGGATGGCCTAATCTTTTATGCCATAACATAACTTGATCTGAAACGGGAGGTAAACTTGCACTGTTTAAACCAAAAACCATTGCATTTCCAAGAGGAGTTTCATCAAAGTAGTACAATCCATTCATCTCTCTAGCAATTCCAATCATCTTCCCCGAGTTCTGGTCCTGAAAAACACAAGTGGAAGAACGAAAAATGATAGAACAATTAGTGTCCTTAGACAATTTATGAACAGATAGAAGATTGCAAGCAAATTTAGGAACGTGTAAAACAGATTGCAAAGTAATTTGTTCCGAAATTTTATCTGCCTTTGCTCGCAATACTAGAATAACTACCATCGAATCCTTACTTTTCGGACCGGAACAAGGGAAATAGGAACCGAATAAATGAGAGCAATTGGTCATATGTTCGATGCCCGAATCTATTATCCAAGGGTTGGAGTTTTGGATGATAATGCCCAAGAATTCTTACTGTTTGTGCCACAGCCCAACAGAACATTAGGTGATGAGTTGAACTTTAGAAGTTTAAAAGGTGATCCATTTGCTCCTTAGTAAATGGAGACGAGTCGACCTCATTGGTTGTAGACGTAGGCGATCACCAAACCTTCCAACCTTTCTATTATTTGGCCTACCATGTAGTTTGAAGCAGTTTTGTCGAGTGTGACGACTTTGACCACGATGATCGCAAACTAAATGGTTCTGCCACCACCTCGTGGATTAGGGAAAGGTTTGCGATTGACTTGAGGAACACCAATGCGGATCCTTCGATGGTGGAGGGACAATGATGCCTTTTTCCAAGCATCACTTGCTGCGACTCTCTCGACGCACTTCAAATACTTCACCAATTGGAGGATAGGATTCACGCCAAGAATTCGCCACGAACCTCATCAAACTCAATATTTAGACTGCAAGAAACTTGAAGACTCGACGAACATCCACCATCTTCTTGTAGTGCTTGCGTCCTCGGGTGACTTCCACTCATATACATTGAATGATCCGGATCTTGCCAAATACGCTTGAGACAATTGAAGTATTTGGTAGCAGAATCTTCGCTGACAATTTCTCCAAGTGGAGAGTTAATTCATAAATTTGGGATTGGTTGTCCAAATCGAATACATCCGAGAGACACTTTCCCAAAGATCTTTTGCGAAGCATAACAAAGATAGTTTGCACCTATCTCTTCATCATGGAATTGACTAACCATGTCATGACCATGGAATTTTCAGATCCCAACTATCATAGTCCGCACCTTCCTTGTCGGTTGTTTCTTGTCTCCGATGTAGCCAATTTTTCCTCTTCCCGAGATACAAACGATGATGTGACCACGAAAATAATTAGGACCGCTCAATCGAATTGTTGTGATCCGAGCAGGTGGTTTTCATGGTATGTCCCTGATTGAGGTATTTCGGGTTTAAGTGAAGAATGTTTGGGCGAATCGGGACTCGTATCGTAAGAGTGATCGGACATTATGTGGGATGGAAAAAAAACGGAAGCAAAAAAACTAAGGAATTCTTCCAAAGAATCGATACCATAAAGAAACAAATAATCGTATTTCTTTGATATATCGTAAGTAATACATGAAAGGTATTTATAGAATACAAGGACGGATCAATAATCCTAAATCGGCCCGAGAATCGAGCAATAATTCTCCTTTAAATGCTAATTCTAAATATGGTAGAAAACAACTAATTACTAATAGCTAATTACTAATTATTATTTACAATGAATATTATGCTGAACTGTATAACACAGAATCTGTTGATTCTGTATTTATCTCTAATAACTTCCAACACACTTGTCTGACTTTTCTGACACTTGTTTGACTTTTTCGATACCTTCGTACAGGTTTCAGACACTGATTCGTGTTGGACACCGCGACACGCTTGGTCCTAGAGGTATCCGTGCTTCATAGTGATTTACTCTTTAATGATTTGCACTTGTCTGTTTCATTTGAGATAGTTTTATTGATTTCATTTGAAAAGTTCAGTCTTTCGGTTCTTAACATTAGTACTACTTTTCTTTTATGAATCTTAGATCTACATTTGGATTTTTTATCTGTATTGTGACAGGGAATAAACTTAGTGGGTCTCTCTTGGTTATGCTGATCTGCGACTTGGTGGTTTGAAGAATTATGCTATTATTCTTTCTTTCTTGATTTTATTCCTAACAACTCATTGGTCACAACATAACTTTTTTGTATATGTATGTGTTGGCAGAGTAAGTGTTACATGGGATGTGTTGATATTTTTCCTACGAACTCATTGGTCACAACATAACTTTTTTTTTTTTGTGTGTGTGTTGGCAGAGTAAGTGTTACATGGGATGTACTACATATAGATTCATAATCATACTGCTCCTTTTTAATTCTTCATCTGAAGCTGATCCACGATCTCCTTCTCTCATCGAATCAACTTTTATATGTGAACCATAATGATATATTTTTGTTTCACCATACATGCTTGGATTCCTATCATCTTTGTGATAAAATTATGCATTTTCTATATTACGGTTCAGTAAAATATGTGTTATCTATAACTAAAACTCAACATCGTTCGAAGGTGCATGAATTTGGCATTAGTGGAGCCTAATTGAGCACAAGAGGCTACATCTGGTGATCTCTACTATGGCTATTAATTCTTCACTTTCATCATATTTGGTTGCTATGCCTAATTTGGTGATTTAAACTTAGATTTGAATAATTCTGCATCATTCCTTCTAAATCTTTTATGCTAGTTTGTGCTTAGATTTCCACATGTTTTCTTATTCATCCTTGGGCTAATCTTTTTTAACAAGCTGGTGTCAGTTTTTGTATTTCTTCACATAATGAAGCTTTTGCATGCCTATACAAGGAACCTGATTTATAGTCTGGCTTAGCATACAAGGTTATGAAATTGCTTTTTTTCTCTTCTCAAGTTAGGAATTTTTTTTACAAGATATGTGTTGTTTGTTATGATGATGATTGGTTGGGAAAACTTAACTTTGTTGGGAGAGGTTCTATTATTTGTGATTTATAATGTTTATGATACATACCCTTAAAAAGATATCCTCTCTGTTGCAGTGCATGGAAATCATAATTACATGATCTCTAGAGTTGAATGGAAATTTGTCCCAATGAATCCTCGCTTTTGTAGACAATGTTGTGTACTATATTAATGGGAATTTGTCCCAATGAATCCTCGGCTTTTGTAGGCAATGTTGTGTACTATGTTAATGGAAATTTGTCCCAATGAATCCTCGGCTTTTGTAGGCAATGTTGTGTACTATGTTAATGGAAATTTGTCCCAATGAATCCTCGTGTACTATGTTAATGGAAATTTGTCCCAATGAATCCTCGGCTTTTGTAGGCAATGTTGTGTACTATGTTAATAGAAATTTGTCCCAATGAATACTCGGCTTTTGTAGGCAATGTTGTGTACTATGTTAATGGAAATTTGTCCCAATGAATCCTCGGCTTTTGTAGGCAATGTTGTGTACAATGTTAATGGAAATTTGTCCCAATGAATCCTCGCTTTTGTAGGCAATGTTGTGTATTATGTTAATGGAAATTTGTCCCAATGAATCCTCGGCTTTTGTAGGCAATGTTGTGTACTATGTTAATGGAAATTTGTCCCAATGAATCCTTGCTTTTGTAGGCAATGTTGTGTACTATGTTAATGAAAATTTGTCCCAATGAATCCTCGGCTTTTGTTGGCAATGTTGTGTACTATGTTAATGGAAATTTGTCCCAATGAATCCTCGTCTTTTGTAGGCAATGTTGTGTACTATGTTAATGGAAATTTGTCCCAATGAATCCTCGTCTTTTGTAGGCAATGTTGTGTACTATGTTAATGGAAATTTGTCCCAATGAATCCTCGTGTACTATGTTAATGGAAATTTCTCCCAATGAATCCTCGTCTTTTGTAGGCAATGTTGTATACTATGTTAATGGAAATTTGTCCCAATGAATCCTCGTCGTTTGTAGGCTATGTTGTATACTATGTTAATGGAAATTTGTCCCAATGAGTCCTCGTCTTTTGTAGGTAATGTTGTGTACTATGCTGCTGCGCTCTAGTGTTTGGTCATACTCTTCACATATCAATCTTTATTTGATTTTGTTACTCAACGTCTACTTTTGTCAGATCTTTGGTTTTTCATATGTGGATGTTACACCTGTGGTTGGCAGAGGTTCACATTATAGCAGCAAGTAGTGTGGTTCACATTATTTCTGTTTATAACAAACTTTGGGAAAGAACATCCAAATTTGGGCTTTGGGATAGTTGTCCTCTAACAGTGTGTTCTGTTTTAGTTGGAGGCATACAAGAGACCTTACCTGATTCTCTAGAGAAGATCTCCATCCCAAATATAAGGAATTATGCAGTTTTTTTTTGCATATTTTTTTGTTTTGTTGATTCGCCACTTCCTTTGTTATAATTTCTTTTATCTTTTTTCATTTTTATTCTTTGCATATGTGATATGTGATATATAAGACTCTTCCTTGGTGAATCTGGAAGTGGTGCAAGAACTTGGCATATGGTGCAAGAACTTGGCATTAGGGGAGCCTAATTGAGCATAAGAGATTGCAATTGGTTGTGTTGTTGAACTTTCATATGGTGATCTCTACTCTACTATTAATTCTTCATCTTTCTTTGTATATATTACGGTCTTGTTTTCTCGTTTTCTTTGTGAGTTCCTGTAGGCGTCACATGGAATTTGTACTATGAAAGCTTAGATGTTTATGGAGGACATTTTGCTTGATGTTTCATAGAAGAGAGACTATGAAACTATAAATCATCTCTCCTATATATGGGTATCCCTCACATAATCTTCAACTGCTGCAAGAACTTGGCAAAGGGGAGCCTAATTGAGTACAAGAGGATACAATTGGTTGTAGTACTATCATCTTATGATCTCTACTATGGCTATTAATTCTTCATGTTTCTTTGTATATATAAAGGTCTTGTTTTCTTATTTCTTTGTAAGTTCCTTGTATTCTTCAAATTTTTTTTTTTTCCTTGAGTGTACATTTGAATTTTGTATTTTGCTAATGTATCGTGGAATTAAACCTTTGCATTTAATTGTTCACTTTTTTTCCTTTGTATTTTGCGAATGTATCGTGGAATTAAACCTTTGCATTTAATTGGCTATTTTTTTTCTTGACTGTACATTTGAATTTTGTATTTTGTGAATGTATCGTGGAATTAAACCGTTGCATTTAATTGGTCATATTTTTCCTTGAATGTACATTTGAATTTTGTATTTTGCATGTTGTACATTTGATGATTAATGAGTGATAGTAATGAGGTAATGTTGATTTTTGAATTTTGCAGAAGGAATACAAGTATTAGGAGAGCTTCAATATTTATGCTGATGTAGTACATGTCCACCTCTTTCTTGGTTAAATTGAGATGTGTCTATTTTTTTCTTAGTGTACATCAAGAATTTCTCACAATCACACCTCTCTTTAACATTCTTTTAAGGATCCGTGAGGATTTTTACATAATTTTTTTGGGTACGATTCTTTATTTTTACTGTTAGTTTAGAGGTCTTGATTTTTAGAGTCTCCTGATAGACAAATCAAATTTCTTCCATGAATTTGGTTATGTTTGGCTGGCTGAGCTGCGTCTATTTTTCTCTAAGTGTAGACATCAAGAACTTCTCACAATTCTCTCTTTAATCTTCTTTTAAGGATCCGTGAGAATTTTTACATAATTTTTTTGGGTATGATTCTTTATTTTTACTGTTAGTTTAGAGGTCTTAATTTTTAGAGTCTCCTGATAGACAAATCTAATTTCTTCCATGAATTTGGTTATGTTTGGCTGGTTGAGCTGAGATGTGTCTATTTTTCTCTAAGTGTAGACATCAAGAACTTCTCACAATCACACCTCTCTTTAATCTTCTTTTAAGGATCCGTGAGAATTTTTACATAATTTTTTTGGGTACGATTCTTTATTTTTACTGTTAGTTTAGAGGTCTTGATTTTTAGAGTCTCCTGATAGACAAATCAAATTTCTTCCATGAATTTGGTTATGTTTGGCTGGCTGAGCTGTATATTCGATTGCTATGCTTAATTAACAAGGCAGCATGATCAACATTTTACATTAAGTCTTCATGTTTTAGTATTTGTCACAAATATCTGTATACATGTATCATTTGGTGTTGAGTAATACATGCGTTTGGTTTGCAGTCTAAATTTGGAGATATTGAAGATGAGGGCCTCTCCGGTGTGAACTAAACAAGGCATCATGTTTGGCTGGCTGAGTTGTATATTTGGTTGCTATGCTTAATTTGGTGATCTAAACTATGATACAAGTCCTTCTAATTCTTCTATGCAAGTTTGTGGTTAGATGTTCACACTTTCTCATTCATCTCGGGGTTAATATTTTTTTACTTACAAGCTGTTGTCAGTTTTTGTATTTCTTCACGTAATGAAGCTTTTGCACGCTCTATATACAAGAAACTTGAGTTATAGTCTGACTTAGCATACAAAATTAAGGAATTACTCTTTTTCATTAATGATGATTATGATAGGTTGCAGTGGCCCAAACACTCTTCTGTATTAGGACGAAACCAAAATTATCATTACATGATCTCTCGAGTTGGATGGAAATTTGTTCCATTGAATTGAATCCCCATCTTTTGTAAGCAATGTTGCTACACCCTAGTTTTGTCATCTCTACTAATACTCTTCACATTTCAATTTTTAATTGATTGATACTCAACATCTCCTTTTGTCGGATCCTTAGTCATCTGTGGCTGGATGTTAACGGCTTAACGCCTGTGGCAGGCGTAGGTTCACATTATAGCTGCAGGCAGAGGTTGACATTATTCCTGTTTATAGCGTTGGGAAAGAACATTCAATTTTGGGCTTTGGGATACTTGTCCTCTAATGGTGCGTCCTGTTTTAGTTGGAGGCATACAAGAAACCGTACCAGATTCTAGAGTATTTCTATCTTGAGGATAAGGAATTCTGTAGTTTTTTACACCTTTTTTGTTCGTTGATTTTCCACTTTCTTTGTTATATTTTTTTTTCTTTTTTCTTTTATTTTTAATCTTGTTATACGTGATATATACTGCTAAAACTGAACTTCTCTTCCATATGGGTGTCCCTCACAGAATCTGCAATTGGTGCAAGAACTTGGAATAAGTGGAGCCTAATTGAGCACAAGAGGCTGCAATTGGTTACTCGTTGTACTTTCATTTGGTGATATCTACTATGATTATTAATTCTTCATGTTTCTTTGTATATATTAAGGTCTTGTTTTCTCGATTTTTTCGTGAGTTCCCTGTAGGCATCACATGGAATATGTGATGTGAAAACTGCTTAGATGATAGTCGAGGACATTCTTCTTGATGTTTCATGGGAGAGAGGCTATGAGTCTAAAACCCATCTCTCCCATATGGGTATCCCTCAAAGAGTCTGCAACTGGAGCTAGAACTTGACTTAAAGGGGAGCCTAGTTGAGCAGCAGACGCTGCAATTGGAGATGAGTGCCTCTGGTATGTACTGTGAATTAATTAGCAAGGTGTTAATGAGACATGAATCATCATGTTTGGCGGTATATTCGGTTGCTATGCTTAATTTTGTCATCTAAACTTAGATCTGAAAGTTTCTGCATCATTCCTTCTGATTCTTATATGCAAGTTTATTTTTAAATTTTCACACTTTTTCATTCATCCTGGGTAATCGTATTTGACTTACATGCTGAAGTTTTGGTATTTCTTCCCCTAATGAAGCTTTTTGTGCGTGTCTACATGATGAAGCTGATTGATAGTGTGACTTAGCATACACGATTATTGAATTACTTTTCTCCCTTCCCAAGTTGAGGAATTTTTAACAAGATATGTGTTGTTTGTTAGGATGATTGGTTCGTCGGGGAAAACTTAACTTTGTTGGGACATGTTCTCTATAATCTTCTGTAATGATATTTTTATTTGTGATTTTTGATGATATCATAAACACTCCTAAAAAGATATCCTCTATGTTGTTGCAGTGGCCCAAAGACTAATATTAGGTTATCATTACATGATCTCTTGAGTTGGATGGAAATTTGTTCCAATGAATCCTCATACTTTGTAGGCTATATACTCCCTCTATTGACACCTTTTCTCCAATTGTAGTTTTCCATTAATTTTATTAATTTTTTGAATTTGAAACTCAACATCTACTTTTGTGATATCCTTAGTCTTATGTGTGTGGATGTTACACGGGAGATAACCTATAAATGTTTCGTTTTTTGTGGAACCTGTGGAAGTTTGGGGTTCACATTGTTTCAGTTTATAGTTTGGGAAGAACATTCAGTTTTTTTGGTTACTTATGGTGTGTCTTGTTTTAGTCGGAGGCATACAAGAAACCATACCTGATTTTTATCCCAAGGATAAGGAATTCTGCAGTTTTATTCTGCTCCTTTTTTGTTTTGTTGATTTGCTACTTCCTTTGTTATAAATTCTTTATTCTTTTTTCTTTTTTCATTTTTATTCTTGTCATAAGTGATATATAAGACCTAAACTAGATCTTCTCTCCCATATGGGAATTCCTCAGCAAATCTGCAACTGGTGAAAGAACATGGCATAAGAGGAGCCTAATTGTTCACAAGAGGCTGCAATCGGTTGTATTGTTGTACTTTCATATGGTGATCTCTCCTGACTATTAATTCTTCATGTTTCTTTGTATATTGAGGTCTTTTTCTCAATTTCTATGAGTTCTGTAGGTGTCACATGGAATATGTAATGTGAAAACTACTTAGATGATTGTCGTGGACATTCTTCTCGATCTTTCATGAGAGAGAGGCTATGAAACTAAAAATAATTTCTCCCATATGGATATCCAGAATCCGCAACTGATGCAAGAACTTGGCAAAAAGGCAGCCTAATTGAGCAACAAAGGGCTGCAATTGGTTGTTGTTGTACTTTCATCTCGTAATCGCTAGTATGGCTATTCATTCTTCATGTTTCTTTGTGTATATTTAGTTCTAATTTTCCAGATTATTTTCACGAGTTCCTTTTAGACATCATATGGAATATTTACGGCGAAAACTGCTTAGATGATTGTCGTGGACATTTTGCTTTATGATTCATTGGAAGGAGACTATGAATGTATCTGGAATTTGAACCCTTCCATTTATCTAGTCATTTTACATTCTAAATAGTGTCCTATGAGAGTAATTGGGTATGTTTTTATTTTTTTATTTTGAATTTTGCAGAAGGAATACAAGTATTTTAAGGAATCCAAGTATTAAGGAACACTATTAAAGAATACATGTATTAGGAGAGCTTCAATATTTATGGTTATGCAGTACATGTCCATTTCTTTCTTGGGTAAATTGAGATATGTGTCTGTTTTTCTCTTAGTGTAGACGTCAAGAACTTCACACAGTCACACCTCTCTCTCTCTTTAATCTTGTTTTAAGGATCCCTGAGAATTTTTTGTATAATTCTTTTTTGGATATGATTCCTGATTTTGATAATTGAGAGATACATCCAATCTGTTTTGCAGCTAGTTAAGAAGTCTTGATATCTGGAGTATCCCGATTGATACATCAATTTTTTTCATGAGTCTTATACAATGGAATTGGACATAGAACAACTCCAGGATAGTAAAATCAAAATTCTTCATTAAGTCTTCATTTTTAGTATCTGTCACATTAAATTATATTTATGCATGTATCATTTGGTGTTAAGCAATGCATGAGTTTGGTTTGCAGTTTGAATTTGGAGATTTTGGAGATGAGTGCATCTGCTGTGTGAACTAATAAACGAGACGTCAAGGAGATGTCAATCATCATGTTTGGCTGGTTAGCTGTATATTCGGTATGGATGGCAAAACGGGCCATCCGCCCTATGTCACTTCAAGCCTGCTAAAAAAAAAGTTGGGTGGGCAAGTCCGTAAAGTGGAAACGGGCATATAAAATCTAGCTCGTCCTGTCAAGTTGGGTTGGCAGGTGGTGGACTTGTCCACTTACTTTTTTATTTATTTTTTATTTTTTAATATAATAAAAGGTTTATTTTTTTTTTTACATTTTTAATTTTTCATTTATTTTTTAGAACAATCTTTATAAAACATTTTTAACAAAATTTATTTAAAATTATTGAATGGAATGGTAAACAACTGTTATATTTTATTCCTCAGCCTAAGGCTGATATCTATAGTAGTAATACAATAATGATAATTAATTCTCTCTTTAATAGAGAATAAAGAAAAATAAAAGACAATAAACAGAAATAATGAAAAAGAAAATAAGATATTTTTCAACACCCCCTCTCAAGTTGGTGCATAGATATCTATCATGCCCAATTTGTCTATCAAATGTTTAAAGGTTGGTCTTGTCAAATTTTTGGTTAGGATATCCGTAGTTTGCTGATCTGAAGTCACAAAAAAGAGACATATGATTCTAGCATCTAACTTCTTTTTTATGAAGTGTCGATCAATCTTAATATGTTTGGTTCTGTTATGAAGGTCGATCAATCTTAATATGTTTGTGACAATTTTGCTGCCTTCATTGCAGCCTTGTTAACCTTCGTTGCGGTTTCTTTTTTTCTGTCCAGAAACCGTTCAAAAACACCTCTATTTCACCTTTTTTTGCTGCTGTTTGGCTTGTCTTGTTGCTGTTTTTTTTAGCTTCCTACAAATGGCTGAAAAAATTTCTGTTGATTATCCTTTAACATTTACCAAGGATGAGGTGAATCGCTTAAAGATTATACTTAACTCTCTTAGTAAGCCTTCTGGAAATTGTTCTCTACCGACGAACGACTTGAGTGTATGCTCTCAATCCTTTAGTGTTTGTGGTAAAATCTCTAAGAATGCTTGAATTTTGGACTCCGGTGCCACCGATCATATGACATTCAATCCTAGTTTGATTTCCTCTTACACCTCCTCTGAGAAGAACTGCTTTGTTACGGCTGCTAATGGTTTTTATGCCCGTATTGATGGCTCTGAGAATGTTAACTTGCAACCTCCACTTCAATTACAAGACGTGCTACATGTTCCCACACTCTCTCACAACCTAATATTTGTTCGTAAACTTACCCGTGATCATAATTGTAAAGTAATATTTTTCACTTCTTATTGTGTTTTTCAGGATCTTACCACGGGAAGACAATTGGAGTTGCTAAGGAAAAGGGAGGGTTGTACTACCTATCTGATGAACCAAATTATTCGAAGGTGTTGGCTTCCTACTTGCAGACCGAGTCTTCCGAGTCTTCTTCTCATTCTTCCGCACAAATTTGGCTTCAGCACAAGCGCCTTGGTCATCCACCATTCTCTTTAGTTAAGTCTATGTTTCCTTCTTTGTTTTTACATCATTCAGTTGAGTCTTTTAAATGTGACGTTTGTGAGTTAGCTAAACATCATCGTGTCTCTTTTACTCCTAGTTCCAGAAGAAGTGTTAAACCTTTTGATCTCATACATTCTGATGTTTGGGGACCTGCACCTATTTCTAATATTTCGGGTGTTAGATGGTTTGTGTCATTTATTGATGATTGTACTCGAGCCACTTGGATTTTCTTGATGAAGAATAAGTTAGAAGTACCAGAAATATTTATTAGTTTTTATAACATGGTGCAAACACAATTTGGCAAGGGGATTAAAAGAATTCGCTCTGACAATGGCATAGAGTATGCCAATCACATCTTTTCAAGTTTTACTATTCAACAGGGAATACTTTAAGAATTTACATGTGTCGACACCCCACAACAAAATGGTGTTGCAGAAAGAAAGAATCGTCATTTACTTGAAGTTGCTCGAGCCATCCTCTTTCAAATGGCAGTTCCCAACTCATATTGGGGAGAAGCCGTTCTGACCGCTGCCACTTAATTAATCGAGTTCCATCTCGCATGTTAGGTAATGTTAGTCCTGTTCAGTTTATGACTTCACAGTATCCTTCTGTTACTATTTTGCAGAGTCTCGAGTATTTGGTTGTGTTGCCTTTGTCCATATCCATAAACAACATCGAAGTAAGTTAGAGCCCAGCGCAGTCAGATGCATCTTTGTTGGCTATCCCCCAAATAAAAGAGGATATAAATGCTATCATCCTCCTAGTCGTAAGTACTTTGTCTCTAAAGATGTCACATTTCATGAGAATTTGACCTACTTCACTCGTCCTCAGCTTTAGGGGGAGAACATTCAGAATGTTGCATCTGATTCCGAGTTTTTGATTCTACCTGAGTTGCCTATGACTCCTCTCTTAAGTCCTATTACCGGTCCTACAATTGAGTCTTCCGAGTCGGCTGATCCTACAAATGAGTCTCCTGAGTCGATTGTGGATCCTGTGTCAAGTCCTATTACTGGTCCTCCCATTGATCCTATTTCTATTTTGGTCCCTCCTCTGTCGTTTGTTTTGCAGGAACCATCATCTTCCATACCAACAAAAACTAAGGTCGGTGAGCCAACCTTGATGTATCATAGAAGAAGTAAGTCCAACCTACTCCAAACACAACTCCAATTGCTAGAACCGAGGTAAGTATTAAAACTCTCAATCCTATTAGTGATTTTCAAAGCTCTGAAACTTGTGACACTAATACAGATGATTTGCCTATTGCTTTGAGGAAAGGGAAAAGGTCATGTGCCAAATACCCTATATCTCAATTTGTCTCCACTAAAAATCTTTTCTTGCAGCATCAAAGTTTTATTTCTGCAGTTGACTCTGTGGTCATTCCATCATCCGTTTAAGAGGCATTGAAAGATAGAAATTGGGTCTAAGCCATGGATGAGGAAATGCAAGCTCTTGATTGCAGGTGGTTGCAGACGAAAAGACAAGAAACCCGTTGGTTGCAGGTGGATCTATACAGTCAAACACAAATCAGATGGTACTCTTGATCGTTACAAAGCTAGACTAGTGGCAAAAGGATACACACAGACATGTGGCATAGATTATGAGGAAACCTTTGCTCCTGTTGCAAAAATGAACACTGTTCGAATCTTATTATCTCTTGCTGCTCACTTCGGATGGGAATTACAACAATTTGATGTCAAAAATGCATTCTTGCATGGAAACTTAGAAGAAGAAGTGTACATGGAGATCCCGCCAGGATTTGGCCCTACGTGTGGATCCAACAAGGTGTGTCGATTGAGGAAAGCTCTATATGGACTAAAGCAATGTCCTAGAGCATGGTTTGGACGATTTACAAAAGCAATCTCCTAAGCCAAGGAGACCACACGCTTTTCGTGAAGCACTCGCATGAAGGAAAATTTACAATCCTTTTTGTCTATGTTGATGATATTATTATTACAGGAGATGACCTGGTAGAGAAACAATTGCTAAAGGAAAAACTATCGGCAGAATTCGAGATGAAGGACCTTGGTCAACTCAAGTATTTCTTGGGAATTGAGGTTGTTTACTCAAACCAAGGCATTTTCATATCTCAAAGGAAGTATATACTTGATCTCTTGCAGGAGACTGGGAAACTGGAATGCAAACCTTCAAGTGTTCCAATAGAGCAAAATCACAAGTTGGGCTTCGAAGAAGAAAGTGCCAAAGTTGACAAAGTCCAATATCAAAGGTTGGTAGGAAAGTCGATTTACCTGGCATACACTAGGCCTGACTTGACTTATGCGGTCAGTGTAGTGAGCCAATTTATGCATGACCCAAGAATGTGACACTTACAAGCTGTTGATCGCATCTTGCAATACCTCAAGGCTACTTCAGAAAGAGGACTACTGTTCAAAAGAGGTGGAAGCTTAACTATAGAAGCCTACACCGATGCTGACTATGCAGGATCAATAAGTGATAGAAGATCCACTTCGGGATTTTGCACCCTCTTGTGTGGGAACCTTGTCACATGAAGAAGTAAGAAACAAAATGTAGTGGCTCGGTCAAGCGCTGAGGCGGAATTTCGAGCTTTGGCTCAAGGAATCTGTGAGTTACTTTGGATGAGGATCATTCTAAATGATTTAACGATACAATGTGAAGGGCCTATGAAGTTGTTTGTGATAACATGGACCAAACATATAGAGATTGACCGCCATTTTATTAAGGAAAAACTAGATAGTGGTTTAATAGCTACATCCTATATTTCTTCTGGACATCAACTAGCAGATGTGTTGACAAAGGGCTTGCCACCTGATCGTTTCAACAATTGACTCGCAAGCTGGGAATGATTGATATCCATTCGCCAGCTTGAGGGGGGTGTTGGAATTATTTGAATTACAAATGATTGGAATTATAATATTGCATTTATGAGTCTGCTCTTGTATCTAAGAGTCTAGGAATCTATGCCTTGTAAATTACATACATGTACTTAGGAAATAACTTTAATCTTATCATGTAATTACTCTCTTATGTGTATATAATCAAATCACTTGAGTGCTTTGTAACTCAAGCATTTCATCAAATATTCAATTATCAACAGGATCCATAGGGGTACCTGCAGGACGACATCCACTCATTCCTGTTTCTTTCAATAAGTCTAGAATGTATTTCTGCTGTGAAACCACAATACCATTCTTTGACCGAGCAACCTCCATACCAAAAAAATATCTCATGGATCCTAAGTCCTTGATCTCAAAGTCTACTGCTAGTTTCTCTTTTACTCTAGCCATTTAAACTGTATCGTCTCCAGTAAGGACAATATCATCAATATACAATTAGGACAACAAATTTTCCATCTTGAGAGAACTTTGTGGACAAGGTGTGATAAACTTGTCCTTGAATGTACCCTTGTTTCTTCATGGACTGGGTGAATTTTTCAAACCAAGCTCTAGGGGACTGTTTTAGTCCATACAAAGACTTATTTAGTTTGCATACATTTGATCCAAATTTATTTTCAAAGTCAGGAGGAAAGTCCATGTATACTTCTTCTTCTAGATCGCCATTAAGAAATGCATTCTTAACATCTAGCTGATGTAGGGGTCAATCCAGGTTAGCGGCAAGAGATAAAAGAATTGTTACAGTGTTCAGTTTTGTACAGGAGCGAATGTCTCAGAGTAGTCTATATCATAGGTCTGAGTAAAGCCTTTAGCCACCAAGCGAGCCTTGTACCTTTCAATTGACCCATCTGAATTATACTTCACAGTAAACACCCATTTGCATGCAACTGTCTTCTTGCCATCCGGTAGTGTCGTAACACTCCAAGTTTTATTCTTTTCTAGAGTTTTCATCTCCTCAAGTACAGCTTTCCTCCACTTTGGAATTTCTAGAGCAATCTGTACATTTTTTGAAATTTCTACCCTAGACAATTTTGAGGTGAAGGCAGACAGAGATGAAGACAAATTTGAATATGATATAAAATTGGACATGGGGTGTTTAGTACAAGATCTAACAAATTTTTTAATGGCAACAGGATCATCAATATCAGGATACAAAATACGACTTTCAGAAACAGAGATGGACTTACCTTTCCTATTCTTAGGAGGTTGATCATTTTTCGGTTCAGATTCCTGACAGTGTTGAGATGTGGACTCATCCCTTTCTTTGTGGTGCTTTTTCACAAAAACCTTCCCTTTTCAAATTCCGTTTCTTAATTCAAATCTGTTTTCCTGAAGTGACTCATTATTTTGTGGCATTTCAGTTAGATCATCACTATTATTATTTTCAGGAATTTCATTGTTTTTTCCATGAGAAAATGTGGGCTCAGATTCACAAAGTTCCTTATTCATAACAGGAGTAGGATCAGTTAAAGAATCATGGTCAATTTTTGTTGGTGCAGAAGTATAAGTCTCAGAACTTTGTGATGCAGGTAAAGATAAATTATTTAAAAACTCATGTTCTCAATTTGAAACAAGTCTTCTTTTATATCCCACCCTTGATGAGTGTCATAAAAAATGTTTATTTTCAAAGAATGTAACGTCCATAGTGACAAACATTTTTTTGTTTTTTGGGTTGGAGAACAAAAACACATTTTATAGCACGTGGTTCAAGTTTTTCAACATTTTTATGTTCATGAACAAATGCTGTGCAACCAAAGATTCTTAATGTCAGATCAGTTAAAACACGAGTACTAGGAAAACATTCTTTGAAAGTATAATTGTAGTTTGAAAATTCAGAATTTTCGAGGGCATTCTATTAATTAAATATGCATATGTTAAAACAGCTTCGCCCCACAAATATTTTGGTACTTTATTTGAAAAAAGTAGAGCTCTAGCAACCTCCAATAAATGTCTATTTTTCCTTTCGGCAACTCCATTTTGTTGAGGAGTATTAGGACATGAACTTTGATGTACAATCCTATTTTTTAGAAAAAAAATCATCCAAGATAGTATTAAAATATTCTTTGCCATTATCACTTCTATAGACTTGGATATTTGTTTGAAATTGATTCTGCACCATTATAAAAAAACTATTTACAGCCTGACAAATATCTAATTTTCCCTTTAACAAGTACACCCAACATACTCTTGTATGGTCATCTATAAATGTGAAACCATTTTTTGAGAGAGAGTGTACTTGTACGGTTAGGGCCCCAAACATTACTGTGAATAATAGAAAAAGGTTTTGATGGTTTATAAGGTTGTATTGAAAATTGGGAACGATGATGTTTTGCAAAATCACATGCTTCACATTTAAACGAAGAAAAGTTCTTATTGTGAAATAACTTAGGAAACAAGTATTCTAAGTAACGAAAACTAGGATGACCTAATCTTAAATGCCATACCATAATGTTGTCATCTTTATTATTCAAAACAGAAAAAGACTCAAAACAGGAACTTATTGTTTTTGAAGGTAGTTGTGATGCAAATTTAATGTCAAAGTAGTAGAGTCCTCCACTCTCCTTAGCACCAATCATCTTTTCCGAGTTCAAATCCTGAAAGACACAGTGAGATTGGAAAAAATTAGTTTGACAATTTATATTTTGGGCTAACTTACGTCGAACATTAGATTACATGATAAATTTAGAACATGAAGGACATTTTTAAGAGTCAACATCGGAGACACAACTGACCCTTTACATGCAATGGCTGGAAAAGAGCCATCTGCAATTTTTATTTTTTTATTACCTGCACAGAGACTATATGAAGAGAACAAAGTAGATTCACCTTTTTAGTTCTAGTTAGGAGGTTTTCCTTTGAGCTTCCAACAGGTTTCACGCGTATGCCATTCGCGCTTGCAGTGATCACATCAAGGAACTTTGTCTAACCTTTTCCTCTTCAAGGTTCCTAGAAGTCAAAGCTGAGCCTTCAGATTCAGAGTTTCGTGGTATCTTGCCCATCATAATACCTTGACGTGCCTTCTCCCTTCTGATTTCTGCAAAAGTTTCACGAAGAGTTGGCAACGGTATTGTTCCTAAAAATTTACCTCTTACCTCATCAAGGTCTTTGTTGAGCCCATCGAGAAACATGAAGACACAATCATTTTCTTATCTTTTGAAAAATAGAACACTATCTTCTGTACACCTCCAATTGTCATCATAACATAGATCTAACTCTTGCCGAAGGATCAACAACTCATTGTAATAAACAGTAACATTCCTGTCTCATTGTGAGGAATTTTGAATAACAGAGTATGTTTCCTTAACAGCTTCCCATACATCCTTTGCAGAAGGCAAAAACATGTAAGGCTTACCTATTCCAGTTTCCATTGAGCTTACCAGCCATGCAATAATCAAGGAGTTTTCAGATTTTCATTGTTTGTAAAGAGGTCTCCTCCTGCCGGTTCGGCTACTGCTCCTGTTAAAAAACCAAGCTTTCCTTTGCTATCCAAAACCAAACGAACTATTTGGGCCCATTCATTATAGTTATTCCCATTAATCTTAGGAATATTGACCTTGAGGGAATATGAGGAACCCTCTTGGTCATTGCCGCCTATATTGAAGTAGCTGCCATTGTTTATGACCGACAACGACTCTTCGACGTTACCAAGGCCACCGTCGTAACCGTCGTCACCGCGGCCACCGTCGTTACCGCGGCCATGCCGTCATCGAGGCCACCGCCGTTGCCACCACCGTTACCGCGGCCACCGCCGTCATTATTGGATCCGGCGTAAGCGAACCCTAGAGTAGGTCAATTGGTGTTGCGATTTGCCATAGGGAGTTAAGCAAGTATGTGAATCGGGTCGGGTAAGTAAACGGGTCGAACAGAAAACCCCGAACCCCACTAGTTGTGGAAGCTTTACAGTAAACACTAACACAGAGCTCTTGATACCATATTGAATGGAATCGTAAACAACTGTTATATTTTATTCCTCAGCTCTAAGGCTGGTATATATAGTAGTAATACAATAATGATAATTAATTCTCTCTTTAATAGAAAATAAAGAAAAATAAAAGATAATAACCAGAAATAATGAAAAAGGAAATAAGATATTTTCCAACAAAAATACTATTGCATATACACAAATAAATAAATAAAATGAAGCCATCAAGAATTAGGCCTACTAGAATTGACTTAAAAAGAGAAGGTTTGAGGTGGGACAAGCTAAACAAATATGCGCTGTTGGTTTTGGTGGGTGGTGGGATTTAGAGGCGGTCTTTAGTGGTGCGGATTTTGGCGGGCAGCGGGTCCAAAATTTCAATCCAACCTACCTAACCTGTCATTTTTTAGCGGGTGCTCGAGCCGGTCTAATGGGCCAGACCGTTTTGCCACTCCTAATATTTGGTAGCTATGCTTAATTTGGTGATCTAAACTTTGATTTGAATATTTCTGCATTATTCATTCTAATTATCCTATGCAAGCTTGTGCTTAGATTTTCACTGGTTTTCTCATTCATCCCGGGAAGGGAAAGAAGTTGAGAACTTAACTTTTATGTTAATTGGTTGACTCGGGAAAACTTAACTTGTTGCGAGAAGTTTTCTATATTCTTCCATTATGCTGTTTTTATTTGTTATTTATGATGATTAAGATACATACTCTTAAAAATATGTCTTCATTACATGATCTTGTGAGTCAGATGGAAGTTTGTTACAATAGATATCATCTAAATGTTGTTAGCTTTATTGTTACGTGTCATCTTTACTAATACTCTTCACATTTTGATCTTTTCTTGATTTTTATAATCAACATCTACTTTTATCAGACCTTAGTCTTTTCTTGATTTTTATAATCAACATCTACTTTTGTCACACCTGTGGCAGGCAGAGGTTCACATTATAGCTGCAGGCAGAGGCTTCTGTTATAGCTTTAGGAAAGAACATTTACGTGTCCTCTAATGGTGTGTCCTATTTTAGTTGGAAGCATACATGAAACCATACTAGATTCAGGAGTACATTTATATCCCAAGGATAAGGAATTCTGCAGTTTTTTTGCACCTTTTGTTTTGTTGATTTGCCACTTCCTTGTTATAATTTCTTTTTTCTTTTTTCTTCGTGTGATATATAAGGCTAAAAGTAAACTCCACTTCCATATGGGTATTCCTCACAGAATATGCAATTGGTGCCAGAACTTGGCATAAGTGGAAACTAATTGAGCAGAGAAGAGGCTGCAATTGGTTGTTGTTGTTGTACTTTCATCTGGTGATCTCTAATAGGACTATTTGATTCTTCATGTTTCTTTATATATATATATATATATATATATATATATATATATATATATATATATATATATATATATATATATATATATATATATATATATATATATATATATATATATATATATATATATATATATATATATATATATATATATATATATATATATATATATATATATATATATATATTTATATATTAAGATCTTGTTTTCTCGATTTCTTCCTGAGTTCCTGTAGGCGTCACTTGGAATATGTACTGTGAAAGCAGCTTAGATGATTGTGGTGGACATTTTGCTTGATTCATTGGAGTGGCTATAGATGTATCATGGATTTTCAACCTTTGCATTTAACGAGTCATTTTTTCCTTGAATGTACACTTGATTTGGAATTTAGGTGTCCTATGTGAGTTTTATGAGGAAATGTTGATTTTTGTGTTTTGCAGAATGTAAGTATTAGGAGTGCTTTAGTATTTATGGTTATGTAGTATACACCCATCTTTCTTGACTAAACTGACATGTGTCTCTTTTGCCAAAAATAGTATATGTTACCCAAATAAAGGACACACTTTCAGTGAGAATTGATTGCTACATGCAATCTTTACCAAATATCTGAAGTTTATATACAATTCAAGTAATCTTTTGAATTTCTCTGGTAAAATTGTTATTCTTTAATGTCAACGCAATATTGTACCAAGACTCCCTTGTATTAAAAGGAGGTCAGATTTGTGTCATCTTTTTTAGGTTTTGGTGTATTCTGCCTACTGTTGCTACACTCTAATTTGGTCATATCTACCAATACTCTTTACTTTCAGTCTCTCTTCAATTTGATACTTAGCCTCTACTTTTGTCAGATCCTTTGAGTTTTCATCTGTCGGTGTTACAAGAGAGATAACCTATAAATGCATGGCTCTGCTGTTGAGTTCATCTGTTGATTTCTACTTGGACCATAAATTCTTTACGTTTCTCCATTATTTCTGTATTAAAGATCTACTTTTCGTTCTTCACGAGTTCCTCGTGGGTGTCACAGGGGGATATCTACTGTGGAAGCTGTGGCAGATTTATCAAGGAGATTTTGCTTTTTGTTTTACAGGCGAGAGAGGCTATGAATGTATTGTGGTGTTTTACGTCGTGGTCGACATTATGAAGGAAATGCTTTAGTTTTAGCCTTTGGATTAATGATTCCTTTTTGTATTCGGAGGAGGACGGAACTGTATCATTTCATATGGGGTACACGTCCTTGCAAATTGGATGGTAAATTTTTTCCATTTAATCATCATCATCTTTGTAGGTTGTGGTGCATACTCCCTATTGTTGCTATGCTTTAATTTATTCATATCTACCAATACTCTACATTTCAGTCTTTGTTTAATTTCTACACTTAGCCTCTACTTGTCAGATCCTTTAAGTTTTCATTTGTGGGAGATAGCCTATAAATGCGTGGTTTGCATTTCGAACATGTGGTAGGCTTAATAGGTTCACATACTTTTCATTTCGCCTTGGGATAAAGTGCGAAATTTCTTACCTGCATATAACACAGAATGTGCAAGCGGCTGCTACTGTGTTTCATTTGGTGATCTCTACTTCGACCATAATTTTTTTACGTTTCTCCATGATTTCTTTATTCAAGATCTAGTTTTCTTGATTTCTTCGTGAGTTCCTTGTGATTTCTTATTCAAGATCTAGTTTTCTTGATTTCTTCGGGAGTTCCTTGTGGGTGTCACACACCGGGGATGTATACTGTGGAAGCTGTGGTAGATTTATCATGGACATTTTGCTTTTAGTTTTACATGAGATAGGCTACGAATGTATCGTGGTTGACATTATGAAGGAGATGCTTTTGTTTAAGCCTTTGGATTATTGAGTCATTGTCTCTCTCTTGAATGTACTTGTTTTAGGATGTCTTATGATGTACAATCTGGCAGTATTGATTTGTGTGTTCAGAATAATGAGTTTATGTTTTAGGAGAATTCAGTATTTATGGTTCTATATTACACCTACACCTCTTGGATAATTGAGACATGCGTCTGTTTTGCAGAGTGAAGTATGAACGTCTAGAATGTTTGGAGAGTTTTGAGGAGTGAGGTGAGTACGTATAAATCAAACACCTTCAATGGTTCATCCTTCAATGTTTTTATTTTAGGGCTCTATTTGTAATGCAGCGTGGTTTGGAAAAATATTGTCCTGTCACATAGAGCTTTGACTTTGATTTGGTGATCTCTAGAAAATTCTTACTTTAAATATTCTTTAAATCCTAAAAGGCATATGATTGTTGAAAGGCAGATGAACACATGATTCCTCAATGAGTCATTCTATATTATTTATATTTTCAGGCTTTGATCACATTGCATATAAATTGAATTGTGAACTTGTTTTTCTGCAGCGGTCTGCCAAAAGTGTGACTATTTTTTAATATAGAGTGAAGCGTCTGAGTTTTGATTTGGTGATTTATTTTAAAATCTTTTGGTTTTCAACAATTCTGTACTGCTATTGAAACCATTTTTTTCTTGATTTTTTATTTTCTCTGATGTTGCAGGAAAGGTAATTTTGTGAAGACACGTTTTATTTTCTGTTGTTTGGTCTTCATGTTTTTGTTGAATATAATTTTTTGTGTCAAAAAATATTTGATTAGATTTGATTTAGGAGTGTGGAAACAGTTTGTTACACACATATTTGATTTTATATTTAGATAGATTTGATTTAAATCTAAAATAGAATATATTTGATTTGGTTTAGGGAGCAAGCTAACCTAAATCTATAAATAGATGGAGTGACCCCTATTTTTTGTAATTGAATTCATTCACGGTATTTTGCAGTTGCAAAATGAATAATAAAGTTTTCCATAGTTTGTGGGCAGAGAGAAATTCTGTAGAAAACAATTCTTTCTTTTTTCTTTAATTGTTCATTATCACCGTGTGGTAATATCAATCTTGTTGATCAAGATTGATAGAAATTCATCATAGGTTTTGGTGGATCTCCAACATCTGGTATCAGAACGAAGGAAACGTTGAATCAGAGAAGACTATACCAAGGCAACCAAAGAGGTCGAAAGCCTGACAAAAGTCACATTCAATGTTACAATTGTCAAAAGTATGGTCACTATTTGAGTGATTGTCCAGAGAAGCGAAAGAATCAAGTGATGCAAAGTTCGCAAAGCATGAAGAAGAGACGTTGATGATGGTCACAATAAAAGATGAAGAGAAATTCAAGGATCAATGGTACTTGGATTCAAGATGCTCATCACATATGTCTGGAAGAAAAGATTGGTTTGTCAATCTAAAGCCCTCAATAAAGACATGGTGAAATTTGCAAATGACAATACTCTAGCAGCTGAAGGTATTGGAGATGTTATGATCATGAGAAAAGATGGCAAAAGGACAAATGTGTTGTATATTTCAGGCATGAAGAGCAACTTGCTTAGTATAGGGCAGTTGATCGAAAAGAATTACAAGGTGACTGTCGAAGACAAGACGATGATAGTCGTCAACGCGAATTAAAGACGTAGGTTCTGGAAGTGAAAACTCTAAAGACGTAGGTTCTGGAGAACAAGCTTCTGGAGGTGATCAATTTTTTTGGGGTAATCATGATTTTAAAGGTAGACCTTCTGAAGGAAGAGCTTTTAAAGGTAGTTCAGCCTCTAATGATGGTCATGATTCTGAAGGTGGAACTACTGAAGAAAGAGCTTCTGAAGGTGATTCAACTTCTGAAGGTGGTGGTTCTGGACAAGGTCCAGAAGCTAACAAAGTTGTTAGTAAAACTTCTGAAAGAAAGCTCAGAAGGAGATACGGTTCCAGAAAAGTT
Organism: Vicia sativa; assembly: GCA_021764765.1. NCBI lineage: Eukaryota > Viridiplantae > Streptophyta > Magnoliopsida > Fabales > Fabaceae > Vicia > Vicia sativa. The sequence continues at coordinate 156,221,798 of CM038792.1, forward strand.
GATGTTCTGGAATTTAATTTTTTACCCTTTGTTATTTTTACAAATCTCATCTTTAAGATGGGGTTAAACATGTCTTTTTTTATAAAATATTTGATGTTGTGGGATTCAATTTTTTACCCTATGTTATTTCACAAACACATCACTAACTTTTGGTAAAAGAATGTCTTTTTTTATCAAATATTATTACAAGTGAAAATATTTTATGAATTAATAACGGGGTACAAAAGAAAATATAATATTGGTAAAGTTTACTTTTTTTTTTCTTACAAACCAGATATCACGTGATTTAGAAACTCTACAGATGCTGCAAAAAGGTCTCTTACTCTTTTCAAAATACAACGCCTGTGCAAAAGACTGATAAAATGCTTACCAACACGCTTCTTCAGTGTTGTCTTTTTATTCACTCTTTCTATTGCTTCTCTCTCTTCTCATTCCTTCTTCTTATAACACTACATAAAACTCTTCTTATTCTTCAACTTAGTTTCAGAACTTGAAACTTCTGAAGAAGAGTCAGAAGTTGAAGCTTCTGAAGAAGAGTCAGAAGTTGAAATTTCTGAAGAAGAGTCAGAAGTTGAAACTTCTGAAAAAGAGTGAGAAGTTGAAACTTCTGAAAAAAAGTCAGAAGTTGATACTTCTGAAGAAGAGTTAGAAGTTGAAACTTCTGAAGAGTGAGAAGTTGAAACTTTTGAAGATGAGTCAGAAGTTGACACTTCTGAAGATGAGTCAGGACTTGAAAGAATTTCAAATTTCCTGATTTAACTAACCAAATATATTACATTAACTAACCAAATCATGAAACTACAAAGCAACAATATCAATTACTTAAAAATATCAACCATGAATTTACACCAACAATATTAATTCTTTATGTGGACTATCAACTTTAATTTTTCTTTAGGATTGCTAAATTACTATTACAAATAAATTTTATTTACAGTATTTTGTGTAATTTCTTTTATTCTTCAACATTATTACTTTTTAACAACATCAATTATGTTTTACAACTACTATTTTATATATTTTTCTTATAATTTTTTTTAATTGCACGGTTCAATTTGATCTTTAGAATAAATTCTTTTCACAAACTTTATTAATATTTTACCAAATATTCGTACAACACCAGTACCCGTGCAAACGCACGGGTATTTTATTTGTTGCTCTGAAACATAATGGCACGAGCTACCTCAAGAAGATGTTATCCTTTCTTTCAGCTATGCCATTTTGTTGAGGCGTATTTGGGCATGTTGATTGATGTTGAATACCTTTTGTAGGAATATTTTATATTTTCTTGTGTTTTATGAGAATTACATACACTGTATTTATAGAATACAGAAGACAGTATTTGAAAGAGAAATTTTCCCTAAGAATCAGGGGAATTAATTTCCCATAAAAGCTAATTCTAATTATAGAAAAGGCAGGAAATAATAGCTAACTAATTACATTAATCCTAAACCTTATGGGCTGTACTAACAGAATCATTTTGATTCTGTATTGGTTATTCCACACTCTACCTCAATCTGGGTGGTAGATGTCTATCATACCCAGATTGGATATGATATTCTCGTATATGTTCCTCGGAAGGGCTTTTGTTAGAATGTCTGCAGTTTGCTGGCATGATGGAATATGGTTAACACTTATAATTTCATGATCAATTTTCTCTTTGATGAAGTGTCGGTCTATCTCTACATGCTTTGTTCTATCATGTCATCGGGTTCTTCGCAATGCTAATAAGCCTTGTTATCACATAATATCTTCATGGGGTGATTGGTAGGAATTTTGATCTCATGTAGCATTCGCTTAAGCCAAATTCCTTCACAAATACCTTGTGACATAGCTCTGAATTCTGCTTCTGCGCTACTCCTAGCCACAATAGATTGTTTCTTGCTTCTCCAAGTTACCATATTACCCCATACAACTATGCAGTAGCCTGTAGTCGATTTCCTGTCAGATAAACATCCTGCTCAGTCAGAATCAGTGTAGACTTCAATGCCTCTGTTTGAGTTCTTTTGAAATTTAAGTCCTCGGCCTGGTATACCTTTCAGGTACTGGAGAATTCTGTTCACATTTTTCATGTCAGTTTCAGTTGGATTTGACATATAACGACTAGCCAAGCTTACGGCAGAAACAATGTCTGGTCTGGTGTGAGTTAGATAGATTAGTTTTCCGACTAGACTTTGATATCTATCTTTATTAGCTGGTACATTTTCATCTTCACTCCTTTTTACTTGTTCTATGGGAGTATTGGCAGCTTTGCATCCAAGCATACATGTTTCTTGAAGCAAATCCAGAGTGTACTTCCTTTGAGAAACTGAAATGCCATTCTTTGTTCGTGCAATTTCCATCCCTAGAAAATACTTGAGTTGTCCTAAGTCTTTGACTTCAAATTATTTGGCTAGAAGTTTCTTTAACTGGTTGACTTGTTTATCATCATCTTCCGGAATTACGATGTCATCAACATAGACAATAAACAAAGCTATCTTCCCATCCAAATAGTGCTTGACAAACATAGTATGGTCTATTCTACATTGAACAAAACCATCTTGCTTGACAACTTTTGTTAATCTGTCAAACCATGCCCTCGGTGATTGTTTTAGGCCATATAGAGATTTTCGAAGTCGACACACCATGTTGGAGGTTCCAGGTGATTCAAGTCCCGACGGAATTTGCATGTATACCTCTTTTTGTAACTCCCCATTTAGAAATCCATTCTTTATGTCTAGTTGGTGTAGGGGCCAATCTAGATTTGCTGCCAGAGATAGTAGAACCCGGACAGAATTGAGCTTCGCAACAGGTGCAAAAGTTTCCTCATAATCCACCCCATATGATTGTGTGAACCCCTTAGCAACCAACCGAGCTTTGTACCTGTTTATTTTTCCATCAGCATTGTGCTTAATTGAAAATATCCACTTGCATCCTACTGCTTTCTTCCCTTCTGGTATAGAAGTGATCTCCCATGTGCCATTTCTTACAAGTGCTTGAACTTCTTCACATATGCCCATTCGTTTTGCAATGCTTCTTGAATATTATTTGGAATTTCTATGTTGTCAACAGCTACTACAAAGGACCTGTAACTTTCTGATAGTTTTTCATAGGAGATATATTTTTCAATAGGGTGTTTAGTGCAAGTTCTAACCCCTTTTCTCATAGCAATAGGAATATCAATATTTGTTGTATTTATATCAACATGTTCAGAGTTAGGAAGAATATTACCTGTGGGAACTTCATTTTCTAGAGTCTGATCTGACTCATGGCCTTGCGTCGGAGGTGTACTTGACTCTAATTCCTTCCTCTTCTTTTTATAACAAAGACCTTTCCACTTGCCTGTTTTTGGATCACAATTATCTTGAGATATGGTTAAGACTATAAGTGGTCTTGTTTCCGTCACAGCTTCTGTTGTCCTTTCACTCGGCTGAATGTTAGAGGTTTGGTTTGGTGATTTTTCAACTGATTTAGGCATAGGTTCGGATGATTGAGTGTTACCGGTTTGGTTTGGCAAGATTTTGTCATGTTCGATAAGTTCAAGAGGTTCAAAAAGGAAAAGTTGGTGTTTTGAATTTCCGATGTATGATTGCTCCCCCTGAATACTAGTTTTGGTGTAATAGGGTTGATTTTCAAAGAAGATTACATCCATAGTGTGGTAAAAAAATTTGGTATGGGGAGTGTAACACCTATATCCCTTTTGGTGTGGAGAGTAACCTAAAAAAATGCATTTGATGGATTTTTGATCTAATTTGCTTCGGTGAGTATTGAGGTTATGGACAAAAGTTGAGCATCCAAATATTTTTAATGGAATGGAGGAAAAAATTTTGCTTAGGTTTTGAAGTGTGGAGAGTGGGGTCTTAAAGTTAAGGATACGAGAGGGTGTTCGACTTATAAGGTGAGTTGCTAAAAGGACAGCTTCTCTCCAAAAGTGTTGTGGGACATTTGTGGCCAACATGATTGATCTAGTCGCTTCCAAAAGGTGTCTATTCTTTCTCTCTGCTACTCCATTTTGTTTGGGAGTGTCCACACATGAGCTTTGGTGAACAATTCCAACCTTTTGAAGATAGGAATTTAGAGCAAGGTTGTAATACTCACGACCATTGTCAGTTCGAAGTATCTGAATATTGCTTTGGAATTGTGTTTGTATCATCTTATGATAAATTTCAAATATTCTCCCTACTTCTGATTTTTCCTTCATTAGAAACACCCAGGTAACACGTGTGTGATCATCAATAAAGGTGACAAACCATCTCGAGCCTGTAATGTTGTGGACTCGTGATGGACTCATACATCACTATGAATTAATGAAAAAGGTTTGGAGGGTTTATAGGATTGGGGTGAGTAATGGTTTCGGGTATGTTTTGACAATTGGAAAATTTCACATTAAAAATGTTGAATAAAGAGGGATACATCTTTTCCAAGTATGTGAAATTTGGGTGGCCTAATCTATAGTGCCACATCATTACAGGATTATTATCATTTGAAACTGCAGCTGCAACACGATAATTATTCTTGAGTTTTTCTTCTGATTTTTCCACTTGAAGGAGCTAGAGTCCAGCACACTCTTCAGCATTGCCAATCATCTTCCCCGACTCCAAAATCTGAAATTAACACAAGTTAGGGAAGAATTTAGTAACACATTTCAAATCTCTTGTAATCTTGCTAATAGGTAGCAAGTTACAATCCAGTTTGGGCAGTACAAAACAGAGTGAAGTGTAATATTTGGTGAAATGATAATTGATCCTTTACCCATGACCTTAGAAAGTGTACCATCAGCTATTCGAACATTATAGTTATAGGGACATGGAGAATAACTATTAAAATCTCCAGTCATGTGATCTGAAGCCCCTGAGTCAACAATCCATGATTCTGTTTTTTCCTTACTAGTGTTTAGAGCATGTAAGTAATTACCTCTTTGAGCCACTAGTATTCACTTTTTTCGAGCTAACATGGTTTGCTGAAAGAGTTTTTGAAGAGTCTTCATTTGTTCTTTGCTAAAAAGAGATGAGTTAGGGTATACCTCACTTTCTTGATTGTTACATGTTGTGTTACCTTTGCCTTCCTTGCCTTTGAACAATTTTGCCTCTGAAGGTTTTCCATGTATGATCCAACAAGTTTCCTTTGTGTGGCCTGGTCTCTTGCGGTGGTCACACAGGGGTTTTCTTTTGTGGTGGCCAAGTGATTCCCTCTTGCGCCATTGCAGAGCTCTCGCTGTATGGAACTGAGTTAGGTGTCCCCAACGTAATTTTCCTCCTGCTTTCTTCCCTTCTCACTTCTGAAAAGGCTTCTCGAATTTGGGAAGTGGTTTAGTTCCAAGAATCCTTCCATGAACTTCATCTAGATTCTTCTTTAGTCCCAGTAGGAGTTTGTAAATCCTATCTTTTTCCACCAGTTCCTTATACTTCTTTTGATCTTCTGTACAACGCCATGTAACCTCTTCATATATGTCGAGTTCCGGTGTTTGTTAAGTATGTTAAAATACTTAATGAAGATTCTCCCGTCAAGGACATGAAGAATGCTTTTTATCTCAAATATGACAGATGTATTGTCAACATTTGAGTATGTTCCTTTACTGCATCCCATATTTCTTTTGCAGTGTCATAGTACATGAACTTTTCACCAATTTCATTTGTCATGGTATTGAGCAGCCATGACATTACTTGGCTGTTCTCAAGTTTCCATTTCTGAAAGTTTTTGTCTCCGCCTCGGGACATTTAGAATCTCCGTGGTGTAGCCTTCCTTCCTTTTCCTTCGAGGAAGATCTGACCGACCTTACCCATTGGATATAGTTTTGACCATTTAATTTATGGCTGTGATGAGGTGAGTGAGCCTTCGTGTGAACGGTTGGAAATGATCCAGTCTCCACTTTGAGCAATTCATCAACTTTGGGATCCTCCATAGTTTGGCGGCGCTAGGTTAGGGATGGTTCAGATCGTGCTCTGCTACCATGTAGGAATATATTTTATATTTCCTTGTGTTTTATGAGAATTACATACGCTGTATTTATAGAATACATAAGAGTATTTGAAAGAGAAATCTGCCCTAAGAATCAGGGGAATTAATTTCCCATAAAAGCTAATTCTAATTATAGAAAAGGCAGGAAATAATAGCTAACTAATTACATTAATCCTAAACCTAATGGGTTGTACAAACAAAATCATTTTGATTCTGTATTGATTATTCCACACCTTTATGTTGAAAAAACTCTCCGAGGTTTTTATTATAATATTCAGTACCATTGTCACTTCTCAAAATGGAGATTTTTGCATCAAATTGAGTTTCTATCATTTTTGAAAAATATTTAAATATCTCTAGTACTTCAGATTTATCTTTCATAAGATACACCCAACATAGTCGTGTATGATCGTCAATAAAGGTCACAAACCACCTTTTTCCAAATTGAGTTGTAATTTTAGAAGGGCCCCATACATCACTATGGATTAAATAAAAAGGTTTGGATGCATGATAAGGTCGAGTTGAATAAGGAGTTTTGTGACTTTTAGAAAGAACACAACTTTCACATTCAAAAGAAGAATAATTAACATTAAGATATTGAAAATTAGGGTGCCCTAGTCTGTTATGCCAGAGCATTATTTGATTCCTCACAGAGGTAGAACTGATACCACTAAGGCCATGAGCCACTTTATTCTCAAAACCATCCTCAAAGTAATAGAGTCCATCCATCATTTTAGCACTGCCAATCATCTTCCCCGAATTCCGGTCCTGAAAAATACAATGAGTGTTACAAAACTTCACATTGCAATTTGAGTCTTTGTAGATTTTACTCACAGAGAGAAGGTTACATGAAAGTTTTGGTACGTGTAGCACATTTTTTAAATCAATGTGCGTACAAAGGAATTTTTCCTTCTCCTGCAATTGGTGAAAAACTTCCATCTGCAATTCTTACTTTTTTATTTCCAGGACAAGGTGTATATGTTTGAAATAGAGAAGAAAGGCTGGTCATATGATCAGAAGCTCCTGAATCTATGATCCATGGTGCATACATATTTGAGGTGCAACTTAGAGAAGTATGAATATTAAAATTACATGTTTGTGCCAAAGAAGCATTAGGAATACTAGACAAAGAACTAGATTTTAGCAACCTTATGAGCTCCTCAACTTGATTCTGGTGGGGCAAGGATTTTTTTCCTCATGTGCACAGATCTGGGACCCGGTTTGCCATTTTTCAAATGTGCTGGTTTCTCATGGAGTTTCCAGCATGTCTCTCGGGTGTGACGTGATCTGTTGCAGCGGTCACACCAGAGGTTAGATGTGTTCTTCTAATTTGATGAACTTTTAAAGGCAGCAGTATGCGCAATCAAGGCATTGGTCTCAGGAGGATTTGGATCAGCTTTTGCCTTTTCCATCATCACACTCCTGCAAGTTTCCTCCCTTCTAACTTCAGAAAACATTTCTTCTAGTGAAGGTAAGGTTGATCATCCAATGATTGTGATATAAATGGGTTAGCAAATCATGTTGTGGAAGTGGGCCTTAATGAGACTGAGGAAAGGCCCAAAGTGTGGAGAGTATATCACAGAAAATGTGGGAAAATTAAGGAAGTTGCGCTGGCAGCAAGGAAGACGTAGGAGATTGCATGGGAGGGTCACATCATGTGTTAGTTATATAAGGAATGAGAGGAGAGAGTAGTGATCGGCTAAGAATTCTGTTAGAGGAGAGAGAAATGATCACAAAGTGGTTTCTCTACTAATAGAGCCATTTGGCTAGGCTGGTAGTGTTAAATTTGGTATAAAGAGAGAAAGTTATTAGGATAAGATTTGATGAAATATCTTTGTTTATTGATTTCATTGATGAAAGAGGAATACAAGGCTCCATTATATAGGAGAACAAACATTGATAATTGGGATTTGACAAGGACAACCATACGATATTCCACTAAATCCTAATAGAAACTAGGACAAACATTTTATTATTCTAACATTCCTCTGCAAAAGTTGAGGGTGTGTTGACAAGACTGTGTTTGTCAAAAACCCTGAGCTTATCACGCAGGTGTAGGAACTTAGATGTTGACAGAGGTTTTGTAAGAACATCGCCACCGATCCTAGCGGGAACATGAACCACAATCAAGCTTTTGATAAGAACCTTTTCCCATACAAAAATATACCCATTTCAAATGTTTAGTGCGATATGCAAGTGGTTATGTGCAAGAGTGAAGATTGTCACACAAAATCTTGGGTGTTTGGAATTTGCATTTAATCTCATTGAGAAGGGACTGAACCCAAAGAATTTTTGCGAAAGTTGTGCTAAACTTTTGTATTCTCGCTTCGCACTAGATCCGCCACGAGTTTGCTTTCTTGACCACCAAGAAATGATGTTAGGACCTAGGAAAACACAGCACTGATGTAGATCTCCGTCATCGGATCGATGCCCAACAAGATCACGAAACCTATAAGAGGCAGAGGTTGATTTGGAAGACAATTAGCCCATGATGCAAAAATCCACTTAGATATTTGAGTATTCTTTTCGCTTTCCAATGTTCCTCGAGAGGTTGGATAGAAATTGGCGACTTTATTGATCGAGTAAGAAATCTCGGCCTTGTTAGAGTAGCATACCAAGGGCTCCAACTATGGACTGAGTTGAGTGTGATCGACAGCAGAGAACCAAACTTAGAGAGTTTGGATATCATGGGTGTGGGCATACTATGGCGGATGCCATATTAGCTTTGGCTAGAAGATCATGGATATATTTGGTTTGAGACAATAGTAAAGAACCATTTGGGAGATGAGTGACTTCAATGCCCAAGAAATAATCTAGCAAGTTGTTTGAGAGCAACCTTAGTATTCAATTTTGTGATGAGGTTGTCTATAAATGAGGAGGAATTTCCATGATGATGATATCATCAACATAGACAAGGACCATAATAGATAAAATGTTGGAGTGAAGCATAAATAAACTAGGATCACACTGCGACCAAACCAAGTCAGAAAGAGAGCCTTTAACATTTCGCACCAGCTCTAGGGGCTGTTTAGGCCATAGAGCTTTGTTTAACTTACGCACAAAGACTTATCACCGATTCAAATCTAGGTGCAGATAAACATCTTCCTCAAGTATGCCATTGAGGAAGACATTGTTTACATCAATTTGTTGTATACTCCATTTGTTTGTGACTTCAAGTGTGAGAATGCTTCTAACAGTAACAGGTTTTACAACAGGAGAAAATGTCTCAGCATATTCACTACCAGCCTGTTGATGAAAACCTTTAGCAACTAATTTGGCCTTATATTTATTGACAGAGCCATCTGAATTTTCTTTTACCCTGAACACCCATTTACAGCCAATGGGCTTCTTAGAAGCAGGAAGAGACACCAATGTCCAAGTTTGATTCTTCAAAAGTGCCTGATACTCATCATTCATAGCCTGAAACCAGTGAGGAGAGGACAAGGCCCGATTAATGATGTAGGTTCCATGGTGGTGAGGAGAAGGGTGGCCTAGGTTTAACTATGCCATGTTTGGCCCTAGTGCATGAGTGTTAAGAGGATGAGCTAGATTGGGAAGTGATAAGAGGGAGGGAGGCAATTGGTGATGGGAAGCAGATGAAGAAGGGAAATAGTCGACTTTAGCTATGTCGTTGGAAGAACTAGCACTAGCGAACGAAGGAGAAACAGGAGGAGATAGAGAGGAATCGGCATTGGGTGTAATATTAGGAGAGTGGGATGATGTGTTATTAGTAGAGTAATATGGTAACAGGAGGAGAGGGAGAAGGGTTGATTTGGTGAAGAGGAGGGAAAGAAAGATGCATGAGGAAAACCGTGAGAGAAGGTTGGAGCCGATACGTATGGGAAATAATTCCAAGTATGGGAATCTAGATTCATGAATAATAACGTCTTTTGACAAATAGATGCGACCATCAGAAGCAAGGCATTTGTAGCCTTTGTGGGAGGTAGAATATCCTAAGAAAATGCATTCTTGAGATCTAAAGGCTAGTTTGTGGGCATTATAAGGGCGAAGGAAAGGGAAGCAGGCACAGCCAAACACTCTAAGGAGAGAATAGTCAGGGTGTTTGTGCATAAGAATGAAGTATGGAGATTGGTTTTGGAGGGTGAGACTAAGCAGACGATTGATAAGATATGCAGCAGTGATAAAAGCATGATCCCAATATTTAAGAGGTAGATTGGACTGAGCAAGGAGAGATAAACCAGTTTCAACAATATGGCGATGTTTTCTTTCAACAATGTCATTCTGATGATGAGTATGGGGGCAGGTGAAACGATGAGTAATACCAAGTTCAGTAAGATACTTGGTGAAGGGGCGAAATTCACCACCATTATCAGTTTAAACACTCTTGATTTTGAAGCCAAACTGAAGCTCAACCATGATTTGAAGTGGACAAATTGTATGAGAGTATCAGAATTGAGTTTGAGTGGAAAAACCCACACAAACCTAGAATGAGCATCAACACAAGTTAGGAAATAAGTGTAACCATTAGATGATTGAATGGGAGCTGGTCCCTATAAATCACACACAACCAGCTCAAAAGGAATATGATATTCGGTTGTGGAAAGGGAAGATGGAGTCCGTGAGATTTACGGGCAACAAGGAGGCGAGATCATTAGGTGGTTTTGAGGTGTGGGAATGTTACAGATTTTAAACACTGCTGCAAGAGCATGATGGTGAGGATGCCCTAAGCGAGTATGCCACAAATGATATTTGTTATTAGATATAGAGGATGTGACATAATAACATTGAGAAGGAATAAAATTATTGGTAGAAAACTAGTAATGAGGAGTAATGATGTATAGCTTTTATTAAGATATCCATTATTACATAGGAGTACAGTTGCTTGTAGCAACAGAGTTTGATTTGCAATAATCATTAGAAGGAGAATGACAAGAAAAAGTGACAGGTGTTGAAGTTGATGATGAAGTGCAGTTTGACACACTTGGAAGAGGGGATTGGCAAACTTGTAGACCATCACCCAACCGCGCTAAGCAAGATTTGAGGAAGCCCGATTTTGACAAGACAAAACTGTGGATGAAACTCAAAGAAAACATTATTGTCTTGAGCGAATTTACTTACACTAATGAGATTTTTAGTGATGTGAGGAACAAGAAGTAAGTTAAAGTGAGGATGTTAGGTAAGGTAAAATCCATAGAACCCATGAGTTAATATACAAACCTTGTCCATTTCCATGTACACTGATCGGCCCAGCAAACAAAAGTTAGTCAAGTTGGAAGGATCAGGAGTAACATGGTGGGAAGCTCCAGAATCAAGATACCACCATTGATTGCTGAAATTCAGATCAGACCCAGTAAGGAGAGCTTGAGGTTGTTGTTGATACCTTGGTGGAGGAGCTCTGGGAGCAGAATATCCAAAAGGAGGTGGATAAACAGGCCTAAACAGCATCATTTGAGGATTGAAGGGAGATCTTGTAACTTGTGAAGAGTTGGAATAACGATGATAGCATATGGAAGCATCGTGACCAGGCTTGGTATAGATCTGACAGTGAACACGAGCGGAACGACCACCACGTCCAAATCGGCCACCACTGCGACTAGAGCGTCCTCCTCGAGATGAAAAACCATGACTTTCGTGCGCCGACGTGGCTAGTTCGGAGGAAAGACAGAGTTGAAGATCCCGAGGTATCAAGCGACTTGAGAAGATGGTGAGGAAGCTTGAGTGAGATTTATAGAAACAGCTCGTGATATAGCTAGCTTGTTCTTCTCAAGACGAGACTCATGAGCGAGAAGAAAGGACTCAAGCTCATCAATGGAACAAAGTTCCTCTTTGCTGTTAACGGCAGCCACAATGGAATCAGACTCTTCTGGAAGAGCGTCGAGTACGATTTCAATGAGATTGCGAAGAGGAACAGGGTCTCCTACAGAGAGAATCATTAATATCAGGAACACGAAGAACAAACTCTTCTATCGTGCGCGACCCTTTTGTGTGATTGCGAAGTTCAGAACGGAGCTGACGAGCTTTGGTGGTAAGAAGGGTATTGAAATACAAGTGAATAGCAGACCACACTTGTCAGGAGTGGGTACAGTCAACAAGCTTCGTGAGAAGCGAGTCAGAAATAGTGGAAAGGAGCCAAGTGCAGATGAGGGCATCTTGTTGCTCCCATTCAAGATATTCAGAGTTAACATTGTGAGACGCTGGATCTGAACCAGGAAGAAAGCGCGGAGGAACAGAGGGTGAGGTGACAAATCTTTGAAGTTTGTGACCACGAATGACTCCATTGATTTGTTGCTTCCATTGTTTGAAGTTTTTGTCATCAAGCCTTATAGAAAGTTTGACGTGGGAAGATGGAAAGGTACCCTGAGGGTTGAGCAGAAAAGGTGACGCCATGAGCATAGGTCACTGGATCAGGAAAGAAGCTCTAGATACCATCTTAAATTTGGTATAAAGAGAGAAAGTTATTAGGATAAGATTTGATGAAATATCTTTGTTTATTGATTTCATTGATGAAAGAGCAATACAAGGCTCCATTATATAGGAGAACAAACATTGACAGCTATTCGGACAGCTGTACAAGGACAACTGTACGCAGATATTCCACTAAATCCTAATAGAATCTAGGACAAATATTTTATTATTCTAACAGGTAGTTATACTATCAGAGTTTCCTTCTATTTCGTACTGTAATCATTATTCCATTTCATATATAATATTCACTATTCTATCATTTTCATTATCTAGTTCCAATTGATCCAATCAATTGGTCCGATCGGATAAATACCACCCTGCATTTGTGTGTGTTTGTAGATGCCACCAATGATGGGAGAGAGGATTGAAGCTCTAGAAAACGATATGGGAACGATGCATGCTGACTTAGGAGAACTCAAGGGAACAATGCAGTTGTTGTTGGAGCAATTCCGGCAACAGAATGCGATCTTGACAGAGTTGGGGAAGGTAGTGGGGAAGAGGATAACCACCGTGTCTCTGGGAGGGGAGAACTCTCAGCTAACAGTGAAGAAGGTGGAGCTGCCTATGTTCGATGGCGACGATCCTGTAGCTTGGATCACCAGAGCCGAGGTCTACTTTGATGTTCGCAACTCACCAGAAGAGATGAAGCTCAAATTAGCCCGATTGAGCATGGAAGGATCCATCATCCATTAGTCTAATCTGTGGATGGAAACTGGAGATGACCTGTCATGGACGAAGCTGAAGCTAGCCCTGATTGCTCGATACGGAGGGAGACGTGCGGAAAACCCGTTTGAGGAGTTATCGGCATTGAAACAAACAGGTAGTGTAACAGAATTTGTGGAAGCGTTCGAGCAAATTTCGTCTCAGGTGGGGAGGTTACCGGAGGAACAATACCTAGGGTACTTCATGAGTGGGTTGAAACCTCAGGTGCGAAGGAGGGTGCGTACGTTCAATCCAAAATCACGTATGGAGATGATGAGAATCGCCATGAATGTGGAGGAAGAGTTACTGGGTGATGAAGAAGGAGATGACATGGGTCGTAATGTGAAGGGCAATGGGCCCTATCGGGTCATGGGTGGGTCCAAATCTCACTATTTTGGATCGGGATCAAAATCTTTTAACCCGACCCAACAAGACAAAACTCGGTCCCAATTTGGAGGGCCCAATTCGAAACCCAGCTATTCAGTCCAGAAATCATCTGTGTCTTCTTCGATGGCTTCGACCGCGAGAAATTCTCAAAAGCAAAGAGGATTCAAACAACTTTCATACCCAGAATTAATGGAAAGGAGAGCTAAGGGGCTTTGCTTTAAGTGCGGAGATAAGTTCTACCACTTCACCAATGCCCTGAGAAACGATTACGGTTGTTGGTGGTGGATGATGTCGAGACTGAGGGAATGGAAGGGGAAGCAACAGTATTGGAGTCAGAGGGGTTAATTGAAGAGGAAGAGGAGTTGGAGTGTAACTGGATGGGAGTGTTAGGAAGGATAGGCGATACTCAGAAGCAGAACAACACCATGAGAATCATCGGGAAAATCAAAGGGGTGGAGGTGGTAATCTTAATCGATAGTGGAGCTTCACATAATTTTGTTTCACCTGAATTGTCCAGTGCCTTGAGTCTAGAAGTGACTCATTCTACTCAGAAAACCATTAGATTGGGTGATGGACACAGGGTGTTAACTATGGGAGTGTGTTCAGACATGGTGGTTGAGTTAGGGAACCATCAATTCACTATTGATGCGTTTGTCCTAGAGCTGGGAGGAATGGATTTGATTCTGGGAATTACGTGGTTACGCAAATTGGGCAAGGTGTTGATGGACTGGGAGGAAATGTCAATGCGATTTGTGTATAAGGGACTTGAGGTCAAACTAGTAGGGAATGTGACAAGAGAGAGTGAAATCCTTTCACTCTATGAATTTTTAGCTGGGAACTCCTTGAGCAAGGAAGGATGTTTACGGAAGGTACACGAGTTGGAAGAATCCAAGAGGGAAAACAATTAATTTCAAGAAATAGAGGAGGTTTTGAACCGTTTTCCCTCTGTGTTTCAAGAGAAATTGAGGTTGCCCCCAATGAGAAATCAAGTGCACCATATTACTTTACTTCCAGGAGAAGGTCCAATGAGTGTGAGACCATACCGGTACCCGCATCACCAAAAGGAAGAGATAGAAAGGCAGGTTCAAGAGATGTTGGAAGCGGGAATAATTCGACCAAGTATGAGCGCGTTTTCAAGCCCTGTTTTGCTTGTTAAGAAGAAGGATGCATCTTGGAGATTGTGTGTGGATTATAGGGCGTTAAACAAGGCTACTGTACCGGATGAATATCCCAATCCAGTGGTGGATGAGCTACTTGACGAGTTGTTCGGTGCTAAAGTGTTTTCGAAGATTGATCTCAAGTCCGGCTATCACCAAATAAGAGTACATGAGTCAGACATTTGCAAGACAGCTTTTCGAACGCACAATGGTCATTATGAATACTTGGTGATGCCCTTTGGGCTAACCAACGCACCAGCCACGTTTCAGTCAGTGATGAATGAGCTATTTCGTCCACATTTGCGTAAGTTTATACTAATTTTCTTTGATGATATTCTAGTATATAGTCCAGATTGGAAGAAACACTGTGAACATTTGTCTGTGGTATTGGAAATCCTTGGTAGAAATTCTTTTGTAGCTAATAGAAAAAAGTGTAGTTTTGGGAGGGACAATGTTGAATACTTGGGCCATGTGATATCAGGAAAAGCGGTGGGAGTCGACCCTTCTAAAATTCAGTGTGTGTTAGATTGGCCTACGCCTCAAACAGTGAAAGGGGTAAGAGGATTCTTGGGCTTAACGAGTTATTATCGCAAGTTTGTGAAGGATTATGGAAAGCTAGCCAAACCATTGACGGAGTTAAACCAAGAAAGACAACTTTAAATGGGGGGATAGAGCAGCTGAGGCCTTTGAGAAACTAAAGAAAATTATGACGCAACCTCCAGTCTTAGCCTTGCCTAATTTTGATCTACCTTTCGAGGTGGAATGTGAGGCAGCTGGAAGAGGAATAGGCGCGGTACTTATGCAAAATAGACAACCAATTGCTTGTTATAGTAAAGCACTGTCAGAGGGGAATTTGGCTCAGTCTGTTTACGGAAAAGAATTAATGGCCTTGGTACTATCTATTCAACATTGGAGGCATTACTTACTTGGAAGGCAGTTTGTAGTTTATACGGATCATCGCAATCTGAAACACTTGTTACAACAGCGTGTGTCCTCACCGGATCAGCAATGTTGGCTAGCAAAGCTGTTAGGCTACCATATGGAGGTGAAATACAAACCAGGAATGGAGAACAAGGTTGCAGATGCACTCTCGAGGTGCAGAGATGAGGGTAAATTGAAGGCACTAGTGTCATATCCAACCTGGTTAGATGGTGCAGGAATAATTATTGAAGTCAAACAAGATCCGTAAATTGTAAAATCGTGATGAGGTGGAAACCGACCCGACAAGCATCTTTTCACAAAGACATCAAGGGTGTTGATGTATAAAGGAGAGTAGTGTTGTCACGAAATTTGCCCACCATTCCAAGATTGCCGAGGAGTTTCACTCAACTCCAATGGGAGGACACTCGGGTTTTTACGAACTCATCAAGGTGACAATGTGTATGGATAGGGATGCGAAGACGATTAGGGATTTTGTTCAAGCTTGTGACACATGTCGAGGCGTGCGCAACAACGACACGGTGGGCTACTTCACCATTGTAGATCCCTAAGTAGTGTGGGAAGACATTTCGCTTGATTTCATAACGGACCGCCAAAATCCGAGGTTATCAAGTCGTGATGGTGATTGTAGAGCTCTCTCGAATACAACCATTTTGTGTCTTGAAACACCCCTATACAGCAAAGTCAGTGGTCGAGCTGTTCGTCAAAGAAGTGGAACGACTCCATGGTGTTCCAAGGTCAATCATAAGTGACAGGGATTCGTTATTTGTGAGTCACTTTTGGAAAGAAATTTTTAGAATGCAGGGTACACACTTATTGATGAGTTCGGCTTACCACCCGGAAACGGATGATCAAACGGGAGTGGTAAATCGATGTTTGGAGAGCTATCTTCGTTGTTTTGCATCCGAACAACCAAGGAACTGGGCACAGTGGGTTCATTGGGCGGAATTCTAATATAATACCACCTTTCATGTGACAACAAGGACAACACCATTTGAGACGGTGTATGGACGAAAACCTCCCGATCTAACAAGGTTTCTTAGCAACGAGACTAAAGTGGCTGTTGTGGCATTGGAACTTAGTGAAAGGGATGAAGCACTGAACCAACTCAAATCACACCTTGTTAGAGCTCAAGAGCAGATGAAGAAATACGCATATAAGAAGAGAAGAGAAGAGTTGTTCAGTTTGAGGTAGGGGAGTGGGTATTTTGAAGTCGAGACCACATGCATGAGTCCGTGGTAAGGAGAATCAATCAAAACTTGCAGCATGTTTCTATGGGCCATTTCAAGTCATTGCCAAGTCGAGAGGTAGCATACAAACCGTTGCCATCAATTAAGATACATCCGTTTTCACGTTTCACAACTCAAGAAGGAAATTGGTGACTATGAGGTGAAGGAAACTACCATGAATTAGAAATAATCGAAAGGGATGGAACCATGCCAAAAGCGAGTTGGAAAAAGGGTCATTTAAGAGAAGGCACGAGGTTCGACGAGTTTGATTAAATGGAAGGACATTTCTATGGAAGATGTTGCATGGGAAGATGATACGATAATCCAGGACAATTTCAATTTAGCCTCGAGGACAAGGTTGTTTTATAGAAGGTGGCATTGATAGAAATGGATTAGCCGATCATGTGGAAGTGGGCCTTAATGAGAATGAGGAAAGGCCCAAAGTGTGGAGAGTATATCACGAAAATGTGGGAAATTAAGGAAACCGGGCAAGGAAGGCGAGGAGGTTGCATGGGAGGTCACATCACGTGTTAGTTATATAAGGAATGAGAGGAGAGTAGTGATCGCTAAGAATCACAAAGTGGTTTCTCTTGATAGAGCCATTTGGCTAGGCTAGTAGTTATACTATCGTAGTTTCCTTCTATTTCATACTGTAATCACTATTCCATTTCATATATAATATTCACTATTCCATCATTTTCATTATCTAGTTCCAATTGATCGCATCAGATTCTTCCACGAACTTCATCTAACTCTTCATTAAGGCCAGCCATGAACTGAAGTATTTTGTGACATTATCACTTCCTTGCCGAATTTCTAGCCTTCAACGTAAGTTCATAGATCCGAGACTTATTTTCGGATCCGAGTACATTTCACACTTTCCCACAATTCTTTCATTGTGGAATAACACGGATAGTTGTCACGATTTCCTCTTCCATGGAGTTTACCAACCATGTCATTACCATGGAATTTTCAACCACACATTATGTGTGGATCACCAACATCCGGTTTTGTGCGATCACCAAGAAGATATCCCACTTTTCCTCCGCCACGGATATACATCCGATGATTGAGACCACCTCAAATAGTTCTACCCATCGAGTCGAAAGAGGTGATTTGGATAGAATGAGAATCGCTGCCATAAG
Organism: Vicia sativa; assembly: GCA_021764765.1. Taxonomy (NCBI): domain Eukaryota; kingdom Viridiplantae; phylum Streptophyta; class Magnoliopsida; order Fabales; family Fabaceae; genus Vicia; species Vicia sativa. The sequence continues at coordinate 156,239,720 of CM038792.1, forward strand.
CAATTTTTTGCTCTTTTTGAGAGAGTGTGTTTTTAGGAGTTTTATTCTCCTCTTCACTATTGACTGAGGGACTGTCAGCCATGGAAATACAGAGGCGCATGTTGTATAGAACTTGCTCTGATACCAAGTAGAAAAGGATGAGAGAAGAATAATTCCTTGATTGATTTTTAATGTACAAGGGATTTCTCTTAAATAGAGAAGAATTAGAATCCTAAGTTAATTGCAGAGATCCTAACATAATTACAGGTTATTGATAATAATTGACTACTTAATAATATAATAACCAAAAAAAGGAATAATATAAATGCTATAATATTCTAATAAATATTCTGATTCTGCAACATTTAGTTTTATATTTGTATGTGTTATGGATTATTTATATAATTAGTTCAAAAAATAGTCAAATAACATTTATCTTGACATACCATTTTTGGGGTCGGCCGCTCCGTTCTGCTATCTAGGATTAATAACTCTGGTCGAGATAAATCCTTTGATTTTGATGTTTAATTGAATAGTTCAGCCTTAGGGGTTGTTACCATCAATACCACTTTTTGTTGTGCGCAAAAGCATGTTCTAGACTCGTAAGAAGTGAAGATATGGAAATCAGTGTTTTTAATGCTTGTACTACATGTCTCTGAAAAAATTTAAAAATATGGAAATCAGTGTTTGTAATGCTTGTACTATATATCTGTGAAAAAAATAAAAAAGGACACAAGAACCATAATTTTCTGCTGGCTTTTATATATTTGCTAGGCATTAATCTGGTGATCTCTGTTTAGATTATGTATACTTTACATTTTGTCATTTTTAAATTTTACATTCTTTTAGTCTTAAAGGTTTTGTGTCTACTTGTACCAGTTACTTGAGTTTTACTCCGGTTTTGGAGTAACCTTGTCCTTCCTGTCCTTCCTAAAATGAGGAATATTGGAAATCTTGGTTAGATGTTATTTGCTCTGACTATCTGTTTGTTGGGGACACATTGGCAAGGGAGAGATGATACTATTTTATTGTTTATTTTTTCTATTGTTATTTGTGATTTATGACTTGAACTCCTAAATCAACATCCTCTGGTTTTAAGTTGAAGCTAAAATTTATGATGTTTCAGATTGAGGACAAGATCTTACAAATTGGATAGACATCTGTTCCATTGAACCAAATTGGTCATCTCTACTAAGATACTTAATATTTCAAGTTTTGTTTCTGACACAACAATTATTTTTCTGAATTCTTTTGAATTATCGTTTTGCTGTTACAATATTGAAGCATACAGGATTTGTTTTCTAGCGCCGTGGATGAAGAATTTTGGAAAGCGGCTGTTATAAATTTTTTGTTTGCATTGGCTCTGTTACAAGCGAGGTGAACATGCAATCCTATTCCTTTCAACCTTTTTGGACAAAACCATTCTTTTGCACACATTTGTATCTGTTTTGCAATTAGGATAATTATCCTTTGATGGTATGTTCTGGTAGTGTTGGAAGTTTTGAATCAAGAGGTGGAATGTTGAAACATACCAGATTTGTCTGCCTGAGCCATGGTTGGAGAGTTCGGAAAGCTTGGTTTGGGGCTGTTTTCTACTATTGGCTTTCCGCATCCTTGGTTATATTTTTTTCTTATCATTTGCTATTTATACTAGGAATATTTTCTCCTAAAACGTACACACTCAGATTTGAAGTACTATAAGGTGGAGCTTATGTAGGCACCAGATTTGAAGTAGAATGCTTGGGGATATACTTAATATGATGGATAAGAGGGGAGTCCAGATAAATCAGATTTCTTCAATGATCTATCCTTTACTGTTTTTTATTTTTTGGGCTCTGTCATCGAATATACAAACTGAATTGCAAACCTAATCTTCTTAGCTTAAATCATCGTGTTTGATTTGGTGATCTCTAATAAATTCTTTATGTATTAGTATTTCTATATTGATTCTAAGAGCTTATATTTCTTGATTTGTCACTTTCCTTGGTTCTATCTTCCTCTTCTTTCTAGGTTACCATGGTCTCTAACTCTCTTAGTATTGAGGTTTGTTTTGGTTATTGAGCTTTGTGCTTAATTTTCGATTCTTTATTCAATAATTGAGCTACGCTCTTAAAAATAAAAAAAATAGTGAGATATGCATTTAACCATTTTGCGGCGATTTGATTTCTTGATATCTAAATCAAGCCTCTACATTGAATGTGAATTATTTTCATTTATTCGGATTCTTATTACACGACTTCTTGATTTAGTAAATGAAGCACGGATTTCGATACAGACACCGGGACACGACACTGACACTGCTAGATATATGATATTATTTGATTTTTATTTATCCATCTATTAATAAAATAGTTACAAATACCCTAGTCAAAATTAATGTCTCCAGCTCTTCGTTGATAACATTGTTTCAATACATGTTTAACCATTTTATATGTATATGAGATTTGTCCAAACAGTGCATAAGGTGCCTTAAGTAAAGGAAAAAATATATTTTTTGAAACACTTGTCTGAAAAGTATTGTACGACTGTCATATGGATGTCGGACACCGATTCAACGAATGTCGAAGTAAAGAAAAAAAATAATTTTTTTTGGTGACACTTGTCTGACTTTTCCGACACTTGTTTGATTTTTTCGACACGTGTCGTACGAGTTTCAGACACTGATATGTGTTGGACACCGCGACACGCTTGGTCCTAGAGATATCCGTGCTTCATAGTGATTTACTCTTTAATGATCTGTACTTGTCTGTTTCATTTGACATAGTTTTATTGATTTCATTTGAAAAGTTCAGTCTTTCGGTTCTTAACATCAGTACTACTTTTCTTTTATGAATCTTAGATCTACATTTGGATTTTTTATCAGTATTGTGACAGGGAATAAACTTGGTGGGTCTCTCTTGGTTATGCTGATCTGCGACTTGGTGGTTTGAAGAATTATGCTATTATTCTTTCTTTCTTGATTTTTTTCCTACCAACTCATTGGTCACAACATAACTTTTTTGTATATATATGTGTTGGCAGAGTAAGTGTTACATGGGATGTACTACATATAGATTCATAATCATACTGCTCCTTTTTAATTCTTCATCTGAAGCTGAAAAATTGGAGATGAGTATTTCTTCCGCGATCTCCTTCTCTCATCGAATCAACATAGGCATGTGAACCATAATGATATATTAATTTGTGTTTTAATTTGGTGATCTCTACTCAGATTATGAATTCTTTATGGTTTAGTATTTTTGTTTCACCATACATGCTTTGATTCCTATCATCTTTGGGATAAAATTATGCATTTTCTATATTATGCAATTCTTCCAGTTTTATTCGTAACTTGAATTTTGCTCTAGTTTAGAGCATTCAAGATTTTGGGATAACTCTGCCCTTCCTAAAATGGATTTTGGAGAACTTGGTTTGGAGTTGTTTGTTTCGATGACCGGGACAAGTTGGTTAGGTAAAATGATATACTTTTACATTTATACTTAAAATGATACCCTATTCGTTAGGCCTAATGGCCCTTCTATATTGGTAAGCTCTCTACTAAGAATGACTTTTCATATTTCAGTCTTTTTTATGATACTCAGGAAATATGTGAATCCGATCCTTTGAATTTTCTTGGTGGGTGTGTTACCGGGGAGAGAGTCTGAATTTGTGGTGTTCTGTGGCCTGTGGTAAGTAGAGGAGGTTATCATACCGTCTTTTCCTACAATGTGTTTGTTTTGGGATTAGGATATTAGAGTTAGTGTTTTTCGTATCAGGGACTGAAATGTTGACGTATACAAGATTCTTGAGAAGAATTTAGGAGGTTTGACACTCTTTTGTTCGGTTAGTTTTCATCTGTTTTTTTTGTTCAATCCTAGATTTTTAAGTTTAATTGATTCTTCAAACACAAGGGAGAGAAAGACACTCCATGAATTTGTGGTGTGCTATGGCCTGTGGCTAGAAGAGGTTACTCTACTGTCCATTCAACTTTAGGATAAATTTCGTTGTTTTTTTACACAATTTTCAGACACATATTTATAAGCAACAAAAATAATTTTTACGGGTATTTTAAGAAATTAATTTTTTAGATTTTAGTGTAGTTAATTTTTTAGATTTTAGTGAAAATATTTATTAAATGCATTTTTGGTCCTCCTATATTAATTTTTAGGCTTAAATGCATTTTTGGTCCTCCTATATTAATTTTTTAAACATTTTAGTCTCTCTGTAAAAAAACCAACTATTAAGTCTTCCAATATCATTTTCATGTTTTTTTAGTGATCTTCCATGATAAAATAGTCTAATTTGCATAGGTGGCACTGAAACTATGAAGTGATATTTTTTTAATTGATGTCACGTCATTATAAATATTTAAAAATTTATTATTTTATTTTTTAAAAAAAAATAATTAAAAAAATTTAATTCTAAAATATATATTTTTGAGTCTATTTTTAATGACGTGACAATAATTGAAAAATGTCACCTCATAATTTCAATGTCACATATGCAAATTAGACTATTTTGTCATTGGAGGACCTTAAAAAAAATGAAATATGATATTGGGGGACATAATAGTTGGTTTTTTTTATAAGGGCACTAAAATGTTTAGAAAATTAATATAGGAGGCCAAAAGTGTATTTAAGCCATAAGTTTAATAGAATGTTGAAAAATGAAATAGAGGAGTATATTTGATATTGCAGAATTAAATGATGTAGTAATAATTGATTTTTACTTATAGTAGTGACCAAAAATTAAAATATTTTTGTTGTTTATAAATATGTCTAAAGGGTATAAATATTGTTTTCAAGACAACGCAAACAAATCACTTTCGTCTACTCTATTAATCAAAATCTATTTGACGAATTCGATCAACTAATGTCATAAAGTTTGCGTTGGAAAAATCGCTAAAACTATTTGTGGATTTTATTTATTGTTCATCTCTTTCCCCCAAATTTATCTGCATTTTAATCCCAAAACTTTAATAAAATCAATGTGAATCAAAATTTCTAACCTAAAATGAAGTTTATAATGAATATTATGAACACAATGAATATAACAAAAATATTGAATATGATAGGCTGTTTGATATTCATTTGGAGGGTCATATGTTCACTTGGTTCCAGAGTTTAGGCTACATATAGTCGTCGAGGAAAGACTTGATAGTGACCCGAGTTCCTTGTTTGCTGAAATGAAGTTGCATTGTCTTACAACAAAATCCTCGGATCATTAATCCTTTATTACTTTATTGTGAGAAAAGGGCGGTCCAATTTATGCACAGGAAAGGCTTCAAATTTGAAATTGCATAGCTTGTGGAAGAAGGGTTTAAAGATTTTGTTCAAAATCAATGGATTAATAATGACACACAACATTGTTAAAAATTGGAAGTCTGCGGTGAAAAGACATTGCAATGGAGTAATGACATTTGCTGTAGGAATAGAAAGGAATTGAGCATCTATGTAAACAAATTGATAAAGTCTGTTATCAGATTAGTGAGAGCAATGCCAATTATTTCAAATATCTCAAAAAACGCTTAAATACTCTTTTAGTGAATGATGATTTATTTTGAAAGCAAAGAGCGAAAATTCATTGGTATAAGGATGGAGACCTCAATACCCGTTTTTTTCATGCTTCAGCTATTGTCAGAAAAAAAAATCAATACTATTACTTCACTCACTTATGATAATTGGGAAGTCACTAGTTCTACGGAAGGTATAGGTAAAGTGGTCCATGACTATTTTGTTGAGTTATTTCAAAAAAAACGCGAGACTAGGTTCTACAAGCTCTTAGTTCTCCCATTTATGAGGAGGATAATATTATGTTGACTGTCCCGTTTATTATTGATAAGTTTAAAAATGCTATATTCTCTATGCAATCTGATAAATGTCCTGGTCCCGATAGTTGTGACCTGGGTTTTTACCCGCATTTTTGGGATGAATGTGGCAATGCAGTTTTCAATTCTAGTTGTGTGTGGCTTGAAAGTCATATTTTCCCTCTTAGTCTTAATAAGACTAATATCACTCTTATTTTGAGTGGTGAATTCCAAACTACTATAAAAGATTGGATATCAATTGCTTTATGTAATGTATTATATAAAGTAGAGGAGGTTATCATACCGTCCATTCAACCTTTGGGATAAAAATCCAGTCACTTTCCTACAATGTGTTTGTTTTGGGATCAGGATATTAGAGTTAGGGATGGCAAGGACCAAACCAGCCCCACGCACTTGAAGTCAAGGTGAAACCCGAATTGGGTTTGGGTTGGGTTCGGTGTGTGTGGGTTTGGGATAGCTTAAACCCGCACCAAACCCAAACCACACCGCTTATATGTTAAATTACATAACTATCCATATATACATATACATATATATATATATATATATATATATATATATATATATATATATATATATATATATATATATATATATATATATATATATATATATATATATATATATATATATATATATATATATATATATATATATATATATATATATATATATATATATATATATATATATATATAAGTATTAAAAATAAAATGTAGGGTTTATTTTTCAAAGAATTAAGCTACATGTTTTATATGTTTTAAGTTTCACATGTTTTTATCCATAAATATATATATATATATATATATATATATATATATATATATATATATATATATATATATATATATATATATATATATATATATATATATATATATATATATATATATATATATATATATATATATATATATATATATATATAAGTATTAAAAATAAAATGTAGGGTTTATTTTTCAAAGAATTAAGCTACATGTTTTATATGTTTTAAGTTTCACATGTTTTTATCCATAAATATATATATATATATATATATATATATATATATATATATATATATATATATATATATATATATATATATATATATATATATATATATATATATATATATATATATATATATATATATATATATATATATATATATATATATATATATATATATATATATATATATATATATATATATATATATATATATATATATATATATATATATATATATATTAAAATAAAATGTAGGGTTTATTTTTCAAAGAATTAAGTTACATGTTTTATATGTTTTAAGTTTCACATGTTTTTGATGCGGGTTTGGGTTTGGGTGAAAAAACCCGAACCCAACGGGTGCGGGCGCGGATGTTATTTTGTCACCCGAATAGCCTTTGGGTTCGGGTTCGGGTGATGATTTCGGGTGCGGGTGTGGGTAGTGTGAAACCCGCACCCGACCCGACCCGTTGCCATCCCTAATTAGAGTGAGTGTTTTTTGTATCAGGGAATGGAATGTTGATGTATACAAGATTCTAGAAAAGAATTCAGGAGGCTTGACACTCTTTTGTTCTGTTAGTTTTCATCTGTTTTCTTTTTTGTTCAATCCATGATTTTTAAGTTTAATTGATTCTTCAAACACAAGGGAGAGACAGACAGTCCATGAATTTGTGGTGTGCTATGGCCTGTGGCCAGAAGAGAGACAGACAGTCCATGAATTTGTGGTGTGCTATGGCCTGTGGCCAGAAGAGGTTACTCTACTGTCCATTCAACCTTACGATAAAATTCGTCATACACCTTCTGAACATATTTATAAGTAATAAAAATAGTTTTCACAGTTATTTTAAGAAATTTAATCAAATAATATTTATTAAATTTACTATAAAGTTCTCTTTATTAAATTTAATAGAATGTTGAAAAATGAAATAGATGGGTATATTTGATATTGAAACATTAAATGGTGTAGTAGTAATTGACTTTTGCTTATAATGGTGACTAAGAAATGAAGTATTTTTGTTGCTTGTAAATGTGTCTGAAGGGTGTAAATATTATTTTCAAAACGATGCAAACAAGTCACCATCGTCTACTCCGTTAGTTAAAGTCATTTAAAAGTCCATGTGACGTATTTGATCAACTATTGTGATGAAGTTTGCGTAGAAAAAATCAACGTTAACAACTATTTATCAATTTTATTTTATTTTTCATCTCTCTCCCCTAAATGTTTTTGCATTTTAACATCAGAACTTCAATAAAATCAATGCCAATCAAAATCTGTAACCTAAAATGAAGTTTATAATGAATATAATGAACACAATTAATATAATGAAAATAATGAATATGTTAGGTTACAGATTTAATCAATGGATTTCCGCTAGCAGTTTAAGATCCTGGGTTGTTCGATATTCTTTTGGACGGTTATTATATGTTCACTTGGTTCAAGAGTTTAGGCACATAGAGCCGTCGAGGGAAGACTTGATAGAGTCATGATTAATAGTGATTAGAGTTCCTTGTTTACTGAAGAAAAGTTGCATTGTCTTACAACAACACCTCAGATCATTATCCTTTTGTGAGAAAAGGCGGTCTAAAATATACATAGAAAAGGCTTCAAATTTAAAAATGCATGGTTTGTGGAAGAAGGGTTTAAAGATTTAGTTCAAAACCAGTGGATAATAATGACACTGTTGACATTGTTAATAAATTGGAAGTGTGTGGTGAGAAGATATTACAATGGAGTAATAACATTTGCCATATGAAAGAAAGGAATTGAGCATCTATGTAAACAAATTGATAAAGTTTGTTATCAGATTAATGAGAGAAATATCAATTATTTCAAATCTCTTAAAAAGCGCTTAAATACTCTTTTAGTGAAGGATGATTTATTTGAAAGCAAAGAGCGAAAATTTATTGGTATAATACACTTTTTTTTAATGCTTTAGCTACTGTCAGAAAAATATCAATATTACTTTACTCTCTTCTGATAATGGGGAAGTCACTAGTTCTACGAAAGGTTTATGTAAAGTGGTCTATGACTATTTGTTGAGTTATTTCAAAAAAAAAAAAATCAAGCTCGCGAGACCAGGTTCTACAAGCTCTTAGTTTTCTCATTTATGAGGAGGATAACACTATATTGACTGTCCCATTTATTATAGATGAATTTAAAGGTGCTATATTCTCCATGCAAGCTGATAAAGTCTAGGTCCCGACAGTTATAACCCAGGTTTTTATCGACATTTTTGGGATGAACGTAGCAATGAAGTTTTCAATGCTAGTCGTGCGTGGTTTGAAAGTCGTATTTTCCCTCCTAGTCTTAATAAGACTAATATCACTCATATTTCGAAAGGTGAATCCCAAACTACTCTGAAAGATTGGATATCGATTACTTTATGTAATGTATTATATAAAGTGATTTCTAAAGTCCTTATGAATCGTTTAAAGACAATCCTTGTTATGTGTATCTCAGATAATCAATAAGCTTATGTGCCAGGAATATCTATTCTGGATAATGTTATGGTTGTTGTTGAAGGTCCATCACATGAAAACCAAAATCAGAGGAAGATTCGGGGATATATCTCTTAAGCTGGACATCAAGTAAAGCTTATAATAGGATTGATTGGGACTATTTGAAGGAAGTTCTATCCAAGTAGGGATTTTGTCAGAAATCGATTGGTTGGGTCATGCTTTGCATCGAAACTGTAGATTACTATGTGGTTATGAATGGTAATTTGATTGGTCTTATTATTTTGGGTCGTGGTTTGAGGTAGGGGATCCTCTTTTCTCGTACCTCTTTATTCTTTGCTCGAAAATTAAGCAGCTGAAGCTAGAGAGGATATATATGGTATAAAAATCTCTTGGAATGCGCCTATTATCTCTCATCTTTTATTCGTTGATGATTGCTTTATGTTCTTTAGATCGGATATTATTGAAGCCCATGTCATGAAAAATATTCTTACTACCTATGAGGAAGCCTCATGTCAAGCTATAAATTTTTAGAAACCTGAGTTTTATTGTAGCCGCAATGTGAATTTAGATACTACAAACTTATTGGCTAACATTTTAGGAGTGCAACAAGTATTGGGAATCGGCAAGTACCTTGGTGTACCCTCCATGGTTGGTAGAAATAGGAAAGTTGCCTTCAAATTTTTTAAAGAGAGAATTTCGCGAAAAATCAATTCTTGGAGTAGTCGTTGCATGTCGTAAGTAGGGAGGGAAACTCTTATCAAGTCGATTTTCCAATCAATCTTGACTTACATAATGAGATTATTTTTACTCCCATCATCTCTTAGTGATGAAATTGAGAAGATGAAATCTTTCTGGTGGGTCATAAAAGTAATAGTGGCAAAAAGTATTCATTGGTTATCCTGGGATCAGTTGGCCATGCCAAAAACAGTAGGTGGTATGGGGTTCAAGAATCGCAATGTGTTTATTTATGCTACACTAAGTAAACAAGCTTGGAACCTGATGAGTAACCCTATTAACCTAGCCTCTCGTCTCTAGAAAGTCACATATTATCCTAATTATGACTTTATGGATTATGTTGTTGGGCATAATCCAAGTTATGTTTGGCGGAGTATTTGGAGGTCTAAATTGTTGTGCAAGGTGGTAATAGATTGATCATTGGTTCAGTTTGGAATCAACATTGGATCTCCGACAATACTATTTTGGTTAATTCTTGGCATCTAATTCGGTTGTGGCTTCTCTCAAAGGTCGTATCTTATGATTTCCAATAGAAAATAGTGAAACCCGAATTATGAATCTGCAAGTTATTTGTGTTTTTGCTGCTCTCTGATATCTAAATCACGTCATGAAATTTGTCCATAATACTTTGTTGCACATCTTGCATGTAATATTTGCCTAAAAATTGGCCAAAGGGTGGGAAAATTTGGTATTATGTTTGATTAGTGTCATTTTAATAGGAACCATGTAAAGCCAGATGCCATGACATTGTGGTGAGACAATCTATCTATGAAATCACACCAGGAGGAAATATGTGGAGCAATATGTTCCATAAATTGTAAAATAGTGTGCCTCCCAAAAGCTAGTATACGTTGAGTAAATCTCGTTCCTAATGAAGATTTGTTTCCATTACTAGTTTCTTTTGTATGCACTTTTCAGAATAATGAAAGTTTTCCTAAAAGAAAAATTTTCAAGATCTAAAAAGAAGAAATCAGATTGGTGGGGATTTATCAAATGGATAATTGAAAATTAACTTAATGAAGATTAAAGACTTGCGTTTTTTGGGCCATGCAACTGGATTCTATTTAAGGAGAAGTTCTCCATATAAAAGACTTAGATCTTGAGATAAAAATCAAGTTTTTTTTTTTTTGAAATTTTGGCACACACAATATCAGATGTCAAGACTGATATCTTAACAACACATAATGTCATGACAGATGTTATAAAATCCACTAACAGAAAAACATAACTTTTACCAAATAAAAAACAATGAAGAATTTAAATGCAGAAGGTAAAGAACACGAAAAGTTATTAACCCAGTTCGACACAACTCACCTACTTTGGGCTACCAAGCGAAGAAGGAAATATGTTATCGATAATATCAATTTGAAGCTAAACAGTTATAGTTTACACTTCTCAATTAATTTCTACCCAATGCAACTTCTACCTAGGCACCTCCTAGATATGAGAACCCCTTCCACTCTCAATCATCGCAGTGATAAAATATTTATCCCAATCCCAAGGAATGTCTCAAGAAACCAAAAGGAAGAACACTCTTCCAAAAAAAAATATTTAGTTTTCTTAAATGAGTCACTAAGAACAATACTCAACTCTTCGCTTAAAGGCTTAGAGGAGAAAAATATCTTGATAAACAAGTAACAATCAGTCAACTCAAATGCATCATAAGATACATGAGGACGTACAAGGAACACACGAAAAACCTAAGGAACTACCAAACCCTAAACCCTTATTTTTCACAAGATTTTACAATAAACTATCCTTCTTTAAACTAGGTCTTGAACGTCTCCTTATATAACTTATGAAGTTGGGCTTGAATTGGCTTGAAATCTTCAAAAATATTCAGTTGTAAATCCCTGCAGAATATTCTCCATAAAAATAGAAACAATTCTCATAAATGTTTCCTAAAAAGTCTCAAAGATCCTTTTTATAAAACTAATCAAATCAACACTTTTGTTTCTAAAAAATCTTTGTGACATGCGCATAATGATGATGAATATTCAAATTGATCTTATTAAATCAAATTAAATATGTCAAGAGATATCCAATAGCAGCGCCTACTGTGCCAAACCAGAATGTCACAACATTTGCTTCGACATCTAGATAAAAAAAACTCATAACAACAAAAATGTTATAACAGTTGATGCAAATGTTAAAACATCTTGCTAAACATCAGTAGAACCATGTTTTACCAAAATTTAGTCAATTATAAAACCATAGAACTAACATTTTTAGTTTTACTGAATCTTTTGTTTTCATTGTTAGTTTGTGTTGTGAAACTCTATTCGCTAGTGTCATTCCTATATAGAGGAATAAATTTTGTTTTGAGCTGTAATTGGTTTCATCATTTAAAGTATATTATATCTGTCTAAAAACTTGGGAGGGTGCTTGAGATAAAATGAGAGAGGTCTCATAGTCAGGTGGAGTCTTGGATAGAATTTCAAGGGTAGTATTAAGAAAAAGGCTTTGGACTATAAGGGTTCAACTAAGACCAATTTGAACTTTTACTATTAAAAATGGATTTCCTTTCTTGGGTTAATGCCCTTCAGGCATATGTGACTTTGTATTGAATTGTGTTAAAAATTTCTTGTTTCCTTTTAATTTGTTTTCAATTTATTTGCTACTACATTAATCTTATCACACACATTGTCCAACACATTAGGTCTGACATTTTCAATGGAAGAATTGAATTTCATGGTTGTTATTATTTTGGACTTCTCTATGTCGAACTTTTTTAGCAATTCATTGCAGTACTCTGCTTAATTGATAAAATTTTCTTCCTTAGTTTGATGGATTTTAAGTCCTAAAAAATATCAAAGCTCACAATTATTGACATTTTGAATTCATTATGCATCATTTCAGAAAATTCCTTTTGTCAACATCACTGAATTTGATATCATCGGAAAAAAATTAAAATAATAAGATGTCACGTTCATTTTTCTTGATAAAGAGAGTTTTATCAACTTGTCCTCTTTGAAAATTGTTTTCAAGCAAGAATTTGCTTGGACAACCGTGCCAAGCTTTAGGAGCTTATTTCAATCCATATAGTGCATTCTTGAGCTTAAAAACATGATCAAGAAAGGCAGAGTTGATAAAACCTGGACATTGATCAACATATACCTCCTTTTGGATGTAGCCACTAATAAAAGTACATTTCACATCCATTTGAAATTCATGATGTAGGAAAAATCTAATATCATCCTCGTGGCTCTAATCTAGCTAAAAAACATAAGTTTCATCGAAATCTATTCCTTCTTGTTGATTGTAACCTTTCACAATGAATTAGCTTTTATTTCTTAAAACATTGCCATTTTTGTCTTGCTTTTTGGGAAAGACACATAGGGTACCAATCACTAAATTATATTAACTTTTAAGAGCGAGTTCCTAATTGTTATTTAATTCAAATTGATTTAACTTTTCTTGCATGATAAGAGACCAATATTTATCACCGACAGCGTTGTCTATTCCCTTTAGCTCAATTTGTGAAATAAAAGCATCAAAGTTACATACCTTATTAAGGGATCTTCGAGTAGCGACTCCCTTATAAATTATATTTTTAGATTTAATAGAGTCCCTTATTTTCTTGCCTTTTTGGCACGCATCACATAATATGTTATTTTCAAAATGTAAGTCTGGCAGATCGTCTATGAGATCTTTTCAGACCAACTTGCTTAAGTGATCCACATGGATTTCTTTTATGCCATAGCCAAGATCCATCCTTATTACTCATGATACATACATTATTTAAAGGAATTTTATTTAAATCCACTGTGCAGATATTTCCACTTCTTGAGCTCTCAACTAGAGTCATTTGACTTAGATTTTATAACCATGCAACTGGAAGAATCAAAAGTTACATTATCACCTTTGTCACATAATTGACTTATCCTAAGTAACTATGATTTAGGACTTTAACCGTGAGAGTTTTCCCAATAGTTGGATTGAGGGACTTACCGAGGTTCGAAAACCTAGGGTTTTCCCATTATTATTATCACCATAATAGACAAAACACCAATCATATGGTTTGAACAATCGCTATCAAGATACCATTTAGCGTTCAAGATTGTAAAACGTTCATGCAAAAAGGGTTAGGTCTTAAATTTAGGTACCCTCATCATATTGGGTCCTTTGTTGTTTGATTCATAAACATTATTTTCATTTGTCTTTAAATTAGATATATAGGTATTTAAAGCATGAGATAAATTCTACCTTTACATTCAAAACGTGTTTTGAAACACTATGAAGGAAAAAGTTCTTATTTGTTATCATGACTTTTATTAATAAAACAAAACATAGAAATATCTCATTCTTTATTATAGTAGTTGCATTTTAAAATTTTACGATATGATAAATGGATTTAGCATTACAAATGTTACTAAAGTTTTTGCTATTATTATTGGGTTCATAGCCAAGATCGACTTTGTTGTAAGAAGCTCTTTGGTTTCCTAACAAAAGATTGAAGTCGTCTTTTCTCTAAGTTAAATTGACAAATGTATTTTGAAGATTGCAAATTTTATTTTTCAAATTATCACATTCGTTGTACTTGTCAGGTTCATCCTATTTGTTAACGATGAACGAGTTTTGAACGGGGTCATTTTGTTTTTCTCTAATGATTTATATTTTTATATCAAGATTTTTATTTTTAATTTTAAGAGAGAGAATACTATCCTTGGATTTGGAGACAACTTGTTCCAATTTACTTGTTTATTTTGTTAGTTTCTTACAAATGCAAAAAAGATCATGATTCAAGAAATAGTAGGTTACCTTATCATCTTGATGATTTTTCATGAGAAAAATATTAGCTTCTTCTTCCTCATGTGAGGATTCCTTATCGTTGTCTTCCCATAAAACATAAGCTTTTTTGCCCTTTTGTTTGGGTTTATTAGATTTCTTTTGAATTTTCATTTTAGCTAAGGGTCAATTTGGCTCGATGTGTCCTTTCTTTCCATATGTATAACATGTTGTGATGAATGGTGTTTTCTCCTTATTCTTTTTTTTTCTTTTCATGTGTTAAGAATCTATTTAAGTTCTTTGCTATAAGAGATATGTCACTGTCATAGTCAGATTCTTCATCTTTGAGTGATAACTTTTGTTTTTCTTTTCTTCTTCCTCATCTATGACAAGCATTTTAAGTTTCATTTTATGTTCTTGCAATTTTTTAAATAGAGTGTGTGTCCATAGTCGCTAAATCTTTAAACTAAAAAATCACAATTATTTTGGGTTGTCAATTATGGTTTAGGAGTGACTTTGGATTGCCAACTATGGTTTAGGCTTGTAAGAAGTTTTACAACTAATTTCTCATTTGAAAATATTTTTCTTAGAGTTCTCATATGACTCACGAATTGCGTAAATTGTGTTTGCATTTGATTTATGCTCTCTTCATGTTTCATTATGAATAGTTCATACTCATAGGTTAATGCGCTCAGTCTTGCCCATTTTATCTCAGTAGTTCCTTCATGGGTAATTTTTAGGATGTGCCACATTTCTTCGGCATTCTCGCAATAAGAAACTCACAAAAATTCAAGATCGAAAGCGGCAGTGATGATGGTTTTTGCTTTAAAATCGCGTTGTACATTTTCTTTATCATCTTTTGTCTAATCTATTTTAAATTTATTTACTACAACATCATTGACATGCGTGTGTAGAAACAAATAGTTCTTCAATTAAATCACAATAGAACTAAGTGTGATTTGCTAACATAGACTCACTTGTTTTTTACATATATTTTTAGGTTAGTAGTTCTGCATCATCATATTTGTAGTCAACAGTTTTTTTATAATAGTTAAGGAACTTGCAACCAAAAAACTAAGTTCTTTCCTTAATGAAAAATACTTAGACAAAAAATCATTGTTGAAAGCTATCACTGGATCATCAACTAACTTTCACAATTCAAAAACATAAATATCTATCTTAGCATTATATACTGTAAATTAAATTTATAAATGCACACTGCATAAACATAAATAAAAAACTAAAAAGCATTTAGTAAATTCAAACAGGTGTTTTTGACTAATATTTGTTACATTTAGAACAGTCATATCACACATTTAGTCTAATTTAAAATGTTTGGCTTATTTTTAATATAAAACTTAATTGTCGGATCCTTCTCTTACACGTATCAACATATTCACCTAAACTTCTATCCTTTAAAGAAGAAAAAAAAAAAAATTTAATCTCACTATTCAACTCAAAATATAAAGTATTCTTTTTCAATACTTGGTTCTCTCCTCTTTTATTGCCGAGTCTCATTCCATCATTGACTATCTCTCTCTTACACACACTCTCTCAAGTCTACATCCATATGGCCAAACCACTTGGACTCTCCATTGATTCAGATCCACTTTTATAGCTTCTCCCACCGTAAGCCTATAAAATTCTCACTCTTTTCCAAATACCACATAAACTTACTCTCAAAAATGAATACCAACAACAACAACAAAAACTATAACACCTCTCCACTCTCTCATCATCGAAACAAACCCATCATTCATGAATTCGATTTTTTCTCTCTAAATAACACCAACCATGCATCTACTTCTTCTTCTGCACCTCCTCATCATCATTACACCCCTTCTTCTCTTCCTGAATTCAAAGTAAACGTGAGTCACCCTTAATCTATACTCTATTAGTCTATTCCATTGTTATCATTTTTTTTCTAATAATGATATTAGTATTATTGCATGTACATATATATGATATTGGTCACGCACAAGTGTTTTAAGAATTTAATATGATGTTTCAATAGACTAGTTTAAATCTTCTTACAACAAACACAAGCAGTGATGAATCCAAGGTGGAACTTGACCTATCAACTAATTCAGAAGACAAAAAAGTTAACCTTGAGGTAAACAAAATTTAACAAATTCAGTAATTTGATGAAATTTTAATTATATTTTTTATGATTGAGTTTTTATACAATCTAACGATATTTCAGCTTGTTGATCTTCAAGCTGAGCTTAAGAGAAAGGAGGCTGAGAATCACCAGCTGAGGAACATGTGTGATGAGGCTACGATGAATTACGAGGCGCTGCGTATGCATATGTTGAGTTTGATGCAAGAGAGAAATGTAGAGGGTTGTAAAGAAGAGGAACAAGAAGAAGAGAAACCAAATGGGAATGGTGGAGTTTTGGTTCCAAGACAAATTATGGATGTTGGGAATGACAATGAGGAAGGTTCTAAGGATAAAGAAGTTTTAGGTGCTAATAATAATACTAATAATGTTTCAAATTTTAGTCCTCAAACTAATGTTGAAGAAGCTGAGGCAACAATGAAGAAAGCAAGGGTTTCGGTTCGAGCTCGGTCGGAGGCTAATATGGTACTTTAATTTCATATTTTGGTTGAAAGAATGGAATTTATTGTTTGGATTTTATTTGATGCAAAACTTTACTTGTTGTCTTAGATCAATGATGGGTGTCAATGGAGAAAATATGGACAGAAAATGGCGAAAGGAAATCCGTTTCCCCGAGCTTATTATCGATGCACCATGGCTTTAAATTGTCCCGTGAAAAAGCAGGTAAGTTCTTATATATACATATGTTATAGGTTTCATTCTAAAATATTTAGAACGTAGAGGTAGTGTATTTTATATGTTACGATAGTGTAAGCCACGTCGTAATTCTTGACATCAATAAGAATCACAATCAAATGTGACCTATGTGGCCTTAATTGTTGTATGCATGAAAACATCAAAAATTGAAACCCTTATTAAAGTGATCAAGTAGTTCATTTTTAAGTAAATATGAAATCCATGACATGCACCATATCTAAAACAGGTACAAAGGTGTGGCGAAGACAAATCAATATTGGTAACAACATATGAAGGAAATCACAACCATGCTTTGCCACCAGCAGCTATAGAAATGGTACAACAAACATCGTCAGCTGCAAGAATGCTACTATCAGGACCAATGACAAGTCCTGAAGGACTAATGAATCCAAATTTTCTCACAAGAACCGTGTTTCCTTCTTCTTCAAGCATTGCAACTATTTCGGCATCAGCTCCATTTCCAACTATTACGTTGGACTTAACTCAATCCTCAAATAATCCATTACAGTTTCCAACTCATACATTGTTTAACCAGTCAAGATTTTCAGGACTTCAAATGTCTCAAGATGCAGAAACTTCTCAATCTCAACAGACATCACAGAATCTTATAGCTGATCCTGACTTGACTGCAGTTGTGGTAGCTGCCCTTACTTGCATGATTGGGGCTCCACAACCAAACAATAACAACACAAAAACCAATAATAATAATGGAAATGTTTTATAAGTAATTAAAATGCCAATCAAAGAAATAAAAACAACAATTTATTTCTATTCCTGAATAATTTTTAGGGAAAACAAAAAGTTGACATAGATTTTTTTCACATTTATTCAAATTGGAATTATAGTTGATTTTTTTTATAATTAGTTTTGTCCTTTTTTTTTTCTTTCTTTCAAGTAGTTTATTTGTTGAGATTTCTTTTTTAAAGGTGAATAATTGAGATCTTGGGAAATCGTAGTCGCACCATTTTTGTCGGATGTCTTTCTATAACTACCAATTAAAAACTAAAATGAGATACTTATTTATGCCTTAGTATTATTCTTAAGGCTATAATATATTTCAAATAGATAGAAGTAATATTCTAATATGTCTTGTATCACATGTTTTATTTTTTATGGTTTTATCTTTTTGTTATCTATTTTAAAATTATTTTTTCTCTTTATTTTATAATCATTGAGATCTTTTGATTTGCCTTCAATTTTACACATGTGATTTTTTTTATTTAATACTAATAAAATACTTGTGATATAAGATTTAATTGTTATCATATAAGATTGTAATAAAATGCGCTTGTATGAATACAATATATTAAAGTATATATAAATGTAAACTAGTGTCACATTAGGTCAGATGTATTTTGATAGCTATATAATTCTAATATTGTTTATATAACAAATGTTAGTATGGTTAATTGTCACATCTAAGGGTCTGTTTGGTTCAACGGAGGAGATGAGAGGGGAGGAAATTTAATAGATGGGAGGGGAAGGGAGGGAGGGACTTTAACTAGATATATGTTTGGTTCAAAGAAGGTGAGGGAAGGGAAGGGGAGCGATTTTTAACAACATGCATGTTTGATTCACAAGGGAATGGCAGAGATTTTACAATTAAATTATATTTTTATCCTTATAAATATTGTCATTTGTACTTACTAAAAATAATTCTACATAAAAATAGTTTTGACATTATTCACATAGAAGTAAACAACAACACATATTAATTTGACTATATCTCTTCAACGCAAATCAAATTATTTGTTAAAAACAACTCTTCAATCTTGATGATCCATCTAACCTAATAAAATAATTTGTATACTTAAAAATAAATTAACTAATGTTAAAATATTAAAAACATTAAACAAATAATATTAACATTAAAACTTCTATTTATAACATATACATAGAATATATTATTGTTATTATTAATATTATAATAAAAAACTTTATTACTATTATATATTATAAATAAGAATCTTATATAATAATGTTACTATTATAAAAGAAACTTTTTTATTATTATTATCATATATTAAAATTAAATCTGATATAAGTTATAATAATAAGATCATATACGGTATATTTTTAAAAACAAATTTTATATGTGTTACGGTTTGAAGTATTAATATAGGATAATTTGTAAATTAAAAATATAATTGAGGGTAAATTAGAGAAAATAATAAAATTTTAATTATTAATCTTCCCTCTTCTCCAAATCCTTCCAATTTGGAGGTGAGTAAAAAGTGAGTTTAAGAGGAATTTTACTTCTCTCCCCTCCTCTCCCCTCCATCTACTCCCAACCAAACGAACCCTAAGATAGTAAGATTACTAATATATGAGAAAAAGCGAAGGAAATTGCAACAGTTTCATGATAAACTATGAGGACAATCCATGATGCTATAAAAATAAATAAGAAAGTTAGAAACAAAGGAAATATAATAGAAAATAACAAATTTTAATTTCTATGGTCAAGAGAAAGACAATTTCGTATTGGATGTATGTCTCTTGATTTATAGTCGTTAACAAAAAAGATCAATCGATATAAATGTTGACAAATTTCCTAGTTGTAACAACTATGTCCTGCAAAATGTAATGAAGATTTATGAATGCAGTTGGACTTAAGCCTAAAAAACCATTTGATGAGGAATGAAAGAATGTGTATATATGTAAATGTATCTGATTTGTGGAAGGCCAAAAAGTAAGAGGTTTATTGGCTATGTTGGTTTTAGAATGCATTAGGTTACACATTTCTTAGCCAGAAAAAAAATTTGGAAGCCTGGGCATAAAATTTAAAGGCCGTTAGTTTACAATGTATATAATATAAAATCCATAAATTCATATTGTCAACAAAATTTAAAGATCATAAATTCACATTGTCAACAAAAATTTTGTTTAAAATAAAAGAGATGAAACATAATTTTATAATAACGTGTTAAATAAAATCATGAGACAAATATCCTTTTCGAGGAGAAACTCGTGAAGTAAACTTGGACAAATGTACTAATATTAAAAGCAGCAATTTTCCAATTCAATAGAGACAATGACTAGTAAAATAAGCAATTTTTCAAAGCAATTTCTATTAAAATAAGGCACAATGAAATAAAGTATTTTTTAGAACATGGTGACAAAGTCTATAACGAAAAATCAAATATTTTAATTATGTAGCTAAAGCCAAAGTCGAATCACACAGACAGAGTCTATAGAGAAATCATATAAGTCTAATATTAAAGTCAATTCAGGTAGACAAAATCTATAGAGAAAAATCAAGTATTTTAATAGACTAATAATATTAAAGTATTTTAATCATGTAGTCAAAAGTCCCATCAAGTAGTACTTATAAATAAAATCGACTAACCGAGATAGAGAAAATTAAACAAGTAACGGAAGATACAAAATCAATTTCAGTAGCAGAAGATATCTATTAGGAAGGTAAATAATCAATTTTTATTCACATGTTTCTCTCAAACATGTTCCCTTTCTTCTATTCCTCTGTTCATGCTCTTTCATCTCTCGATTCTTTATTCCTTTATTTCTCTCAAACGCAGGAAAAAAAATCTCAACAAAAAAAGAAAACTCATTCTCTCTGTAAATCAACATCAATTTTTCTTACAACAATAATATCAATAGAGAAAGAGAAATAGAGGGAGGAGAAGGAGACTAATGACCAGAGGAGGGCGGAGACAGAGTCACCGTCGCAGAGATGGGAAGATCCGTTTGTTTTGTGTTGTAGAGCGTTTTGCATTTTCTTTTGTTTTTGCCCTTTTTCTTTCTTTTTTTTCATTTTAATTTTTTTTCCTTTTATTTTATCTTTTACCTAAAAAAAATTAGACCACACTACGGAGCCTGGGCAGTTGCCCAGGATAGCCGGATGGTAAAATCGTCTCATAGTAATATGATGTTGCACCAATAGTAATGTCCAATTGAATAGGTTACAAAAACATGTAGATTGAAATTGTAGTAGAAGCATTACATAAAGTGAGGGCTCATAATATGAATATTCAATAATAATTAGAGCAGTTGGTAGAATAATGGTAAAGAAGGGTTTATAGCTCCAATTTTAAAACATTTTACATCTTAGATTAATGGAAGTATAGAACTCATATTATACAATTATAGTATAGTTGTGGGCATAGTACATGTTATAGTATAGTTGTGGGCATAATACATGTCATCAATGAAAGAGTCTTCTATACTTGAAGTAAGAAGTTGCTATATTATGGTACAACTATAGAAATGACATATTAGAATTTCATGCTAAATTGTGATTAATACATTAGGCATAATACATGTCCTTTGGGTACCATTTGCACTATAATCCGATCATTATTTAAAAGCATCACATAAGTCATCTGAATGTGAATTGGCTATAAAAAATATGCGCATTAGAATCATTTTAATTAATGATTTGACGGATTAGAGAATGGTGAAAATGTTGGAATTCTAAAGATCTATATTTCTGTCAAGTTCTACTTGTATAAGAAAAATAAAACTTTAAATATCAAACTTGAAATGTCATATGTGAAAAATCAAAAATATCTAACAACTTATAAATGACAGGACACAAAATGTACTTCATATATATTATAAGTTTGAGAAGCATGATCATTTGCGGACATCATATGAGTGATAAGCTTATTATGTTAACTTAAAATAAACAATACAATAACGTAATACATATAATACAACAACACATTTATTTTTTTTAATGAAACATATTATTATGAAGCAATATATAAACAATTTTAGAATATAATGGAAACACTCCAAAATAAATTTATTCATTAGGTTTACAACACATATTAATACCATATAAAATTAGGAATTATAAAAGGATATAATTTGATAAGTTAGAATATGATCGTACTGATCAGAAGGTTGTCACGGTCCAACTGTAACGGCAGTTGATGAAGAAAGAGGGGGTACCTGCAAGACACTTCGATGTTAAAGTGAGAATAGGCGAGAGAGCAAGCAAGTAGAGAAGTGAGAAAAAATGAATTACCTGACCCTCTCAAGTGAGAGGGTATTTATAGGCTCTCAGCGTTGGGCCAAGGTCCAGTTAATGGGTAGTGGATCCAAGCCCACTAACAGACTGTCAGGGCTTGAGTGTGCAAGGAGACCAGCACGTGGCCTCCCCCTGATTTGCCGCTCCGGGATATGCGGGTTGTTTAACCCGGTATTTGCGGAGGGCAGGTGGCGGTTACATTGAGGAGATATAGGGCGCTTGACCCGGTATTCTCGGGGGACATGTGGTGGTTAAGCAACTGTTGGCCACGTGGCCCTAACGTGTGTAGGAAGGGAATTCCCCCATCATGGGCAGATGGGCCTTCATGTTCGCTCATAGGATTGGGCCTCCATGGCCATGGGCCAAGTATTGGGCCAGTCCAAAACATAATATATACAAGTTTTGGTTAAATGAATGAAATTTATAAATATATTTTGGATTTTATTTGATGAAAAGCATTAATTGTCTTATATCAATGGTGGGTGTCAACGGAGAAAGTATGCACCAAATATGGTGAAAGGAAACACATTTCATAGAGCTTATTATAGATGTACCATGGCTTTAAACTGTCCGATGAAAAAATAGGTAAGTTATTAGATATAAAGTTGTTAGTTATATAAGTTACAAGTCATTTTCATTAGTCATTCTAAATTATTCATAGAAATAAGGTAAAAATAACTAACATGTTATGATAAGTTGTTTTCATCTTTCAAATAGACTCATAAGTAATTATGTCAATATATAAGTTTAAAGTCAATTTATAATAAATCTATAGTTAGGTAGGCTGAATTCTTGATATTGATAAGAATCATGGTAAAATGTAAATTTCTATTTCTAATTGATTTTATAATTCTAGACATAAAGACAGGGCCGACCTTGAGTCCGGTCAACAAGGTCCATGAACTTATATTGAGAATTCAAGAGAAGAAGGTGGATTTTAAAGTGTTTGAAGCAATGCATAAGCATAATGAAAATCATCAATGACATCATGTTGATATAATTAAAGAAGGGTATCCAAAAGCTAAAATTCAGATATCCTTAAAATGAAAGAGCTTACCCCCACATCTGAAGCATGTTTTCTTGAGAAAATAATTGATACCACCTGATCAAACTTGTAGTCCCTTACCTAGTTTGAAAAAAGAGAAACCTATAAGAGTGTTGAGAAAGAATAAGGGAATATATGGTTGGAACAAATATGACCCAAAGGGAAGAAATCCAACTAAATGCATGCACAAGATCAAGTTTAATTTCAAACTAATTAGATACACTAATAAAAGTTTGATAGAAGAACCTTATTAGAGAAGAAAACGATCAAACTAAAGAATTGAAAGAAGCATTGTGTGGGAGGTTACCCATAAATTTATGCTATTCATTTTTAAGTTTTTAGTATTTTCTTTAAATTTATAAATTTCTTGGATAAACTTCCTAAGAAACACATATGGAAAAAGTCTATTAAAAGAAATCTTACAGTAAGCATCCAAGGGGAAAAACACAGCTTATACCTGAAACAACGTTAGGAAAACTCAACAATATTCAACCTTTGAATTTTAGCATAAAAAAATCACTATTTTGCCTTCATATTTTTGGAGTTTAACCTCTCTCGAGAGGCTTAACCTTTATTCCAATCAGATTTTAGTATCTTTGAATAACAACATTGGAAACTTTGGTTTACTTGAAACCATTGATTTGTCGGAAAAACAATTTCTATGAGAAAATTCATGAAGCTTTGAGTTCACTTATGAGTTTGAAAGTTCTCAAACTTGCACACAACATGTTTGTTAAAATTATTCCCTCAAGGATTCTCAAGTGTCAGTCTTTGGTTTCAATTGATCTTTTAGAAAATCAGCTGAATGAAATAATGCAACATACATAAATGTTTTTCATGAAATACCTTGCGGCATAATATGTTAAGATCCATAAGTCGTGTTATTCTTAAAGTATTTGTACACATAGATTCAAAGTTTAACGGCAATTTGCATGAACAACAACAACATAATTGGTTTGTAAAGCAATATTAGTCCAGTTAAATTAGTTAATATCACAATTGACAATTAAAATAATTCATAGATTCACATATACAACATATTGCGAATGAATATTCGTGAACCCTATAATTTACATAAATAAAATATTGTCAGATGATGAAACACTGGAAGCTGAGCCAGAAGCATGACCTAGCAGAGAGAGTTGGATGAGGGAATTGCAGAGTGGAAGATGCAAGATGTTTTTTGGTTACCTCATTTAATAAATAAATTGAAAGAGTGTTATGGTGGAATGTGAGGAGTTGTGAATGTTTCCAAGGCGGCTATTTTAAAATTTCTTCCAAGGTATATATGGAGGCAGACAATAATAGGGTTGATTTGTTCAATATGTTAAAGAATAGTCAGCAATAAACAGGGTTTTAGGTTAATTAAAGCTTAATTATTGTAATTACATTTAGGGCATGAAAAACATTGTCTAAACTATTTTAGTTGGGCTAATTAGGTAAGTTTGGTCGTATTAGTTTTATTATATTAAAAGTAGACAATACAATTTAATTTTTATTTTTTTATTTTGTACAAATTGATATCTTTTTATCCATATTTCTCTCCGAATGCTATTTTTTTCGAGATAATATTGATTCACCATCTATCACATGATTTCCATGTATCATCTTCTTAGTGGCTCTCATAGATTACCCTTGTCTCTTCGATCCTATCAAAATCTATTATTCTCCTATCTAATATCTAAGGTATACTAAAAAATTGTCTAAACTACCTAAACTATCTTTTTTTCAAAAATATTTTACATTACACTTTAGATATTTTAGTAACTAACAAAGATACAAATAGTGAATAAATTGTAAAATACCTTTTCTCATTTTAAGCATCAATTATCAATTTCTCATTGGTCTAAATTAAAAAACTATTTTTCTTATCTTACACTACTTTCTCTTTTCTCTCTTTATTCTCTTACAATTAATTCTTTTACAATTAAATATCTCATTTTAAACTTAGATTTTATGATATATTTTCTATTTTCTATTTGTTTATTATTATTAAAAATATTAATTAATCTATTATTTAACTTTAATAAAATTAAAAATATATTTTATAAAATTGAATAATACTACATATTATTCACACAACAAATTTTTTATTTTACGGGTCACTATCAAATTATTACTATTATTTTCAAATATTAATTTTTTTCTTTTTCCATGTCAAATTTACTATTATATTTTGTATAATCATATTATTTATTAAAATATTTTGATTTCATAATTTTTCATTATACTTTTTCAATAAATATAAAATTTTCGTATGTATATAAAAAAAAAATTATTTTGCCAATATTAAAATAAATTCTCTCATCCTAAGCACGAATCTCTGACCAGTATCATCTAAAATTATTCTCTTTTTTTTCTTTTTTATTTCCCTTTCTTCACCTACCATATACTATGTTCTCTCTCACCTCTCATACCATCTCCACCACCACATTCAGTGAGAATAAAAAATTCTTTCCCCTTCAACCCAACCACCATCCTTCGCCCGCCTTACCCTCCAATCACATAATATAACCATTTTCTTTTCTTTCTTCTTTCAATGTTGTCACTTTTCACCATTTTTCCATAATGATGGCAACCCATATTTGAAACCCATAAGCGTATCTCCATCAAGATTCTTAGAAATCTTCATATCTTCAATTGACGAAGAACTCAGTTAGAAAGCAACAGAGGACCCATGAATAACCTAAAAAACAAAACAATGATTAATCTCTAACTTCAGAAATTATTTTCTAAACACAATCAACATTATTATAAGCTTACATATTGGTGGTTAATCAAAACACGTTTCTATGTTTACATAGATCCACTTGTTTTGGAAAAAAAAATGTAAGTAAATATCATTAGAAAACATAATATGATGGAGTCACACTGCTATTTTGCCACTTAAATATGAAAGGGCTATAGAAATACAGTGAGATGTAAGCAAGTGATGTTGTAAAAGTAATTAGCCTATTTACAAAATGAAGTAATTTCAGTTAGTGCAAAGATGAATAATATACATATTCAAAGCAAAAAGGCATGAAAAATAAATAAGAGACCCCATTGCAAACACAAAACATGTATGACATTCTATTTTGCAGGATTCTGATTTTTTATTTTATTTTTGTTTATTTATTGTTGTAAAGAACTTATTGAAGAATAATTCTAAAAGAATGTTCATGTTTGTGTTTCACTAAATGTTGATGTTTTGGTAATAAAGAGGAGATAAGATTTATTATTAATTTACTTAGATTTAGAAGCAATAAAGATATAAAGCATTGTGTTAGACATATAAAAGATTTGCAATTAACTTAGAAACTTACCAAAACATACAACTGGAACATTCACCGCCTCCTTCAACGGCAACATCAATAACATGTGAAGCAACAACATAAAAAACAATTAGTAAATCTATTTAAATGCATTAAAAGAAGTAACATCTTTGTTGAAGGAAAGGAGGACAAAAGAAAGGAAGAGGAAGACAGGTAGAGAAAGATATCAAAAAGAAGAATGGAATGATAGAGAGGGAGAGAGAGAGTCATTTTGCGTTTAGGGGGGCATAATATTATTTTGATAGGTTAAATATGTTTTTAGTCCCTACAAATAGGCAACCCTGCACTTTTAGTCTCTACAAATATTTTCTTCAATTTCTGGTCCCTCAGCATAAAACATCCTTGTCGTTAGATTCCACTAACGTGCGGTGACGTGGCTTGCCATGTGGCGTAAGTTATATGGATTAATTGAAAAAAGAAATTGTCAGTGTGTCAAACATTCTACCCCCTTCGTGAAAAAGAAACTACTATTGAAAGTCAAAAAAATTCCACCCCCTTTGTAACCCTAGCACGAGCAAGCAGTCTCCCTCTCACGGTGGTCCCCGACATTGTTGACGACAAGGAATCTTGGTGGTCCCTCGCGTTGTGCCTTCTTCTTCCTCGTGGTCACAGGTAATAGCCTCATCTTTGTATTTTATAATTGATTCCTTATGTTTGTGAAATTACCCTTTGCCCTAATATATTGTGGGTTTGTTAACCCTAAAACGATTTTGAATTACTAATTCTAAACCTAATCTGGTAATTGTATGTATAGGGGAAATGAGTGCATTCAAGGTTTTGTTTTATACCAAGGGTTGTTTTGTAAAAGACCCGGACATTAGGTATAAGGGTGGGGATGTATTTAGTTTTAATATGCAAGATGTAGATTACTGGTCATTTTTTGAAGCCATAGACTTAGTGAAAAGTACTCAACCTGAGTTTGATATGGATACTGTTAAGATGTGGTGGAAACATGAAAATGGTAATTTTGAAGAAGATTTAAGGATGATGGAGATGGTGTTGAAGTATTAGTGTTTGTGGTTGAGCATAAGTGTGATATTGAGATATTCTGTGAGCCTAAGCCTGAATTAGGAGATGCAATATTTATGGATATGGTTAAGGAGAAAGGGAAGGGTAAACCATGTGAGTCTAGTGATAATGAATCAAGTGAAGATGAGTCAGTTAGGGATGTGCATTTTGATGATAGTGAAGAGGAGAGGATGGAGGGTTTTGATGAAGAACTGGAAGACATTCCTGTTGGTGATCCTGCTGAACATGAAAACCAAGCAGATCATGCTGCCTCACCTCTACCAGAAAAGAAACAGTTCATCACAGAAGAAATGGGAAGAAACATGTCACTGAAGATGAATATATGATAGATGAGTTGGATAGTGGGGCTGAGGATGACAGTGGTGATGAAATGCCTTGTGTAATAAGGTACAATGAAGAAGATAGAATGAGTAAGGATTATGTATTCAAGGTAGGAATGAAGTTTGGATCATTGAAACAATTTAAGGATGCCATACTTGAACACAATGTGCTAAATGGGAGGGATGTTAAGTTTGAGAAAAATGATTCAAATAGGGTTAGGGTGGTATGCAAAGATAAAAAGAAATGTGATTACACTATGTTATGTAGTAGAGTCTTGACTTCCATAACTTTTAGGATAAAAACACTATATGAAAAACACAAGTGTGGCAGACAGTTCTTTAACAAAAGTGCAAAAGTAGAGTGGGTTGCCAAGGTGATTGTGGATGGGCTGAAGAATAATACAAATATGAGGCTAAATGATGTAGTAAATGATGTGAGACTTAGGTATGCTACTGAGATTCCAGGATGCGGGGCATTTAGGGCAAGGCAAATTGCAAGACAAATTGTTGAAAGGGACTCAAGCAAACAATTCAGCTTGTTGTGGTCTTATGGTGCTGAGTTGAGAAAGACTTCAACAGGTAATACATTCAAACTCAACACCACTACATTAGCTCCAGGTTTGAAACCATGATTCCAGAGGTGTTACATTTGTTTTGATGGGATTAAGAAGGCATTTACAAAGGCTTGCAGACCCTTTATTGGCTTAGATGGATGCCATTTGAAGCACAAATATGGTGGTATCCTATTGATTGCAGTTGGTAGAGATCCAAATGATCAATATCTACCAATTGCCTTTGGGACCACTACGCCATAAAAGACCTACGAAAGTGCTTTTTTTGGGCTTTAAAAGCGCTTAAAAGCGCTTTCGTAGGTGGCGCTGCTATAGGTTTTAGCAGCGCTTTTTGTTTAGGCAAAAGCGCTTTCGTAGGTCTACCTAAGGCAGCGCGTTTTCCTAAAAAAGCGATTTCTTAAATAGACTTTTAGCAGCACTTTTTTTCTAGAAAAGCGCTTTCTTAGGCTTACTTTATAATGCCTTTTATGCTTTCTGTAGGCACCCTAGGAAAGCGCTTTTCAGTAAAAGCGTTGCCTTAGGGCACCTATGAAAGCGTTTTTATGTTTTTCCAGGAAGTCTCAAAAAAAGTCATTCAAATCACCAGCTCCCTCCTCAAAACCTTTGCAAACCAAGACAAAAAAAACAAATTCTCCCGTGCAAGTTGTAAAAAGGCAAAGTGATAGACTCAGGACCATCAAAATAAAGGTTATTTCATGTCCAGTTAGAAAACCTGATGACCCTTTGGTCATAAATGAGGAGGAGGAAGCTATGGACTCAGGACCATCAAGTGTTAACAAAACATGGAGTGAAATTGTTAAGGGTTTAACTCAGTGAGACTTTTTTGTTGTTGTCAATTGATGTTTTAGTTTGTTGTAACTCAATGAATCTCTTTTGTGCTGTCAACTGATGTTTTAGTTTGTTTGTTGTCAACTGATGTTTTGTTGTTGTTCAAATTGTGTGAAACTTATTTTGTAATGTATAACAATGAAGCTTTTTATGTATTCTTATGTATTGTGAACTTAATTATGGCTTGACAGTTATGGTCAAACAGGTTGTCTATAACAATTTCTAATTCTTGTTCTTATTTTACACAACAACAATGTCTTATTACATAACATGTAATGTATGGCATAACATTTTATCACATAATAATTAATGGTGAAACATTGTGTGTAGACAATTTTGATTACAAAAACTTCTAATAACAATATTTATCATAACAACAATAGGAAATTACAACAACTCTTGATCACAAACAAACTATTTTGATTACAGTACATTCGAACCATTACAACCAACAACTCTAAACCAACAACAACTATAAACCAACAACAACTCTAAAAGATTCTGATACACTACCTCCCTTAACAACATTCAATTAAAGACATTTTTTCAAATTCTTAGAATTCTAAAACACTACATTCTTTTACATTTCACTGCAAGGTAGAAATTGACCATTAATGACAATATTAAACAAACTGTCTTCATCTTTCCATATAGCCCAACTGTCTTCAACTTGATTTCCAATTCGACATTCTTCTTCATTGTTGACTCACACATTTCCTTCAAGGTTTCAAAAGACTTCAACTCCCTCAAATTGGTCGAATCATTCTTCAATTATTCATCTTGATTCTCCATTTCCTTGTGCTCAGTTTCGATTTCATCATCTCATTCAAACAGATTGCGTGTCTCATCACTCTGCCAACAGGGACATCTCCAGAACAATTTCCCTCGATTGCGACCGTTTTTGCAACGGTAAGATATCATACGCAAATTGCAAGCACACGTTCTCCATCTATGACTACTCACACTTGATGATTGGACTGATACGGTTTTGCTTCGAAAAGAAGAATATGACATAGTTGAAAATGGGTGCAACAAAGAAGAAGAACATGAACTGATACGGTTTGAAGGGTTTGTAACGAAGAAGAATTTGGGGAAGAATGAGGGAGTAAAGTGAAAGGGAATTTAGGATTCAGTTATTTTACTTAAATAAACAAAATTATCAACTATTCCAACGTGTCAAATAAATTAATCACATATGGCAAGCCACATCACCGCACGTTAGTGGAATCTAACGGCAAGGATGTTTTATGCTAACGTAAAACTTTAGAGGGACCAAAAGTTGAAGAAAATATTTATAGGGACTAAAAGTGCAGGGTCGCTTATTTGTAGGGACCCCTAACATATTTAACTCTATTTTGATTTGCATATGACATTGGAAAATGGAAGGAAAAAATTGTATAATTTGAAAATGTGTAGTTTGTTTTGAACTACTCAAAGTAAAAAGTGGACATAATAGAGAAAAATGGATGGCAAACCTAATTATTTGGTTCAATAGGATAATTTGATTACAAAAGTGAATTTTAGACACAAAGACTCTCTTGTAAAATTAACTAGCAAATGATAGGTGATAGTTTATAGCTCATAACGAATAACTGATAGTTGGTAGGTGATAAGTTATAGTTAGTGATGGATAGCTGAGAAGTTAATATAAGTGTTTGGTAAATTACATAAAAAGTTATTTTAATTAATAAAGATAGTAATATATTTTTATTAAAATAATAAGAGTATAAACGAAAGAAAATGTCACAAAATAAAAGCTACAAGCTCAAAATTTACTTTAAATAGTTTCTGAAAGAAAAAAAAAACTAAAACATAGTAAAAAAAAATTATCACTAAAAGCTATATCTTTTTTATTAATATGAATTAAAAAGTTAAAAACATTTTTTGAATCTTAACAAACAGATTCAAAATACCCCTAAAATGGTAAGGTGACATAAAAAAAGAAAAGTTTAAAAAAGTGTTTTATAAAATTTTGTGTAAATTTTATTTATATAGTGTTACAAAATTTTGTGTGAAAAAAATTTACAAAGAAACTTTTTTATAAAATCTTTAACTGAAATTTTTGTTTGAATAGTTGTTCTTAAAATGTTATTTTAGGTATTTAATCTTCTTTTTAAAATTTTTTTGATATCAAAATTTTAAAAAATTACTTAATTTTGAACAAATAGATTTCCATAAAAATTATTTTTCAAATACAACTTTTTAAAAAATTACGATTTTGACAATGTGTTGGTCTTCAATAATGCATGTTTATATTAGGCTAAATTACACTTTTGGTTCTACTATTTTGGTGTTTTCACGATTTAGGTCCCCCTTTTTTTTTCAACAGTTTTGGTCCCCCATCCCCACTTTGGCTCCAAAAAAGTCTATGTGTCATTTGTTACTAACAGGTGGCATTAAATTATTTTACATGTGGCTTACAGGTGGCATCCAGAATTTGCAGAATTTCCTCACTCATTCTTCCTCAACGTCTTTTTTCCTTCTTTCCAGAATTTATTCTTCTCCTCACTCCTTCTTCTTCCCTTTTCGCTACGATTCCAGGTTTGTGTCATCAGAAATTCCCCTTCCTCACTCCTTCTTCTTCCCTTTCCTCAGTCGTGCCTAATTTTCCGGAAGCCCTAATTTTCACTGTTTGTTGCATTTGATTTCACGGACATACATGTCTTCATTTACGTCTAAGGAGGATGAGAAGTTTCGTTTCAGGTATGTAGCGATTTTATATAGTTATGTATTATGAGATATTGAGGTTTAGTAAAGCATTGATCTGAGATGTGCATTGTTTTTGATACTTTAATAGGCCAACTGATATAACTGAAGTTAGGTTAAAGATTAATCATGGAGGGTACTTTGTTGATTATCCTTGCAAAGTATATGTTAATGGAAACGTAGAAGAACTGGAATGGGAATTTGATGTGGATTTCATGTGTTACATGGACTTTATGAAGGTTGTCAGGGAGTTGGGTTATGTAAGAATCAAGGGCATGTGGTATCCTCACCCAAAATCATCACTTGCACGTGGGCTGAGACCTCTCAACAATGATGCAGATGTTCTGAAATTCGGTGAAGATATGAAAAGATACGATTTGGGTAATATCTATGTTGAACATGTCGTAGATGAACCGGAAGTTCTAACAAAAGAAGAGTATAAACAATATGCAGAACCTGTGCAAACCCCAATTGAGATCGAATCGGATGATGAAGCAGATATGGCTAACAACGAAGAAGAGAATGCAGAAGAGAGAGAAGAAGTAACTGTGGAAGAGAGGGGAGAAGAGAATGAAGAAGAGAGGGAAAAAGCAGAAGAGAGGGAAGAAGTAACTGTGGAAGAGAGGGGAGAAGAGAATGAAGAAGAGAGGGAAGAAGCAGAAGAGAGTGAATTTGATGGCTTAATTGAAGAGGATTGGGACTGGACACATGAGGTACCAAGCCACACATTTACACAAGAAAAAAACGATGCAACCCAAGTATGTGCAAGCCAAGAACCAACCAAAGCAACTGATTTTGAAGAAGCACATAATGTAGACTCATATGTCCTTGATACTCCCCCAGGAAGTGAAGATGATGGTGAAGAAATTAATTATCCCAAGTTTAAAATGTCGGATTGTGGTGATTAAGTAAGATTCGAGCTTGGGATGAGATTTGCCTCAAAGGGTCTTATTAGAGATGCAGTAAAGTCTTTTGCAATGGAAAAGATTAAAAACTTACATATCAAGAAAAATGATAGCAAACGAGTTGTTATAAGGTGTGACATGAATTGTCCATTTTACATGAGATTTAGTAAACGGGTAGGGAATGAATACTGGCAGTTGGTGAGCTTTACTGACGACCATATTTGTCACAGGACTGCAAGGAATAGACAAGCTACAACAGAATGGCTTGCGAAGAAGTTCATACCACTATTGAGACATACTCCTGAAATGAGGCCCAAGGGTTTCATTGCAGAGGCACTTGAAAATTGAGGTGTGAAATTATCCTCAGCTCAAGCATATAGGGCCAAAACTAGAGCATTGGAACTACTACAAGGTGCTATGACTGAGCAATACGTGTATTTGAGAAGTTATGGTGAGGAGCTAATAAGGTCTAATCCTAATTCTACAGTGATCGTTAAATATGGTATGTCTGAACAAGGACCTGTTTTTGAGAGGATATTTGTATGCCTGGAGGCGTGTAAAGCTGCATTTGCATACACTTGTAGGCCTTTGATTGGTCTTGATGCTTGTTTCTTGAAGGGTGAGTATGGTGGTCAGTTAATTGCAGCAGTGGGAAAAGATGGAAATGATCAAATTTATCTGATTGCTTATGATGTGGTGGAATCTGAGACAAGAGACTTGTGGAAATGGTTCCTTGATCTATTATTAGAGGATCTGAATAGTATTTTGCCAAGATCATATGGATTCATTTCAGACCAGCAGAAGGTGAACTTGCATATTTACATATTTACTTATATATTATGGTATACAATACTAACATTATTATGTTTTGATAGGACTGTACCTATTATGATTGGGACCGAATGTTGAACATGTGCGTTCGATATTTGTATGGAAATTGGAAGAAGAAGTATCCTGGGGAAGTCATGAAAGAATTGTTTTGGGAAGCGGCTAGGGCAACTGTAGTTCCAGATTGGGAAAGAGCCATGTTAAAAATTAAAGCTAAAAATGAATATGCTTGGAAATACATGAAGGACATTCCACCATCCATGTGGACTAGGTCTGCATATCGAACTGACAGTCACTGTGATTTGCAGGTTAATAATATGTGTGAGTCGTTCAACAACGTTATCTTGGAGTATAGGGACAAGCCCATCATAACTTTACTAGAAGGCTTAAAGCACTACATTACCACAAGGATAGTGAAGCAAAAGAATCTCATGAGTCGATTCAGAGGCTCAATTTGTCCCAAGGTGGAACAAACAATTGAAAGGCTAAAGAGGGAATCTGGGGGTTAGGCACCAACATGGCATGGAGATGATGCACTGAATATCTTTAGCGTGTCCAATGGTCAAGACACTTTCGAGGTGAACTTGCAGAAATTCCATTGCGCTTGTCGTAAATGGGCCCTGACTGGCATTCCATGTGTGCATGTTGTTGCTTGTATTTTACACAACAAGGCTGACATATTCCCATTTGTGTCTAAATATTATAGGTAATTTATGCAACAGTTATGTTACTGCATATTGTATTGAATGCATACTGTCAATTTTACAGTTAAGTTATTGCATATTGTGCAGGAAATCAAGCTTCACGGCAACTTACTCTTATATAGTGTTGCCATCCAATGGCCCCAGACTCTGGCCTGTAAGTAATGGAGAACTGATTAATCCACCGATCATGAGAAG
The DNA here is from genome assembly GCA_021764765.1 of Vicia sativa. Classification (NCBI taxonomy): domain Eukaryota; kingdom Viridiplantae; phylum Streptophyta; class Magnoliopsida; order Fabales; family Fabaceae; genus Vicia; species Vicia sativa. Next base: position 156,274,672 of record CM038792.1, read on the forward strand.
GGCACCGGGAAGACCCGAAAAGAAAAGAAACAAGTCTAATGATGAACCAACTTCCAGCAAAGTACTACCAAGACTTTTGACCACTGTCAAATGTAAAAAATGTGGCACTTTAGGACATAACTCAAGGACTTGCAAAGGGAAAACAACGGCGGATCGAAAATTACCAAAAGGTAGTAACAAGGCAAGGAAGCAAAGGAAGACAAAGGAATCACCGACTGTCTTGACACAATGCTCACAAGCTCCACAAACACAAGAATGAAATATTTGTGAATCCAGATTCTGTTTTGATAATTTGTACTTAGTTTTGGTTGAATCCACATTTGTGTAATGAATCACATGTAATGTTTGTGAATCCAGATTCTATTTTCATACTTTGTACTTAGTTTTGGTTGAATCCACATTTTGTGTAATGGATCACATGTATAATCCAGATTCTGTTTTGCTACTTTGCACTTAGTTTATATTTATGTATAATGCTTTGCTACTCTTTTGTTATATATAAGACAGTTTAGCAGTTTTACAAGAAGGCTTGCATCAATGCATAACCTCTTAAATCAATACAAAAAGGCTTGCATCAATGCATAACCTCTTGAGTCAATACAAAAAGGCTTGCATCAATACATATAACAATTTCCCATCTATATGAATCGATACAAAATCATTTGTGTCAATACAAACCAATCCTGTTTTCTGGAAAATAAAATTTTACAAAGTATGCATCGATGCATACGTGTTTTGCATCGACTCATATAAGAATTTTACACATTATGCATTGATGCATAATCCTTTGCATCGACACATAGGTAGCTTGCATCGATACATAGGTAGTTTGCATCGACGCATACGTAACTCAACTTTCTGGAATCCATTCCATTACAGTATGCATTGATGCATGATCCTTTGCATCGACTCATAGGTAGTTTGCATCGACACATAGGTAGTTTGCATCGACGCATACGTAACTCAACTTTCTAGAAACCATTCCATTACAGTATGCATTGATGCATAATCCTTTGCATCGACTCATAGGTGGTTTGCATCGATACATAAGTAGTTTGCATCGATACATAAGTAGTTTTCAACATAGTATGCATCAATACAAAACCACTTGTATCAATGCATCAAGTCACTTGTGTCGACGCATAAGGTTTTGTATTGACGCATAAGTTTGTTTTTCAACTAACTTTTAATGTTTCCATATATAAGACAATTTATATATGCCATAAGTCTTCTGAACATAAGTTTGTTTTTCATCTTCGTCATCTTTATCCAAATTATGACAATATTATGTTATATGCTGTTTATACATAACTAAATTATGACAGTATTCCTTATATAACCAAAATATATATGAACTGAAAGGACCAAATTGTATGAACTGAAAGGACCAAATTATATGACAGTATAATAGTTTGAACATTACATCAAAACCTCAATGATTACAACATCAAAATCATTACATAATTAGTTGCGACAATCAAAATCATTACAACCAAAATCCCTCAAAAATGATTATAATTAGTGACATCCTCCCTTCAAGTTTCTTGTAAGCAATATGACAATCAAAATCCAAGAAAAAACCAGGAACATAACCAAATTCTTGATCTTCCTTTGGAGTTCCTCACCAATTTTCTTAGCTACACCGTCCTTATGCTTCAAATCATTAACCTTCGCCAATAGTGAGTTTATGACTTCTTGTGAACGGTCTGAAAATTGCTCATCATACCACTCAAAGAAGGAACATCCTTTTCGTCCATGTATCTTAACAAACATAAATTTTGGTTTCAATGTATAAAATTAAGCAGAATTTAAGACGTAAAAATTAGGATTTTCTTGATTACCTTGTATAATCCACATCCATGGAACCTACACCCTAGATTTTGAGATGTCCACGCAGTAGCCATTGGTGATTCCAAGCCACAGTAACAGACCATCTTTCTCCTCCTAGAATGAGACGACGAACTTGATACTTGAAACGATTGGGAACCCATAAGCGAATGATTCGACCTCCCAAATGAAACAGAATCTGAAAGGATACGATGAATTTCTGAGGAAGAAGAAGAAGTGAGGAAACAAAGAAATTCTGGAAAGAAGAAAGAAGAACGTTGAGGAAGAAGGAGTTTTTTGTTTGGATGCCACCTGTAAATGACATGTACAATAGTTTAATGCCACCTCTTAATAACAAATGACACATAGACTTTTTTGGAGCCAAAGTGGGGATGGGGGACCAAAACTGTTGGAAAAAAAATAGGGGGACCTAAAGTGCAATTTAGCCTTTATATTATACTATGTCAAATTAGTGTTTCAATTTATATATATATATATATATATATATATATATATATATATATATATATATATATATATATATATATATATATATATATATATATATATATATATATATATATATATATATAAAATACTTCTAATATTTATAAAAAAAAAATTTGAAAAATCTATTTTTAAAAATAAAAAATAAATTTTTTTAAAGTTGAAACTAACATGCCCTAATTTTTTTATTTTATTTTTTCGGAATAGTTTTCTTATATTATACTCCTTCCGGCCTTATTTATAAAGAAATTTATAAATAAGGTCGGAGTAGTACATTGATTTGTAATTATCTTAATTGTCACAAAATTTATTTAAATTTTATAATTATTTTATTGAATAGCACAAATTCATAAAACAAGGAAATTTCTTCACCCACCTAGTGAGTTTCTCTAACACCCTTGAAAAACTAAAACTATCATTCACAAGTTAACTTACGAATTCACCTTGTAGGGTGAATTTGTAAGTTAACTTATGAACTATCCTTCTGGGTGAATTCGTAAGTTAACTTACGAATTCACCTTATTTTTGTATGTTTCATTATTTTAAACATGGTTTTACATATTTAGGAAATGTTTCGTAAGTGAACTTACGAATTCACCTTATTTGAAAAATTCGTAAGTTAACTTACGAAAGATTTCCTGAATGTGTAAAACCATGTTTGAAACTACTATGTTTTTTCATAATAACTCAGATATGTTTTCGTTTTCAGAAATTCAATTAAAGATAAAAATTATCATAAAATATTAATATACGCAATATCGATATACACAAAATAAATAAATATTAATATGTTATAAATATTAAAGAGAAAAATTGTCAGAAATATCAAATCACATAAATTATTCTGAAAAAAAATCAATTAAAAAAACATAAAGGCTACAGGGTATGCCTAATCCCGACCGTCCTCTTGTGCCTGTGGTAACGTGTTGCACGCCCTGCCTCAACGACCATCATCTCCACCACGACAACTGTATCAAGTCCGCCCCATCGACAATCCTGTCATCCAACGCCTCCTGTCCAATCTGGCGGATACTTTGATAGGTAGGCAGTAGATCAATGGCATGATTATGCTCGACATACTCATTTTCCAAGAGCTCCTCATGTGCTGGCCTCGACGGACGTCCTCCAACCTCCGGTGTCATGTAAGGGTGTGACACTGCAAAGAATCATGTCACGTACCCCTCAATAAAGTTCCATATACGAGATGCCCGCAACAACCAGAACTCATCTGGCACGACATGATTCTCCTATTCCTGGAAGACATCATATAGAACCCTCTGTGTCATGGTGTCAGGAGCATCCTGGAAAGGAGATCGGGGTATGATCTGCACATAGCCAAACTGACGCATACACCGCTCAGGTAAATACCAAACCATCATGTTAGCCCCACAGACTAGCCACACAGAGTATAACGAAATGGTATCGAAGGGGACAACCTCCCTGTAGTCCTCAAATGGGGTCTAGTTGGTGTCGTCGTGGTTGGTGCGATCAAGGAACACCTGATAATGAACCACATTATCGTTGCCCCTGTTGAGAATAAACTTGGCAGCCCTGGGCATGAAGTCCTCATAGTCGGGATCCACGAAGTAACCATGGATGCGGTAAAAGTACGATAAAATCCAGCTCTGTATCAACAAAAATATAACATGTAAGTACAAATCAATTAAAACTGATTAAAATTTATCGTTAAGATAAAAACGTACTGTTAGGAGTGTGCACGAGCTGGTAAGAGCCCTAGTCCTCCACCTGGAAGTTTCATTCAGCTTCTGGTAGAGGTAGGTAAAAATAGTGGCACCCCATGTCCAGTCCTAAACTGTAGAAATGTCCATAAAATATCTTAGGTAGGCCACATCGGTGTAGCGACCACTCGTGTCCACAAAGATGGACGTGCCTACCAAGTACATAAGAAAACACCGGATGACACAACCATGGTGAAACTGAACAAAAATATATGCCTCCACAAGCTCCCCAGCTGTCTGTGCAGTTCTTTTTGCAAGAGCTGCTAGACGAAGGTGCTCCTCATATAACTCCTTTAGATAGGAGAATTTCACGTGCGCCCCGTTTGTGGAGTCGCAATCCTCAACAACTCTAGATGGATTAGCTCCCAGATGCTCAACCATTAAATCAACCGCCTCAGCTCTGGTTATCTTGAAATGGTTGAGTAATCTACCTTTGATAGGTAGTCGGAGCAAGAAGACAACATCGTCGAGGGTGATCGTCAACTCCTCAACTGGAAAGTGGAAATATGATGTCTCTTTATGCCATTTCAAAGCAAAGCACCGCATGGTTTAATCCGTAACCAAGATCGAAATGAGGATAGATCGGAACCATTAAGTCTTTGGAGCATATAGTTCAAAGATTTTGCGGGAATGGTTCACAAGTTTCAAGGCCTTTCTTTCCTGAAACATAAGAATCAAATGAAAAGAAATAAATAATACGAACGGGCAGTATACGAAAATAAATAAAAAAGAACGGACAATAAACGAAAATAAATAACACGAAATGTAACGATAAAAATTATAATACCTCTCCACTCCAAACATAGCGGGCAGTATGGTCCACATAATAAATAAGGAGGGATCTGTCATATGGCCCTCCTAGATAGCCAGCATCCTCCGCCTCTGTAAGTTCCTCAACATCGTCGTCGGGGACCTCAATATTTTCGGCGTCCTGGGCATCTTGGGCCTCCTCTGCCGGCGACTCGACCTCTGGTACCTCCATCTTAGGTACCTCCTCCTCGTGTGTATTGCGGAATATGATGTTATATCAACTTGTGCTCTTTGTTCCCTTTGTGCCTTGCCCTTAGCTCGTGCTCTCGACGAGCTGATGTTGTTTGGCTTTGCCTACCCTGTCTCAAACGTGTTATCTGGTTGTCATGATCGACTATTTTCTTGAAATAAACCATTACATTGTTAGCATACTAATTCAAAAATAAACCAGACGAAAATTCGCAAGTTAACTTGCGAATTAACTCATTCAGACAAAAATTCGCAAGTTAACTTGCGAAGTCTCTTCTGGTACACTTCGCAAGTTAACTTACGAAACCTTCTTCGTCCAGAAATTCCCAGAATCAGAAATACAATCCCAAAACTACCTAAATCCAATCTTTCCTACTACATTTACCTACTACTACTTCATATACTACTACATTTCTACAAAACTTACAAAATTTGTCAATTTCAGAAGAGTTGAAATGTGTTGGTGGAATGACTTGAAATGATGAGAGTGTCTTGGAGTGATTTTGCAGAAGTTAGGGTTTAGAGTAGAGAGGGAAATTTTGAATGTATTTTGAAATGAATGAGTATTGAGGGAAAATTCTGGTTTTTGATAAAATAATACGCAGATTCGCAAGTTAACTTGCGAATTTCCCAAATAAGGTGAATTCATAAGTTCACTTGCGAATTCACTTTATTTTTAAAAAAGTAAGGTGAATTCGTAAGTTAATTTGCGAATTCACCTTTTTTTTTTTTAAATCGTGAATTATTTCGTAAGTGAATTTACGAATTTATCTTATTTAAAAAATTTGAAAATTAACTTACGAAACTAAGAATATTGGTTAAAAAATTTCCTAAAATAATATTTAACCTATAGTATTCTTACATGAAAAACATTGCATTGCATTTGCATTGCAAAGGCCTGTCCTCTCTTCCGACAGTTGAAAATACAACGCGTTTCATATCTTCTTATGTGCTTTCTACTCAATCTCAACCCTTTTCCGCCAACCTCTGAGATCCACACTCATCGCTACGCTAATCGCACACCTCGTTCATCCATTTTCTCCTCGATTCAATTCGATTCGGTTTATCTCTTTATCTTTCTCTCACTTTTTCGATCCGCATTTTTTCATTTCTCAATTTCACATCAATTTCGTGTTTATGCATTCCGAATCGGCTTCGTAAGAACTCATGTAATCATCAATTTAGGGTTAATATGGTTGGATAATGATTTGGTTAAGTATATGTGTTTGTTGATTAATTTGTTAATTAGTTGTTAATTTGTTGAAATCTTGAATGTTGAAGAGTGTTAGAAGAATTGGAAGAGGGGAAAAAGTGAAAGAGATATAGTTGTTTGTGGTTTTCATCTATGTTTGGAGGTCCTGTTGTTCTTGCTAACAGTCCTCACTTACGCAAGTCTGGGAGTAGAGCTGTTTTCTACGATTTTGGTAATTTTTTTTTGATGGGTTATGTTTCTTATTTATGTTTTTTCTAGTTGTGTTGGTTTTTGGTGTTTGATTGATGTGATTTATGGGTTGTGATGTTTGTAGATGAATACGAGGGGGAGGATGGGGCTGATGAAAGTTTATTGCATTCTGGTGAGGTGAATGATTCGAGGAGTGGTGGTTCAACGCCGATGAGTGCTACTGCTATGATGCCCTCGCCTATTTTGTTGTGGAGATTCAAGGTTTTTTGTTTATTTTTTTGCTTGTTTTGTTTTAGGTGTTAGAAAGTTTTTTGAATTTTCTTGTAAGTTTTTTTCTATAATGTGTTTTATGCTTTTGTTTGAATGAATGTGAAAGTTGTCTGAATGATGGAAGTGAATGTTTTTCTTTATTCTTGTGGAGCTGCTTTATATTTGATTCTCTTGGGGAGAGAATTTTAGGGTCGGTTAACATAACTTATTTGAGAAGTGAGAACAACAGGCAATCATTCAGTTATTTTTTTCTTTATAATTGAATATGTTTCAAACTGCTCCAAACTGCTTTCTTTCCTTTTATATTTTTGTCATAAATTGTAATTGAGGTTGATGTCCAGGTACTATTGTTCCTTATTTGGGGCTGCATTTGTTGCAAGGTAAGTAATGTTTCCCTCTACAATACTTCTTCTCATTCCCTCCATGTGGTTTGAAGTTAAAAGATAATATCTTCTTAAGGATTTCACCACGTTGCTTCAGTTTTATATGCTATGTTGGAAAATTGCAGATTGGATGGGATGCTGTAATGAGAATGAGTGCAGACAAGCGGGATTTATTCATATATGAAGCATTTTTGTATTTTAATCCTCTTCTTCTCGCGGTTAGTTTTCTCCCCACTATTTCAGTTTCTATGTTTGCATATAGATTCAAGGATATTAAATTTATACTTTTAAATTTTCTTTACATTCTTTATTGTATCATTGTGTTTCATTTTCATCTCATCGATATGTTTCAGACTTTGATGGTTTGGCTTTGGGGAATCAACTTATGGTTTTTTGCTCAGGGTGGAGTTAATTATTCAAAAATATTTGATCTTGATCAAAATCATCTAACGCACACAGAAATATGGAAGGTATCAACTCGCCAATTTAACTCATGTCATGTATGACACATTGGTTTCTATAGGACCGTAAGGGAAATTAAAATGGGAGTGACAAAGCAAACATGGATTCATTCCTGTTTGCGAGGAATGAACATTCTTGTGCTTTAGGAGAGAATATGATTTCCTTAGAAGGTCAAGGTGTAGAACATAAGCATCATACCCTTTTTTTTAATATAAAAACATAAACTAAGGAGCACTGAGTCCTCTTGAATATGATATGTTGAAAAGGAAGGATCAACCTGTGTACTACATATGGTATAAGTAATCTTGCTTTTATTACACTAATCTTTTTGTTAGTTTTTGGTGTTTTGGTTTCAATTACAGTTATGATATTGCTGAATAACAGCCTGATACCTAGAAAGCATTAATGCCACACATTTAGATATGGTATATCGTTGACAAAAAACATATGATACTATAAATATGAAGTTTTTATAAGATGTAACTAGGATGTAATTCAACCCTCAAAATTAGTATACAGTTAATATAAGAACAGAAACCTGAAATAGAAAAAGAGAACAAATATTTTAAAAATTAGCTTATGAAATTTTAAATATAGTAACCTTCTTTCATTTATCTAATTATTATGGTTATCAATATCTCGATTTAAATCTTAAAATCTTACGACTTTACGACCTCGCTCATTCCCAACGATCTAGATCTTAAGTAGAATCGAAGGTTATAGTCAAATTGTCAAAAAATGGTAAAAAAACATTCATTATGGGCTATCATGGCCAGTTCCGCCATGATCAGCCATTTTCTGGCCACCGTATTACAAGCTCAAAAGAATGACAAGATACAGAAGTGCAACAATTAAGGTTCGGCGGCGTCCATTTTCCCACAAATATATTTTCCTACAAAAGTATCATTGAGAAATACTTCGAATATGTAGTATTATTTTATATTTTAGTATCTTACGATTTTTGTTATGATATTGGGTTTTACGATCTTGCTACCCCACTCTCGATCTTACAAAAATAATTGAGTAAGATCTTTCGATTTTAGTTACTATCTTATGTTTTACGATCTTACTATCACTCCTGATCTTATGCAAGATCCCGATTTTGACAACATTTGTGGTATTTTCATTCATATATGAAAGTTCAAAAAATTGAAGGAAAAAAAGTGAAGTCCAATTAGAAGTGTCCTACATGGATACAGCACGACACAACTACTGTTTAGAAGTCGTTGTGCTTTCTTGTCTGGTGCTATAAAACTCCTAGCGTAATAGAGTCTAGGTGAGTCAAACTATTGTGGTTATATTGTATGCAGCCTTACCTTACATTTTCCAGAAGCTGATTCTATTACTCAAATCTATGATATCCCAGTCAATAGGCATATGATAACAAATCCAACTGCTGTGCCACCCATCACGGTTATAATATAGCTTAAATGGCTAATATTCCTGGCTTTCTTCCCAGTTCTCAGCCATTTCTCTGATTTTTTTTCAGTTTTTACACTTTGTTCCTCACTTTTTGATAATTAGTCTCAAGTGTTTGACTGGTATCTTTCCCCCCTAAACTTTTTCCATTGATTGTTGCAGTGTGCCATGTGGATGACAGTTATTGTTCCAACCAGTATGACAGCATATATTTATCTTTATTCTCGTGGAGAAGTCGCATATGCTGCATCACAACCAGTGTAATAGATGCATCCACACTTATTATTTGTGTTTGCTTGGTCATCATTGTTATCAATTTAGTATTGTAGTATTTTCATTTTTTAATTGCTTTATATATGATTGGTGAATATTCGGTTCCATTTTGTGCTGCCTTTTATACCTTATATTGGAAGCATGTTGAATTTTTCATGTACCCTTCTGCAGGTTCTCTTGTATGCTGCTATTGTAATGGTTTTGATATTCCCCTTCGATATCTTCTATTTTTCGTCTAGATATTTCTTCTTAAGGACACTCTGGCGAATAGTTTTCCCTCTACAGGTAAGTTTGCTTTTATTTGGATGTATTATGTTTTGTGTCAAGTTGTTGCTGTGCTACTCTGGAAATAGTGCTCGGTAGTTATTGAATTATATATATGTTATGCACGAGCAAGGAGACATATAAGCATGAAAATATAATGCTTCATTCATGTATATCATATTCACACGCGTCTTCTCCGTGTTCAGTTTCATATAAATAACAGAAATACCCATGTAACTCCCTCTCTTATTTGGCATCCATTAAGAAAGAAGCAACCAGTGTTTTTTCACATTAGATGAGATGATTGTAATGCAGATGCTAATGTATGTGTTGTTTTACTTCTCAATGTAACGAAGGGAGGAAAAAACTGCCAAGACTATTCACTACTTATCATAAATAGTAAAGCTATTCATAGAAGAATGACCTTTTATCACAGCCATTCCCGAGATAGGTCCCACCAATTAATGACATATGTAAACAACCTTTACTAGTACATGCACTAATAAAACAATTAAAGGCAGTAGGTTGAAGCTTTCTTTGAAGATGCCCAGAACTATTGCAGTGTTTTAAAACATAGAAGAGAATTATTGTTGTTCTTTATTTATTTAGATTCTTAAGACATGATATTTGAGCCTAAGCTTTCCCCTTTCTTTTTTCTATCCCCCATCAACTTATACTTTTGGTATGTTGTTGGAACTAGGCTTGCATATGATCTGACATTGTTCTATTTTCATGAAAACAGGCAATATCATTCGCCGATTTTTTCTTGGCTGATATCTTAACTTCCATGGTAAAGGTATGCTTTCTCTCCAATATTATCTTTCACTTGAAAAATCTATTCTCTCCCATGTTATTCTTCATTAATAATTTTATTTACTAGGTTTTTAGCCAAAGTATTAGTTTATTTATATGTCTAAAGGCATACTTTTCCTGTATTTAGTTACCTTTATTACTGACATAGAGGTCCAATTCTGGCACACATGATACAACCTGAGTTTAGAATTGGCATAATTTGTTGATCTAATCCAAATTTTAGCTCCCAAGTTTCTATTAACCCACTTCAATATTTATTTTGATTACTATTGCAATTTTATGCAGGTCTTTTCTGATTTGGAGCGTTCAGTATGTAGGATGGTCCACCGACAGGTTCGATTCTTATAAATCCATGTCCTTCTAGTAGCAGTTAGGGAGTTTATATTAGCATGTTTTAGTGTAACTTTTGAGTTTCCTATTCTGATGATCCCATGAATTTGGTCAACTTTGAATATATAAATAATAAATTATAATCATTTTCTTTTGTGTAGTCTTGAGTTTCCTATGCCAATAGTTTTCTAGAGCTAAATCAGCTCAGTTGATTCTATAATATTAAAATTTAAAATTCAACTACGATTTTGATTGTGCTTACCGTCCCCAAATCTTATATAGAGTAACTTATTTCATAGTGATTAGACTTTATACACATTACATAGATTTTACTTAAAATCGTTGCTTCAGTTTTCTCACAAGTGGATGCATTTAAAATTTCTTTGTAGGTTGCAACAATTGCTTGGTTGGAAGCTGATTCTATTTGTGGCAGTCATTCTGTTGCAATTCCTTTAGTTCTTGTTTTGCCTTACGTTTTTCGCTTAAACCAATGTCTCCGGCAGTACAAAGATACTGGAGAGAAAACTGCTCTTCTGAATGGTAAGAGCTCTTGGTTGCTATAATTAATTAAAGCCCCTGTCTTGTTTCCTTTTTAGAATTTGAATTGTATCAGTAAACATTTAAATTTTGCAAGTTTATGAAGTCATGCTTGCAGTCAAATACATCACAATTTAGAGCACATTTTCCTCTATTTTGCTTGTTTTGCTGCCATGTGTTTGGGGATTCACTTTGTATTACCTTATTTATATAGTAATCCAATACAACTTTGCTATGTCGGATTTCTTGAAAACTTCAGTTGCAGTTTGAAAATTCTCTTAATATATTTTTAATAATTTTTGGTGTTGTCATTGACTCATTCCTGTGTAATAAATAGAATGTGGTTGTTGTATACTCCCTCTGGAATCAAATATAAGCAAAAAAGAATATCTGAAAAATTGATGTATCTTGTCTTAATTTTAAACCACGTGCATCAATTTTTCACATACCATTTCTGCCTATATTTCATCCTGGAGGGAGTAAGTTTTAAACTGGTAAAATCTGTCAGGTGAACTTGGGACAGTTTATTCTATGTCGGAATCATCTTTCATGCATGATAATAGTTCTTAGAATTTTGGGTGGGTTTAATTCTTCTCCACAAAACCAACATGTAAGGTGAGGACTGCCCAGGCCTTGTAAGCCCTAACAAAGTCATATCTCTAGCAGGGGTCGATCCCTAGACCTCCTTAATACTCCTTCAGAGTCCCAACTCATACCACTGGGCTACACATCGGGACAATGGCTTTTATGCTTGCTTATTTTGAACCAAATATTGTATATGGATTCTCAATATTGATCTTATTTGTTTCCTGTAACATGAACAGTTTTTATTATTATATTTCTAACAAGATCTTTTGGTTATGATTTCAGCATTAAAATACTCAACAGCAGTGCCAGTTATTTTTCTTTCTGCTCTTAAATATCATGTTTTGGCCGAGCAGTGGACAAACATCTATAGGCCTCTTTGGCTTCTGTCAAGTGTTGTGAACTCATCATACTCTTTCTATTGGGATGTTACTCGAGATTGGGACCTGAGGTATGAGGAATGTTTGTCCTACCATATACATTTTTAATGTTATTTCAAACTAAGCTAAGCTTCTTTCCAAAATGTTTTCATTACCAGTATTGACTCTTTGGATGGTGTTTAATTTATTTTATCTGATAACTGTCATGTGACTTGATGTGATAAATATTCCTCTCTCTTTTGCCAGTGGCTTCACTCGGATATTCAAGTTCAGCAAACCACATATGTTCTCATATATGTTGTATGGACGGAGATGGGTAAGTATAATTGTATGAGAATACGTATAGTTCACTAAATCCTTTGCCATTATATTGTCTTTTATTGTGATTAGTCAGGTAAACATTTCGCCACACTTTCCAATTTAACTTCGTACATGAGTATGTCATGTACAATGTTCAGCATGGTAGATTGGGAGGGAGTTTGAGAAATGGTATTAAGAGGCCAAAATACAAACATGATTGGGACTTTAAGATATTTTTTGGGTGGACCCAAGTATATTTAGTATAAAATAGAATGTAGAATTTAATGTTCAATCATTTAGTTTCCTTCAAATTCAATAATGATTTATCAAGTCCTTGATGCCATACTGTAATCAATGGTTAAATCAGCAACTTGTAACTATTCGAATGAAATCTTATGATAAATCTAAGGGATTCTCAGTTTCTATCCAGTTTGATGAATATGTGAAAACCTGCATGGTAAAATTTGAAAGAATAGAACAGTAGAGTGTAGAAAACTGAAACAAAAAATCAGATTGTTTCATCAGTAGTGTTCTGAAGCAGTTTTCGTGTATATGGGATTGCAGGTTTACGTTTGGGTGATTGCAAGCAATTTGGTTTTGCGTTGCACATGGACATACAAGCTTTCTGCTCATCTTCGTCACAATTACCTCACGGTGTTCACAATCGCTGCTTTGGAGATTTTCCGCCGCTTCCAGTGGATCTTTTTCCGTGTCGAAAATGAATGGAACAAGATGAATAACAAATCACACATGCAGGTCTCTCTAAGTGAAATGTCAAACGAGGAAGACAAATTACTTCATTCCATGAATCACAATGTATAGGCTAGAGGACAGTATGATACATGTTTCAAATATTTTGACAATAGGGGAGCTTTCATTCCATTTGCTTCACCTTGCATATAAAAATGTCATTCTTTTTCACAAACAGAACAGCTTATATTCAATTATTACAGTGCTTTTCAGTGACATTCCGTTCCATTCCATCAATTGTAATATATTACGTATCCTTTATAAGCCTTACTATTCATAACGTTGTTTATGAATGAACAAATTGCTATAGTAGTATTTGTTGTTTCACTGGTTGAAACTGTGACTACATGGCACGTCCTTCACCAACCAATCAACACTAGTAAAACATTGGTTTTGCCTTTGTTCTTTAACCTGTAGTTATGTTTTATTGTCCCTTCACAGGGGCCTAGTATTTACAAGGTACGAAAATCAACCTACAATTATGTTTTGCGTAAAAATCAACCAAGCCAAGTTGCTGTTTCCAACTGTATATTCTCAGGGGTGACTTGGTTTTTCCCAAGACAAACCACAAAAATGTGGGACCCCTTAGGTGGCTAGAGGTTTGCAAATATTAAGAAAATCTTTGCTATGGACAGCCACACACCCAAACCAGATAACATGCAAGTATGTAATTAGCTCCTAACCACTCAAATAGCAAATTTGAGCATTTGCAAGTTCAACTTCCCTGAGTGAAACTTAAATCACCAAGATGGTCTAAATGTTAACAGCAAGTGAGTACAGCAACAACGGCAGGCAGCATCAGCCTGTAACAGGGCCTGCCGAGCTGAACTTGCCAAGAGTGCTGTGGATTCTGTCTTCCACCTTAGAGAAGCTAGTGGCTCGCAATGAAAAGCTCGTGGATGAGCTGAACCAGCAACTAAATAAACTGAGCTGTGACTCAGTAAGAGTAGGGAAGAGCTTGAACGCCTTTCATGGTGTACGAGCACCGGGCATAAGTATACCGAAGTACTTAGAAAGGATATACAAGTACACTAATTGTAGCCCATCATGCTTTGTTGTTGGCTATGTGTATATAGACATGCTGACTCATAAGCACCCTGATTCTCTAGTCTTATCCTTGAATGTTCACAGATTGCTAGTTACCACTGTCATGGTTGCTTCCAAGATGCTAGATGATGAGTGAGTCCCTAACCATACTTTACTTCATTTTTAGCTAACCGTTTTATCGTCTTTCCTCTGATTTTGCTTATTATTCTTTGCATTTCTGAGTTGAAGGCACTATAATAACGCAGTATACGCTAGAGTAGGAGGGGTGAGCAACGCGGAATTGAACAAGCTTGAATTAGAGTTACTCTTTCTGTTGGATTTTAAAGTTGTGGTTAGCTCTCGAGTTTTCGAGAGTTACTGTCTGCACTTGGAAAAAGAGATGCTTGTAAATGGCACTGGCTTGAAGATTGAAAGAACACTGTCACCAAAATCTTTTGAGACTGAAATTTCAGTTGAAGATAAGAAAAGCTCTTCCCCACCTCCAATTGTGGATTATGGATTGACATAACATAAGTCCTTTTTCTTTCTGTTGTCAATTTTGGGGTCCCTTGCCCTGTTTAGTCCTTTATTTTTTTCTTCATGGCTAAGCAATTATTGGATTGTTCATTGGCCAGTTTCTTATTTGTATGAATATAATTCCTATGAAACTCTGAGTCTGATTTACGATAAATTTAAAAGGCTTGAGTCTGGCCTATGACCTATTATAAACTCTTTTTTTTTTTTTGTCTGACATGACCTTTTTAAAATTCTGGTTTGACATAAAATCTTATTTAAAAGTTTGTTTTTTATCAAGATTTTCAATTAATCCATATTATTTAAGAAAACTTATAGACCGACCTATTTAGCTTTTGTTCTAATATATATGCACATATAGGTCAGCTTATTTAATATTTTTTCTAATATATATTCATAGGCCGACATATTTAGCCTATATATATATATATATATATATATATATATATATATATATATATATATATCGGTCTATAAGATTTCATGGACTTTTTTAAGAGTTTAAATCAGATCTATTTAATTAAATAAACTTTAAAAAAAACTTAAGTATGACTTTTTTATTAACATATCAGATTGTGCGGTATGTCTATATACATACTAAACAACATCTTCACACGATCGTTGTGGTGCATTTCCACAATGTTAAACTGTATAATAGCAGTATTCGCAACCCAAACCAGTGCATCATCTTCATTGGGTACATGATTCAACCCAGGTATGGTCTCCATATAAATTGTTGATAAAAAATATGCAGATTAATGATAAATTTTAAAATAATATACATTATAAATAGTTGGAGTTAATAGGATTATAGGAATTACGTATATCATCTGAGTCAAGGTGGTCTAATAGATTACGATAAAGGACAACATTGAATCTCAGATTCCTTCTGTAATTCATACCCGTTACACTATACCAAAATGAATGAACATATAATATATTTAGATTTTATATAATCAACGACATAAATAATTTAATAATTAAGCAATGTACTTACTTTGTTGCGTAAGGAAAATTGAACGGTTGGTGGTTGACGGGATTGAGGGATTGCATTCTCCACCAACCCCTTGAAGCAAGAAAGCACACCCATTAAAAGTAATTGTGTCTTTCTTACGGTTTTTACATAAGGAATTGTATAGTTGTGCTAGAAAAGTGGAACCCCAACTATATTTTCTTATTCTATCAATGTCCCCAAACAAACTTAAGTACATAAAATTTATGCTATTTCATGTACTTTCAGAGAATTATAGGCTCTCAAACAATAACATAATATAATTTCGCGTCTTAATTATTTTTTCTTTCTCAGTGGAATTTTCGTTCAAACCAAGGGATTCATAATGGCTCTAAGTGTGGTTAAAAACTACCTTGGCCTCTTGCATTAGGACCTTCCACCATATCTCTAACCAACATCTCCTCGCATAGAGTGTTGGCTTGTTGGACCGGGCCATTAACCGCCTTACCATTAATTAGAAGACCCATCAAAATGTAAACTTCCTCAAGTGTGATGGTACACTCACCTACAAGTAGATGAAAGGTGTGTGTCTCGGTCTCCACCTTTCGCACAATGCAAAAATAAATTTTGAATCTATCGTACAGTTGGAGATTTTAATAACATCTCCGAAACCGGCACGTTCAAGGTACGAAATGATAAATGGATCGGGAGCAACGTAATTATGTGACCGACATATAGTGTATAAAAAATAACATATAAGAATAAAATATAGTGCATAAAAAATAATAACATATTAATCAAGGAATATTTGAATAACAATAATAATATTAAAGGATAAAACTTACGAACGTAGCAATGTTTGCCCTTGTTCCTCAATGAGAATCTCCTAAAGTCAGAAGACTTATGATTGAAATTTTTTCTGATAATGTGAGAGTTGTATCAGAGGTAGAGCGAAGATTGGTGATGTAAAAAAATCATCTGAGGCGCCATATTTATAGGTGACTCAGTCAACAAAGAAATAAATGAGATGGTTGAGACATCCATGCATGCAGGCCACGTGTCAGAGAGAAGCCATGTGAAATGGCGCCTCCTCTCTATTTTAACACATAGGCGTCATTCAAGATGGCTTATCTTAAGATAGATGACAACTAGGTGGCAGGACTATTGTGGTAGGTTAGGTGGCAGCATGTAACATGACTAGGCTTGCAAAAATTCATCCAAGATGGCACCTCCTCTCTATTTTAACACATAATTGGTTTATTTTTTAAAAAAACTATAGCTGTTTTTATTTTCAAAAAAAACTATAACAGCCCTTTTTAAATCATAAAAACTTTTTTCATTTGTTTCTATAACTTAAATTTATAAAATTACTCATTTCGTTGATTCAATTTCTCAGCGCTCAAACCATTATTTCTTTTGAATTTGTTTATGTAACTTCTCCCTATTTGTTTTTCAAGATTATTCATCCTCTTAATTGGTTTGTATTTTTCACTGAAAAACTATAAATGCTTTTATGTTTGTCCATGAAACTTCTTTCTCTCTTAATGCAAAATATCCTCTTGATGCATTGAAAAAGTCTTAGTTAATGTATCAACATTATTAACTACTCATCGAATTTATTTAATCAACATGCAAATGCATATTTATGTATAATATATTTTACATAGAGAGCAATAATGAAATTATTTTTTGAGAAAGCTTTGTTTATTCTGGTTTACCATGTATATGATTAAAGTTTTATATTAAAAATAAAGATACCAGAATAATTTTTCAATATTTATTTATGATACTTACAACATACAAAAAGAACCAAAAATCATAATCTTTTTTCATGTAAACGAATTATGTTTTTTTACAAGTAAGTTTATTTCAATTAAACCTTTTTTTAATGGCAATTAGACGTCATCTAATTCACAGTTAAAATATATTATCTATTATAATATTTTTATTCTTATTATTTTTATTTTTTTTAATATAGTGTGAAAATTACATACATACATTGTATAGCAAAAGATCAAAAATAATTTGATTGCTTCTCCCTAAATTTTTTTAAAAACCATATTAGATATTAGTTGTTCTAACTTTTCAATTTTGAATTTTATTATAACTATAATATTTTCAAATTTTGAATAAAAATATGTCACAATTTTTCTATATATTAGGTAATAGATAATTCTATTTAACATTTTACAGAAAATTTCATTTATATTTCATCTGTCTATATCATTTTTGAAATTTAAATTAATTTTCTTTTTTCGAGAGAGAGAAAGAAATCAAAAATTTCTAAACGATATTCACACGTTAGCATAATAAAAAAACGGACAGTCTGGAATGTCCGACTTAATGTTAGTTCTAATATAATTGAATATCTTACCGGCTCTCAATAGTGGTTAATCCATGATCTTAAATTAGGAGGTTTCAAAATTATTTTTATAATATATAGTTAGAGTTAGTTCTTAATAAAACTTTGTACATTACATTTTAGTATACAATAGTCAAATTTATAGTTTTAATTAAGCTCAATATTTTTCTATTTCATATGATTTTGTTTCCTTAATTAAAAAGAAAAAGAAAATTATTTTTATTAACTTTAAAAAATAATATATTAGTCATTTTCATCTATTAGAGACTGATTAAAAAATTAAATAATAAATTATTAAATTCTTCATTAGTTAAACAAAAAAGACTAATATAATATATTTTGAAGACTTGAGGGGTCAATTTGAACATTTTTAAAGTCAAATGTTCAAAATAAACTTTGAAAATAACATATGAGACAAAAAATAATAATTCTTTTTATCAAATTAATCATAAAATTTTAAATTCTTATAATTTTTAAAAATATTTCATACTTTATATTTAAGATTAATATAAAATATGTTTTATAAAAATGCAACTGTTTAAAAAAAGAATCTTTTAAATACAAATAAAATATTGGTTATAAAATCATTTTTTACATATATTTAGTTTCTATCATTTTTTTGTATATATGATCATTAAGTGTAATATAAAAATATTTAATAAATTTAGTTTCTCTCTTTTTTTGTTGGTATATATGATCATTAAATCTAATATAAAAATATTTAACAATTATAAAAGATTAATAAGTAGTTCAACTAGTAGCACATGATAGTTAAGATAAATGGATTTAAGTTGTTGGTTTAGAGTTTGATCTCGTATCTCTAATAAGTATCACTAATTAAACCTTAAGAATTGATATATTCTTTTAAATGTTATTCTCTTTGAGAGTATGGCGGCAAACCCCCTAGGATTTGCCTTTGACAACCAAAAGAATTAGGTTGAGGAAGACGATATGAAGGATCGTAGTACAAAATGAGTCAAAGGAGGAAAAATAATGTGTCATCCTGGATTGTCGTTGTCTATTGTCTATGATGATCTAGGGTATGAATATTTTGATCAAGTGGGAATGAAAGAAGTAGTCATACCAACTATATCCAATGTCAATGATCATGAGATAACTATGTCTTAAAAGGTTGTTGTTGTAATAGTCTGGGCCTCTTGCAAGGCGCTTCCGACCATGCCACATCACAATCTTCTCTACCTCATCTCTAGTAGAGTTTTTTGTCTTTCGTGGAAATCGAACCCTGCACCCCTAAGGTTTAATCACATGTTCAATCCATTCTCACTACTAATTGAGTTATGTTGGTAGTGGGAGTGAATTGAACATGTACTTGAACCCCATGGTACATGATTTGATGCCCACGAAAGCAAAACAATTTTACTAGAGAAAAGGTAGAGAAGATTATGAGGTGTCAGTGTCAAGAGCGCCTTGCGAGGGGCCCGACTATTACAAAAAAACATCTTTTTTATGCAAATTAATTTGTAATGGGAATGAATTGAAAATGTACTTGAACCCTAAGGTTCGATTCCCACGAAAGGAAAAATCTCTACTGGTGAGAGGATAGAGAATATCGTGAGGTAGCGGTGTCGGAAGAGCCTTGCGAGGGGCCCGAACTGCTACAATTGTTGCTCGAGAGATCCCTTTAGAGGAAGATGATAATACAACACAAGATCAAGACATAAATGGCTCTGGAAGAGGAAAGGTCATAATTGATGATCTAAGGATAGAAGAAAGAAAATGTGGAGAATGTGATTGTCTTAAATTCATACTATCTAAATTGGAAGATAGGGGAATAGAAAAACCTTGGAGAAAATGAATAATAGTGAAAATGCTTAAAATAAGAATGAGATACAAATTTGTGGAAAACCAATTTCATCAAATGTAGGCAAGAAAGGGAGTGATCAACATAGGGGATTTGGGACATGATTAATATATTGTCACTTTAACCAATGACGAGGACCAATACACTACCCTAAAGGAATGTCTTTGGATATGACTATAACCTTTTAGTGATAAAATGAACTCCAAATTTATGCCCTAACAATGACGTTATCGTTCAAGTTGTAGTGTGTGTGATAATTTATGTCCTTCCAATAGAATATTATGGCGACAAGTACTCACGTTCATTGGTGGCTGAATACGACAAACAATAAAGGTGTGTGTATATATATATATATATATATATATATATATATATATATATATATATATATATATATATAGAGAGAGAGAGAGAGAGAGAGGAAAATACGCCACACTATGCATACAAGTGGACTTGACTAAATCACTATTGACAATGTTCTCAATTAACAGGAGACATTACACAGTGGAATATGAAGGTATACATTAACTATGTTTAACATGTGGAAGATTTGGACATTACAAGGAAAGTTGTAATGAATAAATAGTCTAAACTTCGAAGGCTTTGTTTGGGAGTTTGGTGGGGAGGGAAGGGAAAGTTTCTCAAAACGATTTTTTTAAAAAAATATAGAAAAATATTTGACGTTTTTTGAAAAAATTATATTGTATAGAATGATAAAAAGTGTTTATCATTACTATATTTTTAATTTTTAGAATACTATAACAACATAGAAGATATTTGAAAAATTTATGTAAGCCCTTCAAAATTCTCCTTCATTACAAATTTTGAGTTCCCCCAAATTATAGAGTTTTTGGTGTTATGAATAAAAGAAAACCCTCCTAACCAAAATCTTTCAATTATTTCCGCTCAATCTTTCTCTTTTTTTCCAAGCCCTCTCCTCCCTTTACCTCCAAACTCGCAAATAGACTCTAAAGGTAATGCTGAATGAGGAGAAAAGGATAAGATCATTAGAGAAAGAAAAGGAAACATGGAATTGGAAATCATAGGCCCTTGTAAAGTGGTTCAAAAGTCAAAAGGAAACAAAAAGGAAAGCAGTCACATGAAGGAAGAGAAAGTAAATATACTTTTGCAAAAAAACAACGTGGAATGTAACACCCTTTTCTAACCCCAAAAACAAATACTGCATAAATCAATGTAAAATAGTATGAATAACATAAAAAATATGTCACATGTGTTTACAAAAACAACGAAACAACACAAAGATACACATGGTCATGATCATAACACATATTTAAACTTCATGTTTCATTAAACTATGCATAACACAACAGAATAATTCTTTTCTCACATATATTTTCAATGATTATATTCCATACTATAATCATGTACCAACATACAATAATCTCATATCATAAATAAAACATAATATCCAAATATTGGACATCACTATCACTCAACATATCATCTCAAAAGTACAACATCAAATAAGAGAATATAACAATATCTCTTAACAATAAACATGAGTTCAAATACCCCTCGTGTTACATGACCAGAGCATTGACTCATTATCTATAAAAGAGAATAAACCAAGTTAAGCTACTCAACTATTCTCGTGCGAAGCACCACTATCTTCGGTACCTAAGCGATATCGTATAAAACATCATTCCAACAGAAGGACGTGAATTCACATCATTATAGAAATATATTATAATAAGCAATGTATAACATACATACATCAAAAGAATTCATCACACTTCATATAATCATGTAACTAGCATATCTCAATCCAATTCACATGTTTACATTTACAACATTACTCAATAAGTCAAGGTACAAAGATAATTCAATCACAAAATACCAAAATGTAACAATTAAATCAAGTATCATACATTGCACACCAAAGCAAAACATCACAATTACCTCAAGCCACTCAAATATTGCATATAGCACAATCAAAACAATTATCACTTATTACACGTCAAAGCAAAACATCACATAACAACAAATGTGACTCCAATGCAACTCAATGTGGCTCATGCATATAGTACCAAAATTAACATTTAACTCACCTCGCTCTCGATTCAATCTAGAATCAGAGTCACGCTTTCGAAATCGACAAGGATCAAAGCCAAAAAATGAATATATAGTCCACCGCTTCTATTTCCACACAAGGATCAAATCAACCAACCATGAACATATAGGCCACCGCTTCTATTTCCACACAAGGATCAAAGAAACCAATTGGAGTTCAATCTCCCATGAATGCATGTACAAATAACCAACACCATATGCAATTAAGATTATCATCAACCTTAATCATACAAGCATATCACAATAATTCACCTCATATGAATTATCCCACCATTGCACAAGAAAATGTATA
Organism: Vicia sativa; assembly: GCA_021764765.1. Taxonomy (NCBI): domain Eukaryota; kingdom Viridiplantae; phylum Streptophyta; class Magnoliopsida; order Fabales; family Fabaceae; genus Vicia; species Vicia sativa. The sequence goes on from CM038792.1 coordinate 156,296,991, forward strand.
TCATGGTATCATCACCAATAATACAATACATATAGCATTCACCATCATCACAAATCACAAATAACATACCACATACAAGCCAACTGATGTTATTCCCAACAAATCACCGAAACACAACATACACATACCAAAACACAACATTTCACCATCGTATATTACACGAAACACACACAAATAGGTATCAATTTCGGTCAAATAATTGTATACTGGTTTCCAATTTATTTTTATGAGGTAGAAAATAATTTTAGCTTTCTATCGGTCCAAATGGCGCGTCAAACGAACACTCGAGTCAAAAGATATGAATTTTATAAGTTTTCAAAAAATGTTGTCAACTTCTGTCCAGTTGGGTACCCAGGTACTGCAAAGAGAGTACCCGATTACCACCTCACAACTTTGCCCACTGACCCCAAAAAATTCACTGGTGAGAGATTACCCAAAAACTGCCTAACAACCAATAATCGGTTACACCTGATGCAGAGGCCAAAAACCTACATTTTATATTAATGGATAAATCTACATTTTAAAATTCTCACTCATCAAATTACTAACAAAAACATGCTTCATACTTACATTCAACCAAATAATAACTTTCTAAATAAATACTAATTGTTACCAATGTCAAATTTTAGAGAAAAAAATTAGAATAATATAAACATTTATAAACAATAATCTAAAATAAATATAATCATCCTTCTGGAGATGCGCTAAAATTATTAGCTAATAAATGATGATCTAAAAATTATAATCATCATTCTGGGATGATTATCCATGGGTTAAAATTATTATTTTTATAAATACTGATAAAAAAAATATAACCATTATTCTGGAATGCGTTAAAATTATTTGTGTCATTCTTCTAGAATAACAATTATTTTATGAGAATATTACAAATTTTTAAATCTATATAACAAAAAATATTTACGAAATCTTTCTGGATATTCGATATTATTCTTTCAATCCTCCTCGAATTAAATATACTAATTTTTTTTAACATTCAATATTATTTTTTCGATCCTCCTCGAATTGGATATGCTAATTTTTTTTTAACATTCGTTAATACTATAAATCGAAGTTGTGTCATTCTTCTGAAATAACAATTTTTTTAAAAAAATATTAATGAAATTCTTCTGGAATATTCATTAATGTTATAGATTCAATGCTTCCGGATTGGTTAATATTATAGATGCTCTAGTGAACAATATAAATAATTTATTTTTTTATCCTTCAGGAATAACTTGATAGGTTCTTTAGGAACTATATAAATAATTTATTTTTCTGTCCTTCAGGAATAACTTTGATAAGTTCTTCAAAAAATTTATAAATAATTTATTTGACTATCCTTCAAGGATAGCTTGATAAGTTCTTCAGGAACTATATAAATAATTTGTTTTGCAATCCTTAATGGATGCTTTATTCATGCAATTCTTCTAATGCATGAAAATCTTTTTAGAAGAAAATCTTTTTCTAATCAATATTTATACATAATAGATTGAAGCTCATGCTGATAACGTGTTATGAAATATAGAAAAATGAGGAATAAATGGAAGCGAGAAAGATAGAATGATTATGTATTATTTCATTCGATGTAATCCTATCTAATGAAATAGGTCTTATTTATAGGACATCATACGAACAATATAATAAATACATATTGATTTAAATAAGGAATGAAGTTATTATTCATAACAAGAAGAAATTTTTCATAAATTCTATAAATTATTAATCTGTAAATGACTTTCACTCACCACTTTTATTAGATAAACAATAAATAAACATAGTTATATATTTATTTATTTTTATTGAATGTATATTTAATTATCACTATTGTATTAGTTTTATCATCATAAAATATTTTACAAAATTTATTAAATAACTTAAACATCAATCTTTCAATTAACACCAGTTAAATTACAAGTAAAGTCATTCATTTCACATAAATATATATTCTAATAAGATTAATTTTATTAATATTTTATATTATTCTAATATAATGATTAATCCAAAATTACCATATATAATAATTTATGATATCTCAAACATTTTATGATTTTACAAATTGCCCAGAAATATATACATCAATAATAAATTTATAACCAAATTTCTATTTTATTTTCAATTGTTTACTTCAATTATATTATATATATAAATATATTTCAAAAATTTAATTAAAAATAAATATTAATATATATTTCAAATACTAGATATGTATAGCCCATAAAAATATTATATGCATAGTCCATAATAATATATATTCTTATCACGTTAAAAATAAATATTAATAAATTTTATACTCACAAAACTTTCTAATATAACAAAATTTTAATTTTAAAATATTAGTGGATAAATCTACATTTTAAAATCCTCATTCATCAAATTACTAACACAAACATGTTTCATATTTACATTCAACAAAAGAATAACTTTCTAAATAAATACTAATTGTTAGCAATGTCAAATTTTAGAGAAAAAAATTAAAATAATATAAACATTTATATACAATAATCTAAAATAAATATAATCATCCTTTTGGGATGCGCAAAAATTATTAGCTAGTAAATGATGATCTAAAAATTATAATCATCCTTCTGGAATGATTATCCCTGTGTTAAAATTATTATTTTGATAAACACTGATGAAAAAAATATAACCATTATTCTGGAATGCGTTAAAATTATTTGCGTCATTCTTATAGAATAACAATTATTTTATGAGAATATTACAAATTTTTAGATCTATATAACAAAAAATATTTACGAAATCTTTTTGGAATATTCAATATTATTCTTTCAATCCTCCTCGAATTGGATATGCTAATTTTTTTAAACATAATTAATGCATTTTTCTAGAATTCGTTAATACTATGATCCAATTTGTGTCATCATCTGGAATAACAATTTTTTTAAAATATTTATGAAATCCTTCTGGAATATTCATTAATATTATAGATTCAATACTTCTGGGATTGATTAATATTATAGATGCTCTGGTGAGCTATATAACTAATTTATTTTTCTATCCTTCAGGATAACTTGATAGGTTCTTCAGGAACTAATAAATAATTTATTTTCGTGTCCTTCAGAAATAACTTTGATAAGTTCTTCAAGGATTTTATAAATAATTTATTTGACTATCCTTCAGGATAGTTTGATAAGTTCTTCAAGAACTATATAAATAATAATTTGTATTTGTTTTGCAATCCTTAATGGATGCTTTATTCATATAATTTTCTGTGCTGATAACGTATAAGGAATAAAGGAAAGAGAGAGAAAATGATTATGTATTATTTCATTCGATGTAATCAGATATAATGAAATAAGTCCTATTTATAAATTATACAAACAATATAATAAAGACATATTAATTTAAATAAGAAATGAAATTATTAGAAGACAAATCATTCAATTATTCGTAACAATATTGTATAATGACTCACTTATCATCATTTTTTTTAAAGGGAACTTGATCATTCAATTTAGAATAGAGGAGGTAAGGAAAACCTAAATAAAACTACTTGAAAAAGAAAAGATTTTTATGATCACTTACTTTCGTATCTTTTAACCTAGGACATGTCACATAGTACATAAGATAGATATTACTAAAATACGAAAATGGTAAATTGATGTAATTGGAATTCCCAAAAAAAAAAACATTGAAGCTTTGACGACAGCTCATACCAGTGGTTGACGGCAAACGGAGACACAAGACACAACACAACACCAACAAAAAAAACACTATCTTTCTTCTTTTTCCCTTTTCCTTTTGTCTTCGAAATCATTCATTCATTTCTGCAAATTCCGGTGAGGCCAACGGTGAAACATGGCCGCGTCTGGTGAGGATGATGCCTCCAAACAAGACCTCTTTCACCTCATCAAACGTTTCGGAGCTTATGTTTCTTTCAAGATCTCCGATCTCTTCAACCTCTCTTTCCATAACCTCGTATTTCTCTCTCTTACCCTCAATTTTTTATCATTCTATTGGATCTGATGCATGAATTCAACATGTTAATATTGTTGTTTGCTTGTCCATTTCGTAATTATATTTTCCTGTTTATGATTGTTTGAAATTTCGATTTTTTATGAAATTTTTTGCCCCTTTTATCATTGATTAAATTATTGGAACCATGGGTGGATAATTTTCAACCCAAAGACTGAAAGTTTGTTTTTTTTGTTAGAAAACTGAACTGAGTTTTTTCCTGAGTTTAATTTAATGTTGGGTGTGGGTAAAAACTAGAAAAGGTGAGTTTTTTTTGTCATGATTTTTGTTAAAATGGGGAAAAGTTTTTGACCTAATTTTCATTATCAGAGTGCAATAGGTATTAGGTACGGTTTAAGTAGTATAAATGATCAAGGTAATGTTTTGGTCTTTTTGTAGAGCATGTGTACTTGAAGGCTTTTAAAAATGTCTGATTTCAATCATAAGTTCATAACTATGTTGAAGCTCACACGTATGATTTGTTGTCATTTGTCGAATGCATAACTTTTTATACAGATTGTGTATCAAAATTAAACTCGTTGTGATATTGTACTTGGTATTAGGATATACGCACTATTGGGGCGGTTGCTGGTCTTGCTGTTGCAATTGTTTTCACATGGAGGCTGTTGAGATCTCCAAGTGATAATCAAGGAAGGCAAAGAAAACGGCAGGGTGCTACATCTAGTAATCCTGGAGTTAGCACACATTCAAATGCATCGGTTGTTCCTTCTGATGCTTGTTTACCTTCAGATGAATCAAGGGCACAAAATGTTGTCGATGAGTTCTTTCAACCTGTCAAGGTATTCTGTTTTTTGTTTTACACTTTCGTTGGTTTCATGATTCAGAATTCAGACAATTCGTGAATGTTTTTGGGTTAATTGACCGCAGCTTGAGCTGTGTTTTTACAGCTTTGAATGTGATTGAAAATTCTGAGTTTTGATTTTTTTTCTTAACTTTTTTAGCCAACCTTGGGGCAGATAGTGAGGCAGAAGTTGAGTGAAGGAAGAAAGGTAATTAAACATATTCATTCATATTTGACGACACTCAAAACATTTTGTTTCAAGTTTGTGCTGTTAGAGGTTAAGCGAAGGTTTGCCCCATGTTTCTCGACTTCTATGACCAATGAGTTGTATGTAGGTAACATGCCGTCTTCTTGGAGTGATTCTCGAGGAAAGCAGTCCAGAGGAGCTTCAGGTGGTGACTTTTGTCCTTTCTTATATTTTTGTTTTTTATTATGATGACATCAACCCAAAAAGATATCAATGATGTTCATTCTGTTTTCGGCAGAAACAAGCAACTGTGAGGTCCTCGGTGCTAGAAGTATTGTTGGAAATAACTAAATTCTGCGATTTATATCTCATGGAGCGGGTTCTGGATGACGAAAGCGAGGTGTGTGTCCCTTGTCTGCATAAACCAATCACTTGTCAGTTGTCACATCTTATCTAGTAAACTTAATGGGATTGATGCACAATTCTTCATTTTATATGCCGTAAACTCACCACTTTCCAGCGCTATCAGTTTTATAATAACCAATTTGTTATGAAAAATTGAACTGAGATGTGTTATGTTTGCTTGAAGCAAAAAAGCTTACCCGAAGGTTCAGCATTTGGAACGTTTGTTGTCACAATTGTTGATGAAACGTTTGTTGTCACAATTGTTGATGAAACATTTGTTATACGAATTTTTGTTATCATTTTATGATATCTTCCCAGCTTGAAACAAACATACTCTTAAGTCACTAATGTCATGCAACTGCTAATTTGAGCTAGTTGAGAGAGATCATGTATTTCTTGAAGCTGTTAGTCTCAGATTTCAAACAAATTGATTGCAGGCCTAATACTCCTCTTGCTACCCTGTTGTACCATACCGTTTTGTTAAATTGTTTACACTTTATGTATGGATTTTTTCTGCAGAAAAGAGTTCTTGTTGCGTTAGAAGAAGCAGGGGTATTCACTTCAGGTGGTTTGATCAAGGACAAGGTATGTGAACACACATCAAACAGTTGTGTTTTTCGTTTTAGAACATAACTACCTTGCTGTGCAGTGCTGCATTTTTGTCCGACACGTATGCATAAAAAAAGTACTTTTCCACTCTATTATGAAGTCATCCTTTTGTTGTCAGCAAAGTTTGCATATAAGAAAGTACTTTTCCACTCTATGAAGTCATCCTTTTGTGTTCAGTAGTTTACACATGTTGCTTGACAACATGAAAATAACTATACCATTTTTTATTTAACAATTTAAACATTATCTTTGACTATGAACATGAGTATGAGATTAAAGTTTGTACGGATAGACATCATGATTAGAGATGCCCCGACCTTTTTACTTTAATTTTGGATTTACTCATGGAATTCATCCAAGAGTTAGCATCGAGATGCATGCTTTTTGCAAATGATATATTCCTATTTGGAGAGTCGTAGGAAAATTTAAATGAAAGGTCGGAGACGAGCTTCAGAAATGCATGGCTTTCACCTAGGCAGAAGTTAGACAAAGTATATGTATGGAATGTAAGTTCAACCAGAGGATAAACGTTTCTAAACTTGAGGTGAAAGTTGAAGGTCATATCATTCCACATGTCACACCGTTTAAATATCTTGGGTCTGTAATACAAAATGATGGAAAAATAGCTGAAGGGAAAATTTTATTGGATGGAAGTAAGGCTTAAATGTTGGGCGGTTGAGAATCAACGCGAGAATATAGTAAGTGTATCAGAGATGAGGATGTTGCGTTGGATGTGTGGTAAGACTTGACATGATAGATAACATTAAAAATGACAAATTAGAGTGTGGGGGGTAGTACTTATAGTAGAAAAAATGGTGGAAAATAGACTTTAGGTGGTTTGGGCATATAGAGAGAAGACTGTAGATTCTTTGGTAAGAAGAGTAGTAGGTCAGATGGAGAGGAGTCAAACAGTTTAGTGGTAGAGGAAAGTTTAGAAAAACTATAAGAGAAGTTATTAAGATTAAGAAAGATCTCAAGATTAATGATTTGGATAGAAGCATGATTTATGATAGAATATTATGTTGAAAGTTGATCCAGGCAGCCGATCCCACTTAGTGGGATAAAGGCTTGGTTGTTGTTGTTTTGTTCAAAAGAATTATGATTGATGTTAAGAAGAATAAAGACGGTTTTGGAATGGAATGGTTTAGAAAATGAACAGCCAGCATGACATAGAAGACATTCAATGATAACTAAAGGATTTAGTTGCTTTGCAATAATATTATTGCAATAATATTATAACATGACACTGGTACCATGTGATTGCAATAATATTATGATTATTGATTCATAATGATATGTGTTTGTGGTCATTTGCTGGCTGTATTGCTCTTTTCAAAACAATCTTAGAACCTGAAATTCTGATGCCTTCAAAAGTTATAGTTTCTTGTCATGTCATTAGAGATATCATAGAATTAGATGGCAACAAATACTCTGACAGAATTGTGATTGTTGCAAATGTTTGTCTTGTGTATCTAACTAATGCTTTAAATATCCACAAGTTTGACAAAACATTTGCTGCCTATTTCTGCTTCGAAACAATCTTGTTGTTCCCTATTTTGACATCTGGTACCTGTATGCAGGTTCTCTTCAGCAGCACTGAGAACGGACGCTCGTCCTTTGTTCGGCAATTGGAACCAGATTGGCATATCGATACAAACTCCGAAATTGTCACTCAGTTAGCTGTATGTTACTTTATATCTCAACATCATTCGGCTAGTCGAACTCATATTTTGATACAATATTAAAATATTAACAACCATATAATTATTTCTTCGAAGCTAAAATATCTCTCTATGCTATGATATCTTTCTAACGATGAACAACAAATGATGTTGCAGAGGTTTATCAAGTATCAGCTCCACATATCGCCGTATAAAACAGAACGAACTGCAGCTAATGTGTTCAGTGCTCCAACCTTGGAACTCTTCTTCGGATCCGCATGAAAACCAAACACTACTAATCACATGTTATCATAAATGTCACTCTACTGGTTTGGTTTCTGTCTACATCTTGGATTCAACCTTCAACCATACGTTTTTTCTAGGTCGATGAGAAAACTAGATTAGATATTCTCCATGCTTTGATGGGTGCTCTCACCCTAGGTTAGTGAAAAACATGTTTCTGTGCATGTGTATGATGATGATGCTTTGAGGAGGAAGTTTATAATGTTTTCTTTGTTTACATTTTGTTTGGAATTTGTGCATTAGATTTGGACATTTTGAACCAACAAAGTAGCAATTTATATTAGATGTTTGTATTCTATCCATTACTTGTCAATGTAAAAGTTTTATTAACAAGGTAATAAATAATGTTGTATTGAATTTTAAATATATTTGATAAATAAAATTTATTTTTATATTTGACAATTAAAAAGGACCAAAGACTAGTTTGCCCTATGTCTTCACGAATAAATGCTCAAACAAAAATTATTTGTACGAGTCTTAGTCTAAACTATTAAAGGTATCACATTGCAAAAAAGAACTTTATTCTTTAATTAAAGTCTACTCTAGGTGACACATAAGTAGCAAATTATGATGGTAATGGTTCTTGTAAATCCTTACACAATATATTCCTCTAGTTACTATTTTAGTGGCGTACTTAAGATTGGGTGCCAATCTACTAAGATTTACAAAACTTTATAATTTCTTGCGTGAAAAAAACTTTATGGTTTATACAACATTCAAATTGAAAAAAAAAGAAAGTGTTTTTCCTGCATTCTCTCTTATCGTTGCACCTCTCTTCTCCCCAAATTCAAATTGTCGTAGTCTCTGATCGGTGGTGGTGCGATAGACCGCTCCATCCTTTACCCCACTTAGGTTAGAAAGTTGTCGGCATTGTGCAGGTGGTCATTTTGCAAACCTCTTTTTTGTTCGGGCTTTGTCATGGTGTTTCTTCTCGTCGACTGTTGGGTTATGGTGACGACTGGTCTGATTGGTTCTCAACTATCATTTGTTACGAGTAGAACGTCAATCAATATCATTTGTCGTTGTTTATCATTTCATTGTACAACAAACATCAACAAACATCAGAGTCAGATTTCAGGTCTGCAAGAAAGAAATTTGTGGTTTTAGGTTGGACCTGGGTTATTGATTTGAATTCGTTTCAAATTGATCCAAATATGGTTTGCTTAGTCGGAATCTTTTGATTTGAATTCGTGTTGTTTCTTAACCTGTCCGGACACCTAACTGAGATAAGTTGATTTTCTTCTTCATCTTTTGTTCCGATGTCTCTGCTTGTTTGATCAGAAATGATTGTGATTATTTGTTGCAGTTTGTCAGTGAGTTGCTAGTTAATGAATTTGATATTATGTTGGAGGTCGAGTTTATTCATCTAATTCAAAATCCCAGTTTGGTGCTCTTCAATTCAAATTTCACATTGTTTTTGCAATTTGGTTTTGCTTCCCTACGTGGGTTCGCTGGATTGTGCATGCGAAGCGTGAGTGGTAGTATCTGAATTCAAATTTCCTTTTCTGTTTTGTTTGTTTTTTATTTTCATTAGATTAGGCTATATATCTCCCTAACTTGTTTAGTACTATTTTTTTCTTCTTTTAATCTATTAGTTATGGAAAATCCTTTGCGTACTTTGCTTTAAAAAATAGAATTTATTTTGGATTGGACCTTGTTTGAGGGATTACTTAAGTCGCATTGGCATGTGAAGTTGAAAAAAAACTCCCTGTGGTCAAATTAGGATATTTTGATATTCATCCTAGTATGAGATACCATATTAGCGGCGTTTATATAACAAGTGGTTCTCTAGATGATAGGTATGTTTTTTCGTTCATACAATGTCTCGATTCTCTTAAACTCTCGTTGACTTGAGCATTAAAGTCGTTATAGGACGGTGAAATCAGTGTCGTTTCTCACCTTCTTTCAACAACCTTGACCATCATAAATAAATTATCTTCAAATCATTAATGACACATATAAGGATCACTTAATGATTCTCACCTTTCTGAAACATGATATAATGGTTGAAAAATGCATAAACCACCTTACAATACCACTGTAAGGTGAAGACAAGAGTTACAACAGGCATCGCCAATCAAATGTCTCCACCATCACCAGTGATTGAAGAGACCACACATGTTGTATCTCCATCACATAACCAATGTATTGATTTTTCTCATTCAATATCTTCATAGCAAATAAACACCATATATATTCCACTTTCACAATAATGGAAACCAACATCAAAATTTGTTCGTTCTAATCCAACACCAATCAAAGATGATCGAAAAAAATCCATCTCATTGCTCTAAATTTTAAGGAAAAAAAAGAGATTCCAACGATCATTATACATCTCAAGAACATTTATGTTCACCAATAAACTATTGGATTTGTGAACGACCATGATGAATCTGAATGTCACAAGTGCCATCATCCTCCATCTCTTCAAGACAATAGCGACGAGAAGCATACGCTAAAGGATATAAGAACTCCATATTCTATAGGATGAATTTAATATACCAGTCCATGCATCTATAATCATTTCCACCACCACACTTGGTTTGACCATTTTCCCATCATCACCTTTGATTTGTTTGGTGCCTACCACAAATTTTAGTCAACTTCTCACATTTTTTGTAATGTGATAACGAAAAGGTAATGTACATGATGTAGGAAACACCTTTGCAACCAATTCATTACTGCGGTGTCTCGATCAATGACAATTACCTTTGATATATTTTCTTGATCCTTCAACAAAGTCTTGCACACTACCACACGAAACTATTGGAGCATATGTTCTCGAGTAGTATACGATCGTTCATTGGTGAATTGTTAACCAACATCTATCTCTATTAGTTTAAGATCATCCTTCACCTTTTCTTTTGATTTACCTGTCCTGGTTGACTTCAACTAGTTTACCATTATTCGTCGCTACATCATGTTTTACATCGTTTTGAACAAAAACTTTGAGAAACATATCCGGGTGAACCATATCTAATAAGAAGATAAATAGGAAAATTTAAAAATTAGTAACGCAAGTTTTTCAAAAGATAAACTTTGAGAAACATATCCGGTTGAATTCAAATATATATCCAAAATAATGTAGGTGAATTCAGATATGTCTTTTCGGGAAAAGCGAAAGTTTTTCAGCTCAAACTAAAGATCAACGCAAGTAATGATGGAAGAAATAAGGAATATTTACCTTAAATTGCAGCTTATGATGCTCCCTTTGATTTGTTAAAATGCACAAAATTTGATTTTGAATAGAAAAAATGATTGATAATGAGCTTTTTTTTGAAGGTTTTTTTTTTGGTTATGGAGGAGTTGAAAGTGTTTCAAAAGTGAGGAAGATGATCATGCAAGGTGATGATACACTCAAATTCTCGCTGAATATTTTTGGAAATACATCTCCAAAAATATTACTGAATGGTAAAAAAAATTCTCATAATACAAAGATGTATTCAGAGATGCATCTTCGAACTAAATTTTACTAAAAATTAATATTTGGTGTGTTCAAAGATGTATCTTTGAATTCATCCAAAAACAGTTTTGAATTTTTAGAGATACTTTCCATATAACATGTGCGAGAAATTGCCTTAATATTTTGATGAAAATATTATTACATAAATCCAAATTAAAAAGAAAAAAAAAAAAAAACATAAATTTTTTGAAATAAGAGCCTGAATGGGCTGCTGTGAAATCCGCAGTTGAAACACATAGAACATTGATGCAAGTTGCGCCGTCACGCATTCACAGTGTTCCATATCAATGGAACCCGTTTGCCCTATCACCTCATCTCGCGCAACTGAAATATCAGCTCTTCTATCTCCTCCCTCACCTCCCCAACTTGAGGTAATCAGTCTCTTCATTCATCCATCTCAACCATTCCATTTTCCTTTCTCTTCATTTCACTCTCTTTTTCAATCCAGGAATATTATCAATCCATTTTCTCTGCAAGACACTGCACCGGCATCACCGTCAAACAGGATCACAACTCTGGAAAAGGTTCTTCTTTACTGTTTAATGATATATTCGAATTGATGTGTTCCTCTTCTGATTCTGGAGAATGTTAGGTCTGTATGCTGCAATGGATTTCAAAGAGGATCAACTTGTTCTCAAGGACCAAATGCTTGTAGGGACCCAACACTCCTTCAACAAGATTGACTGTTTTGTGTGTAGCTTCTGCTTTCGTTTTATTGGTTCTATAGAAACTCAAATTGGAAGGAGGCTCTACTTGACACAATTAAGGGCTAATCAGAGTCATGCCTGTCATGTAGGAACCTCTTCTAACTCTATTCAAATTTCTCACGAAATCGATTCGTCTGATGAACAAGATAGCACGGGCAGTTTAAATGCTGGAGTTCCTCTTCCTGAAGGTGTTGTGGAATCGTTGATGAATGGTCAATTGAGATTGCCTTTCTCTGACAACTTCTCCTTGCCTCCGTCTGTTCCATGCTCTGCCGGATGTGGAGAAGCTTACTACTGCAGGTAAAAGCCTGCTTGGATTGACTTATTTGAACAATTCTACTAGCACAAACGCTCGTGTGGCTGTTTAGGATTTTACGGAAACATTTTATGATACATTTATAAGCTGTTTTCAACTTATTCTATATAAGCTCTCCAAGATAGCTAATGAAATATTTTATACATAAACACTTATATGATAAACGCTTACTCTATTAGTACTTAGTTAGTTTTTCAAATCAGTAAATTTTACACATCGCCCAGCAGGAATAAACAACCACAGCAAAAAAACGTTGTGAAAATTTGGTCACAAATGATGCTGCTTCTGCTTCTGATTTCTTTTCATTTAAAGATTTAAACGATTATGACCCAATTTTGATAAGCTTCTATGTTATGGAAGCTGTTCAATTGGCATAAGTTTATGGTTCTTCACTCATGAAAATGTACTTATAAAGTTTGTAGATACTTATGAAGAAATTAAATGGGTGCTTCGGAAAAAACGGAGACGCATAAGCTAATTTTAAGTGACATATAAAATGCTATTGTTTAAAAAATAGTTATTGTGATTTTCTTGAATGTAAAGTATGGAATAATCTTGTCTGATAATGTTATCAATACCTGTAGCATGTTGTGTGCAGAGGCTGATTGGGAATCCTCCCATTCTTTGCTCTGTACTGGTGAGAGTTCTGATCCAAGCCGTAGAGAGGCACTCCTTAAATTCGTGAAACATGCTAATGGTAAAACTCCTTCCTTACGGACATTGATAAAACAATCTAATTTTTTGTGGACTTTTTTGTTCCGTGTCTTGCTTATTAATTTAATGTCTTTTCTTTTATTCACAGAAACAAATGATATATTCCTCCTTGCTGCAAAGGTATGGTTTTTTCGTTTTGCTCTAAATGTATTTCTATAGCGTTGTGTGAAAAATGATCATCTCTTAAATCACATACTGTTGTGTGCAGTGAATACTGGCAGTTTGACACCTTAAATTAAACATAAAAACCAATCTTATTGAAAAAATCACTTTTATACGACTCGGTGATGTCAATAGTTGCTTTAGCATAGCGGAATTTAAACAAACAATGCTGCTATCTGCAACTGACTATCTTGATAAGAAGTCAGTTCTTCATCAGTGTCATACTGTCCTTTTCTTTAGATATTTTATCTGACTGGAAACCTGGTTGTATTTCATCACCAGGCCATTTCATCTACCATATTAAGGTATCACAAGTTAAAAGCAAATTGTCCTAAGGAGAAACTGAAATATGATGCATCCTGTGTTTCAGACAACTCTAATCTCTCTCTTCTTTTGGAAGCTTGGAGACCTATATCAATGGGATACAAAAAGAGGTTGTTACTAACTTTTTTGTACAACTCATCTACGAATAATATATAGACTTCATTGTACAGAAGAATGAATATACTTTTACCTTATAGACTGGTAATGGCATTCAAATTCAAATATTCTACAATTGAAAGTATCTTATCTTTACTTTTGTTGTTGAGAAGTTTTATATGATTTTATTTAAACTAGTATGTCAGGCTAATCTCTTCAAAATGTCTGTAGGTGGTGGGACTGCATTGCATTACCAGATGATATCGATTCTTCCGATGAAGCGTCATTCAGAATGCAAATAAAAGAGTTGGCATATGAGGTATGATTCTTCACATGTTTATTCGCAGATTTAATGTATCACATCTAATTTTCTTCTTTTTGATTTGATGTTTCAGTCTCTCCAACTTCTTGAAACAGCAATATTTGACAAGGAATGCGAGCCGTGTATCCTTACATATTCTATTTTAATGATGTATTTGTTGTGTGCATGCTCAGTGATTTTGTGTATTTACTTCTGTTGGAAGTTTAGCTCCAAGCCCTTAACTCTTTCCAGTATTCTCCCTTGAAATCTATGGACATATCATTGGAATGTTTGAACTGAATAATCTGTAAGAGCCAACTTTGTGGAATTTTGTTTCTTTTCTATTCTGTCTAGCCATCAGTGTTGTTCAGTAGTGGCACTATAGCGTAATAAAATTTGAAAAAATCTCCATTAGTACAAAATGCTGAAAATAGCGGCTTAGTGGACTATAACACTGCTGCCAAGTCAAATTAGAACAAACTGCTATTTTCTGTTATCCACGGTTGACAAATTAGCTAGCCATATATTTTGTTGGGTTTTGGTTCATAACGGAATGGTTAAATATTATGAAAATGTGAAGAATAATTTATTTGGATTATGAAATGTATATTATTAATCCCTTTATTATTTTGTTAGTGATTTGGTTGTTGCTTCTCCTGTGGAGGATTACTTTTTATACATTGATGAAATGACAAACCCTGAAAAGGTTAGAATTTGGTTCACCTTGCTTTAACATTTTATCTCAAATGCATAAGTTCTTCAACTTTTTTCTGTTACCACTGATGGCAGGAAGAAGCTGAAAAAATTACACAGCCAATTCTAGATGCTCTAGGTGACGACTATTCTACTTGTTGCGAAGGTACCGATTTCACTGCCATTTGTCTGTTAATATCTACAAACAAATTCTTTAGGAAATATTCATTTTTCACCTATTTAACTTGTATTCTAGGAACTGCATTTTTCCCTTTGCAAAGCTGTATGAACCATTCCTGTTGTCCTAATGCCAAAGCTTTCAAAAGAGACGAGGTATGTGGAAAAATATGAACCATTCCTGTTTGACATTATTAAACTTTCTCGATTCTGCAACCTGTCTTGATTCGATCATGTTACTACTGTTTTGAGAAGCTTATACAACTTTTGTTTCTAAAAAAGAAAAAGACACCAAATTATGTTTAGCTTTTCTTTATAATTCTTTGTATGAATAGTAACATTGAATATAAAGATATACAACCTCTTTGCATGCAGGATAGAGACGGCCAAGCAACAATAATTGCACTGAGGTCCATCTGTAAAGGAGAAGAGGTTTGTTCATGCCAGTTTCTTATTCTCTAATTATTTTTAAACTGGTCAATTTCGATGAGAAATTTTATACTCAATTTAAATGTTCATAAAAATACAAATATATTTGAAAGTTTTTATTGAAGGACTACCTAAGATACCATGAAATGTTAATTTTTTTCATATATAAATGGCATGTTTAAGTAATTAATATTTGGAAGAACTTTTCAGATAACCATTTCATATGTTGATGAAGACCTTCCATTTGAAGAGAGACAAGCATCCCTTGCAGATTACGGTTTTAGATGTAAATGTCCAAAGTGCATTGAACAAGAGCCATAAATAGTGTCACAACCCCATACATAACATAATCCAATTGTATGAAGAGGATGAATGCAAGGTTTAACAATGAATTTTATGCATAGAACCAAAATCAGTTTTGCAAAGCTTATATTTTTGTGTTAGTTGATTTATATATGTATTGGATTTTTTATTTATTTTTAAAGTTTCCCCTTAAATGCACCACAAAAAAATGATGATAAACATATGGAACTATCTCTTGTGTTTTAAGTTCTTACTCTA
Source organism: Vicia sativa (assembly GCA_021764765.1). NCBI lineage: Eukaryota > Viridiplantae > Streptophyta > Magnoliopsida > Fabales > Fabaceae > Vicia > Vicia sativa. The sequence goes on from CM038792.1 coordinate 156,312,873, forward strand.
CGTGTGGAAATAACTTAGTTAGATGACAGGTGGTAATATATAAGACACTGTTCTGTACAAAAACTAAGATTCACAATGTTGTCACTTGTCGGCAATGAGAGTTCAAAAGTAGTGTTTGATTGAAATCAATTCTAGAAGATGACTTACAGTTCAACAATAGTGTATGATTGAAATCAATTCTACAATAAGTCTTGCAACTTGCAAAGTGCCTACAACTATAAGCTCAAATGAATATAGGGTCAGAGATTTTTAAAGTTAGAGTGTAACTAGAATGTAGGTATTGTTATATTTATATATTCTTGAAAAAAATTAGTTATAGAAGAAGACCTGCAAAGCGCTGGCAAACACATCGAGTTCAAGTTAATATAGGTCATGAGTTTTTTAAAGTTAGAGAGTGTGTACCTTTGAGTGTTGATATTATTAAATTTTTATTTTCTTGTTGTGATATTGAGGATAAATTTGTCAAAAAGCTCATAAGAATAGTGTCTTGTTCAAGAATGGAGGATTGTTGGATGACAACTCTGTCATTAAAAAAAAATTTCATTCGAAACCCTACATTTTTTTTAAAAAATTTAATTTTATCTTTCAATATTTTTATTCAATTTACCATTTCACTTTTTATTATTCACTTAAAAATATAAATTTTACAGTCCTATGCGTGCGTGGATTATCAATATATCGGAATACTTTTAAAAGTATTTTGGTCTTAAAAATTTTTTAAAAGAGTTTTTACCTACAGTTCAAAATCGTAACCAAAACTGTTATTAAAAAGAATTATCATACCGGAACACTTTTTGAAACTGTTACGATTTAAAAAAATTCTTAAAAGAGTTTTGCCAACGGTTCAAAATCGTAGCAAAAACTGTTTGTTAAAAAAAATTACCATACCGGAACACTTTTTGAAAGTGTTCCGATTGAGTGTAATATTAATATACCGAAAAGTGTTCCAAATTTAAATAATTCTTAAAGAGTTTTACCAACGGTTTACAATCGTAGCAAAAAGTCATCATACAAGAATAGTTTTGAAGTGTTCTGATTTGGTGTACTATTAAAATACGAAACACTTTTTGAAAGTATTTTGGTTTTAAATTTTTTAAAAAAAGTTCTACTAATATTAAAATACGAAACACTTTTTGAAAGTATTCTGGTTTTAAATTTTTTTTAAAAAGTTCTACTAATGCTTTAAAATCGTAGTCAAAATTGTTTTTTTTTTAGATTACTATACCAAAACATTTTTTGAAAGTGTTTTGATTTTAAAAACTCATAAAAAGTTTTACCATTCGAAACCGTAGCTAAAACTATTTTAAAAAAAATTACTATACCAGTACAGTTTTTAAAAATGTTCCGGTTAAATGTATTATTAAAAAATTGCTAAATGAATTTTAGCAACGGTACAAACCGTGGCCTAAAGCAACAAATTTGTTAATTTTTTAAAATTACACCGGAACACTTTTTTTTAAGTGTTCCGGATAGTATGAGTAGGGATGTAAAATTTAAAATTTTTTGATGAATAATATAAAATTAAATGATAAATTAGTTACAAAAATTGAAGGATAAAATTGATATTTTTAAAAAATTGTAGAAGTAGAAGTCTAATTGTAGGAGGAAAAAGTAAAATTTTCTGATTAAAATTGATTTTTGAGAAGGACCTACAAAAATATTACCTGCAAAGTGTCTATAAACACTCAGAGTGTTAGTATTATTAAATTTATATAGTTTTAAAATTGTGGTATTGAGTATAACTCAATAATATTTGATTGAAATTGAATTTTGAGGAGGACCTGCAAAAAATACTTATAAATATTTGTACCTAAAAAGATGATGACTTTAAATTTGTTTATGAAGGAGGACCGATACAACTACAAGTACCTGCATATACTTCAACATTTAAATTAATATTGACAATGAAAATTTTAAAACTAGAAATTTGTATACCTAAACCGCCATGCTATTTCTAAAGTGACACCGTATGTTTTACACCGTAATTTTAAATCTCATTTTAACTCTGTTACACATTTCAATATATATAAAAAATAATAAAAAATAGAAAGAAATATGTAGTATTGTATGTTTATACAGTGTTATTTTAAGTGTCATTGTAACATTACTTATACCTAAAAGGATGGTAACTTTAAGTTTGATTTTGAAAGAGGAACTACAATATCTACACAAACTCTAACATTCAAACTAGTATTCAAACTAGTATTGACAATGAAATTTTTAAAAATTAAAAACTGAAGTTTGAGAAAAACACAAGAAATGATAGTTTGGATTGAGTTTTAAAATTTTTCGTTTAGAAGTGTTTTCCACAAATAATCAGATTAGAAATCAATGTGTTAGAAGAGAAATATTGATATGTTTGGTTTTATACAAGTTCACCTTAGAAAAGGTTACTATTGTCCACATACCAATGTGATTTTACCTTAAAAAATGACTTAATCCACTAATCTCAACATATTACAGATGCACGGGCTACCTGTCAGTGACTAACAAAACAATGATAATCTACTAGTGATCCCTCAAGAATTCTGACCTACCCGATCACTGAATTCCTAAGACTTCTGACCAATATGGTCCTTTGAGGAAGGTTCCCTTGCCTTAGAAAAAGACTTTAATCAACTACCCAATGAGAAGCTGTGTTTACAAAGATGCTTCTAATAAGCAGATTACACATATGTTTAAGTTTAGATTGCTTAACACAATTATGAGCAACAACTATTGTGTTTAAAATTTTTATAATAATAACACAAATATGAGCAACAACTCTTGTGTTCTAATAAGAGAATTGAAGAACAAATAATAACACAATTAATGAGCAACAATTCTTGTGCCTTTGTCTTATTTTCTAGGATGTTCTAACAATAATAACAACACAAGTAAGAGCAACAACTCTTGTGTTCAATCAAATAGTATCAACACAGTAATGAGCAACAACTCTTGTGTTTGAACTTTCTCTAGATTTGAATTTGGTAACGTTACTAATCTTGTTCTTTTGTAGTTTATTCAATAAAATGTCGATGTTCGTCAATTCGTCGATTTGCAAATGAGGTGCTTAAAGCTTTATATAGGTGTTGAGGAAGTAGACCATTGTAGTAGTACTCACGTCACTTTCATCTTTCCAACTGCGAACGATAAGAAATGATCATGAGAGACAAATAATACACAATACATCCATTTGAGTGGAATGTGTAATTGTACTTACTCTTGTAGCTCACGTTTTTTATAAGACTTTTCTTCTAATGAATGTTACTTCTGCTGAAGTAGATTGACTTGAGAATATATCAACTTTTGATCTTGTCTTCTGATGGAATATATGATGTTAGTTAAAAATAAGTCCAGAAGACCCCCTTAGTCTAACAATCTCCCTATGAATCTAAAACTTAAGACTTTATCAGAAAATAGGGTTTTCTAAGCTTTACTTCCTTTTTCCAGAATTTTGATTGAAGCGAATGGAAGCGATTTATCATAATTTTCTTTATCAGAAATTCTTTATTCATTAGAACTTTCTAAGCATTATAAGTTCTTTGTCTTGTACCTGAAACACATTTCTAAACACACACATATATCCTAAAAGTGCCTATGGATTGAAATATGAGAGCTTCTAAAGAATTTGCTTTAGTGGATTCGAAACATCTATGTTGAAGGCTTGTTGTTTATCAAATTTTTTATTAACTCACACTTGCTCCTTCTTCAATTCTTCAAGGCATTGTCATGTCTCAAAAGAAGTGGATAATTAAATTAACTAAATACTTAAAGTTAATTCAAATACAATATATACAATATATATATATATATAAGTTCATCATTGGGCTGACAAATCTCTAAAAATGTCGAATGACAAATAATAAAGAGGTCTCAAGATATATTGAATGATGAAAACAATACAATGATCGTGCGCGAAAGAGTTGGAGATAAAGAACACAAAGGAGTAGCAATATTGACAAGTCAACTAGGTTCTATTGTGTCTTAGTCTTTCTCAATATCAAAATAAAAGAAGAGGTTGAATCAACAACAAACATTAGAGTTTGTGGAGTTTCTCTTGGAAAACTTCTCATGTATCAACTTTTTTGCATATTAAAAATTATCCTAATTTCATTGGAATTAGGCGCAAACGTATCCACACGCGAGGACAAAATTGGGGAACTGTGAAGACAAATTCTTGTGCCTCTTTTTATTTTTGTTTTACTTGCTTTAACTTTCATATATCAATTTGTCAAATCGCATTGAGTAATCGATTGACTCGTAGGAATTTTCTGGAACTGCTTTTATTTTGAAATGTGTGTTGATTTCCTTATAATAACTTTTGATTATTAGTGATTTTTCATATCAATACAACTCAAAGGAAAATTATGAAAATTAGGTTGCACACCAAGTGTTTGACAAATTATTTAGTCCGTTCTTTTGCTAGTTACCATTGGAAATAAAATTGCTAGTAACTTGTCATAAACGATTAATAACGTTATTGCACCCCAAAGTTCGCCATCTTCATTTTTTTTAATCATTATTTGGCTTATACTTAATCATCATGTGCATTGCATTCACGCCATTTGTGAATCAACCATGAGATAAAGTCATCTCTCTGCGAAGAAATATAAAAAATAGGGCAATTATCTCGTCAGACAGCAATTAAAGTAAGCTTTGCTTCTTCGGGATTTAAATGCATCCCGCGTGCTTCTTAAGCGTCTCAACCAATGTTCAACCGAGTCATCATCTTGACAAGCTCTCAAATGTTTCAACACGCTTTGAATGGCAGAGAAAACCAAGCGTTTTAGTTGATTTAAGTTAGTTCGGATCAGAGACAACGACTTTGCTGGTTTAAGCTTAGAACTTCGAAACTTTCTACTATAATACCATTTTGAAGTGGTTTTCTACGAATTGGAGCTGTCTTGGTATTTTCTTCGTTCCATATGTTCGGACCGAAAGCCAATTCTATGAGGAAGATCTCTGAAAATTGTGATTTCCCTGAAACAAAATTTAATTTAATTATTGGTTATCTGTTTTCCAGGTGTTCAAAAATTTGTAACTTTCATCCGGTTTGACATTTTTGGTCGATTCTTAGAGCATTAGGGTTGTCTTGATATTTCCCTCATTTCTCGTGTTCGGGTCAGAGGCTAATTTGGTGAAAAATGTCTCCGAAAATATTAATTCTTTGAAGACAATGCACTGAATTTAATGGCTGAACAACCGTTTCGCGGGTACTTAAAAATTCATAACTTCTGATTAGAATACTATTTTGGAGCGGTTCTTGAGGCGTTAAAACCGTCTTAAATCTTAATGTCATCTTCATTTCATATGTTCAGGTCGAAGGCAGATTCTTTGAGGAAGACCCCCGGAAATGCGGATTACAAGAGAAATTATTGTTCTGAAGCAGATTTTTGTTCTACCGTTTCTTGACATTGAAAAATTCGTAACTTCTTCGATTTTTATCGTATCGAGACGACTATTTCGATAAAATTCCACAAATTGTGTTAGCTTCAAGTTTGCTTCAGACCCCAAGTTTGGATTTTGCTCCGAAGCCTTCAGTTCGTGGCATTTTCCTCGAGTGGAACGGTGAAATAAGCTGAAAATCCCGCGCAAGCAAAAAAAGCAGGAAAATGTGGCACTGTTTCTCGCCATTCAAAAATTCATAACTTTCTCGTTGTTTGTCCGATTGAGACGGTTCTTTCGGCCAAACGTCATAAATTTCGTCATCTTCGATTTTGCTTCAGAGCCCGAATCCGAATTTTGCACGAAAATCAATGAACTTATGGGTTGATTTTTGACCAGTACCAAAATAAACCGAAATTCTGGCATTAGCCAAAAACAAAGGATTTATGTTCACTCTTTTGCCAAGCCAAACACAACTTAATCTTTGGTCTATATATTTCTAGAACTAAAATTCCACTCATTTTTTCACCCACAATTCAAATTACACAAGAAAAACTCTCTCTACTATCGCATTCCTCTCAAAAGCACAAGAGATTCAAAACTCTTACTCCCTCCCAAAAGGCAAACCGCAGAATTCCCTCTCCTCTTCCATACACCACCACGCTACCACTGGTTCCGACAAGCAACCGCCGCCCTGACTGACCGATCTCATCCGGCCGCCACTCGCACCGTCCTCCTTCCATGCTACTACAACTCCCTCTAGCGCGACACAACTCGGCGACCACGTTTCCTCTGTTGTCCGATCTCTGGCGAAGAAATTTCCTCTGGTTCTGTTCTCCGGCCAACATCATCATCTTCGATCTCTCATCTCCGATTTTTCTTCGGTAATTTCATATTCTTACTTGATTTAAGCTCTTGTTTAAGTGTTTTTATTGAATAAGATCTTTGAACATGAATTGGATTTTGTTTGAGTTTCATGAGTTGAAACCTTGAGTTAATATGTTAATTGAATTGATGATGAGGAATAAGTGGTATTGGATGAAAGAAGAATTAGTTCGACATAGATCTAGGCTTTAATCGATAAATTAATGTCGATGTTGTTTATGTCGAATTATATTGGAATATGTTGAATTATGTTGAATTGAGGAATTGTGATGAGAATTAAGTTTAATTTCACGAGTTAATGCAATTTTATATCAATCTGTTGATGATTTCAAGTTTTCGACATCAAAAACCTCAAATCCGTTGAAATTGTATTAACACGTGAATATTTATTTATGCTTGGAATTAAGGGACCCGATGTGATTTAATCGTTTGTAACTTGTTTAGAATTTCTAAGCGATAATACTTGAACCGAAAAGTGTGTTTTCGCGTCTGTTTGCAATTGTTGAATTTGCTTTCGATCAATATTGGTTCAAGTATGTATTGCTGCCCGAAACATGTAAACAAATTGCAAATTGATTTTAAAAATCATTTGAGGTTTACTTGAGCATATTTGGACATTTATGGATCATTAATATTGAGAATTACCGATTTTGGTATAACTTTCCGGCTAAATTCATAATATGATGCAAGGCTGTCAGGAAGTTGTAAGTCGGTGAAAATGCACGATTTAGTTGATGTTAATTACTTAGGTGAGTTTACCTTGATGATTAATGAGAATTGGTACCGTTTTTGGTGGATTTTATTCCGACTTTTTGTGCACTTTGTGAAACACAACAATGCTGTCCGGGTTTTACTTTTGCATGAATGTTGTGATTCAATTACCGTTTCATATGTGTTTATGTTTAATTGTTTAAGTGTTAACCATGGTAGTTGAGTTCACTCGTTTTTGATGTGATTTCTTGAGCATTTTGTCACATGTATTCCATGCTTCCCGTTTTGGAAGTTAAGCTTAGAATGCATTTTAATTGTTAGTTCACGATCAATTAGGCTTGCTTTGATGTTTGTGTGGTATTGGCATTGAGACTTGACAGATTTATGTCGATATTTTATGTGATTCATGTTATGATGTGTATGCTGCCCGGTATTTGATTTTGTGTTTCCGTTGCTTGTTCGACCTTGCCTAATGTATGATAATATGTTATTTTGAGTTGTGGTGTTGATTGTTTAATCGCAATTGATATTCTTTGTTATTTGCTAACTCATTTTATGGTGTTGTGCTAGTTTTTGAAGGCATTGTCGTGCGACATACGACGCTTGGATTATAGTCTTGTTGTATAGACTTATCTTGTGCAGGGACATCATAGTCTTGTTGTACATACTTGTGTTGTGCGGACATTGGCTTGACACAGTGCATTACCTTTGTTTGCGATTTATGTTCGCATTGTGATATTGAATTCACATTGGATATTTGTTTTGACTTGTTTCTTTGTTGCTTGGTAAAGCTCGCTCAAAGAACATTAGATTTCTTTGCTTTCAGTTGCTTTTGCTACAAACCTTTTTTTGTTTTGGTAGTGTTTCTTTTCTGTTTAGTTTCCACATTGTATTTACTTTTCCTTGCCATGAAAAGTAGGATTAGAGATGCATGTCTGGGAGTTCTTGAATTATGCGGGCAAATCTGTTTTAAAGATCTTTAGAAGACATTCTGTTTTGTTTGCAATTGCTACTTGTGTTTGCAAAAGACTCCAAAAGGGAGCAACTATTTGTTGTTTGTTTAAAAGACCCCAGTGACAGTATGTTAAAGTCCTCAGAGAAGGAATTCCCATTTCCGCTTCCCATTTACTTTTGTGTTTGCAATCGAGTCAACAAGTGGGGGAAAAAGATTCGCAATCGCCCCCTACAATTCCAAGTCCAAGTCGTTCGCTGCCTCGCCTTACATGTTGATGCCTTGAACCGTGCCAAATCATCTCTTCCATGAGTCAATAAAGCAGAAAAGGGATTTGCAATCAATCCCCCGCACTTTGTCTTCGCTTCGGTGATATTAACTCACGTTTGACCAAACATTTGATGCTTTTGAGTCTTATCGTTGAAATCCCTTGGATTTGTTGTTTGCTCTTAGCTCTCACCCGATGTTTGTTTTGGTTTTGACTTTGTGTGATCGCACTTATGAGTGTTCTTACCGTTATGACTTATAATTGAAGACTCTAAAATACTTAATAATTGAAGATGTGAATCATATGCAATTGAGTCTTATGGGGGTAAAGTGAATTGGTTTAGATTGACACTTGCTCTATTTCCATGTTCGACTTTATTATGGTTTAAATCCCAAATATTTTTCCAAGGTAAAAACAATCAACCAATGCAAATATTTTTGTCTTCGGACCCTTTTCCTTTGAAAACCTTTTTGAGAAGGATGTATTATTACAAATTCGAGCAAATTGGATACGCTAAATGTGCCTGTGGTTGAGCATGAGTCTTGTTACAACTTGCAACGCCAAGCACAAGTTGCAATCCTAATTGCAAGGATGCGGATATGACATTGTCCATAAAAACATTGAGAACTATGACATGCTTTGATTCCTTATTGCACGAAGGAGGTACGTAGGCACAAAGGTTCATAACCGCAACAAGCACGATCAATAAAACCTTTTTCTTTTTATATACACTTTGCGTTCATGCATTCTCCCATAGCTTTAAGATTTAGACATAAAATTACACCCATTAGATAGATGACAAGAGTGGATCTCGTAGAGTACTACGAGCGTGAGAGATGCTAACACCTTCCCCTTGCGTAATTGACACCCGTACCCGTATCTCTTGGTCGCGAGACCTGGATTTGATTATCCTTTTTTCTCAAGTTTAATTGATGTTTACCTTTCCTCTTTAGTGGGATAAAAAATGTTCGATGGCGACTTCATTCTTTTCTCGATGACTTTCCCGGTTGCTTCAGTTGGCGACTTCACTGGGGAAATTTTCTCTAAGTGAGTCATTCCTCAATTTTGTTTTTTATCTGTGGGTGTTTTATTTATTTTCTTGCATATCATGATGACCTGTATATATTTGTGCATGCGTTTTCATTGCATTTTACCACTTTCCATATTTGGTTATCTGTTGTGCTGGATTTGTGTTTCTTGTTGGGTGGGTGCTACATCGAGGTAAAAGACCCATTACATAGGTCATAGCGGTAAGCAATACGAACACATAGGAATAGAGTGGAACATGACGACTACAAATATAGATTCAATTAATGCGGTCATGTTGTCCATGCTTCAGACGAGGTTCAAATGATGTGTTATTGTTATCATGTGTTATGATGGTAGCATTTCCAGGAGGGCTTACGACTCTAGAGTTACCATTTTCCTTACACTGACCTAGTCTTCACCTGTGAGTGGGGATGGATATTTTCACAGATACAAATGGTGACTTTCTTCTGACGGTGACCATTGGTTATGTTATATTGGTATCTCCGACCTGTGTTCCATATTGATTATGGTATTTTCATCCTATTTAGAGGCAATATACAATATATATCTAATATTGTGGAGAACATGGTCCCATGGTTATTGTACTTGCATCACAACGTGTTTATTTTTCTAAAGAAGTGTAAAAAAAAAAGAGTGTATATAACTAACCTTTGTATATATCTAACCTTGCATATCATATCATTTCTAGGGCATTCTAATGTTTTCATTAGCATCAAGGATGGATAGCAACGTTGAGGCCAACATATAATTTCTTAGAGGGACTTCATGTTATCAATTCCATAAGTTTGATCTTGCTTCGGTAAGGGAAATGGGAACTCGCGTGGATGGTTCGAATGAGAAAGCCTTCGAAGATAGTTGTGGGAATCTCCTGAAATTACTGAATATGAAGTATGATAAATGCGTCGTGGTATCACTTTTGCAATTCTATGATCCTTAATTGTGATGTTTTACTTTCAAAGACTATCAATTAGTGTCGACACTCGAAGAGTACACTTTTCTTCTCGACATTGAGATTACAAACAAGTTTTGGTATGCTGACTTTGATGGCATAAAATTTATTTATATCATCTCAACGTCATAGAGGACGTAAGCAAGGTAAAAAACCCGGGGCCTCAAAAGATTACCCAACATCTCAGCTCATATTTGATGAGGTGTGTTGTTCTAGCCCAGGGCCTATTTGAATCTAGGGACGCCGCAGACAAAAGACAATCCGAATTGGAAAAGGGGATCCATAGGCTATCTGATAATGAGAAGTCTCTCAATGAGGTGAACTCCCACTTGAAGGCCAAAGCACACGAAAATGCTGAGAAGGCTCATGAAAGTGCTGAGAAAGTTAAAGCTTTGGAAAAATAACTCTATGCAGCGAAAGCTTCTGCTGCCGAGCTAGCGGCTAGCCTGCACTCCTCAGAGAACTCATGCTCCAAGTTGAAGGAGGCTTTGGAAAAATCACGACTAGATATCCTCGATGTCGGGGACATAGCTTTCGACCGAGCAAAAGACCAGGTTGCCTATATGTACCCCAAGATCGACCTTACTCAAGTCTATTTTTTCAAAGTCATAGTAGACGGAAAGCTAATGGAGGCCGACGACAATGATAAGGAGATATTGAATGAAGAACCAGTCACCATGGATACCACTCATCTCAAGACCCCCTAATTTTATCTCGTCTTTACTTTTGAATTTGTTTCAAGTTAGTCACCCTTTTTGGTGGTTGCATTTTGTAATTTCTTGACAATTGCCTTCTGGGCGTTTAAATATCGCTTTTTGCACTTGTTTTAAATTGTCACCTGTTCTATATGCACTTGTCATGTGCAAAAAACAAGATTATGCCTGTATACCAGCCCCCAGTCGAGTGGCTTCTTTAAAAAGCCATAACGACTTTACATAAGAGGCCCTTAGCTTGTTTTGAGCATCTAATATAATCTGGCCACATAGCCCCCGAGTCGACTTTTATGATCGACCGAAGTGGACGGTTTTGATGCCTTGGAAAAATATTTGGATACGTTTGATTTAAACACGTATTAAGCCGAATCAGAAATGCTGCAATATGCAGAGCCCATGGTGATTGTGAGGTCGATGAGTACTTTAGGAATGATCTCAAGATGCTTGAATGGTGCTATTAAGCAAAACATTTTCTTAAGTATGAACGTTGAGCCAAATCTAGGCGAAAGAGGAGTTACAATCCATCATTCTGAGCCTGATTTCAGTGAAAACCAACCGAGACAAAACTCGGAGCCAACCGAGATAAAGCCCGACAGGAAGTTTCATTTATTTTGGAACAGAGCCTCTGTCAAGGATGAACCTTGGCGAGACACCGATTTATGCCGTGAAGGCAGGGAACCCATATGGCGAACACAATATTTTGGAACAGAGCCCCAAGACGAGGTTGAACCTTGGCGAGACACCGAGTTATGTTGGGGGAACATCATTGAAATGATACTCGGCAGGGAACCCTTTGGTGAACGCAATATTTTGGAACAAAGCCCCAAGACGAGATTGAACCTTGGCGAGACACCGAGTTATGCTGGGGGAGCATCATTAAAATGATACTCGGTAAGGAACCCTTTGGTGAACACAATATTTTGGAACAGAGCCTCAAGACGAGGTTGAACCTTGGCGAGACACCGAGTTATGCCGGGGGAGCATCATTGAAATGATACTCGGCAGGGAACCCTTTGGTGAACGCTCATACTATGCAGGGGAGAACGACTGAGGTGGAACTCGGTAAGGACCCTGTTTTACATCCAAGTTTCCTTACACAAGCTAACTTTGCTTTTAAGGTGCCTCATTAAAAACCCTGACACTTGCCTAGGGGAAAGAGTACACCAATTTATTACATTTGTCCCCTGAAACTTCAATTGAAATAAAACCTAAGACTAGTTACATTCCAAGTCCTAGGTATTTCGACTCCCTCTAAAGTCTCCAATCTGTATCCTCATTTTTCCAGCTTCTCAACAACTTGGAACGGTCCCTCTCAGCTAGGAGATAGTTTTCTCTTTTTTATGGGGTCAGTAACCTTTTTTAGGACCAAATCGCCCTCTTCGAAACCTCGTTGTTTTACTTTCTAGTTGTATCTGCAAGCTATTCTTTGCTTAGCTGCAATCTCCCTTAAGTGCAAAATGTTCCTTATTTCCTCTAACAAGTCAACCTCAACATTTAAAGCCTGAGCGTTCATGCCTTGTTCAAAATTCTCGCGCCTCCAGGAGGGCAAGCTGACTTCCCCGGAAATCATTGCATCAACTCCAAACACAATCCGATAAGGAGTTTCCCTAGTCGTCGAGTGAACAGTAGTATGATATGCCCATAAGACTTCATGTAGATGTTCCGTCCATAAACCTTTGGCAGCATCTAACTTCTTTTCCAAAGCATTCAAGATTACCTTTTTAGCTGACTCTGCCTGTCCATTCCCTTGAGAATGCTCTACTGAAATAAATTTGTTAAAAATACCGAGCTCTTTATAAAACTCTACCACGGAGGAGCTTGCAAACTGTGTTCCATTGTCGGAGACGATGACGCAAGGAATTCCAAATCGAAAAATAATGTTTCTCCAATAGAAACGTCGTACCCTCTCAGCTGTTATCCAAGCTACATCCTTGGTTTCCACCTACTTAGTGAAGTAGTCCACGACCGCAATGAGAAACTTCAACTGCCCGGGCGCTATAGAAAATAGACCCAGGATATCAGCCCCCAATTGATGGAAAGGCCAAGGGGTGAGCACTGAATGGAGTAGTTCAGCTGGCGTATGGATGGCAAGTGCGAACATTTGACATTTTTTACAGGAGTTAACAAAATGAATACAATATTTTATCATGGTAGGCCAATAATAACCGACTCGAAGTATTTTACCCGCCAAAGACCGATCACCCAAGTGATTTCCACACACACCTTCATGCACTTCTTTCATAATTAATTTTACATCGTTTTTTGATACACAACGAAGCATGGGAAGAGTTCTCCCTATTTTAAAAAGTTTGTCATTTACCACAACATACCTAGCAAAGGCTTTTTTAACTTGCTTGGCTTCTTCTTTGTTGTCTAGAAAGAGGTCATGCTGTAGATATTTGACAATTGAAGTCATCCAATTCGTATCTTCATTAATGGCCATCATCTCATCTTTTTCAATACTGGGTACGACAAGAGTCTCTTGGATAAACAATTTTGTTCATTCCTGACCCTTTAGTATTGGCCAGACGAGCAAGCAGAACGGAACGAGCATTATCTTCCCTAGGGATGTGACATACTTCAAAATCCTAAAACCTTTTAGATAACTGCAAGGCTAGATGAACATATTTTATCAATATAAGATCCTTTGTTTGAAAACTTCCACCGACTTGCCCGCCCACCAATTGAGAATCAGTGCGGACAATCAAGTGTGTTACACCAAATTCTAAAGCCAACTTCATGTCGGCTATGAGTGCCTCGTACTCAGCCTGGTTATTGCTAGTCTGAAAACCAAAACGAAAGGAATACTCCAGAATGATGTCCCCGGGATCGTCCAGGACTATCCCGGCTCCACTACCCGTTAGGTTGGATGAACCGTCTATAGATACAACCCATCTTGTGGACACCTCATCACTTGTCGGGGAGCCGAACTCAACAACAAAGTCTGCCAATTCCTGGGACTTTATGCTAGTCTGGGGTGTGAACTCGATGCCATACTCGAAGAGCTCTACTGCCCAAGACACCATCCTCCTAGCTAGATCCGGCTTCTTAAATATTTGGTTCATTGGGAAGTTTGTTTTCACCTGAATGGGATGACCCTAAAAATAATGTCTCAGCTTCCGTGCAGTCACCACCAATGCTAAAGCCAGGCTCTCAATTTTCTAGTACCTCAACTCTTCCCCTTTCAACACGTTGCTAACGAAATACACCGGTCGTTCTCCGACATCTCAATCCTGGACCAACACGGAATTGATGGCACTGTCAGAAACGACGAGATCCAAAACCAAAGGCCCATTCTCTTTGGGTTTGGACAACACCATAGGAGTTGACAGGAACTGCTTTACTTCTTGGAACGCTTGCTCACATGCTTTTATCCACTCAAAGTCAGCCCTTTTTTGGATTGTTGCGAAGAAGTGAGTTGACTTGTCACCGGCGCACGACAAGAATCGGGACAAAGCTGCTAGTCAGCCTGTGAGCTGCTGAACTTCTCGAACAAAGGTAGGACTTCTCATATCAATTATTGCCTGACATTTATCTGGGGTTAGCCTCAATTCCTCTAATGGTTATCATGAACTCTAAAAACTTGTCGGCTTGTACCCCGAACGTACACTTGTTTGGGTTCAAGCGCATATTATACCTGCGAATTGCTGCAAAGGTTTCCTCAAGATCTAACACATGTTTCATGCGCATATTATTCCCTAGGGATGTCGTCTACATAAACTTCAACATTTCGACCAATCTGTGGAGCGAATACCATATCCATAAGTCTTTGATAGGTCGCCCCAATATTCTTAAAGCCGAACGAAATTACCTCATAATAGTAGTTACTTTGATCTGTCATAAAATCCATTTTTGACACGTCTGTCGGATTCATCGTAATTTGGTTGTACCTGGAGTAAGAATTTAAGAAACTCAACAGACGGAAGCCAGAGGCCCCATCTATCAAATGGTCGATGTGAGGAAGAGGGTAAGGATCCTTCAGACAAGCTTTATTAAGATCTGTGAAATCTATGCACATCCTCCACTTTCCGGTTTCTTTTTAACCATAACCACATTGGACAACCATGCCAGATATTGAACCTCACCAATGAACCCGACTTTGATCAATTTATCAACCTCTTCTACAATCGCCTTTCTTTTCTCTTCACCACTTTTCGCTTCTATTGTGAGACAAGTTTAACATCAGGGTCAAGAGCTAAGTGATGGCACATTACACTTGGATTTATTCCCGACATGTCTTCCGGCTTCCAAGAAAAAAGGTCAACATTTCGTCTCAGAATCTCAATGACGTCGGCCTCCTCTTCCACAGTCATCTGAGTACCTAGATGAGTAATTTCAGACAATTGAGAACCAATCTACACTTCTTTAGTCTCCTCTTGAGGAACTAGACTGTCCTCGTGGGGATCTTCTCGGGGATCGATGTCGACTACATTCACCTTATAATCTTTTGGTCTTCAGATTGGACCGATTATCGCTTCATCTTCATGCTATCTTTGTAACATTTCCGAGATACGCCTTGATCTCCTCGAACTATTCCCACTCGGCCCTCTCCCAACGGATACTTCATGGTGAGATACAATGTTGATAAAGCCGCCTCCAATGCATTGAAGGAAGGGAGGCCAATGATAATGTTGTACGACGACGGTGCATTCACTTCTAGGTACCGGACACAAACATCCTTAGAATTCTCATCGGGTCCAAATGTTGTTAATACCGGAAGATGACCCAAGACCTGCACCTGCTCCCCAGAAAAGCCCACAAGAGTCCCACTGAAATGTAGCAACTCCTTGGGGTCGAAGTTCATGCCTTTGAAAGCTTCCCAGTACATGACGTCTACTGAGCTACCCGGATCTACCAGGACTCTCTTCACCCCCAATCTCTGATTTTTCACCTCTATAACCATGGGGTCATTTTCATGAGGCAGGATCCCCTTGGCATCTTCATGGGAAAAGTCACACTTCTAGGGTCTCCATTAGAAGGGCTGACTTGCGCTACGTGCATCACTCCCCGGGCGTATCTCTTCCGAGCTAAATTTGTAGGGCCCCCTCCGGCAAATCCCCTGGAGATGGTATTAAGTGTATGTCGTGTAAGCCTAGCCTCACGAACTTCTTCGAGCACTTTTCCTTTCTTCTTTGAAGGTGACCCAGATGTATCTTCCCCTTTTGGTGGCGGAATACGCTTGCCGGATTGATCCGAGTTATGCTTAACATACAATGAGAGTTTTCCTCTCTGAATCAATTTTTCGATTTCCCGACTTAAAATAGTACAATCTTCCGTCGAATGTCCCCTGATTCTATGGTAAGCACACCACACCTTGGTGTTTTTGCCCATCATGGAATTCACTGACCGCGGTCTCCATGGAATGCTAAACAAATTCAAATGATTAGCATACTTGCAAATGTCTTCCTTCTTTGCATTCAAGGGAGTAAAGGTCTCATCCGGCTTGATCAACTAACAAGATGGCTGCTGGGAGCGCCTTTCCCGGGGAGGTTCTCTCGGAGGCGGGTTATCACGAGGATGAAATTTTTGTCCAACATGCTCCTCACGCCCCTTACCCTTCTCATTAGCATCTAGGACTCTTTTCTCCATGTTACTTTCTTCTCCCTTTACGTAACATTCCGCAAGGGTGATAATCTCATCCATGCTCTTAGCCGACTTCTAAGCTAGAGACTCATTGAATTTCCCGGCGCGGAGTCCATGCTGGAATGCCGCCACAAAGATCTCCTGGTCGGGGTGAGAAACCTTTGTAGTTTCTTCCTTACAACGTGCCATATAGTCCCTCAACGATTCTGATTGTAGCTGCCTGACATTGAAGAGAGAAGTATTCTCCATCTTCCGATGACGATTTATCGAGAACTGCTGAATTATCTTCTTGTTGAAATCTTGATAGTTGACGATAGAGAGTCGAGGCAGGCCCATATACCATCTTAATGCAGACTCCCTGAAAGTGCCAGCCATCAAATTACATTTCAAGGAGTCGTTGGCTCCAATTAGAGCCATGTTGTTGTTGGCAGCGATATGTGCTCCTGCGAATCATACTTCCCATCATACGTTGTCAAGATAAGGGGTTTAAAGTTTCCTGGGACTTGATCATCTCAAATGGCCTGGGACAAAGGCTGAGGCTCCAAAAGTTCAGCCTCCTGCTCCTCAGTCTCGTCCAGGCTCCTCTATTGAAGAGTCTGAACGCTATCTTGCAAGGCGTCGTTGTGCTGATGTAAATCGTCAATCATAGCCAGCAACTGCGCCAAGTCTGGCTGAGGCGGATCATGCTTTGGTGTCATAGACATTATGTCTTCATAAATCTAATGTGGTGGCCCGAGAATATTTTACCGAGGCCCCACGGTGGGTGCCAAATGTTCTTGCTAGAATAATTAGTTGAGTATGTTTAGGGTTTTAGAATTGCAAGTAAGTTGCCTTAAGCTGCAAGCTATGTGTCTTGCTTACCCCTCAGTTAGGAGCCCTATTTATAGAGGTGCCAAGACCTCATTAATCACTGTCTGTAATGTCGATGACATTCCAAGTTATGTAACTGGGGTTATCTTTAAGACTTATAACGTCTGTTGCTGCCAATGATGACCAAAAATATAACACACGCTGTCAGGTATAAAGATGACAGTTACATCCTTAATGAACCGATTTGGGCATAACGCCTCCATAATGGTCAGGCCCTCCATAACTCCTAGGATCGGGTTGTATGCCCGACAAGAGTCTTTTCACCTTCCTTCGTCTTATAGACGCCGACTCTTCCGGTCTCTCGTCTCGACCAAGAATAATTATTCTAACCCGGATTAAGCCAACTACATATCTTGGCTCGTGGATTTTATGTACGATATATATATATATATATATATATATATATATATATATATATATATATATATATATATATATATATATATATATATATATATATATTCTAAATAGATTGACCTATATATACATCTATATTAAATAAAAAGGCTAAATAAACGGACACATATATGCATATATTAGAAAATATTGCTAAATAAGTCGACCTATATATGTATATATAGAACGACTTATAAGGCTTCTTAAGAAATATAGATTTATTGAAAATCATAAAGAAAAATAAATTTTTAAATAGGCTTTCAGGTCAGGCTAGATTTTTAAAAAAGTCAGACCAAACTAAAAAAATAAACCTATATTAGGCCACAGACCAGACTCAAGTCTTGTAAGATTATCGTAGCTCAGACCCAAGCCTTATAAAGCATAAATAAATACAAAAAAAAATTTAATTTATATGATTAGAGTTTGACGTTGAATTAAATGTTTTCTTAAAAAGTTGCATTGAATTAAGAAGAAATCAAGAACATAATCTACCACCATACCAGAAAATATAAATTACAATTGATTGAAGCAATTCATTATTAAAATTATTACATCACACATAAAACACCCCATGCCATAAGGGTCTAACTTATTGAGACAAAACATGACATCGCATAGTAAATAACCAAACCCGAAAACATAAATCAACAAGACAAGATTCTTATTCTTAGCTATTTACAAGTGCACAATGTTTCCTGATCTCACCTTGAGACCCTGTCTTAACTTTAATTTGGCCCATTTTCTCAATTGATTTAGCAAATTCAGCATAGAAATTTTCAAGTGACCCTTGAAGAAATTGAGTCACCAAAGACTTTGTAACTGAATTTGTCAACAATGCAGAATCAGATTCAAACAAACCTCTTCTTTTGACAACTTGACTATAATAACTAAGATCAAAAGTGTTTCGACTTCCGGGGTCCATTTCGACTATTGTAGTATTGTCATTGATGTTCTTGCATTTGAATGTCTTAAGATTTGTTGCATATTCACTATCAAGTGATGGATCTTCATCACCCTTTCCAGTAAAATTATACAAACGGTTCGAAAATGATGTGCAAAGAGAGATACCAATTGTGTGAGCACCTAAAAAAATTGAAATTATGTTCATTAAATTTAAAACCATATACACTACTAGAAAATGTTGTATAAGCCGCCAAAAACTAGAAATAAAATTTCTCTCTAGTTATGACGCTAAAATTTTCTAATAGTAACTTAAAAATGCGCAATTTTAAGGAAATTGTTGAATGTAATAATAATACCTGAGAGAAGGACTAAGTCTTTTAAATCAAGTCCTTGATTGGCAAAGAGAGTTTGGAGGGTGGTCAAGTTGTGGAATGGAGCGGGAATGTTTTGATTGGATTCCAACAAGTTTGATATGACTCCATCTCTTCTACCGGTTGGAACTTTCCAATAGGGACCACCCTGAAATCAGATGAAAAAAAGTCAAATTGTTTTCGAAAGCCAAAAACATCCTATAAATATATAATAAGTAGTTTCTATAAGCTCTTTAGGAAGAGCCTCACACGTAGTAGTGTTAGTAGATAAGTTTGAATAAGTCAATCCAAACGGGACATAATATTTTGAAGATAGAATTGAGTACTTACTGTGACTACAATCGAGTCTCTAGCAGATAAGGCTATGATATCAGCACAAGAAACAACACCAGGACATTCAGCTTCAACAAGGCTTTTGATTCTGTCAATAAAATCAAATCCTCTAACAGTAAGATTTGGAGGAGCATTTTTTTCAGCTTGGTTGGTTGTTGAGTTCAGAAGAACTGATCCATCACATCCCTAAATCAAAATGCATAATGTCAGTCATCAACTATGAAATTCATAGGAAAAAAATAAGATTGAACTTCATACATACCCTGACAAAACAATCATGAAAATGCATTCTTATTAAAGCAGCCGCAAGCGATGGAGCGTTGCGGATATGTTCATGAACAAATTTTTGAATGATTTGTTCAGCTTTTGGACAGCTCTTAGAATAAAATCCTAGCTCCAATTGTGCATGAGTCGATGCGGCCAAAAGACAGATAATCAAAACCTTGAAGTACCTATTCAGATTTTCCATTTTCACAAATGTATATAGGTGGAAGGTATAAGAGTGTGAGATACTAATGAAGAACTTGTGTTTCTCTTGTTGTTGAATTCATAACAGTGGTGAGTGATTTATATATAGTTGTTATTTTGAGGAGTTGAGGCAGATGAACAAAGAAAATAATAGAGATGGTCCATGCAGCTAGCTAACATGTGAGATAAGGTGACAGACACATGAACTTTGTTATCCATTTGCAGTTAATAATAGTTTAAAATTGGTTAGTTGAGAATGTCTTATAAGACAGATATGATGAGTACGTACCATATTATTGGGTTACTGACTGCTCAATAACTCACTTGATTTATTTAGTAAAGTTTATGACATAAGGAGTATATTTGCTTTTTTCAAAGTGTTGGATTCTTTTTAGGTGCATCTAATTAAAATAATTTACTAGAGGTATAAGATTAGTGAGATGTTACTAACTTCGGTAAGTAATTAGTTTGTTAATTCGTTAGTTATACTAACTATATGATTCTTGTTATATTTCATATAACAACCACATTCTTACTTCCAACAAGGAAGTTACTTTTCGAAATTATTGTAGGTTTCAGTTATCTAAAAGATTGTTTTCTTTCTCGCATCTCGAATGTTTTAGAAAATGGAAAGGATATATGTACATTTTAATACTCAAGTTAGTAATTGTGAAAGATAAGAACTATGTATAAGGTTTTTAAGAAATGTTTTAATTTTTGACTGGATCATTCATATCGTCAGACGTTCTTCTTTTTCTCTTTTGCTTGGATCGGGTGCATTCTGTAAGGAAAGTCCAATTCTACTCTTTAAGTCCTAGAACCTTTTGGTTGATAAAAGATATTTGTCCCATGACATCTTTGCTCTAACATCATTTCAACCATAAACATTTTCATCTTAGACCTTTGTAATTTTTGTGGATCATTTTCCATCGAATACTGAGACAGAGTAGAAACAGACATAGTTCTATCATTATTCAGTTTACATTTTATTTCAAAAACTTGTAGCAAAGCTTAAAAATCGACTTAACCTACTTGGTTTTTAAGTCATCTCAAAATCAATTTCTGTTTGAATTTCCTAATTATATCATGTCATATATTGATGATATAGTTGATGTTGAAGATGTTATTGACTCAAAATTATAATACATAAGTCTCAAAATAATAATACATCAATTCTAAAATAATAATACATCAATCAGAATAATAGACTACCTTGAGCTAAATGTAATGCTCGAAATATCTCTACAAAATTAGGGTTGTCCTCAACAACACCTAATCGTTAGATATTATGATGAAACTCATGTGAAATAGATGATAGTCTCGATAAAAAATTGAAAATGCTTTTTATACATTCTAAGAGGATCTAATCAATCAAGTATGACGCTCTATAATATTACTATAAATATCTAATGTAAACATCGTATGGGATGTTTGCCACATCATACGGAGGTTAAACTACTAAAGTTTAGCCATAATTATTTGATTAAAGTTTCTAATTTAATTTTTCCTAATGAATGTTTCATCTTTATCTCACATTCTCCTTACTCCTTGTCATTTGCTAGAATCAAAGAAGAATAAAGCAATGGACTTTACCTAGGGGTGTTCAAAACCAAACCAATCCAATAGAAAATCGCAAAACCGAAACCGCAAAACACCGCATTTGACTCGGATTAGTTTGGATCATTTTTTAACAAAACCGCATGGTTTGGTTCGGTTTGCGGTTTGTATTTTACAAACCGAACCAAACCGAACTAAACCGCATTATGTTAAAACTTAAATTTTACTTAACTCGCATCTAACCCAAACCTAAATCTATTATACATTAACCTTATGATTACAAACAATTTTCTCATTTTTACAGTTATGATTTCATTTTCAATCTTCTTAAATATCTCCTGACATTATCACTTCATCTTCACCACTTACATCTTGCCTCTTCTTATCTAATATCTACTCTCTTATATTGTTTCCTTTGCACATTCTTATTTTTTATGCAATTTTTCTCTCTTTCAATTTCATTTTATCGCACATCTTTATCTCTAATCTCTCCTCTCTTATGTTCTTTCTTTTTCATCTTCAATAATTTCTCATCTCTTCTATTTTATTTGTTTTATTATAATATTTTTTATATTATTTTATGCTATTATTTTATGTTTATTATTTCACTTTTATCTAATCTAACTTTTGCATATTAAATGAGAAGTTATTGTCCAAATATGATTAGTTTTTTGGTGAAAATTTAGTAGTGTATCATGTATGAATGACCAAATAGAAAATTATGTTGTCATATATATGTGAATGTATGACTCAACAAATTATTTGTAAAAAACCGAACCAACCGCACCGAACCAAATCGCATTGGTTTGATTTGGTTTTTTTTTCTAAAAGTCAACCGAATCAAACCAAACCGCATGCCTTTTTCTCTCGCGGTTCGAATAATTTTTTGCGTCAAAACCGCCCAAACCGCACCGCGAACACCCCTAACTGCTCTATACTATGGTTCATTTTACTTTAATGATGCCACAATTGAGACAGCTAATTTTCATATTAAATTAACTTTGATTACGTGCTGCCACCTGTGGAACAAATTGTTAAGAAATAAAAAGTATGATGAAAGATTTATAGAGTTGGTAAAATAGTTGCTAAAAAAAGTTGTAAGATCTAAATCTTTGTGATTATAATTTATAGACATATATTGAATTGAATACTAAGTGATGATAAAGATAGGGACACATTTTGGGAGTTTATTTTGTATAGAGAAAGTTATATTGATTTCTGTGTACAACTTTGTGGGGTATAACATAAATTATAAACTTGGAAATAATTGTCATAATTTGACAAAAAATAATTGTAATGAGACTTAGAAGTCAAATATAGTGAGATAATATGAGAGATAATTATGGCTAATGTTATGGAGAGAATCATGTGGCCATATCTAACTTTCACCAAAATAAAAACTAACAAAGTTTGTCAAATGTTAAATAGTGAGAGTCAAATTTCATACGGTTATGGATAAGAAGGTGCTCAAACTCATCATTGAGTATCACTTTATTGACAAAAGTTACCTGTTATTTTTTGTCTTTTCCATTCTTACGAATTAAATTTAAAATGATTTATGTTTAAAAATTAACATATAAAAATAAGTTGAATATTAAATTTTATTATAATTATATTAAAACTTAAAGAGTATAAATTTTAGATTTAAATAAAACTAATTTTGATATATATATATATATATATATATATATATATATATATATATATATATATATATATATATATATATATATATATATATATATATATATATATATATATATATATATATATATATATATCAATTTTAATTTTCAAAATAAAACATGTCAAAATTTAATTCTTATTTTTGTTACAAAGATCAAAAAATTTAATTTTTTACTATAACAAATAAAACCAAATATATATGACATCAGTCTCAAAATCATTTAAAATTGTTATAATAGGATTTAAAATAATGATAAGTAAATTAATAAATGTTACACTTTTATAAAATTTCTCCTTTAATTGTCATAAATGTAGTAAAAAGTAATAATTAATAAGTATAGTATATAATTAATATTAATAAAAATAAATCATTTATTGTTACATTGTAAAATATAAATGAGATTTATTTTATAATAATTTTTTATTAAATTGACACTTTTTTTAAAACATCTATATTAAAGAAAAATTATACTTTCAGTTCAAAAATGAAAAGAAAATAAAATCATATAATAAATAAATTGTATATCTGTAAACATCAATATTTCACACATTCATCCAAATAAATCTTATCAAATAAAGTTACTTTAAAAAACTAATTTTAGAAAATATGAAATCATAATATTAAGAAAAGTGAACTTATAGAAAGAGACTATTGAAGAAAAATAACATATACAGAAAGAAAGACTACTTGTATAAAAAAAACATGGAGAATATACTTGCACAATTGCATTTAAAATAGCTGGACGTAACTAAAGTGTGCAATGGGGCCATTTTCATGTCATTTCTGTCTTTACATATATGTTGTATATTGCATAGCATAGAGCTAGCTAGCTGGCATGTAAATTGTAAAGCAGATTCCAAATTCCGAATACATGTGCATGTCAAAAGCAAGATTATTAACGACACATTAGTTAAAATAAAGCAAAGCCTATAACCCGTTAAATCATGTTTTCCCACCAATGATTGATTTTCACGAGTAAAGAAGGGCCTGGTCTGGTCTCCAATGTTGGAGTTGAGGACAAGAAGTCAGGAAAGGGAAAGTTGAAGAAAAAGAAGGTTCATTATTCATCAAGTATGTTTTTTTAAATAAGTAGGCGGCGGGGGCTTATTTAACTTGCAATTTTATTAAAGATTACAATTAAAATAATAATGATTATTTTTCCATTAAAAAGTGGGAGTAATAACTATTTTAAAATAAATTTTTTGTTATATTACATTTTTGGCTTAATTTATTCTTAAAAAATCGATTTATAATTGAGGAGCGTCACTCGAAATAATTCTTTTGATACTTTATTTCATTTCAATCAACATGAATAAAGATGGTCAAAAATAGATTTAGAAATTTGTGTGCTTGGACTTAAGAGTTAAGATGGTCAACACTAACAAAGATGGTCAAGGGAATACTTGTTCTTTCTAGATGTGTGGAGAAGATGTATGGAGAGGATTTTCTTGATTGAATGACTATTTGGATAAGTATCTTAATAGAAGTCCAACAAGATGGCTTATCTCGCTCATTAGGCTACCAGTACTAGCCTTGTGGGCGACCATTTTGGACTACAGGTACTAGCCATGTGGGAGCCACCTTTAGGCTACATATACTAGTCATGTAGGCGGCCACTTTTAAGGTTACACGTACCAGCCTTTTCTATGGACATCTCCTTTATTTGGGTTCTAACTCTTTTTCTAATGCTAGCTCTTCTTTGGGTGTTCTTAGGGTTTTAAAAAACTATCCATGACTGCGAAAATGATCGCGACAAAATGATTTTCAAAGATGTCGATATAGATACCTTTATCGCAGTTTTTATATTAAAGAACAAATTGTGGTTAATATACACCGCGGGGACCACAGTCAGTGTGATGGCACATGTACCGATTAAAATCACGAAAGTCTTAAGGAGAACGCAATGCGGGTGATTTTTAAACCCTAGGTGTTCCTTCTTAAAGTTCAATAGAATTATACTGGTACAATGTGTATGTGTGTATGTATTGTTTTGTTCTGTAATCATAAATAGTGAGTATTGATGGTGAATGATCTTGAACTAGTGGTGTTGATCTCTGGTACGGTGACACGAGATAGACCTACAAGATTAGCAATGTAACGCCAAAGTCAGTACATAATTCATGATGTGTGAAGTAAAAAGTGGAAATCAAAATAGTGTTCCTCAAGTGACATATATGAATGCTTTTATATGTTTGGACGTTTAGAGTTGATTATCATTAGATTGGGCCTTGACTTTTAGGGCTTTGGCCGGACTTGAATAGATGTCCCCAAGTTTGTCTAGAAGTTATTAGTCAAAGAAATCTTAATAGTCATGTTCGGCCTCTGAGGAAGTCATTTACTTTGGGTCAAAAATGGAAACACCTTGGCTCAATTGCAAAAGTTGTGGGAAATAATACGCATTAAATGTATTTCCATCATTGAAATGTTTCGCTACTCTTCTATGACGGGTGTCTTGAGGTGACAAGTGTAGCACGTAGCTTCTTATAGTGCACTCGGGTACATTGATTTTGGTTATGTTCTCAATGAGGAATATAATCGTAGATCTAATAACATTTTGGTTATATTTATCTGGTCGGTTGCTTGTCTTTACATGTGTATGGGGTGAGTGTGTTTGTTTGTGTTGTAAGAATAAGATTAGTTTTGCATCTGGCCTTATGTTTTGATAATAACTTTGCATTTTATCTTAGAGAACAATTGTGTACTCTAACGGTTTTTGTCTAGTGTATAACTTTTGCTAAACAGGTTCTGACTCTAGTAAAAAGGTGTATGACGACATCAGGCTCTGAACTCAACACTTTGGAAGAATATCTTTTGTGTGTTACAAGTTTCGTCAAGATTCTAGAATTCCTCTTGTGCAATAGTTCTAGGAAACGTTAGTACATGAGCTTTTGATCGTGACTTGTGCAAGGAAGTTTTGAAGGCCTTCTAAAGCTTTATTTCTATTGTTCAAAGTTCTGAAGATGCTGAAGACAAGGTTCTGTTGAAGGACTTCTGAAGATATGAAGACATTACTTCTGAAAACGAAGTGCTAAAGACTCTGAAGTCAAGGGTTCTCTGAACAAGCTCTTAAGACTCAAGAAGGTTTACAAAGTTTAGTTTTGATTGCTTCATCAACATACAAATTGGAAGCCTCTGAAGATGCAGAAGATAAAGATCAAGACTAGGGATTGCGTGTGATAATGAGTATAAAAGTTCAAAGTACTTTGTGACCTCTACTTTATATGGTGGCCTAAGGACAAACCTTTTTGTATTATTATCTATCAATTTCCCCATGACTGTTGGAAACAAAAACAATTAGTTTTTGTGTTTCCTATTCTACCCTCCAACAAATCTCTTTTTCAGCTATAAAAGGAAGACTTGGAAGAATTTGAAATCAACGAATCAGTTCAACAAAACTACACCAAAATGTTGCACAAACTTTGTTATATTCTTTGTATAGTTTTGTAAATAAGCAAGAAGCTTTTTTCGTATTTTGCTATCAACACTTTTATGTTATTATACTTAAACGTTGTGTAATCTTTTTGTTTAGAAGCATCTTTGTATACACATCTTTGCAAATCAACGGTTGTTGATAGGTTCCTTTAGAGACTCTGTGAGTCTGGATTCTCAAGAATACTTTGATTGCGGTCATAGTGGATTTGCAATAAGGATCAATGAACTTGTTGGGGTTTCCAATAAGGTTGATTAGACTTATTATGGTTGTCTGTAATCAGGTTGATTATAGTGGATTAAGTCCTTGTGTATAAGGCAAATCACCTTGTGGGATGGACTAGAGTAACTTAGTTAATAGTGAACCAGGATAAAAATGATTGTGTTCATATATTTATATTCACTTATTAGCTTTGTGTTTGAGTTGCAAAAAGATTATATTTGGTGCAACCTGTAACACCCTTCTAAAAATCCAAGAATAATATAATTAAGTAATCATAGTAATGCATCAAAAGGGTGTCACATTGCTTCATAAAACATCATACATGCATATCTTGCTCAGTAACTCAAGCTTTTCAACCTTTATAATCATTTCTTTTCGAAATATCAACAAAAATAATCATTTACTATGCATCAAAAAATCGTAGTCTTAAACAACTTCATTAATACTTCAAAAACATCACCATTTCCCATCATAACGAGAACAATAACTAAAGACATCCTCAACAAATTAAATAACATTTAATTCATGTCAATAAGATGAAAAGCACAAGGTTCAAATAAAACGTTCCTGATCCTGATGTTACATATTAGAGCAAGACCTTCTAAATCAACGAAAAGTAAACAACACACTTCAAGCTACCTTTTAAGCTTTTACAGACTACTCTTTATCAGATCCATGCTACCCACGTGGAGGGAACATTCAAACAGAAAGGGTGAGAAACCATTTTCATTAAGAAAGATATACGTAATAGACATAGTAGTCCATATAATATTTTCACACAATCCATACATCTCAAATCACTGTTTACTCAACAATCTTTCATCAACAAACCCTCAATAGCACTACAACAAATACAAGTCACCTAACCAAAAATCATGTAATGTCATATAAAATGTAATGCAACAACATAGACTTATGCATGTGGTGCCAATTATTTTGATGGGCACTGGGTCATCACCCTCCAAAGATCCCCATGATAAGATTGATTTCCTCTTGGAACCGGAGCACAACATCAAACAGACTTGACCCACACGATGGGATTGAGGCCAACACTTGACTAACATCCTCGACAACACTGGACTTATGTCCTAATTAACATTGGCTCTCGTCCTAACAGTTCTATGAATGCTTGATGCACAATCAACATAATATTGGCGACCATAGCTAGTCAAGTACATCGTCATTCACTAAATTATCAAGTATATTCACACAACATGTATATACGTCAAATATACCAATATTAGCCTCATTCGATATTTCATAGTCACAACATATTATCATCATAGTATTCACAATTCATCATGGCAATCAACGCATCATAGTATCAACAATTTATGATAGCAACAGACATTATTATAGTCCACATCATAAGAATCTAATTTTACCTCAATCTAGGTACTGGAAATATACATCCTTTTATTCTTCTGATTCCACCTAAATGTATTTCATCGCATTAGCTATCCAACACTTTAAACGGTGCCTCAAATTGTGTCCTATAACTCAAGTTACGATATTTCAAAGTTTTTGTGAGACACCCATCGCTTGAGGCTCGCCCGACGAGGATGGGGAAAATTTCAGGAACTCTAGTTTTTCTCCATATCATTCGCTCGGTGACCCATCTTGTTCACCCGACAAAAATGGGGTGATTCCTTTTTCTCCCATACATTTTCCAAGGGCTTTGTTTTCTATCCACCAGTCCCATTCTCTTATCCTTTGTTCGGCGCATCACGGGCGAGATGCCTTCCCCTGGCGAGACATGCATGACAACACTCTAGTGTTGCATTTCTATACACAGTTCAGTCCCAATTTCCCTTGCAATTTCACCACATAAAAGTCCAAATTCATTCCAAATCAACATGGTTTCATTACACCACAATAATACAAGATTATAGGCATCATGTGCATCAAATTATATCAAAACAACATGGTATTTTCATCAATTTCATCATAAATTCTTCAGATTGCAACATATCATCAAATTCATCATAAACCCCCAACAAATCCCGACATACATCTAAATCCATATATCAATCATAATAAACCGATTAAACCCCTTACCTTAGATTCCTAAATTTTGATATTTCTTCACGTTTCTACAATGCTTCTCGATTCTTTGTGCCATAGTCTTTTCTCTGTTCTTCTAATGTTTTCACAATTGTACCAAATAAAACATTTTTCCCTATATTCCTTGTTTAACATTTGGACCCCTAATATGAACTTTCCATCTTACCCTCACTCAGACTTTCACCAATTACAACTTTATCCTTATTCCTTCTACACCAATTATTCCTCTATTTTTAATCATAATAATAATAATTCTAAATAATTATTTACTAATTATCTAAATTATTAAAAATACTTCCTATTCATTTAACTTCCCATTATCCCACAACGTAACATCGCATCACACATCATACTTAATAAAACATCATATATTCCCCAACAAATCATACTTATTCCCAATAAATCAATTAAATAAATAATTCTAAAAACCGGGGTGTTACACAACCCAATCCATCCCTTTTTATGTTTCTTGCACCTTTAATTGGCATCAAAGCTCCATACTTGGTATTGATTTCTATCAAACACTTAATCATGTTAGATAAAGATCCATACGAGTTTTAGAAACACTACGGTTGATCCCACTCCACCACCACCTGCTCCAGTTTCTTATATAGATAACTACAATGCTAAACCTTCCATTTTTTATGGTGAAAATTTTGAGAACTTGAAAATAGAATAGAAAGTTTCTTTCTAGGTCATGATGTTGATCTTTGGGATATGGTAGTTGATATCTACGATCCTCCCACAGATGTTGCTGGGAAGAAGCTTAAAATGAAAGTTATGACTGATCAACAGAAAAAAGATTGTAAGAATCATCATAAAGCAAGAACCATCTCACTGGATGTTATTTTTCTTATACTGAGTATGAGAATATCATAAGTAGAGACTCAGCTAAGTCTATTTTCGACTCTCTCAGAATGACTCATGAAGGGAATCATCAAGTCAAGGAAATCAAGGATCTGGCCTTGATTCAGAAGTATGAAGCTTTCAAGATGTATGATGATGAGACAATTGAGACTATGCTCTAAAGGTTTCAACCTTAGTTGCAGGATTGAGAGTTCTGAACAAAGGATATTCTACGTCATATCACGAGAAAAAACATATCAGGAGCTTGCCATCAAAATAAAGGCCTGTGGTAACTACGCTCAAGCTTGCAAAGAATCTGAACAACACTTCTCTAGAATAATTGGTAAGCTCTTTGAGATATCATAAGATTGACATTGAACATAATGAACTTCATAAGAGGTGGAAATCTGTTGTGCTCAAGTCTGTTAGAAGATCTGAGAATTCCAAAGCTCTTCAAGGTGAAGAGATTGACGATTTAGAAGAAGATTATAATGAAGATGAAGATGAGTTTTCACTGTTGTCTAGACGAGTTAACTGTCTCTGAAAGAGAAATTAAGGCAACACGTTCAGAAGTACTAGAACTAATGGTGGTCTCTTTGTAGATGGTGAAAGAAAGTCTAGTGGAAAAGAAGTCACTTATCGTGAGTGCAATGAGCTGAGACGCTACAAGAATAATTGTCCTGAACTTCAGAAGGACGAGCCCAAGAAGAAATCTCTCAAGAGTAAGAAGAAATGGTTGATGGTAACCTAGGATAATTCTGACTCTTCAGAAGACGACTCAGGAGAAGAAGAAAAACATGCTAACGTGACGCTAATGGCTTAGGTTAGAATGTTTGATGAAAAGATCCATCTAGTAGATGAAACAGAATATGATTCAGACACAGAAGAGATACTCTCCAAAGAGATCATTTTTGAACTTACTAGTTCTGAATTAACTTCTTCTTTAAATGAAAATTTGGAAAAACATGAGTTACTCAAGATTGAATTGAAGGAACTTAAAAAGTCCCATGAATCCACATCTTTTAAAAATAGAAAGTTGAGGGAAGATCTCTTCATTATTAATGAAGATTTTTTTTTCTTAAAGATGAGAACTCTGATCTCAAAGGCACGAGAACTCTTCCTAAAGCTTGTGAGAGTACTGATGATGCCATTAAGAAATATGACAAAGCTTTTTAGAAGTTCATAGTCAGAAGCATATGGAGAAGCATAATGGCTTCTATAATCTATGGCGTGAGCAGAAATCAGACCAATGATATTGGTTATAACTCCTGTGACGAATCTAATTCTGATAAGGAAGATGAACCTAATACTCTTCACTCACATTTTATCTTTGTTGGGTTTGTGCCAAAAGATAAGGGAAAAGAAGAAGAGAAAACTACTTCTGAACCTAAGGCTAAACCATTGGCTAAACCTTCTCGTTTTAATTTATGTAAATATGATTATTCTGTTGCTAAACCCAAAGTTGTTAAGAACTCTGGGAGAAATAACAAGAGATGATCCAAGAAATTATGGGTACCCAGGAAATAGATAATCTATGTTGCAAATATTCTTAGCAGTTCAGTTGAAACACCTGTTATAGTACCTGGACTTTGGCTGCTTGTAACACATGTCGGGAATATGGCATATGTTCCAATGCCTGGAACTTAAGCCAGGAGGAATTATGGTTTTCGGAGGTAACTAGAAGGGAAGATCTTAGGCTCTGAAATAGTTGGTAATTTATATAGTCTTGGTTAAGGATGAGTTACATTATGCATTACATTCATAATAAAGTCTTTACAAAATACTCCCTACAAATTGTGATTGAACAAGAAGTCTATAAATTTATTCTCTCATCTCGTTATTACTCTTGTTTATCTTGAACTCAAAAGATAATTCTAACAAGATTGATTCTAAAGCACAAAGTTGTATCATGTTAGAATATTCTGAATGCTCAGAAGGATACAGAGTATACAACATTGAACCACTTTTTAAGATTCAATTGTTGAATAACCCTATGATAAGCTTGACCTTGAAAAGTCAAATCTAGGTGAAATATTTGCAGATATAAAGGTTACCTATTTAGTCGCAGAAGGTAATGAAGCTAATACATAAAAATAAGAAGTCAAAGACTCAGAAGATGTTCAAGCGGGAGACTCAGAAGATGCTCAAGCAAAAGACTTAGAATATGCTCAATCAAAAGTCAAAGACTCATAAGATCTTGAAATTATAAGGAATTGTTTATGGAACCTCTGAACAAAGATTGGTTTCTGGCTATCCAAAATGAAATCTACCACTTCTTAGAAAATGATGACATATGTGAAAAAGACTTGCTTTCAGCGTGCAGTTTTCTAGAATGTTGTATAGACCTCCGAGGTACGTATTGTTCTTATTGTTGGCTTATGGGATGTTATTCTTAAGATTAGTGAAGCTCATATATCAAAAGTATCCATTGTCAAAATATTCTCTTGAGAATACCTCTGTCTGTTGGTAATTAGAGAGTTTACTTCATTAAATGAATTTTCAGTAAAGTGAAAGGTTAGTGATTCAATATAAGATAATTTTTTATTCTGAACCACACCTAGCATTTAATATGATACATTGGATAACGAGATTATCTTGAAATTAAAGTAATAAATCCTTACGATTTCCCCCTTATCATATCGGTTTCACTATTCTAGGTTTCTTAATAATTACAAAAATTGTTTGTAAAACCCATTCACCTCACGTCACACATGTTAACTACTTTTGCCTACACTATCATTATTTTAAGCCCTAAAATTCTTAAACCCTAAAACTGTATGTTCGTGCTTGTTAATCACCAACAATGGCTTCATCCTTGTCAAATGGTCAACAATCTCTCCTACAACAACAACATCATCATGTCAGATCTCAACAACAAGTTCTCGTCAGCAATGAGTCTATTATAACGTTGGCCATTCCAATCGAACAGTTATATGTTATCTCTGAAATGAACATAGACTTTGATAATCTTGCTGTAAATGGGTTTGATCTATCTAAAACAATACAATTTCAAGGGTGGAAAAACTATTTCAATCTTCTTAAAGGACCTACATTTCCTGCTTTAGTCAAAGAGTTTTGGTTTAACGCTTATATCTCAAATTAGGGTTTAATCTGCTCCAAAGTCTATAGTGAAAATATTTGCATTCGTGAAAAAGATATTGCCAAACTTATACATCACTTATACATACAATGGTTCAGGTGTTCGTTGTCATAGCAATATAGTTGCTTAGGAACCTCAAAGGGGTAAAACCTAAGAAGATATTGTTCAAAAGATCATTCCACTCCTTTCCTAAAATAGCAAAAACTCTCAGAAAGCTTTTAACCTTTTCAATGAATTGAGGGTGTGGTTTAGAATCTTCTCTAACAATGTCTTTCACAAAAGTGAAATAAATTATATTAAACACATTTATATAGATCTCAAGTTCATGATGTACTACTTGGCCATGAGTGAAAGTATCAACTTATCAACATGTCTCGCATCTTATCTTCATAGTGCAATCAGATTCTCCAAAAATTTGTATCCGACTTCCTGTCGAATACGTTTCATACATACTCCATTAGACTTTGTTGAATGCGCACTACTTCGAATCTGTCGAAATTAACATTTACAAACACACAAAATTAAATATTTAATAGATTTGGGGAAAAAGAAACACTAAGAAGAAGAATATTGTTGTTGTTTAGGGAAAGAAGACGATAAGTGATATAATACTCATTTTGAAAATTTATTTTACTTTTATAATCTTGTAGCAATTTAAAAGAACTTCAGACAATGGAAAATAGCAAAGAGTCTTAAGAGAAAGTGTAATATAACTTATTCTTCGAGAGGGAAAAAAGGATAAAGAGTAATTAGGTTTAATTTATTCATGGTTTTGGGTTTCCTTCTAAAAAATTCTTAAAATACTTATATGAATTAAAAATATTATGTAAAATTAAAATTAAATAATTTTGATTAAAAAAATTCATTAAATATGACATAATTGCACTCTATCTATGTCACATAATTAATGAGTGTCAAATGTGGGGACTATGAAAATTCTAAGGAAAGTAAAGACAAAGCTCATTTTTAAAATTGAGACTAAAAAATTTAAAATTAAAAAGATCAAAAACACATTTAAATTTTATTTTTTTAAGAAATTGAATCATCATTAATTCAATTATTAGTACTAAAATTCAGAATCACCTACATTATCCATATAATTCTTTTTGTGTAGATATCTTAGAAACGAAATTATTGCTTATACTTAAAACAAAAATTGTTAATTTAAAAAAAAATTGTTTGTGCAAATAACATGTGATCCAATTTCTGCAATAGTGGGCCATTTGTAATACAAAAGAGATTCATGGTTAGATGTTAATATATTGTGATGCTGTATATAAACATTACAAATATGGTCATCAATATCTTTGATAATACGAGTCAAGTATAAAAATAAATTATGAGCAAGAAAAACTTCTCATAAAACATCAATCAAAGCAAATTGTATGTGCAAAACAAAATATATAATATGAAATAATGTATACATCTTCATTCAACTCTTATCTCATATTACTACTAGCATCATGATATCCTTGTTCAATGATATCTAAAACATCAAAAACGTGCCAAGAAAGAACATCAGGAACTATTTTCATATCACAATTGGGACAAATATTTCGTTTACTCGGGAGGAATATTATGCATGATTTTGAGCCCTCATAGTAGGGAATACATATATAAGGCATGTGTCAAATACTCATATCTTTTGTTTTGGTTTGAAAATAATCATATCTTAAACATGAGTTAAATATTTGCAATTATAATCTCATGAGCCTAACTAAGAGTTTGCTGCCGCCTCATTGAACACAGATTGTATGTAGAAATTTCAAAACTCAAACATTTAATCCTATCCAAGAACATCAGGCTTCAACAAAATTCTATCATGAAAATTATTATTGCTACAAGAGTTAATCAATTTCTCATTGAAGTGAGCAACTTAGAAACAGTTATTGAAATCAAAAGGAAAATAGAACAAACTCATGGTGTTCCGGTGGCTTACCAAATGCTAACAGTTTCTGGATGGGAACTAGTTGATGGGTTAGACATGGAAGATTACCCAATAGTCACTGAAGGCACAAAAGTTGATCTCACCATCAAGTCAGGAGTGTCACATTCCATTTACTATAACAAGAAAATGGAAATCACAGTAAAGTTTCCAGCTAAAAGGACTAACATAGAGGTGGATCAGACAGATACCGTCCGTAGCTTGAAGGAAAAAATTCACATCACTGATAATATCCCCATGAAAAAAATGTCACTTTTCTTTCTGGGGAAGGAACTCAATGAAGATTTTCGAAACCTAAATGAGTATGGTATTTCTGAATTTTCTGAAATTATTGTGTTCCTCAAGACCACGAATCAGTCGAAAGAACCAACGTCTAAGAAGGTGAGCTTTATGGTACAAACTTCCTCTAGTTTGCTAAATGCAGCCACCATTCCGGTGGAGATGAGGGATATAAGCACTATTAATGACTTGAAGGAGTTGCTGATGGTTAGAAAAATTCTGCCTGTTGATGACTATTTGTTTATACACAGGCAGAGAATTATGCGCGATAGTTGTAGCCTTAGGTGGCATGGAGTTGAAAATGGCGACTATCTCTACGTGTTCAAAGGGTCGGTTAGTCGCGGTGAGTAAGCATGAGATTGAAGTTATCATAATAATTATAGGTTTATGTCGTAGTTTGTTTTGTACATTGTTTGTCACATTTTAAACGGAGAGTTGAACAACATTCTCCGTTAAATTTTGTTGTTTTACTCATACACATGTTTAAATTTTAAATTTTTTAAATATCTTTACATGTTATACCAAGTGCTACTGGTATAAATTTATATGACTCTTCAAAATTAATAAAAACAAAATATTATAGATTTCATTAATGTAGCTGAGCATTTTTATTAACATTTATCAATAGCTTAAATATCTGCTTCATAAACAAAATATATACAGCCTTTCAGTTATTCCTCAATTATACTCTTTCAACCATTAATCCCCCACCCCACCCCACCAACAAACTGGTATACGTGCTTATATCTATAACAGCAAAAATGATTGTAAGAGATTGTAATTTGTAACTTGCAGGCCACTGCTTCTACCTTAGTCATAGTTGCTAATAATAAGCAAGTTGTTTAAGAATAGCATCCCTATCCTTTATAGTATCGACACCTCTGAAAAAAGAGGTGACTTAGTGTCTGAAACCGACACCGACACTTGTGATTAAATTTAATTTATTTATTTTTTTATATTATTACTAGTGTCAACGTGTCAGTATCGGTGTTGTGTTTCCGGTGTCCATGCTTCATAGTCCCTTTCCAATAAATCATTTGCTATTCGTTACCTCTACTAAATTCTCCCCTAGATAGGTAACAAAAGAAGGCAGGGTGGTTTGTGTCATAAACAACTGAAACAGCAAAGCACCTGGGCCTGGCTATTATGAATCCTAACATACATTTGACGTGATTTATCAGGTGTATTTCATCATAATTTTCTTCATTGATTTTTAAATCGACATTTGTAACTCTGCACTTTTCCTTTTAGAATACTTTTAATACTATAAAGGATTAAATTATGCAAACAAAACAGTTGATATTCGATAGAAAATAAACTCTTTGGTCAACAAAGCCGTCTTTCTATTTGCATGATATCGCAAGGAAAATGAAAGCCATTCTTTTGGCAACAAAGAGTTTTTTACAAACATTGACAAAACTGTAGTATCTCCTATGTTGATATTTCTACCGATTATTGGACTTAAGATTCCTCAAGGAGCACAAATAATGTAAAAGCAAAAATACCTGGAATCTTTGAGGGGCGAAATAGAACATTAAATTATCTTTGTCAGATATGAAAAGCTGGTCGATTAAATCCAGCAAAACATAACTTTAGAGATTCTACTAGTTTGCTCTGCAGAAATACTTTGGTTTTGGGAGATACGAGATATGGGCGGGAACAAAATTGTAAAATATTTTAGGGGCTCCACCTTTAACCCATTCCTGAACCCTGTACTTGGCACAATGCTTCTATCCCCAGCAAGTTGGAATTAAACGTCCCTGCTCACTAATATATATCACTGGACAAAATTTGTAACTGCATTACATAAGTAGAAAATAACATAATTGTCAAGAAGCCCACAAATCAAAGTAAAATACATATTTATACAGAAATCTGGACAAAATCTGTAATTGCATAACATAAGTAAAATAGCATATTTATTCAGTTGCTAAAAAGTTTTATATACATATAACTCAGTGACTTACAAGATACCAGTAGTAACAAGTACAAGTCTTTGCTCACTTATGTTTGATCAAACTCATGTTGTTAATCTTATATTTTCTCGCCAAGAAAATCATTTCGGATTTTTGTTCCTCCATCCTTTTACTACCCAATTGGAAATTTGAAACCAAATCAAAAGTATCAAATCATACCCACTCATAAGCTGTATTTAGGAATTGGAGAAGAGGAAAAAAAAGGGCTTTGAGGGAAGAGGATCAGTAGGAAAATAGAAGTAAAAAAACATCCAACTTTTTGAGAGAATGCATTTGTATTGAACTATTAATGAAATTTCCAGCTAACACCTGCATAATCATAACCACAAGACACTTCTTTAAAAAATAACTTGGTCTTCGAATTCTAATCTTCTATATCCTACTATTGAAATTTCCTGCTAACACATGCATAATCAGAGTCGACATACCTGTCAATTTTTTATTTATTATCATCACCCAAGATTCCACCATAAATTAGGACTCTGTTCAGAGACCCATTTATATACCTTAGAATCCACTTCAATGTTTTCCAGTGAGTCTTACCAGGATTCGCCATGTACCTACTTATAATACTTACCGCATATGTTATGTCGGGTGTACTACATACCATAACATACATCAAAGAATGTAGGTATGCCACAAACTTATCGAATCTCAGTACTAGGACACTAATCTATACTCAGCTTTAATCTATACTCACGCCTCCGGAAATATATGTATGTTACCTTGTAAAAATCAGAAATTGTAAAAAAAAAAGTTGCAAAAGATAAGTTCGAACCAGCGACCTGATAGAGGAATGGACTACGCGTGCATGTTAAACCACTGGGGTGGTGATACATCCATGTATTAGACTGAAATTATAAATATATATTGGATTTTAATTCACAAAAATCCCAATTAAATCACAAACGCGCCAAGGTGGACCCCAGGACTTGAACGAGCCAATCGCTTCTCGCCACGCCTCCTCCTCGTCGGTCAACACAGGTCACAGACGGAAGAGCTAGCTCCGGTCGCCTTCTTCGGCCACCTGGCCTGGAGATTGAAATCTGCAAAATAACCAAAAGGAAAAGCAAAAAAGGACCCTAACAATGGCATTTATTGAATCTTGCGTCAAAACTCATAACCAAACATTCTGAAATACTCTAAAATCAGTATGAGCAATAATGCATGCATTGAATTCATTTAATTTGCATAAAACAAAAGTTTGAGATTCAAGAAACCTTACCAACTGGTGCAACTCAAAAGAGTGAGTTCTGGACACGATCTAGCTTGCTTAAGGACATGGATCGTCTTCTGGAAACCTCGGGAAGGTGATAGGAGGCTTGAAACACCTTGAGAATGGCTGGAAAGTTGACTTCGAGTTTGCCCTAGTGTAGCGGCAAAAACTGCGAGTATAACCCATTGAATTGACTTAACTAAAAAAATAACAAAAGAGTCACCACCGCGCTTTTATTTTATCCAAAGGACTAGGAAAAAGAGCGAATAAAATCCTTAAAAAAAAGATCAGAGATGTGGAACCGCGAGTTAGTTATGCAAATGGAAGGTGTTACGCACCCAAAGCATCTACGGTACTCCGCGTGAACCTTTTTGAAAATTTGTATATGTGTGCTAAAAAAGTATATGTACAAAATGGATGGTGGGGGGAGAAAATAATTATTTTTTATTTTTGGTTTGATAGAACTTCCAATGAGTTCCAGATTGATAGAACTTCCAATGAGTTCCAGGCCTACATACCAATAATGTGCAATGTTGAAATCAAAACCAAGTAGTTCGGCTAAAAAAGATCAAAATTGTGTGTTGGTTGATTTTAAGAAAATGTTTGTTAGAAAAGCCACAAAGGGCTCAAAAAATTTGAGTGAGGTTAGGTGTTTTTTAGTCTTATGAAAAGAAAAGTCAAGGTATTATTAAATGGATTGAAAGTTTATTAAGAAAAAGAAATTTTGAAAGTGCATTGACCTAAGTCTAAGTTTTATTTTATGAAAGCGGTTCGAGTTTTGGAAACAAGAATCCTTTGAAAAAGAGGGAAGATTTTGAAAATTAAAGAACGGGGAGGAGATGAAGAGGCTAACCTATATGCGTAAAGTAAAAGGTAAGGATAAAGAAAGATCTAACCGGGTGAGAAGACTATTACTTGACATCAAGAGCCAATACTATATCCCATCCTTTGGATTGCCACATAAGCAACAAAGGTTACCACATAAGCAACAAATAACCAGACAAAAAAACCAAGCTTCAGATAAATCAATGCTTTTAGGTGAACTCTTGTCTTGAGAAAAACGGGCAGAGTAACGGCTGTATTTTGGAGGAAAATTCACTCTTAATTGAGTATAACGGAATAACCTGCATACAAAGATAATAACCAGACAACACAGAAAAACACCAAAGGCATAGAGATCTCCAAGCTGAGGTAAGAGGTCCTGATCCTAAGTCCAAAGGTTAAGCTCCAAGCACAAGGATAGTAACCAAGTCCAATTAAAAGTTTTCTATGTTTAAGTAGAATTATTAGGCATTTTGGAAAAGGAAAACAAAGCTCAAATGAGCAAATTCAAAATGACAAGAAAATAAAATGTTCAAGTGAGCAAAGGAAGAAAATGGCATAGAAAATAAAATGCTCAAGTGAGCAAAGCAAAAATGATATGAAATGTAAATGCTAAAATTAAAGGTTGACCATCTTGAAATTTGTCAAGTATATCATCGAATTGTTAATTGTTAGTCATCAGCAAGGTGACCATCTTGAAACTTACGCATGAAGACTTTCCAGAAGCTTGATAGAACCAACGCGACCACACTATAAGTTTCAATTGTTTTTGTCAAGTATATCACCGATTTTGGAACTATCACATCACTTGATCAAAGATGATTGAGAATTTCAAATGGACAGGGTTAGTGAAAACTTGCCAGAAGCTTGATTAGAAATCAACGCGACCACACGACAAGCGCCATAGGTGTTGAACCAAGATCAAAGTTCAAGTCATCTTTTGGGGCTTATGTTAGAACATCAAAGTTCATGCCACCAATTGATCACTCTCTCCGAGTCGGGACAAGAGAAAAATAAGATGAAGAAGAAGAAATAATTTTCAATTTTATTCTGCATCAGATGAATTTATTTTGGTCTTACTTCGTCAAAATTAATCAACTCTCTTGATGGATTTGGGCAAGAGACCTATCAACACCCAAATTCCATTGATGTTGAGGAAATTTGTGACTCTAAAATATATTCAAAGGTCAACAAAATAAAATGAAAACAAAAAATCAATAAAAGGATTAAAAGTGATTTTGAAATTAGGTTATTTAATTAGACTTTATTGAGGAAATACATAAATAATATTTTTAAGAATTTTTTTTAAGTCAGAAAATATTTTTAGAAAATAAAATAAAAAGAGAAATAAACCAAAAATGGCAAAAATAGTAAAATCAAAAATAAAAATAAAATGAGATCACCAATATTTGTCAAATGACTATTAGATCCTTCCATAATTTTTTCGGAATTTAGAATTATCAAAAAGTGTTTTAAAATAAATAAAAACCTCAAATAAAAGGGAAAAATTATAAAAATATCAAATCTGAAAATAAAATTATGAAAAAAATAAAATTCAGAGAGGTAATATTTCAAAATATTTTTGTGAATTTTTTCATAATTTTTGAGTCAGAAATGAATTTTATATAATTTTTGAAGTTTAATACATTTAAAATATAAAATCAAAAAATATAATAAAACCCAAAAAATGTGGACCATCTGATCATAGTCAAAACGCGTTAGTAATCACATCTAATAAACATGGCGTGTTGTGCTTGATATGGACTTCCTTGGTTTTCACACTGGATTACAAAATTAAGAAATAAAAGTATAAAACAAGGAACAATATGACGCGTTGGATTGATGTTAACTAATAAAAGTAATCAGATCCAAGGGCTCCTATAACGCACGCACGGTGAAGCAAACACACCGGATTTAATTTTAAAAAAATTACATGTCAGGCCTT
Organism: Vicia sativa; assembly: GCA_021764765.1. Lineage (NCBI taxonomy): Eukaryota > Viridiplantae > Streptophyta > Magnoliopsida > Fabales > Fabaceae > Vicia > Vicia sativa. The sequence continues at coordinate 156,353,781 of CM038792.1, forward strand.
ATTGGTTGAAGACAGACACGTAGGTCGTCTTCAACCTCCAACCATCAACCATGCTCGATTCTCAAACTGTGAAATAAATTCTTTAGACGTTGTCATTCGCTTAGTCTCTTCAAGACGATTCTAATGGTACCCTTGCGAAGAATTTATTTCCTTGTACCATGAAAAATTTGGAAAAATCAGAAATAATAACGAGCACTTGTTTCCAGAAATTCCCAATCAATACTTGATGAAAATGCAAATGGTGAAGATCACTAGGATCATGGAGATTAGGAGAGTACAATGAGGTTTTATTTTACAATGTTTGATGAACACTTATTTAAAGTGTTCCGGTGGTTTAAATTTTTATTAAATTCAAGACTTTAGGCAATGGTTAAAAAGTGCCTGTTTTTTTGCAAAAGTGTCCTTAGACAACGGTTTTTCTACACCAACTCACTTTCAGCAACATTTAAACACCGTTGCTTGAAGTCTTTCAAAGTGTTGTTAGTCAAAATTTTCAAGTTACATCAACGGTTTTAAAGCGTTGCTAAAAGTTACTTGGTGTAGGTAAATCATTGCCTAAAGACACTTTTTGCAAAGAAAAACCACCTTTGGCAACGCTTTTGAACCGATACCTAAAGGCCTAAAATTCTTTCAAATAATTAAACCACGTTTAAGTGTTCTAGTATACAAATTAAAAATTTTGACTATTAAAATTCTTTTTCAAAGTGTTTTGATATATATATTTCTAGGTGTTTAGAAAGCTTTTCTGAAAAGTAAAAAATAAATAAAAAATTTTAAAAATATAAATTATATATAAGGATATTTCAATCCAAATTTTGTGTGTAGGCATGGGTATAATTATAGGAGTACAAAGTAAATTTTTCTTTTTATTGCTTATAAATATGATCAAAAAGTGTACTAATTTTCACATGGCAAAGGCAAATTTATAACAGATCTCATCAGTTTCACAAACAAGTAACCATCTGATAATAGGTGAAAATCTACTACAACCTAAAGCTATTATAAATCAGTCGTAAACATCGAAGTACTTAAATCTATTACTAAATGTTTTCATTAAATAGTCATTCGAATTACATTAATTGGCATACGATGAATAATTCAGACACATGAGTGGTGTGCCTAGTCTAAACTATCAACAAACAACATAAACTACACATAACCTAATAACTAAGCTTTCTTAGGAGATTTCCTAGCCTTAGATGGAGACTTAGGAGTACTAGCAGCAGCATTTTCAGCTCTCTTAGGCAAAAGAACAGGGTTAATATTAGGAAGAACACCACCATGAGCAATAGTAACACCCGCAAGCAATTTTCCAAGCTCTTCATCATTCCTCACAGCCAACAACAAATGCCTTGGACTAATTCTATTCTTCTTGTTATCCCGTGCTGCATTTCCAGCCAACTCAAGAACCTAAACATCAAACAAATTTTAAAATTAGGGTTCAGATTCAATTCACAATATTACAATATTCCATCTTGAAATGAATAAATGAAACATGAAAATAGGAGTTAATTAATTAACCTCAGCAGCAAGATACTCGAGAACGGCAGCTAGGTAAACAGGAGCACCAGTACCAACACGCTGAGCATATCTACCTTTCTTCAAAAACCGCCCGATTCTTCCGACTGGGAACTGAAGTCCGGCTCTCACGGATCTGGTCACGGACTTCTTCCTTGGTCCTCCTCCTTTCCTTCCTCCGGCACCTTTCTTCACCTTCGAGCTTGCGTCCATTTTCAAATTTGAAAAACTATATTCTACCTGTTAACTCGATTTATTGTAAGAAAATGCTGAGAAATGAAGATTGTGAGATGAAAATGGAATAGGTGTTGCCAAAGTTTTATAGTTCCATGGTAATTATAAGGTCTTGCTTTGTAAACATATCCACCGTTAGATTAGAAATTATAATTCATGTCATGGCTCAATGTTATTGACGTGGCAATCTGTGTCTCTTAAAAAAGGACCAATGAGAATCAATTAGGCGGTCCCTACTTATTTATTATTAAATTTTGCTTTTTTAGAAATAAATTACTCTCTCTATTTTATAATAAGTGTCTCATTTGAGCGATTGTGGTTTTTTAAAAAATTATTGGATGGGTTGGATTTAGAGAAAAATTTAGTGTAGTTTATTAGAATAGCTCCATTAATTATAAATGATAGAGTAGTTGAATAAAGTGAAAATTAATAAATAAGGGTATAGTAGTGAAAAATAATAATAATTAATGCATTAGAATTATAAATTGACAATTATTTTAAAATAAAAAAAAATACAAATGAGACATTTATTAAGAGCGGGAAGAGTAACGAATTGCGATGGATTATTGCTATATGTAATACTAGTACAATTTATTTTGGTTTTCTTTAACAAACTCAGTGGGTAGATTTTTTGTTGGTAGGATTCAAGTGTTACTTTGGATAGTGTTAGACTATTTACAATAGTCCATGGATTCAACAACTTTTTTTTTTAGACTTCACATTATATGTTCTTTTTCATTTAATAATTTAAATTTAAACTCATTTGATTTTTACTAATTATAATAATTTTATTTAGTAAAATTTAACATCCAACTTCACCATTTTAATTTAAAAATGAAAAAGGTAAGGACTACTTAACTTTTACATGAAAATTTTCCATGAATCACATATTTGGTGAAAGATCATATTTTTGACTAAGGACCATCTGAGCAACAGTTTCCCCTGGTTCCAACAGATTAGATGAAAGATCTTGAGAGTCTTGATTCTTGAAGACACGACTTCTCAGTTGATAACTTGAACTCTAATGTCACTCAGACAAGTTCTAGAATCTCCAGTTAGAATTTGACTTCAGACTAACTCTTTTAGAGTCCAATGTAAGGAGTCAAATGCATAGACTTTCTTCAGATTCTTGAAAAATCCTGAAAAAGAAAAGAAACACAATTCTACCAAGAAACAACAGTTTACATTTGGTTAGAAGTAAGCAGCATTTTTAGAGAATTTGATCATTAAGAATTAAAATTACTTCTTTAACTACTCTCCCCTTTTGTCATAATCAAAAAGTTATATTTTAAAAACATGTGAAAAACACATAGATAAAATAATAGACAAAAGAAAGGTGTTTTCATTCATTGAAACAGATTGAAGACATTCAGAAGAACACCAAAAAAGTTCTTAAGTAACTAAAAACATGAAAATGGTTTCAAAACATCAGGTTTAAGAATTAGAAGGAGAGGGATTTGGTCTAGACATCTTCTGAAGAATCAAAGTCAGCATGTTCTGAACATTCTCATTGACAGTCTTCTGCTCAGATAGACTCTATGGCACACTTCTTTTCTTAACTTTCATCTCTTCCATAGTGGAATTGATGTTGTTAATTTGTTGTTGAGTTGAGGGCTCAACCAGAGCAACTTGAGAGGCTTCATTTGCCTTTTTTTGCCTCAACAGCCAATCTGTCCTTTTCGACTTGGACTCTTGCATCTTTTTCATCCTTTAGCGTTGCTTCTTCCTTTTCTTTCCTCTTTTCTACTTCAGCAACATCCTGAAGGGCCTTGGCTTCTGCTTCTTCCCTCCTCTTTGCAATAAGCTAGAAGACACTAATTATTTCAAGTTTGACTTCCATCTACTTAACAAGCTCCACGGCAGAAATTCTGGAAGTGGCAAAGAAGTTGAAGATTCTCTCAACTTCAATCTTCATCCAAAGCTCACAAATTGCCCAAGAGGTATCCATATCCTTGTGGGAAGAGCTAATCTTAGCCTCTTCATTGAGCTTGATAATCTTCTTCTTTTCTTTTTCTCTGAATGTGTCAAGGCATTCATCCAAAGTCTTTGGGCAAGGTTTCTCATAAATAACCAGTGAAAAGGTCATAGGAAAGAGGCTTAGATGGATGAACAACATCAGTGATTTCCAGAAGTTCAAACATCGAATTTGATTCTGCTAAATGAATTTCAAGGATTTTAGGGTTGTCAATATCCATACGTTCAAACTCATCGAATTTGTTTATACCATGTACTACTGTACCATGTTATCTTCTTTCCTTCGGCACTTCAGAGGCTTCTGCGAGCATGAGTTTATAAGTGGAGAATCTAACTTCTGGTTAATCAAAACTTCAAGTCTTCAGAGTATTCAGATCTTCCTCTTTAGAAGCTTCAACACTTGGTTTTGAAGAACCTTGCATTGTAACCAAAGGTTGAAAGAACTTCAAGTCTTGGAATCTTCAGAATCACATTCTTCAGAGTCTTCAGCACTTGGTCTTGTAACCTTGTATCGTAAAACCTAAGTTCAGAAGAACTTCAAGTCTTAGAATCTTCAGAATCACATTCTTTAGAGTCTTCAACACTTGGTCTTCCGAACCCTTTGTGTCGTAACCTAAGTTCAGAAGAACTTCAAGTTTTTCGAATCTTCAGAGCCACATATTCAGAGTCTTCAAGCACTTGATCTTCAGAACCCTTTGTCTTCTAAAACTCGAGTCTTCAGCATCTTGACATAAGTCACACTTCTATCTTTAGATCTTCTAACTTGTTTCTTTAGACAAACGTATCAGAGTAACTAAACTATTTGTTATCATTAAAACTCAGAGACATAATTGTATAACCAAATCTTGTTCTAACACAACTCTCTTGCTGGATTTGAATTTTCTTGCTATGTTTTCATCAAATCCATTTACAAAGGTACACATATTTATAAATAGTTTGTTATTTTAAATATATGTATAAATTTATTGTATGAGTTGGTTAAATTTGTATGAGTTGATTAAGTTGATTTGTATGATAAAGATACTGATGTTAGATTTGTGTATAATATTTTAGAAATATGTTAATCAAATTGTATGATTTTATTGTGTATAAATATGTTGATTTAGTTTATATTGATTTATTTTATTGTGTATAAATAGTTTATTATTTTTTTTCTTCGATTTTTCAGAAATAAATAATAAATAATATTATTGATTTAGTTTATTATTTTCTTAAAACAAACTTATTATACACTGTTTAAAATATACTGTTTAAAATAGACTTTTTACGTATGTGTAGGCGGAGTACGAAAGACTAAAGAAAATATTTCTATCACAACATCCTGAATTAGGTGGTCCATATGGAAATTATCCATTTGATCCGGCTATTATCAATATCTTTGGATGCAAGCATGCAAGGGAAGGAATGAAAATGGGAAAATTTATGCTACTGGACCTTTAGTTGGTAACTATAGAAAAGGGGATAGAAATTCCTTATTTAGGAGAATTGCATACGGTGAAGGGTCCTCGCGTCCTCCAACATTAACCACTAAAATGGATGAAACAATTCAATAATTAGCTCACAGTGAAGCATCACGTGAAGCTGCAACATGTGAAGCAATAAAAAATGTTGAATTGGAATAAATGAGAAAAAAAAACAAATCGAGTTGGAAGAAGCATTTAGGATTTCACAAGAGCAAATATTGCGTACACATCAACAAATGCAACAACAAATACAACAACAAATGCAACAAATGTTTCAACAGCAATATGGTGGTGATATATTTGGATCAGTTGGTAACCAAGGAGTTGTAGACGAGGATGAGAATGATGAAGAAAACTACACGGACGGGGATTCGAATTAATGAATATTATGAATTTATTTAATTATGAATTTATTTATGTATGAATTTATTAAATTAACTATGAATTCAACATTTTTAATTAATTTCTGAATTTATATAATTTATTATATTCATATTATTATAAATATTAATTATAATAATATAAATATATAATTTTTTAAAAATATTTACAGTTTGCGCAGTTTATTTCATTTGGAAAATTCAAAATATTCGTCAGGTGAATTTCACTCAGCAAATTTCAGTTAATTCAAAGTTGCCACGTGAAATTCACCCCGAACTTTCTGGAAAATATTTTATTCAAATGTCTGCTCTGCTCTGTTCTGACACCTGCGTGTTTCTACTTTGAAATGTGGGAAGTGTGTTGCGGGGTGAATTTCCCCTGGAAACGTTGCGAAGTGATTTTCACCTGGCAACGTTGCAAGGTGTTTTTCACCTGAAAAAAATGTTACCACTAACGCTTTTGCAGGGTGGTTGGTCTACCCTGCAATAATTACGTAACAGGATTAAATATGCAGTTGCAAAGTGTATTTCACCTGGCAACTTCCAGTTTTTTTTGTAGTGAAAGTACACTTGTTTTTGCAACATGATAATATTACTCACAATATTGGTTGTATCCTCCCACTTATTTGGAAGAGTCAGATACCTAATGTTATTACTTTCTTCTAGCAGGAATTTAGAGATAGTATTCCTACAAGGGTTAACATTTTTCAACTTCAGGTGATTCCAAACCCATATGGATTATCTTATATGATCTGTTAGGATTTAACAAAATCATGTGTTCATCTTTTTGTTACTTGCGAAGTTTCTTTTTGTTCCTTTGCTTTTGGATTTTGTGGTTTCTGCTTTTTATATTGTTATCATTGTTTTTTCTCTTTTAGATTTGTTAAACACCTTTGGTGTTGTTCTCAATCTCGCGCGCGTGTATATATATAGTGTTATATATGTGAGTGTCTTAAACTAGTGTGTTTCCCCAAAAGTTGTATCGCCTAGGCGATGACCTAAGGATCACCCTTGACACTAATGACATGTGAGAAGTCGCTAGTCAAAGAGGAGAAAGTCCACGATTACTCCCTAAAAAATAGGTGGTCAATAATTTTTCTTGGTAATTGGGAGCAGTTGTCGCCACTCAGGATTACCCAAACCCTAAGCTCCAAAAGGCCTATATAAATACAACATCCTCAAGGAGTAAAAGAAATATCATAACTTGTATTGATCACACTAATTATACACTTATATCTAATCACATCATTCATATACAGAGTCTCTCACCTAACATGACTATGACCCTTAAAACCATCGTAAAACAACATCTTACAAGGCTTCTCGTCATCGTGGGCAACTCTTAACCACCATACATCACAATGAAACTACTAAGGCCTATTAGTACCCATTCCTTAGAAGGAGGAATGTTATACTCCAAAATTGGTTTTGATTCTCTCAAGTTAAATATGGTTTCTATTGCCTGAAGTGATCATAATTCCTACTCGTATATCTCAAAGTATCACCATGTCAAGTTTCAAGCCTCACAACTCAAGTTTGCCCAGTCAATTACTCAGATGGTTCAAAATCAATTGTATTTGACAAAAAGTCAACTAGGGTCAACATACAGTCAAACTTCTTCATTTTTGGTTAACATCAATATTTTGAAGTCACATTCATCATTTGATCAAGGGTTGATCATGATTCATCAAGAAAACTCAAGATTTGATCAAAAGTCAAAATTTCTAAATTAGGGTTTCTTGATGTAAAGTCAACAGAACTTTGACCAGGCATAACTTTCACATACTTTATAAAAAAAATTTCCACCAAATCTCATTTTAAAGAGAATTCAATTCTATACAACTTTGTGTCTCACAAGCTTTGACCAAAAATGCTTCATTTGAGAGTTATGGATCAAGACATTATAGGTCCTTCTAAAAGTCAACAAAAAGTCATCTTTTTCAAAAAGAAGTGTACATGAGCATGGAAACTTCAATGAAGATGAAACCAAAAGGAGTTTTTAGAGGACATATAGATATTTCTAAAATGTCCAAGAAAACTTCAAAATATTGAAAATTGAGCAAGATACAACTTGTGCAAGTTTGGGAAATTTGAAGAAGTGCATGAAGAGAAATACCAAGCAAATTCAATTTTTTTCAAATGGGCCCAAGTTTTTGTGATCTAAACTTGTTTCTAAGATGGCCCATTACCTACAAGCTCAATTACACGCTCTCCTTTCATTTATTTAATTTATTTTTGAATTAAATCATTTAAATTCAATTTGAATAAAATAAAATGCAAAGAATGAAGTCATGGCATGTTGGGCTTATTTTCCAAGTTCCTTGAGGTCCAAGGAAGGCTATGTAAGCTGTCAAAAATGCATGGATGAGTTTAATGCAAGATTGATCCAAATATGGAAAGTTTTGATAAGAAACTTCAATCAAATATCTTGCATTGAAGAGAATATATTTTCCTCTCAATATTTGACCTAATATCATGTCCTATAAGTACACAAGATATTCAGACCAAAAGAAGACGAGATTTGGAAGCCAAGAGACTAGGGTTTGTGTTCAAAAATATTCAAGCAAACTTGCACTTTCAAAACCCTAGTCGCAACCTCTTTCAAAGGCTTCCAAGCACTCCATCGTGCTCCTGAGGTATAGTAGGGTAAGAATGGATCATTATACATGGTTAAAACACACTGAGTCATGCCATACATGAATCTCCGCTTACATATTTTTCTTGAATTTGTAATCTTCTTTTTATTGTGTTTTGAGTGAAACTAACTATACTAATCATTTCCCGAGGTTGATTAGAGTAGGTTATAACCATCATTTGCAAGTTTTAGTGGCTGAAACCTAAAATACCATTGTTAGGGCTTTGAAACTGAGAAACTTCGTAACCCTGTTTCCAGACACTTTTAGGCCAAACCAAGACCACCGTTGAATTTGCAACCCTCTAATTAGGGGGTAGGGTTTTTTTGCATTTATATTAGTTATTTTGCAGGTTTGATGTTGATGGTGATCAGAGAAGACAACCAGAGTTAACTCCGATGTCCCTGGCTTCCTTTGACCGGCGAAGACTAGGGCAAGGCATGCGTGGCTCGTTTCAATTGGCCGATTTTAAAAACCTGGGTCCCACACGCGTGTTTGTTTAAAAATCAGAAATCATGAACTTAATTTCCCTTATATATTTATGATTGTGCATATATTAATGGATGTATCACCACCCTAATGGTTCAACATGCGCGCGCTAAGTCTCTTCCTCTCTAAGGGTGTGGGTTCGCTCCCTGCCTTTTGCTCAAATTTTTCATATTTTCTGATTTTACATAGGTTTCACTTATTTTATTTCGGAGGCAGCATATGGACAACACAAGCAAGTGGCCAAGTGGCCAACTTTTGAAACTGTGACCTCAGGGTCACGAGTTCAAGCCCTGGAGAGACCATTCCCTATTTTTTAACACTAATCTCCTTCATATTTTCTATTTTTCTTTTAATTTTTAATTTATTTTTAATTTATTTTCACAAATTATTTTCTAATACTTAAAAAAACCTAAAAAAATATTTTTCTTTTAGAATTAGGTTAATAAAACTTTTAATTAATTTTTGACACAAAAATAATTTATTTTTCAAATGATTTAAATTATTTTTCATAATTAATTGTTAATTAACTTAGAATTAAGTTTTTTCTAAAATAAAATCTATCCAAAAGTACCAAAAATATTTTTCTTTCTTTTAAATAGGTTCAATAACCCTAAAAACAGTTTTACTAATCTTAAAACCTTTTTTTTACTAACATTCTCTTTTATTTATTCTATTATTTCGCATTTAAATTCTAGAAATCATTGTATAGGTCGCAAAAGTTTTTTGTAATAGTGTATATTTACTTTTCGCACCTCTATTATGTAACTGCCCCATAGCCTTGTAAGAGCGTAGGTTTATTTTCTGCCTTTACTTTCCGCACTATTATAAACTGTATATAACTGCTTAGATGTATGCTAATTAGGGTTTGCATGACAAGATCTAAAATCAACCATTATATCACTCTAATAATCAAGATAAATATCTGAATCAAATACACTCTATCACACTTGCACCCCCTTTAAGGTATCATCTCTTGTTGCCTTACGAATAAACAATGGTCATATCCCTCGAACGTAGGGATACCATTAACAAAGTCCCTTACTTAAATCATCACAAAGATCATAGTCTCTCGATGACCCTCGATGTTGCCTATGAATATATGATCTCGTCCCTCAGTTGTTGCCTACAAATAAGTGATGACCGTCCTTACTAAATACTAAGATATCCTTACAATGTTGCCTTCAATGACCATACAATGATCCTAAGATTGTACCTTCACATCTAACAGATAAAGTTATCTACCAACTAATGGTATGGATAGCCTTATCCTAAAGGAGAAGGAAAATAACAAGAAACGACCATTTTGAGTAGGTAATAAGACTTATTGCTTGCTCCAATCAAAAAAATCATTGTTCACACCTCACAGTTATATTCAAAAATATTTTCAAACAAACACTTTGTATACATTCCAACGAGAATCATTACAAATTTAAACATTTTTCAAACAAAATATTTCCGAACACTTCGTATACATTCTTGAGGACTGATACAAGATTCATTACGAAGTCAAAGCGAAATTTTCAAATCACACTAACATAGAAAGCAAATTTTCAAAAAGTGGGTTAAGCAATTAAGAGCCCTTAGATAACTACGGATGGAAAGGGTGCTAATACCTTCCCTTTTCATAATTACCTCCCTTACTCAGAATCTATCAAAGGTCTTTCCTGTTCTTTCCCTTTTCATTTTACTACTTGATCCTTTTTGAATAACTTGGAGATTGGTTCACAAGTAGCAGTTAGATGTGCAAGAAATATGGCAATGTAATTCAGTTGTCCCAAGAAACCTATGACTTCCTTCTCGGTATGGGGAGCCGACATTTCTTGAATAGCTTTGACCTTGGCGGGATCAACTTTAATACCTTTACCATTGACAATAAATCCCAAGAGTTTGTTGGATCTGACTCCAAAGGTACATTTGTTCAGATTCAGTCTCAACCTATATTTCTTCAGTCTATCAAACAACTTATGCAAATGACCAAGATGTTCTTCTTTGGTTTGTGATTGAGCTATCATTTTTCGATGTAGACCTCTATCTCGTGATGGATCATATCATGGAATAAAGCCACCATAGCACGTTGATATATGGTGTTAGCATTCTTCAACCCAAACGACATGACCTTGTAACAGAAAGTGCCCCACTGTGTAACGAAAGTAGTCTTTTCCATGTCTTCGGGTGCCATCTTGATCTGATTGTAACCAGAGAAACCATCCATGAAAGAGAAAACTTTGTGTTGAGCGGTATTGTCAACCAGAACGTCAATATGTGGAAGCGAAAAATCGTCTTTTGGGCTCGCCTTATTCAGATCTTGGTAGTCCACACACATACGCACCTTTCCATCCTTCTTAGGTACGGGTACCATGTCGGTAACCCACTGTGGATAAGAAGTAACGGCTAAGAAATCGACATTGAACTGCTTCATGACTTTGACTTAATTTTCTTGGACATCTTAGGATGCGTACAACAGACCTTCTGCTTCATAGGGAGAAAACCTTCTTTCGTTGGTAGTCGGTGTACCACAATGTCAATATCTAAACCTAGCATGTCTTCGTAGGACCAAACAAAAATCTCAATGTAATCTTGCGGCATATGGATCAATCTTTCTTTAACACTGTTCTCAAGACCCGCTCCTATCTTGATTTATTTTTTGTCTTTGTCGGTACCTAGATTCAAAACTTTGACCGGTTTTTCGTGTGGCTGTATAGCCCTTTCCTCTTGCTGTAGTAGTCTGGCAAGTTCTCCTGGAGCTTCACAATGGTCATGTCTCTCAAACATAGGGATACCATTAGAAAAGTCCCTCAGTTAAATCATCTTAAAGATCATAGTCCCTCGACGACCCTCGATGTTGCCTACGAATATATGATCTCGTCCCTCGGTTGTTGCCTACGAATAAGTGATGATCGTCCCTACAAAATTGCTAAGGTATCCTTACAATGTTGCCTTCAATGACCATACGATGACCCTACGATTGTCCCTTCACATCCAACGAATAAAGTTACCTACCAACTAATGGTATGGATAGCCTTATCCTAAAGGAGAAGGAAAATAACAAGAAACAACCATTCTGAGTAGGTAATCAAACTTTATTGCTTGCTCCAATCAAACAAATCACTTTTCACACCTCACAATTCTTTTCAAACATATTTTCAAACAAACACTTTGTATACATTTCAACGAGAATCATTACAAAGTTAAACATTTTTCAAACGAAATATTTCCGAACACTTCATATACATTATTGAGGACAGATATAAGAATTATTACGAAGTCAAAAATACTTTTCAAATCATACAAACACAGAAAGTATATTTTCAAAAAGTAAGCTAAGCAATTAAGAGCCCGTAGATAACTACGAATGGAAAGGGTGCTAATACCTTCCCTTTTCATAATTATCTCCCTTAATTAGAATCTATCAAAGGTCTTTCCTGTTCTTTTCACCTTTCTTTTATTGGATAAAAGAAAAGTTGGTGGCGACTCTTGCTATCCGCAACATTTGCGATAAAACGCAAAACAAACTAGTCAGTTCTCCCACCGTGTTACAAGGAACATACATATCTGTACTTTTTGACCACTACAATGGCACCCACCGTGGGCCCTCGATAAAACTAACACGGGCCACACATTTTCACACCATGGCCCTCCTCGCTGATAACCTTCACTCTTACACCTAGTCCATTTCAGCTATAGTTAATAAGAGAGCTTCATACCTTACGCCAAAAGGTACCACGGTAGCGATGATGCCAATGCCCTGGAGAAGATGTGTGCTTCCATAACAAGACACTACAGGATGATGTCCACAATATCAACAACGTTAACATGACTTTAATTCCCTCAAATGAAATATAAGGGGTGTCATTTCCCAAGGGCTTCAAACCTCCCTCATTGACCAAGTTTGATGGAATGATTCCTATGAGCATGTTGCCTCAATCAATACAAAAATGGTCGCATTTGAGCGCTCGACTCCCTGGAGTGAAAGTTGTTATATGCCACTTTCAAGGATGACACCCTTTGATGAAATATGGGGTTACCATGTGCCTTAATCAATAGCTATCAAGAATTGATAAAGATGTTGGAACACATGTTCATTGCCAACCGCCACTTGAAAGTGCTCACCACAAATATCTTTAATATATGCCAGGGTCTACCATAATCATTAAAGGACAATCTCGTTCGATTTAACGAAGCCACTATCGGGGTCATCACACCAAATCATGAAATATTTGTGGAGGCATTCCAAAATGGGCTTAAGGTGGAAGACTTTAACGAATCCCCTGTCTAAAAGTTGAAACTTTTATTAGCAAAAGTGGTCACTCGAGTAGAGTCTTACATAAAGGGAAAGGTGAACAATGTAGAAAAGAAGGCGCATGATGTCAATGAGCATGTTCCCAATGCTGAAAGCTCACATCACTAGAGTAAAAGCAATTATACCTCACCTATAAAGGGTAAGATTACAATTAAAATGTTAGGTAAGGAAATAGAGAACTTTACACCCCTAAACACTCGATATGAGCATATCTTGCGCGAAGTTTTCCACTTGCAGAATATCCTTACACCGCTTGCCTCCAAGGCGCAGGTCATGGGTTATAAACAGGGAAAATGGTGCAAGTTCCATAGATTTAAAGGACATTATACTGAATATTGCTACCAGCTAAAAAGAAGATTGAAATACTAATACAAAAGGGACACCTCAAGAAATATGTGAATGGTGACTCCTCTAATGCGCCAAACAAGTCTATCTCACGAATGAGAGCTGATGTTGGAAGCCCTAGGCCGAACAAAGCAAGTGAGGTGCCTCAGGGTGAAGTAGGGGTTTTCGCGGTTCGGTTTGGATCCATTTTAAGGAAAAAGTTCTTCCGATCCAAATATAAATTTACTTGCGGTTCGGTTCGGTTTTGGATGATATATTAAAAAAAATCCAATCAAATCCAATCCAATTTTATGTGGTTTAATTTGGATCGATTTTTGGATATCCAAATTACACATTATATTTTTATTAATATTATAAAACTAATAATAAATCATATATTTGATATAATATATAACTTATAGTATATTAAAAATTAATATTACAAAAGTGAGAGTGATCGATTATAGTTGAAATAATAAAAATAAATAGATTATAACAAAGCTAATAAATATTATTAAAAAAATTATTATCATTTAATAATAAATTCACGTAACATATGATACTAATAAAAAGTAAGTAAGTATAAAAATATATGTATGCGGTTTGGTTTGGATTGGTTTTGAAAAATTAATTCAAAATCTAATCAAAACCAATCGGTTTTCACAAAATGACATTCAAACACATCCGATAAATTTCGGTTTGTTGCGGTTTTTAGTTTTTTGGATCGATTCTCGATTTTTATTTGGATTGGTTTGGGTTTGAACACCCCTAAGGTGAAGTTAACAAGGTTGTGTGTCACACACTCAAATTATAGCAGAAGAATTCGTCGGGTGTGGAGAAACCAACTCCATAAAAAGAAGGTAAGCTAACTAGATCATGAGTGTAGAAAACCTTATTGAAATCAAGACTTAAGGTAAGTTTCAAATTCTTAAAACCACAATCATAAAAAAGAAGCAAGCCCATCAAAATTAGATTTCATTATCTTCTTCAGCAGGTAGCAGAAGGGAAGATGAACTTGGAATACTGTAGAATTGAGAATCAGATTGCAGACATCAATATAAAGAGAGTGCAAATCGAAGTGTTCAAATACTAAGAGCTACAATGGATGTAGATATATTAGACACAATAAATTAAGTGGTTTGTAGTAATGCCTTGTGTTGAATCAACAATTTACTCGACAGAAACAAGGTTGTGTCGAAATTAGTCGAAGTATGTCAGTTGTATATGTCTAAGCAGGTTGCTTCACACAAAATTTTGACTTAGGTCTAAAATGGTTTTTTTGGGCTTTTATAGTTTTGGGTTTTATCTTAGGGAGCAATATAGCTCAATCATGAATAGAGGGAGTAACCCCTATTTGGTAACAACTCAGATTGAGTATTCACAGAATTTACAGTTGCAAGTGAATAAGATGTTCCACAGTTTGTGGACAGAGAGTCACTCTATAGAAATCACCATCTTCTCCTTATTTTTTAAAACCCTAATTTTATTTCTTCCCCAACTTTTCATTGTTATTGTGTATCGATAATAATTTTTTTCATCAAAATTGATAGAAATTCTCCATAGGATTTGGTGGATTTCCAACACTGGATTTGTTTAAATTAATCAAGTACTTTATTTTGAAGAGATAATTTTGATTATGTTTTGATATTTGAGTATCGTTGTTATTTCATGTTAATATATGGATTAAAGTTGTATGTTGAGTATGTGTAACACTGATGTTTACAACTTTATATGTTTATCATTAATAAATAAGAGTCAGGTTTTAGGGTGTTACACACAATATCAATTATTTTGTGGGATCTTCAAGTTGGATCTTTTCCACTCTCAATAACAATCATTTTGCTGGATCTTCAAGTGGGATCCTTGTCTCCTAGTGGCGATTATTTTACAGGATCCTAGAGTGTCATCCTTATTTCCCTTAGTGCCGATCATTTATCTGGATCCTCAAGTGGGATCCATACCACCTATAGTAGTGATTATTTTGTGGGGTTCTCAAGAGGGGTCATTTTCTTCCTTAGAGACAACTGAGAATATAAGATTCCTAAAACGAGATCCTTGTCAAATCCCCTTGTTAGTAGTCAAATTATTGCAAATGGGGTGATGATTAGAAACATACTCATTTAAATGCTTAAGGGTTAACACCACAAAATAGTCACATAAGATAACAATAAAAGCAGTTAACATAAAAGGTGCCCTCAAGGTGCGCCGATGTTTATTGCAATTACAAAAGCCCCAGAAGGGGCGAGGAAGTACAAACAATATCCTAAAAATACCAAAGAAATATAAAGACACTAAGGGTCATAAAAACAGACCATCATTTTTCCTCCTAAGCCATCTCATTCTCAACAACACTCTCTAGTTAAGGGTCTCCATATTGAACGCCCATCTCCACCTCACCATCGCCCTAAGTAGGCTCGATAAAGATGAGGTTCCTAAGATCCAGAGAGGCCAGTGGCTCCTCGTCTACTTGCTCGCTTCCATAAACGAACTTGATAAAGTCAAGGTATAGGAAGAGGACATGCTCATTGTCACGCTCGAAATAGACGCTAGAAGTAGACATGGCCTCGTCTGTGAGCTATGACACCTCTTTTTCCAACTCCTTTTGACAAAGGAGATAAGCATTCAAGGATTTTTGCATATATTCCTTCTCATTATAGATTTAGTTGGCCTTGGATTACAGATCTGTTATATTTTTCTCCCATTTTCCTTGTCTTACTAGAAGGGACACAATAACCTCTAGCTCTCATTATAATCATCCACGTGCTCTTGAAGATTCACCTCCAACTCTTTTTAAGCTCTGTCTCACATTTCTTGCTTGACATACTATAACATGAAAGACCTCAGTAAATTATTATCCTTCATGTTCAAAATGTTCAAGGTCGACTTGACGCGAAAGGTCTGGTAATTAGCAAGGGACTCCTTGGAGAAAGGGAGGTGAAAACTCTTGAACTAGAGGGTGTCAAAGTTGACATTACTCTATAAATTTGCACGAGTTAAGAGATCTTCATATTTAGAGGGCGTCAAAGTGTTCTCCTTTTTGGAAGTGGAAAGAGAACCTTCGTTCAACTTTTGAGCCTTCGTGTCAGGTGACCTGGGGTCGGGTCCTCAATTGGCCTTTTTTGCCCATTGAAGTTGAAACCCTCAAGATGTCTCTTTAGATTATTGGTACTTGAACAAAAAAATTCATCTTCTCCCACATCTTTTTACGCTCCTCAATATATAACCTATTTATTTGATCTGCAAAACAATACATGGAGATCACATATACTTTCTAAAAAACCTACAAAGGAGAAAACAATGGGCGACTTACCTAAGTAGGCGACAAGATGTTTATTGCCTCATAACCAAATTCTAATCATTTTGCGTTAGTCTGTAATATTGAACTACCATAAAAGGCATAAAATTATATTCTCTTTGAGGGTCAGGAACACTTAGTCGTACCCTGTGATCACCACAAGATTGTTCATCCAAGAAAAAGGAAAAGGGGGCGTCGTCAACTCCTAACACCCTAATGGAATCATCTCGCCCCCTCGCTCGGGTGAACTTGTCCTTCTAATACTTGTAATGATTAAAGTGGGACATAAAAGGGCTCTTCTTGACTGACTACTCAAAGATACCTAACCATTCTTCGATAATTTAATGGTGCAGAAGGAGAAAAAGACTCCCACGATCGGTTTAATGACCATGTCCTCATATCGATATATATATATATATATATATATATATATATATATATATATATATATATATATATATATATATATATATATATATATATATATATATATATATATATATATATATATATATATATATATATATATATATATATTCATAAAACCTACTTACTACAAAAAGTAAAGAAAAAAGGAATTCATACCTAGAAGAAGGTTGCAAACAAAGAGATGATAATAGTGAATAGTTCAGGCAAGCTTGCAAGAATAAAGAACGAAATAGAAGAAAATAAAAGAGAAAATGTTTTATAGTCGAGTAGAAATCATAAAGGTTTCTTTGGACTTCCTCATGATTTTTTTGAAAAAACTCAACACGTTTCCGACAAGTGCCACTAATGTTTACAGTCTCAAAAAGTAGTCCATCATTGCATACATTAAATAATAGTAAGTGTTACCACCGAAATGATTGATTGACATTCCCGACTTATATTTTTTAGTAAGGGACTCTCTCTTTTATAATTATTCACCTTCAGCTGAGGAACTAAACTAAAGATGAGGGATATGCCTTTTTATCTGTAGTCACATATAGCTGAAGGACTCACCCAAATCTAAGGGACTCGCCTTTTGGTACACTAATGCCATCATCCAATGGACTCATTGGCAGGGCGAGATGCGCATCTCAAACAATAAAAGGTCTTAAAAACACTTTATCCTTAGTAAAGCCCTCACGCTTGAGGGACTATGTAGTGTTATATTTGTGACTATCCTAAACTAGGGTGCTCTTGCCCAAGTGTTCTATCACATAGGCAATGACATATGGACTCACCATTGTCATTGATAATGTGTGAGGATTCGTTAGTTAAGGGGTGAAAGTCTACAACTAATCCATAAAGATTAGGTGATCATTTCTTATGATCAAGGGGAGCAGTTGTCGCCACTTAAGGTTAGCCAAACTCTAGGCCCAAAAGGCCTCTATAAATACACCTCTATAAGGAAGGAAAAAACATATCATAACCCGTACAAATTATACTCACTATATGCTTATACCTCAACACATAATTCATTTGTAGATCCTCTCACCTCATGTGAGCAGGACTCTCAAAACCACTATAAAACACTATCATACAAGGCTTCTCGCAACTCTGGACAAACCTTAACCACCATACATCGTAATAAACCTATTAAGGTTTCTGAGTCCCCTTATTATTGCAGGAGGAACACACACACCTGCATTTTTTTACAAGTACAATATATATAGTTGGTATATTAAGTGTGATTATGAGCCCCATATTGGATGGAAAAGCGGATGTTAAATACTTTATAAGTGAGAAGACTCATACACCCAATGACTTATGATTTTAGGTTAATATGTGGGGTCCAACTAATTTAAAGTGAGTGTGTAAAGTTCAATGTGATGATTCTCATACTCCCTTGTGATCTAACAATGGTATCAGAGTCTAGTTCTATTAGGGCTCCTTGTATCAAAAGTCTTCTTGGAAATGGTGTTTAGGGTGTGTGTTCCTTTGAGTCCATCCAACGGTGGTGCAAGTAGATATGTATGAAAAAAGCTTCCATTTGAGTGAGAGAATATCCATAAGAACGAATGAGCTCACATTTAAGGGATAGATTGTTGATATATCAAGTGTGAGTATGAGTCTCACATTGAATGAAAAAATAGATGTTAAACACATTATAAATGAAAAGACCCATAAACTCAATGTCTTAAGGTTTTGGGATAATATGTGGTGTCCAACTCATTTAAAGTGAACATATAAAGACCAATGCGATGATTCCTAAACTCCCCCGTGACATATAAAAAAGTTTAATATTCTTTTTATTTCTTATGTTAACTTCAAAATTCATTTTAGTTTCTTAACGTAACGTAACAATTAATTTAGTATTTTTTGTCTAATTAATAATAAATATAACGGTTAATTTTAAATTTTTTTATCACTAGTTAGATTAAAAAAAAATCTAAAATTATATTTTTGAAGAGTTAATTAAAAACTTATACAATTTTTTAAGTTAAAAGATCAAAAATAAAGTTTGGTTTTAATATAAGAAAAAAATATTAACTTAAAAAACACTACTCTTGAACACATTTTAAGGGCAAAACACCAACTAAGCAAGCAACATCCTAACTACTAATAAAAAATAATACTAATATTATTCATCCAACAATCATGTGCAACTACCTATAGGAACAAAGTTAAACAGTCAACCCCAACCTTCAGTCTTTTCTTTACTTTACTTTGCTCCCACCCTCCACACCACCCATTCTTCACACTATTACTCTTCC
Source organism: Vicia sativa (assembly GCA_021764765.1). NCBI lineage: Eukaryota > Viridiplantae > Streptophyta > Magnoliopsida > Fabales > Fabaceae > Vicia > Vicia sativa. Next base: position 156,373,069 of record CM038792.1, read on the forward strand.
ATACTATTGATCATTCATATTACTTGCCCTATATTAAACCACCTATATCTATTAGTATTAGCCTCTCCTCATCTGCACAAATATTTTATTCACCATATAACCTCACACTTGTACCATATGGCCAACGTGGAACAAACCTCTAAGGAAGTTCCTGCTGATTCTTCCAAAGGTACGTACGGTTTTAGATCCAAATTATTCACCCTAGGGTTTTATGTTTGGAAATTTATTTTGAAAGATAATAATGTTTTTAAATTTATTAGCAGATCAATCAAAGGTTGAAATTTCTAAAGATGAGGAAGCTCTTATCATCAGGATGTATAAACTACTAGGGGATAGGTAATTTAGTTATTATATATTGGCTCAATATGTATCATTTTTTGAATATATAATATACTTTTTTCAGGTGGCCATTAATTGCTGGAAGAATTCCTGGACGAACAGCTGAAGATATAAAGAATTACTGGACTTCAAGATCCTCTTCCACTAGCCAAGGAAGTGCCAAATAAATACTATACTGGTGCATATCACATGTGTGAGTGTTTTCACACATGGAAGTTGAGATAGTAATGTTCTGGTGTACTTGGCCAATTAAGTTGGCAGCAACTAAATAAAATATTGCACATGCCATGCATTGTTTAGGAGTGGGTTTATCCCTAGTTCGCCGATTCGAATGCATGATTGAACTTGAACCTACTCAAACCAGATGATTTGGATCTAAAAATTTGTATGAATATTAAATTAGATTCAATGGAATAACTCAATTGTTAAAAATTCTTAAAAAAAACTTGTTACTTCCATAAAATGTCAAAAGTATAATCACATGTATTAACATAATTTCTTCATAATTACTTTGTGAATGTGAAAATATTTCCGAATTCTATTTTTATTTTAATTTGTTACTAAGAAAATGTAAGATTTAAAGTGAACATTTATGAAAACTTTCTGAGGAGATAAGCAGCCTGTTTAAGGAGAACTTTCTGAAACTTTATACAAGAGGAGCAGCAGAAACAGTTTGGTTGACAATTATTTCAATGATTTGGAAGATGAGAAATGATATGATTTTTAATAACGAGATGTGTATCGTTTAGGACATTACTTGGCCTATTAAATTTTTGTTGTGGAGTGGTCCTCTACAGGGAAATTCTCTTATCTCAACATCAACTTCTATTTATTTTTTAAAGAATTTTTTCACCTATCTAGTGGACTTCTTCTCCACCCCAATGAAAAACTAAAAATATTCACAGATTTAATAAGTGCACTTACAAATTCACTTTCGAGGTGGACTTCGCAAGTGCATTTACGAAATAATCTAAGATTTTTTAAAAATAAGATGAATTCGCAGGTGCACTTGCAAATTCACCTTATTGGATGAATTCGTAAATGCACTTACGATTTTTTTTTTAGCAGAATTCATAAACATTTAACACAATTCATATCATTCATTCAACTTAATTCATTCAAAGAAATTACATAGTGGATGCAGAAAATTGAATTACATATTATAAACGGGAAGCTATGGACGTTGCAACATCTTGATAACATCTTTTGCAGATCTACGAAGCGTCGCATCTATTTGAACCCTTTGTGGAGTATTGTTGAAAGGTCTCCCACATAACATCTAAGTCTTCATCGTTTTTCAGATGAAACCGGGTGAACTTGACTTTTCCTTCAGCATTAGAAACCAACCGAAAATATTTTATCCGTAGAGGTGACACCAACAATTTCAAGAAGCGGAAGCCTATACTTATTGGTCTTGTAGGTCGAATCAATCACTAGAACGGTTGGAAATGTGTTGAACAAATCGATACTTGACGGATGCGTCCAAAATATATCACAGACACTTACATTGTCATCACAAACTCTATGTCTTGAAACATAGTTGTTATCGTCCAGACATTTCAATAGATGTTGAATTTCGGACCTCAAACCCCTTTGAGCAACATGTTGTTTATATTGATAATTATAAATCGATTTTATATTTGACACACATCCCGCTCTATTTCGTTTCAAACCGGAAAGTATGTTTCTAGGCGCAACTTTGATCAACGATAATTCGGAAACATGTTTCTTCTTCTCCGTCTTAAGCCGACAAACAATAGGATGCTCGTGTAACTTGGTCTCCAACTCATGATTATGCATTCCGGACATCGTAGTCAACCGCCATAAATTATTCACCCTACAATACACGCACAACTTGAACGGACACCCACATTTCTTCGAACTCGTGTCTTCGTGTTTTAACTTGCGGATTTTGGGAACGTATGCTCCACTTCTCTCGCACCATACCTAAAATATATAAAACAATTGAATTTTGTTAAAACAAAATTTTGTTTCTACATCAGGGAACATTTCGCAAGTACACTTGCGAATTATTTTTGGTGGACTTTGCAAGTGTACTTGCGAAGCGATGCAGTTTTTCTGTAACTTTCAAACAACAATGCATCAAATGTAGATTGAAGGGATGAAAGTTTATCTTAAATTGTAGCTTCCAATGCTCACTTTGTTAGGATCACACACTTGAAACTTGATTTGGAAAAAAGATTTATATTGATTTTTGGTGATGTTTAGAGAATTTTTTTTGTTTCGAGGTGTGGAAAATGAATGTAATAGTGTGAAGAGGTGACCATGCGCATTTTAGTATACAAAGGGACGTTTCGTAAGTGCACTTACGAACTAAGTTTATTTTTTTCAAATGTCAACGTTTAAAATAAAAAAATGTACAAAATAAGGTGAATTCATAAGTGCACTTACAAATTCACCCAAAAAGGTCAATTCGTAAGTGCACTTACGAATTCACCCAATAAGGTGAATTCGTAAGTACACTTATGAAGAGTATTTTTGATTTTTCAAAGGTGTGGGAGAAAATCACTAAATGTATGAGGAAAATTTTTTTATTTAGTAAAGAGCCTTTCAAATAGCTAGTCTAAGTTTAAGTTGGTTTCTAATTTTTTTATTCCTAGGCTTTCACCACTTTTTATAATCGAGTTTGAATATTCCTAGTGCTTTAATATATCATTTTTTTAAAAATTAATTAAATAAATAAGATAAGTCATGAAAGTATCAACTTTCCACTTTATAAATATATTTTATAAAGATGATTTGAGTCAAACTTTAATAATTTTGTTCATGAATCTAAATTTTATCACATAATATACATTTATTTTATTTACTTAATTTAAAAAACTTTCTAATAAAATTATTAAAATAAAAATCTCAGCAAATATCAATAAGGTAGAAATTGAAATATAAAATAAAATATTAACTAATTTAAGTAATTTTGCCCATAACTACAGAATAAGTATTATCTTTTAAATTGAAAGTAAATATTTGGATAAGAAAATTTATGAGTTTTTTTATATGATAATCTAATATCTACAATTTTATATAAATAAATAAAATGTTTTAGGTTCTAACTCACACCACTACAATAAGAAAGTATTGTTACTATATCAACTAACCAATTTTATTTTTATTCATTTTAACTTTAATGTAATTTGTATCTTAATTTGGTAATTAATATATTAAATTTTATCATGAACCCAAGTGAATTGAATTTGGTCCTTTAATTAAATGAGACTGGTTCAAATGCACTTCACACATTTCCACAAAATTAACTTAATTATAAGAGTGACATAATATATTTGATAAAAGAGTATTTAATAATAAATATGAATTTATAGTTTATTTTAGTTTATTTTTATAATTTATTTTTATGATGTTATTTTAAATAGTATTTTAGTTTATTATTATTTTATTAAAAATATATTTTTATATTTTATAATTTATTTTAATTTAAGAGTGTGTTTGATCCAAGACAGATGAAATGAAAAAGAATAGAGATGAAGAATATTTATAATGAAATGTGTTTTATTCAATTTTCAGAAGAAGAGAGAAGGGGAAAGGAGAGAAACAAATTTCTCTCCAAATAATACTTTTGGTGTTCCCTCAAATAGTGGGAATTCAAATGAGAGAAGAGATAATGTGAGTTTTAATATTTAATAAAGTAGTATATTTACTAAAATATATTCGATTTTATGTTAGAATTTTAAAATTATAATTTTCTTTCGTGTTCTTGTTTTTTTTTTTTGTGATTTTTCTCTATTATTTCTATTAATTTATTATAATTATTTTTCATCTTCAAATTATTTTTTATCGGGTTAAATATATTTTTGGTCGTACAAATATCTCGATTTTTATTTTTAGTCGATATTAAAAAAATAATATATTTTAGTCCCAATTTTTTTTTATGCATGCAGTTTTAGTCCATGTTATTTTCTAAAATTTTGAAAACTGTTTAATTATCCTTAAACTTTTAAATTTTTGAATAATTTTTTTCTTTCATTATACTATAAAATATTTCCTTACCAAATTTTAGAATTTTATAAAATGAAAAGAATTAAATATGAATTTTTTAAATTTCAAAAAATAACGATAAAAGTAATGAAAATCTCAAGTTAGAAATAAAATTTTGAATTTTTTTCCGATTTTTTTATATCGTTCTAAAAATGTATGCAAAATATTCATTTAAAAATATACATTTATTTAACATGAGAAACTAAAACTACGTGTATAATAATTTTATAAGGATTAAATTATTTTTTTAATATGAATTAAAAATAAAAATTGAGATATTTATAGAGACCAAAAATATATTTATCCTTTTTTATTTAATATTAATTTTATTCACTATAATTTTTTTTTTATAGTTTTTTTTTTTATGTTGATTTATGTTAGTGATTTTTCTAATTTTGTTATGTTTTGTGTTATATTTTTTCATATAAATTTTAAATCATTCTAACTTTTAATAAATTATTTTGGCGAAATATCCTTTTTGGTCCCTTAACTATACCCCTAGGTTGAGTTTGGTCCCTTAATTTTTTTTCGTGCCAAATTGATCCTTCGACTTTTTAATAGATGTATATGAGTCTCTTCCGTCAACTCCGTTAGTCAAAATCTGTTAAAAGTCTATGTGGTAGTGACAGTGACAGAGTTAGCGTCGGAAAAACCGACGCTAAAATTTTTTTTCTGGAATTTTTCAATTTTGTTCATCTTCTTCCCCAAATTTTTTAAACCTAAAACATGTTCTGCAACAACAAAACCCAAAAAAAACAAAGTCTAGAAAAACCCATATATTGTTTCATCAATCAACCACCATATAATATTTCTTTCTTCTTCCTAAGTTCCTCTCTTTTTTCTTTGAATTTTTCTCCTTATCTTCTCTCTCTCTAATCTCTTTTTTTCTCTCTCTAGAAATCTCTTCCATGGCATTTCAGATCTAACACCAACTCTTCTTCCTATTATACTGAAACATTTGTCATTAGCCATTACTCATTACCATTCAACATACACAAAAACGACGTCGTTATGCAGAGAGTAGCCTACTCCTTCCCCGAAGAAGTACTCGAGCACGTCTTCTCATTCATCGAATCAGACATGGACAGAGGCTCGATCTCGCTCGTATGCAAATCATGGTACGAGATTGAGCGGTAGTGCAAACAACGACTCTTCATCGGAAACTGCTACGCGGTAAGTCCGCGATGGTCATAAAACGGTTTCCCAAACTGAGATCTATCACACTGAAAGGAAAATTGCACTTTGCTGATTTCAATTTAGTGCCGGAAGGTTGGGGTGGTTACGTCTGTCCTTGGATCAAAGCTATGGCTGCTGCTTATCCGTTTTTGTAGGAGATTAGGCTCAAGAGAATGGTTATTATCGATGATTCTTTGGATGTTATTGTTAAATCGTTTAAGAATTTTACTGTTTTGGTGCTTATTTCCTTTATTATTGACAGTAGGAATATGAATTTTTAATTAGGAGAAAAATTCAAAGAAAAAAGAGAGGAACTTAGGAAGAAGAAAGAAATATTATATGGTGGTGGATTAAATAAAAGAATTGATTGCTGAAACAACATATGGGTTTTCTTGGATTTTGTTTTTTCTGGGTTTCGTTGTTGCAAAACATGTTTTAGAGTTTTGGGTTTAAAAAATTTGGGGAAGAAGATGAACAAAATTGAAAAATTCTAGAAAAAAAACTTTTAGCGTCGGTTTTTTCGACGTTAACTCTGTCACTGTCACTGCCACATAGACTTTTAACAGATTTTGACTAACGAAGTTGACGGAAGGGACTCATATGCATCTATTAAAAAGTTGAAGGATCAAATTGGCACGAAAAAAAATTAAGGGACCAAACTGAACCTAAGGGTATAGTTAAGGGACCAAAAAGGGTATTTCGTCAATTATTTTCTATATTTAAAAGTTGTTATCAACGCATATTTTAATTTTTATCAAGAGTTATATATAAATCAAATGTATTTAATTTTTTTTAACGTTATGTGATAAGTTATGACTTTTAATCTCAATATTACAAATATTATTTTTTAAAATAAATATTTATGAAATTTTTAACTTTGAATATCATATTACTTATATAAAATTATAAGAATAAAAATATAAATTATTAATAAAATTCATCCCATCTCCCCGTGAATCAAATATCTATGATGAATTTCTACCAATCTTGATGAACAAGATTGATATCACCACACAATGACATTGAACAATTAAAAAAATGAATAAGAAGAAAGAATTATTTTTTGCAGAGTTTCTCTCTGCCCACGAGCTGTGGAAAAACTTTATTATTTACTTTGCAACTGCAAAATACCGTGAATGAATTGAATTTCAAAATTAGGGGTTGCTCCCTCTATTTATAGATTTATGTTAGCTTGCTCCCTAAGGTAAAACTCAAAACTATAAAAGCCCAAAATATCTATTTGGAACTAAATCAAATATATTATATTCTAGATTTAAATCAAATCTATCTAAATCTAAAACAAATCAAATCTGTGTGTAGCCTGCTTCGACAAACAAGCTCTTCGATTGGGTCGGCTTCCTTCGAGCAACCTGCTTCGATCCACCTCTGACCCTTCGACACATACATAGTTTCGACACACATGAATTACTTTCAACACACCACCTAATTCATTGTGTCTAAACTATCTACATTCATCATTGCTCTTAGTCTTCGAAATACTTCGACCTGCACACCCTTCGTCATAACGTCTGCAATCTGATTCTCAGTTCTGCAGTGTTCCGAATTCATCTTCCCAACTTCTACCTGCTCTTGGAGATAGTGGAACCTCATTTCGATATGCTTGCTTCGACCATGTGCTATCGGATTCTTCGCCTGGTTGATAGCTGACATGCTGTCGATCTTCAATGTAATTGCTCCATGATCTTTACCTATAATTTCTTCAAACAAGTTCATCATCCAAGTTGCTTGACATGCACAAAGAGAAACAACTATGTATTCTGCTTCGCATGATGATAATGCCACAACTGGATCATTTCTCGAACTCCAAGCAACTGGCGCACCACCTAACATAAACACATATCCTGCTGTAGATTTTTCGATCTTCAGCATCACTACACCATTTTGAATCAGTGTACTCCACTAACTTGCATTCTTTTCCTTTATCAGTTACAGGAAAAAAATGTCATAGTCCAAATTTCCTTTCAAATACCTCAATATTCTCTTCACTACTGCTAGGTGAGATACCTTTGGCTTCTGCATGAATCTACTTACCATACCAACACTGTATGCTAAGTCAGGCCTAGTATGACAAAGGTATCTTAAGGACCCAATAAGTCTTCTATATTGGGTTGGGTCGACATCATCTTCTTCAGGGTCTTTCGATAGTTGCAGTCTTGTTTCTGCAAGTGTCAAAGTCGAATTACATTCTTCCATCTCAAATCTCTTGAGAACTTCTCTTGCATATCTTCTTTGATGCATCATCAAACCTCTACTAGTCTTGTAGAATCCTATGCCAAGGAAATATGAAATATCACCCATATCAGACATTTCAAATTCCTTGCTGAGATCACCTTTGAAGTCTTCGATCTCCTTCTTACATCTATATGTTATCAACAAGTCATCGACATAGAGACATAGTATAAGCAATTTACTACTACTTCTTCTTACATACACTTCATGTTCACTTGTGCACTTTACAAATTCCTTCTCCCTTAGAAACCTATCAATCTTCTAGTTCCAAGCTCTTGGAGATTGCTTCAATACATACAGGGCTTTATGAAGCATGTACACTTTTATCTCTTCATTATGTTTCACAAACCCAACTAGTTGTTTAACATAAACTTCTTTATCCATGGGTCCATTCAGGAATGCATACTTTACGTCCATCTGACATATGTGCCAACTGTTTATTTCTACTAAGCCGACAAACCTGATTGTTTTGATCCTAGCTACAGGTACAAAAACCTCATCAAAGTCGATTCCTTCTTTCTGGAGAAATACTTTCGCCACTAGCCTTGCTTTGTGTCGAGTTACTTCCCCTTTAGGATTCATATATAATTTGTATACCTACTTGACATCAATTTCCTTCTTACCTTGAGTCAATTCGACAAGTGACCAAGTATTGTTGTCTTCGATGGATTTCACCTCTTCGTTCATTGATTTCACCCACTTAGAATCTTTCAATGCTTCAGTTGCATTGACTGGTTCGACATCTACATAGAAAGCATAATGTACCATCTCACCTTAGTTATCAACCACATCATCTGATGTAACCACACAATCTTGTAACCTCGCAGGCATGCGTCTTGCTCTCTGAGGTATTCTTGTGCTTGGTTGATCTATGACTGCTGGTTCCTCTTGTCAAACTTCTCTTTCGACTTGAGTTTTTGATTCTTCAAGTAAAATTCTCACTAAATCTTTCTTGACATTTCGACTCCTGTTCCACTCTTTAAGCGCATCTATGATCACGTCCATGGTGATCACAATCTGCTTATTCATTGGTTCGTGTAACCTGCTGTCAAATGATATCCCACTAGAATCATTTGACTCGACTTGTCATCAAGTTTTCTTCTCAACTGATCTAGCACATGTCTATGTGTAATAGATCCAAATACCTTCAGATGACCCAAGCTAGGTTTTACACCAGACCAACATTCTTCTGGAGTAATTCCTTCCAGATTATTTGTCGGACATCTGTTCAAAATATATGTTGCAGTCAACACAGCTTCACCCCAAAACTCTTTAGGTAAATTCTTGCCTTTCAACATACTTCGAATCATATTCATGATGGTTTGATTCTTCCTTTCTGCAGTCCCATTATGCTGTGGAGTGTAGGGTGGCACTACCTCATCCACAATCCCTTCTTTTTCACATAACCTGTTGAAGTCTTTTGACACATACTCCCCGCCACCACCAGCTCTCAAAATTTTGAGCTTTCGACCGCTTTGTCTTTCGACCATAGACTTAAATTTGGAAAATACCTCGACCACTTCACTTTTCTTCTTGATCATGTAAGTTCACAGTTTTTGACTGCAATCATCTATGAACGTGACAAAGTATTTATTACCTCCAAACGAATCCACCTGGATTGGTCCACATACATCATAGTATATGACTTCGAGAATAACCTTTGACTTGCTTCCTGCATCCTTGCTAAAGCTATTCTTGTGTTGCTTCGCTTGCACACATTCTTCATAAACTTCATTTGGAATGCCGATTTCTGGAAATCCTGAAACCATATTCTTCCTTTTTAAATCTCTGATGTCTCTGAAGTTGAGATGGCCTAGTAGATAGTGCCATACCCATTTGTCTCTGCTTGCTGCAGTCGAAAGGCACTTGTGCTCCATCACATTGAGTTCGATCTTGAAGGTTCTATTCTGGGACATAGGAGCCTTCAAGATCAGCCTTCCATTCGCGTCAACAACTCTCATAATCTTGTCTTCGATAATCACTTTGTAATTCTTTTCGACCAACTGCCCTATACTAAGCAAGTTTCTCTTCATGTCTGGAATATACAACACATTCGAAATTATTGCCCTTTTGCCATCTTTTCTCATGATCATAACATCTCCAATACCTTCAGCTGCTAGAGTATACTCATTTGCAAATTTCACCATGTTCTTCATCGAGGGCTTTAGATTGACATTCTGAATCCAAGTACCATTGATCCTTGAATTTTTCTTCATCTCTTGTTGTGACCATCAACATCATCTCTTCTTCTTCACACTTAGCGAACTTTGCATTACTTTCTTTTGCCTTTCGCTTCTCTGGACAATCACTCGAATAGTGACCATACTTTTGACAATTGTAACATGGAATGTGACTCTTGTCAAGTTTTCGACCACAACTTCTTCCTCTATTTGCAACACCACCTCTTTGGTTGCTGTCATACCCCAATTTTTGACCTAATATACCACCTTACATTTGCATCATTGCATCACTAACAGTTCAGAACAGAATTAATCGGGTGTAGCTTCTACAGGTCAAAATTAGGGTTTCATCAATTTTTCATCTGATTCAAGAGGCAAGCAATTAGGGTTTGAGTTTTACTCACCTCATTTGATCTATCTTGATCAAATCATCAACCTCTGATCTTCAGATATCCAACTTTTCTCATTGATCTATCAAGGATCGACCAATTAGGGTTTTGATCGAGCATGAGTAATCTCTGATTTTCTGATCAATGAATGACTTTTTTGGTTGGAGATTGATCTTCATATCTTAGATACAACATCTTGACCTAATTTTTGGATTCAAAACATCACAGAAGTTCACAGACTTCATCAGTCAATTTCTGAAACATCTGATGAAATTTCATCTACACAGAAAAGTCAAACTTTGACTTTTGGTAAACTTTTTCAAAACAAAACTTTTTCCATCATCAAAATACTTCAAATGATCCATCTTGATCATAAAAAATCAAAGAATTTGGAAAAGTCAACAAAAAGTCAAAATTTCTAACACTTAGAAAAAGTTTCAAGTGTTAAAATTTTGTACTTTTTCCAAACTTCATGGCATTTTTTCACATAGTTCCACTTTGAATTGGAAAAACTCAAAACATGAAAGTTGTATCCCTTGAAACAAGCTTTCCAAAATGTCCAAGAACTCTCAAATCCATGGAGTCTAGCCATACTTTTGAATTTGAAACATAAGGCTCCATAACCATGGATTTCTAGTTCAAAACTTCAAGATTATAGGTCATTTTGCATTGTCTCCTTCTAGAACACATGCCACCGTGCCAGGATAGACTAGAACTGATAAAAATCAGTGAGGAGTAATTATTATAAGATAGGATCAAGTTGAGTTTTAACACATGGTTAAAAAGGAAGTTTCCTTTTGCATTTAATGCAAAAAAGACTTCCTTGCCCTCTAAGGCAAGTCAAATTTACCAATGGCCAAACTTTCTCAATTATTTTCAGAACTCATGGCCTATAAATAGATGTCTTTCTTGCCATTCAAACTACACCAAAGCCATGCAAATACATGCTTTCATTCTTCTTTCTCAAAATTCATGAAACATAGTGCAAATTGGAGAAATTGTGCATCTTTGAAAACTTGTGAAAAACTTTGAATAAATTGGTGTCTAACATGTTTTAAATGTCATATGTAATTGGTCTATAACTTAAAATTAACATTCATCAATTCATGGTTTGGCTCGAGCAACTTGAGTTTTAATCATCCAAACATCATCAATATACATCATAGACATGATGCAGATCATAAACAACAAACTGTAACACCTCTAACCCAGAATTTGAAGTTCAACTTTAAGCTTATGCAGGTCGACTTGGGTAGAGTTTGGATCATTCGAGCAAGCGGTGATCAAACACCTTCCATAGAGGCCGTTGGTGCTCAAGCAATCCTCAAACAACAACTGGAAACACTCCTTCATCGAATTCGATTCCAGCTTCAACAGGTAAGAACTTCAAACTCGAACTCTATGATTCTTTGATTCAATTGAAAAAAACTCTTGGCCATTTGTTTTCTGCACCATCCACGATCATTAACCCTCAATCAATTGAATAAATCATCAACCATACGATTTCAATTAGGTTTTTCAGTTTTAGGGTTCTTCGTGTTCTTCATAAATTTAATCATTCTGGGCTTAAAATAAATGAAATTAAAGAGTGCCATCATGTTCCTGAGCTTGAGGCGAGCAAGTTTGATCTTTACATTGTTTAATTTCATCAAGAAACACGAAATCCATGGCAGATTGAAGATTGGAGAAGATGATGAAGCTTGCGCGCGTGTTTTCAAATTTAAAATATAATTTCATAGTTTGAACACAATACACGGATGTATTGCCGCCCCAGCGGTTGCCAGCTCACTCTTAAGTCATTATGCCACGTCTTGCCTAACAGGTCCCGGGTTCAAGCCTCCTTGGGACCATTTTTTTACCAAACTTTTGTTATTTTTTACAAACTTTGACATTTTTTAAAACCAATCAAAACTCCTCATTTTGAGGTGATTTTTTGTACACTTGTCAATTAATGTATCTATTTTATTATAGTGCAAAATTTTTTAGAAAAAACATTCATCCGATTATATTTTGATCGAGCCGAAAACGGTACTTTGAGTACTTTTCAAAACACCTTTAAAGGTGGTTTTTTTTAAACTTTCGAGTCCCGATTCTTTTCAAAACTTCTTACAAGTAAACTTTACATTTCAAAAACACTTTCAAAACCATTCTTCAAAACTTGCATCTTTTTCCATCAAACTTGCATCTTTTTCCATGATCGATCCGATTAAACGATAAAACTGAATTCGTTTTCTCTCGTTTTTCTTAACCGATCATGGGCCTCCCTTACGGTGTAAGTCCCAACCAAAATTCTTTTATGTACATAATTATTTCTTTGTACATATCAAATTCTTTTCATATACATACAAATTTTTACCTGTACATAATACAGACATCTTTTGTAAAGTACAGACAAACTTCGATCGTTTGTTTTCATTTGTATATACACTGAATGCCATTGGTATTAAAAGGAGCATTATTCTCGGTGAAACTGCTTTTAAACCAATGGGCCACCCTTATGGTGTAAGTCCCAACCCTTCTATGTACATCCACAATTCCTCGTACATAAATACTCGTTCGTGTACATATTTACTTCCTTGTACACAATTCAAACTTGTAAATAATCAAGTTACGCTCGTTTTAAACGTTCGTTTCACAGACACTTGTTTATATTTCCTTCATAAACTCTTGTAAATAAACATCATGCATTGTTTATATTTCCTTCATAAACTCCTGTGAATACATACCACACACACACACACTTGTTTATACAACTGTCTAGTTATAACATAACAACTAGTCTAACCGATAGGTTCCCCACAGTATTAGCCTCCGCTTGGGCTTTATACAAGATAACTCTCCCCACAGAGTTAGCCTCCTCTTGGGCTTTGTACAAGGTAACTCATTTCATCTGAGTTCAGCCTCCTCTTAGGCTTCATATAAGAAAACTCATTCATCTGAGTTTAGCCTCCGCTTAGGCTTCATATAAGACAACACTCCTGCGACCTCCTCTTGGGCTTCGTTCAAAAGAACTCCTCATTGAGTTTAGCCTTCTCTTGGGCATCATACAATGAAAGAGACCATAAAATCTCTTAACACCTCTATTGGGCTTCTAATACAAAGAATCACCGCGATAGGATAGAACCACGAGTATAATTTCTCGGTGAAATTGCTCTTAATTTCAAAGGATGGTTTCGGTGAAATCCCTTTTAAAGCCAAAGCCGCCATACCTATAGCTTCCTCTTGAGCTTCATACAAGGACCCTCGATGACCCTCGGAATGCCTCCTCTTGGGCTTACAATACAAGGACCCATGGGCTTCTTAAAAGCATCCCCTAATCCAATCAATTTCTCCTCGAGATTTAGACGTTTATCATCTCTATGGAAAAAGTATCTCATCTATCACATCACATACAATCAAAAACTTTTCAAACAAAAACATCTCTTAATCGTAAGTGGTAACGCTTGTACACTCAAGCAAAACACCCAATGCTTACAGTTAAAAGATTCAATCATTTTTTTCAAACATCTTTCTTAAACATGTAAGTGGTAACGCTTGTACACTCAAGCAAAACACCTATAACTTACGATGAAAGATTTTAATCAGTCAAACTTTTCAAAATGTATGTGATGAAATAGATTAGATACATTTTTCATTAAGATGACATTCATCTGTGTCTCTTACTAACATCCCGTTGCTTCCACTAGCATAAGTGGGAACTACGATTGCTTTGACTTTCTCAACATCCTTTTGAGAATACGTAGGCACAAGGTCTCATCCTTGGCGAGCAAATTTCTTTCTCCCTCAGACCAAACAAACCATAGATCCCTGTAGATCCGAGCTACAAATGCTCTGATTCCCACTAGGGGATATGTATGCAGAAGATCCACAGATCTTTGCGAGCACAATAATAACAAACACTAGGATCCTTCATAATCTATCCTTCTTGAAATCCCAAAGGAGAAACTTTCCCAATCATAGAAATAGCAATTAAAACACACCAACATATCAAACATATTCATATATAAAGCTATAGATAACTATATATATTTAGGGTGCTCCATCTATTCCCTTTATATAACAAACCCCCTTACTCATAATCTCCCCAATGTGTTACGTCTAGTTTGCGCTAGTCGTTACGCATATCAAAATCAATTGAGGGTATTAACAGTTTTTCCCTTTTTCATAATCATTAAATCATCTTTATTGTGTTGAAAATAATAAAGCTTGATGCTCGCGACATCTTTATAAACAAATCAAAAGAGTAAATCGTTTCGAGCCAGAGAATCTGAATTCATATTCGATTCCCCTAGCGCGTCACTTTTTAACGCGAACAGTTGCAATGTTATTGTCTTATCTGATTCGACATGTTTCCTTTGTTCTGGTTTCCTCTGCCAGTCGAATTGTTGTAGCCACCTCCACCTTTGTCGAACCACTTTCATTTTCCTTTGGTTTCTTTTGCTGAATTTGCCTGCAAAGCTACATCACTCTTTGTGTTTCCCACAACTCTTTTATTCATCCTTTGTTCATGAGATTCAAGTGTCCCTTCAAGCTCCTCCTTTGTCAATTTCGACAAATCTTTCCCTTCTTCGATAGCCACCACCACATGGTCGAATTTGGGATCCAAAGATCTCAAAATCTTTGAAACAACAACTCTTGTTGTTAATGCTTCTCCACATATATATTGATTTGACTCACTAGTTTTGTAACCCTATTGAAGAAATCAGATATGCATTCATTGTCTTCCATTTGAAGCAATTCATACGTTCTCTTGTGAGTTTATAACCTCACCTCTTTCACCTTTTCTGCGCCTCCAAAAGATTTCTCAATAATATCTCAAGCTTCTCTTGCAGATTCTGTATCACTAACCTTTTCGAAGTTGTCTGGGCTCAGACATTAATGAATTATAAAGAGAGCTTTATAACTCTTCTTCTCCGATTTTGTGTGTTCTTGCTTTTATTCTTCTGAAGCGTCTTCTTTAAGATCTTTTACTCTATCCTTTACAAGATCCCACAGACCTTGACAACGGAATAAAACTTTCATCTGTTTGCACCAATTTTCATAGTTATCTACTTTCAGAATTGGAAGACTTGCTAGATAATTCATATTCCCATAGCTCACTACCATCGTGAATTCTTCTTCTACGATCGTTCTTGACCGTTTTTCCCTTGAATCGAAACCGGAGCTCTTGATACCAGATGTTGGAAATCCACCAAATATCGACGATGAATTTCTATCAATCTTGAACAAGATTGATATCACCACACAATGACAATGAACAATTAAAGAAAAGAAGAAGAAGAAAGAATTATTTTCTGTAGAGTTTCTCTCTGCCCACAAACTGTGGAAAAACTTTATTATTCACTTTGCAACTGCAAAATACTGCGAATGAATTAAATTTTAAAATTAGGGGTTGCTCCCTCTATTTATAGATTTAGGTTAGCTTGCTCCCTAAGCTAAAGCCCAAAATATCTATTTGGAACTAAATCAAATATAATCTATTCTAGATTTAAATCAAATCTATCTAAATCTAAAACAAATCAAATATGTGTGCAACCTACTTCGACAGACAAACTCTTCGACTGGGTCGACTTCCTTCAAGCAACCTACTTTGATCCACCTCTGACCCTTCGAATCACACATGGTTTCGACACACATGAATTACTTTCAACATCTTTTTCCTTCTATTATTTTTTTATGGAGAAATACCCTTTTTGGTCCCTTAACTATACCCCTAGGTTCAGTTTGGTCCCTTAATTTTTTTCGTGTCAAATTGATCTTTCAACCTTTTAATAGATGCATATGAGTCTTTTTCGTCAACTTCGTTAGTCAAAATCTGTTAAAAGTCTACGTGGCAGTGATAGTGATAGAGTTAGCATCGGAAAAACCAACGCTAAAAGTTTTTTCTGGAATTTTCAATTTTGTTCATCTTCTTCCCCAAATTTTTTAAACCCTAACACAAAAAATTATCTCAATTTCCCAAAAACGAATAATTTTGTATCTCAAATTTTCCATAGAACAAAAAATCTCACAGCCATAACAACAAACAACACAAATTAGTTGTTGTTGTCTGAGGTGTGAACAGGGAGATTGACGAAAGGAGTGAAGAGATGAATGATGGGATGCATTATGTGGTGGCGTGATGATGGTGAACGATAAAGGATGAAGTTGCAAAGCGTCGTCAGATGATGGTGAACGATAGAGGATGTGATGGTTGATAGAGGGTGATGATGAGTTGCAGTCGTTGGATGAAGATGATTGGTGGCGGCAGGTGAACAGAGGGAGTATGTGCAACACGATTTTGTTGTGGTTACCAGCGGTATATAATGGTGGATGTGGACCGGTGAATTGATTGTACAGAACAGAGGTAAATGGTTCAGTGATGAGGCAGATGGAGGAAATTTGGCAGGTGTTGGTGATGTCGAATTGAGGGAGTTGGCTGGATTTTTTGGAGGTGGGTTGTTGAAGTGGTGAAGGGTGGAAAAGGAAGGATAAAGTTGGGTTCTCACGAGGAAGAAGAGAGCGTAAAGCTGGTTTTTGTTAATTTAATTTACCGTATATAGGTATTAACCAAACAACACAAATTTGGGAAAGAAGATGAATAAAATTGAAAATTCCAAAAAAAAACTTTTAGCGTCGATTTTTCTGACGCTAACTCCGCCACTGTCACTGCCACCTAAACTTTTAACAGATTTTGACTAACGGAGTTGACGAAAAAGACTCATATGCATCTATTAAAAAGTTGAAGGATCCATTTAACACTAAAAAAATTAAGGGACCAAACTAAATCTAAGAGTACAGTTAAGGGATTAAAAATAGTACTTGACCTTTTTTTTTATTATAGATATTTTTTTCTATTCTCTCCATTAAAATCCCTTTCATTCTTTTATTTGAATCAGACCGACTATAAAATAGATAATTACATATTAAATTCAAGAAATACTAAATAATTCTTATATTATTTTATATTTATTAACTAGTTGAATAATTAATTTTAATTTATAGGTATCGGTTATCAATCAGTTTATGGTCGGTGTTTATCAAACATAGACTTACTTTTTCTATTTCTTAGTTGATATATTTATTTATTTATTTATTTTATTACATTTTTCAATAAATAAATAGTTAGATATTTATGAAAACTAGAACGATTACTTTTTTTTAACTTCAAAGGTTAATATGTTAGTGAAGTTTAAGACTTAAAAATGTGCATATCTCAATCTTATGTTTCGCAACAAATAACAATTTAGATGTTTCGTATTCCTTACACAACTTTGTTTTAAACGACCCTTTGCTAATAAAGGATGAAATTGATTTCTAAACTAATACTCTCTAATAGTAGTAAATTATAAATATATTTAACAATAAATGTACATATATAATTTATGGACGAATAAGTCTTAAAATTGATTTATTTTTATTAAAAGTTTAAAAAAAGTTTGTTCTTTTTTATTTAATCTCACTAAAAGTAAAAAAGATGTTTTATAATTATTTTGATTTTAAAAATTAACAAAACTTAAAAAAGAACAAAAAAAAGATTTTAGAAATAAGTAAAATAAATAGAAAATTTTCATCATTAAATATTTATATTTGTTCACAAAAGAAAATTGATTTTTTTTAATAAACAGAAAAATGAATTTAATTTAAAATATTTTAGACATTTTTAAATGTGATAGTTTAATTTAAAACTTTTTACTAAGACCTTTCATCCGTTTCAATCTAACTTTGTTTATATGTTTCAGTCAAACTAGCTGTTTCTAAAGTATTAGTTGAGTGGTGAATATTGATTCATCGTCTCCCGTCTTTTTCTCTTTACATTTCTCTCTCTTCAAACACAAATCACAATTCACTACTCACCTCAAATAGATCTAACCAGATCACAAGAACAAACATGCTATTCGCCATCAAAGATCTCTCACGTTTTCTCTTCTAACCATACATTTACAACTATTTCTAAGCTCTTCAATTCAAGGTATGTTTTTTTTCTTTTTCTTTTTTCTATTCTAACTGCTTCTTTCTTAGTATTATTTATTGATTTTGAAATATTATATTCCTGCTTCTTTCCAGATCTTATCACTATGCTGTTTGGTTGCTCTGGAAATATATGCTTTGTCCTTTTACTGCTTTTTTGTCTTATGGATTTTGATTTTGTTGAAAGAATATTTAAATGAAGTGGTTTATATTTGGAAATTTTGTTGTTTGCAAAAACTTATTCAGTGATTTATATTTGGAAGTTTTTATCCAATAAACCAATTTACCTCGGGATTTTATGTATAATTATTTCTTATAATAACTCAATTGCATATATATGAATTAACAAATCCGAAAAGGAAAACAGTTTCAATAGCTTAAAAACTTTGGTTTTTACTTTTTATTGCTTGTTTGAGTGATTAATGAAAATTTGATTTTTATATATCATCTTGATTTTGCAAATTGATTGTTATAAGTCTTAGTTTCTATTGACTGGTTTATGGTTGAAAACTACTACTCCCTCCGTCCCATATTTTTTGTAGACGTAGGGGTAGAAACTCACACACAATCGTGAGGTTTACAACTTTGATGCTGACGTTCAATCATGTTTCTCTTAAGCAAATGGGAGTTTGAGCTATGAAATTGTAAAATCTAGAATTGCTGTTAGATGTTATTCTTGTTATATCTTGTTCAGATGCTGAACATTACATTTTTAATGTCTCCGTGTTTATGTTTGTTGTCATGAGAATTTTTGGTGTAACTCCATTGATCTAATCGTTTTGAATGATCAGAGTTGTTCAAGATGTTGTTATCTGTACTTCTATGAATTGGCTTAGTTTCTACTTCCGTGGAACATTGGAGTCGTCTGTCAAGAAAAGGTATGAAATTCTGAATGGTGAATAGATTTACTTCTAGTTCTATATGTGTCTTATTGAAAAATTTATAGTACTTCATATTCCTGCTACTATTTATTTAGCAAAATTATCTTAGATGGTTTTAGTTGAAGTAATGTTTGGATTCACGATGAGTTTGTCGATGTTATAGTTACAGGTTTCAGCAATGAGAATACCAAACTGAAGAGTATTCAATGACTTCATTTCCCACTAAGCCCTATGGATGCTGAAGGATAAGTGAGGGCATTGTGAATGGTGAAACTCCTTTCCCCGTATTCTTCTATCTTCATGCCAGACTTACCTTCAGAACTTTAATGCTAGTTCCTGTTTTCATGAGGTCTAGAATGGTAAATAGAATGTGTTCTACTAATAGGTGGTACGGCCTTCAAAAGTCTCATAGCATTCTAAGAATTATGACAGATAAATAAGATATTGTATGATGAATTGATGATAGTGCAGGACAGTGGCAGAAACCAACTACATATCTCGGGGGAATGACAGAGTTGTGGACGGGAGTTAATAAAAGATGGGTAAGTTAATAACAGAAAATTTCTAACAGTTAGAACTTTGAAGGTTGTGAAATATTAGATACTGAAACACAGGGTTGTCTTTAAGGCCATGCAAGATGAGCAACACAATACCTCAAATTTCCTAGGATAAAATTGTGGTTAATACTAAATAGGGCCTCATAATAGATCTACCTTAGTCTCTGTATCATAGTACCGCCCCTGAGAGCCAATATCCCGGCGGCTGATACTCCACGATGCTTTACTTGGCCTTATCCAGTTAGCCCCTCCATAGGTAGCTCTTTTCGAGCCACTAAGTATCGAAGAACTTGGCAAACCCTCCCTTAAAACCTAGCTATCAATGGAGAGAAACCAAGCCTCTTAAATACTCTACGCCTAGCTATTATTATAGAAACAGACAGTATAAAAGCAAATGATTTGTTTTTGTATTTCTTGCTTTCATGCTCTGCACCAAGATTATTCTTTGACATCTGTTACCTCGATTGACAGAGATTATAGAACTGATAAGGTTAGAACATAAGATTTCCTTCTTCAACTTATAAGGTGTGCCTCCATTTGAAATATATTTACTATTTCAAGGTTTCTTCTGATTATTCTTTACCATTTTGTGTTATTGAGATATGTAACTCTACTTTTGAACACAGTACCATGTTTCGTCATTTACATACAAGAAAAGAAGAATAATGTTACTTCTGTGCACTCCATATACTTCACGTTGATCAACTTTCTATCTAAACCTTTTCAAGCAATATAACCTACATATGCTTAACCACTTAACTACTAGTTAATGGTGATTCCTATCAAATCACTGTTAGTTTGGCGGTTAACCATATGTAGATCATTGGTTAAACAAGCTTGATAGTTGGCTAAACAAAGTGAACTATGAGTATCATTATCCACCTGTAAGAAAATCGCCAATGCTCAACAAGTATATGATAGCCATCAAATACAAACGTGCATTTTTTTTTTCCTTTGATGATTCAGATTCAGAGTATATAAAAGTTGACATCTTACTAAGCATTAACAGTGCAAATATGCACAGAAAATCAATTCAACAGAGACACCATATGTTATACTACTGTGTCAAATGTAAGTTTTCATGCACTTGAAAAACAATATGAATATGAAATAATGAGAGGTTTCTTTTGTGTGGAAGTTACTTTTCTCTTCGGATTACTTCTTCCATGGTTTCAAAACTGCAAGTACTATAAAGATGGCAATGAGCAGGATCAATATAATGGCAATCATCATGCATTTTCTTGACTTCTTTTGCAGACTCTTTGCTATGTGGAGAGAGTCGTTACCCGATTTCACATGATCAGTTGCATTTACCACCTGGTTATATCAGAATATCATTTTGTCAACACAAAAAATGATTACCATTATGAAATAATAAAGGAATTGGTGTAGTATATCAAACAAACTAATAATTCACAAATATAAATAGCTGATATGACTATATGTAATTTATTTAGTTGACTATATTAAGTTTGATTGTAGAAAAAGAAACTGTTTTTATAAGTAACTAATTAAAAACTTGTGCTTTGCAGAGTCAAAATGGATAACAAAAAGTTTCAAGGGGATGATTTCTGCTAAATAAATTGATTATCTCCTGCCAAAAATAATGTTATAAACATGTAAAAGAAACATAGATAGACCATATAACTGAATGTGCAATCCATGTTGGATTGTTCAAATGGTATAATAACCAAGAACTTCAATGAAAATATTTGTATTAAATTGTAAATTGAAACATAAAACTGAACTGAACTAGAAAACCAAATGGATTCCACTCAGACATATAGGACTCACATGAACTTCAGCTATTATGTTCAAATTCTTTCCATTTTTAATGTTTTTTTTTAATATGAAAAAATAGAACAAAAGTCTTTTTATTAATTCCACCTAGTTCTACATTGACAATAATCCTTAGAACCCTTCCAATTTTTGTAACTTTTTGAATAATAGAAAACAACTAGTTAGATGATCAAACATTAGAGCTCAAGAGCTTATAGTTATAATTAACACATTTTCTTAGAGAAAAAAACAAGATTTATGTTGATAAGCAAGTGAATTTCTAGAAAACTGCACAACATTTATGTGCTACAAAGAATAAGATGGTAGTGTGAAGAATATTGAAGTTGTAGGTGGTTAAAAAAAATCAGAAGTAAACATGGAACTTAGAATGACCTTATAAAGAGGAACAGAGTCGGAGAAACAGGCTTTAGAAGAAAAACATAAATGCAATATTTGTCACAAAGCAAATAGCAGCAAAACCAGCTTTAGAATGGTACAATGCACAATGTGATAAGAGGCCTGATAAACATTTATGTGCTACAAAGAATAAGAATTTCATGTTGTGAGACACACCGATGTATTACTAAGAGTCAGAAGACAATCACACCACACAAATCAAGCATCATACAAAAACAAAAAAGTCTTAAAAATCCTGTTCTATGATGTTCCCGCCGACACATGCAAATGCTTTCGCATCCAACCAAGCCAACACAACTCTTATATATATGGACAGACAATGGACAACGGGACTCAGACTCAAGCGCCCTTGTTACTCTTCCAAGGTTTGATAACACCGACAACAATGATCGCTACTATTATTAACAGGATCACGATGGCAATGCACATCCATTTTCGAGAATTCTTCTGGAGTTTCTTAGCACTTTGAAGTGCGGTTGTCCCTCTCTGGACATGATCTACTGCATTGTTGACCTGAACAAGCCTCTTATTAACGCAAATTGAACTAAACATGCGCTGCATTTTTCATACAAACATATATATACAGAAAAATCAAGGATGCGAGAACACGAATAAACCTGGCTTTCAATGTTGTCTAAAATTTCTCCTTGAGCATCAACTAGGACTGCCATGTCGAGGTAAATCTGAGAAATATTAACGTAGGATGAGACATACTCACTATTATTATTATCATCATTATCAACTAAATAAATATCGAAGAACAATATTTTCTTGCAAGTAAACCTGATGTAAATCAAGAAGTTTTTTCTCGATTTCCTTCACAGCGTCATGTCTCTCCTGAATTTCTTCAACCGTGTTCACTACCTGCAAAGACCCAAATTTTCCGAATCAAACTTTTACTTTAAGAAGTTTTGATTTTCTGTACAAGCACTGATAAATAAAGAATCATAAATCAAGTACCTGTCCTCGGCCTGCTTCAAGAATTGCCTGTTGGAAGATTTGCTCGCTGTTTCCGGTTTCTATCAGGTGGTCAATTGTCTAACATAATCATTAAACAACCAGTTACACCAAAACTTAAGATTTATCCAATATCTCATCTCAAGTAACAAATTCACGAACCAAACTCACCTCATCATCTGGCCTAGTTCCCGTGACTGTAGAATCAGGCCAAGCAAACAATTACAAAGTTAAAAACACGAGGACATGATCACTATAGTACTACCGTAAGGTAACATAGTTATCTTCATCGAGGGAGTAAAACGTTCAAACCTGTAATGACTCTTCTCTCCACAACCTCACGATATTCATCTTGTATTCTTTGTCTGAGAGTCTGAAACATAAACATAGATGAGAAGACAGACATAAATATGAAAAGAAGAAAAAAAACAGCTTCTAGCGTTAGGTGGTTCGGATTAAAATACCTGAAACTCTGTCATGAGATCCCTGAATTTTTTAGTCAAGGAACTGCGATTGCAAGGAAAAGTAGATATTTCAGCTTTTCACGAAGTTTTATCAAGTAAGCTAATAAAGATATGTAACTATAAATTTACTTTGTCATATTCATCCTTGCTCTATCAATACCAGTTCCCTTCTCACAGCCAGGCTTTTGTCTATTGTTTAGATTCTGCACACAAAAAATGTCCCGATTAAATAACTCCTTTACGCGTCTGAAGTTTATGTAACAAACACGTAAACTAAAAAAATATCCATTTAGCATTCCCTTACTTCTCTGTTGATAGCTTCGATTTTCGCTTTGACACCATATGCAATCTTTCCAACTTCATCGATATCTTTTTCCATCCTCTTCTTGATAGCTGAAAATGACGTAAGAGGTCTATTTAGTCATATAAAGCGCATTAAACTTCATCTACACACAATGTCACCTATTTCTAGCACGATCTTGCGAGCTATTTCTCGATTTGAAGTGTTTTTAACTAAAAACATTACAGAAATTGTGTTTAACAAATACCTTTCATGGCAGATGCCTTAGTAACAGCTTTTGATTCCTCATTAGCTTCCTGCAAAATGTGGATTTAGCAACAGTTATAAATGAGACGGTGCTGCTACAAAGTACTAAATGATGAAGATAATGGATACCTTTAGCTTTTGAAGTAGCACGGATAGCTTCTCAATTTGTTTATCAGCGTCTTGGATCTTATAAAGAAATAAAGAAATATCAGTAAACTTAGAATATTCAATTGACTTACTGAACAAAAAAAGAACTTGAAGCAGCAAAACTTCTCAGGTTTACATGTGTTTGGTTTCACAGTAGGAGGAGTCAAACGTGATTCCAAACACATAAGTAACATGTCAGATCTGAAGCTAAACTTTGTAGCTTTGATGGAACCGCAGTACACAATGTTTTGGGACGCGAGAAATGAAAACCCAACACAGTTCCAAACATATGCAATGTTGATTGGAATTGATTTTGCCTAAAAAATTTAATCTAACTCTGAAGTTGAAATTTGTAGCTTTTGACTCAAACTGCGACTTTCACACTCAAATTTATTCTTCAACCAACTTTTAAGTGAATGTATCCAAATACAAACTACTTGATGTGTGTTTGGTTTTACGGGTTGGAGCACTTATAAATGATTCTGGAGCTGTAGAATTGATCATGACATGTTTGATTTCTCTCGAGTAGAATTGATTCTACTTGAAGTTAAGATTTGTAGTTTTTGAATCTAAATGTGTTCTTACACTGAAATTTGTTGTTCAACTCAATTTTGCAAGAATTTATCAAAACATAAACAAATCACTTTATTTCAACTCACTATTAGCCCGAATCAATTCACTCATAATCAATTTTTTTTCACGGCATAACCAAACACATAGAATCATATTCAACTTACTTTTAACTAAAATCAATTAATTCAGAATCAATCTTTGTTACCGCATATCCAAACACACAAATACAAAAGGTCAAATTAACATTTTTAACCATAAAATACTAAAATGAATCAAATAGAAAACACATAGTGTACCTGTTTATTAAAAGCTTCCATTCCCATATCAGAATTGCTTCCTGGACCCTGCATTCCCATTTCAATATCACCATGTCTTGAAGGCTGCCCATTAGTAGCCTCACTAACAAATGAATCCTACAACAACAACAAAAGGGTAAAAAAACTTTGATCTTAAGAAACAATAGCAATACTTCACTCAATCTAAGTCAAATCAAAAACCCAAAAATCAAAACCACCCAAAATCTACATAGGGATTAACTATGATCCAATCCAATAGTGATAAAATCAATTAAAATTTTCAAAATTCAAAAATCAAAACATGATTAGTCAAAGATTCAAAGCTAAAACTGAACCTCAACAAAAAATCATCAAACTATAGCACCTTATAGTATAAAAAGAGTATCAAATCTGAGACTGGAAAAGATCAATTTTGGAAAAACCCAGTGATAAAAATTGAATTTTTTTGGGGTTAAGAGAGGGAATTGGATATGAACTTACAGTAAGAAGGTCGTTCATGCTGAATTCAGAGAGAGAAAGGAATGTCCAAAGAAGAGACTAAAACGGCAACAATAATTCTGTAAATCGACAGCGAAGTTATGCTAAGGAAAAACGAGGCAACCCACGAACTCTCTCTCAACAACAATGCTTTTTGTTTTTGTTTCTTGTCTTGTTTTATCTTTATTTTTTATTTTGAAATAAAGAGGAATTTTTGTTTTGTTTTATGTTTTCAAATTTCAATAAATTAATTGTTAAAAATGTTGGAGTAAATAAATTACCAATGTAGTATTTGACTTTTTGACCAAAAGAAAAATATCTAATGTAGTTGCTTTTTGTAAAAATGTTACTATCTTGCATCAAAATTACATGTTTTTATTTGAGGGGCATTCCACCTTATATGTTTGTCCTCAATTCTATAAAATTCAAAATGTTTTAATGAATGTTCTTAATGTTAACATTTGGAAACACCATTAGGATAGTAACATTCACATAAACCTGTAGTATGACACACATTGTTACCATTGTGTCAAAATTTTAGTATCATGGTCGTTTAATTTTTTTTAGTCCATATAAATATTAATTGGTTTGTTTATTTATATATGATCAAATAAAATATATTTTAAAGTATAGCACAAATCAATCAATTTTTTAAAAGGTTAAACTTTAACTTGAAAACAAAATCATGATAAACTATACATCAAACTTAAATTTTAATATTTTTAACGGATCAAATTTAAACTTAGCAAAATGTAACTTATCTCAATCTATTTTCACCCCAAAATACAAACTCATGTTATATATTTATTAGAGTAAAGTTTAAATTCAAATTTATTAAATTAGTGAATACTTGACACCCATAAAATTTTAAAAAATAAATAAAAAGGCCCTTTGCAAAATTTTCTGAAAGAAAAATCACTACTTTTTCTAAGAGAGTTGGTGACCTTTTGGGAGATAATTGCGGAAGGAATATCATGGCTATAGACATATGGGCTTTAATCGTTTATTAGCTTTTTAATAGTTTATTAGCTTTTGGATGAATGTAATTTAGCCCTTGGATTGTACTTAGCAAGCTAAAATCAACTATTGAAAAAAAATGTTTCCAGCTCCATTACTCTTCCTCTAGAGACTCCATTCGTTTTTGTTTAGCTTATATATTTTTTAAAATGCCAGTAATAAATTTTTGTAAATTAGTGATTGTTTAAGTAAAAGAAATGTTTGTTAAATAATTTCATGCAGCCTATTAGCTTTTCGTGTCGAGGTGCAGCTAGATTCAGGCAGTCAGAAAATTTAGGAGTTGTATATGTTCGGTGTAGTTTGGTTGCTGTTTTTCTTAGGAAGTGGCTATGGCTTCAGAGGTATGCTGATCGGATCTTTCAGTGGCTGGGTTAACCTGCTACTTATTTGACAGTAGGCTGTATGTTTTTCTTTTGACACACTGGTTGTATTGGTGATGACATTTCTTATGCCTTGTTTCAATTAAATTTTGGCTTTCCAAATTTTTTTTAAAAATATAATGTATGAGTTCAACATTAGAATTTTAATGTTATAAATTTTTTACAGATAAGTTTAAATTGATTATAGTATCTTTTTATTAAATAATTTTTTTTATTTTAAATTAATCATTAGTGTTATTTTAATTAAAATATAATTTAGCTTTTTTATAGACGATTTTAAATTAATTATTAGTGTCATTTTAATTATTTTTATTTTTATTTTTTATTTTAGATATAATAGAGAGTGATAAATTGGATAAAAATAAGTTTCGATAGTAATTATTTATATCTACAAATATTATAAGTTATTAGTTGTATTGAGATAATTTTATTAGGTCATAAGAATAAGAAGGGAAGATATAGAAAGAAGAAAGAAAAGTCAAGCACACTAATGAGATGCAAGCTTCCTACCAAAGCTACAAATCTTTTTGTATGGGGCACAAGAGGCATGTTTAGAGAGAACATGTCTTCTCTTGATCACATTCTCTGGTAATGGAAATGAAAAAAAACAATTTTTAGAGATGCAAGAGCCTCCTACCGAAGGCACAAATCTTCATTACCAAGATGCGAGTATATACGAAAAATCTAGAGAGAACATGTCTTCTCTTGACCATATTCTCTGGTAATGGAAGGGAAAAAAAACTGTTTTTTTGATTCTCTAGCTCATGCCCAATGAGCCTCTATATATATCTTAGACTTAGGGTCGAAGAAGGATCTCCAAATGTTCTATAGAAAATGCATATACTAAACTTTTCATCACTCTGCATGAGCTACTCCTAAGGGCCTGTTTGGATAGTTAAAAATTAACAAAACAAAATGGAGCGAAACGAAATATAATGGAGCGAAAAGTAACGAAACAAAACATAAACTCCATTCTACTATTTAGATATTTTACAACGAAGCAGAACTAATATCTCATTCTACTGTTTAAAAATTGGACAGAGTAGAAAGTGTTATAATTTTTTATTTCATTTTTATCCTTTGCTACAATATTGATAGATCCAACATTCACACACATATATATATATATATATATATATATATATATATATATATATATATATATATATATATATATAAAATCATAGAAGAATATCAACATAACATTTAAAAGAAAGTAAAACATGCTATAATAAATGTAAATGTTCATAAACGGAACATGATTATTATAACTTTAAAATGCAAAGACCAAGGGCACAAGTTTTCATCATCATCGTACTTGATAAATGATCTGGTTGGTTGATCAGAATTGAAGACGGTCGGAGGAAGTGAAGATCCTTCGAGCAGTGTTGATGATGAGGAGGGGGTGGTGTACCTACAAGGCACTCCGATAATAAAGTAAGCAAATGTTTAAAGTGAGTATAGTGAATATTAGTAAGAATGTGATACCTTGCCCTCACAGATATGAGGGTTTATATAATGATTTTAGGAGGATTCTCATTGGTTGCTATATCTGGGCCTGGATACGTGGATCTTGGATATAGCTATCCGAACTTCCTTGGTCGGACCAGACACTGATGCTCGAAACTAGCCATTATGCCGAGCAGATGGGACATAACGAGTGTAGTCCTCAACAAGGTAAGATGGGCGGATATACTCGACAGTAGTCGAGTAAAGGACGCCGAGTGGCGCATGAAACAGGCAGATAGAAACCCCTAGTACGTTATTGAACCTTAGTGGGTCGTTATAAATCGTGATGGAGTGACCTGCCCGACAGGTATTCGGGCGGTCTAGAACAGTAATCATAGTAATTCCTAAACAAATTCAAGTTTTGGTAAAATTAAAAGATAAGTATAGGTCTATGATAGGTAATAATATCAAGTCTTGATAAAAAAGATAAATATTAGTCCACAATAGACAATGACTCTCTTCTTTAAGTATTCCACAAAATCTGCACACACACAAAATAATAATAAATTACGCAAATATTTCATTCGTTAAAGATAAAAAATACATAAAAGTGATAAATAAATATGTTACCCCATTACAAAAAAGGATAGTATCGAACAATGTGATGTAACATTTTCTTGCACTTATTGATTGAAATTTCATTTAAAGCTTTCAATGTGTCGACATTCTTAATAAGGTACATGTATACAAGAGGCAAAGATCTTGGTTCAACCCCAGTCTCGACCAATTCAACCCAAATATCTCCACCATTGTCATTCTTACTTTGTTTGACCAATTCCATTGAATTCATTTCAAACACATCAACCATTTTTTGGAAAGTTTGGGAAAATTTCAATCATGCTTTTATCATCTTCAATAAACTTCTTTACCCACTTCTTAGTCTTAGGCGATGATATATCTTGAGAATTGGTAATAGAAACCTTTTAAGAGAATTATTGGAATGATGTTCATCATCAAATCCCTCCAAAATAATTTCATTGGTTTCAATTAGGTGGTATATTTATTCAATGGTTGTGTCATAACTTTTTTCAATATTTGCAGCCTTTTTTGCTCTCATTTCTACAGTTATATTTTCATGCGCTTCTGTTGCTCGATCTTTTCCAAAAAGTTTGACTAATTTATCATAAAATAATATTGGCTTTTTTTTTCCATTAAGCAACTTCAAGTTTTGTCTACACCTAAATAAACGAAACAGTACATCACTTAAAAAGTGTTTAATGAACGAACTCAAATAAAAATAATTTGGTCAGGGTATACAAAAGTTATAGTAAATAATACGTCAATTAGCTTGTTCCAAACTTATAAAATTATTAAAAAATTATAAGAAAATTATATTAATAAATCCATCTAAACCCACTCATGCCATTGTTGAAAAGGACATAACAAGAATTGAAATAATATGTTTCATGATATCTTTTATCTTTTCTTTGGAAATTGGTTTGTTTGGAAAGTGAATCTTCAATTCTTTAAGAATGCTATCCATGGCGCTTATTATCATACTAGTACCATTTTTATTTTCCAATGTTTGTTGATGCAAATGTGCATCAAGCAAAACTTCATCCATAACAGTTGTCCAATTGTATGTTTATAGACTTTTGAGTTTCCTCGACCTTTTTAAACTTGTTTCCATGTCTATTACTAAAAAACACAATAAAAAATATAACAACTTATGCACAAATTCAAATGCAAAGATTCATAACACTAAAATTTATTATGCAAATTACAACTAAAAGTTCGATCCACAAATGTAAAATGCAACAAGCAATGATGATCTTATATGGTTGAATAACTCACGAGGGCTTCAAGGTGGATTTCTAGAGTATTCTTGTAAGTGGTATTGCTCTCCCATATACAGTGTGATGAGACATGCTTTTAAAGGAAATCTTACATCACCCAGATAATATTTCCTAAAAAATAATGAGTCTATTAGTTTAGATAATCTAAATACTTATACAAATATTTTTTATTACCTTGTGGAACTTTAAGAGGGTGTACACATGCCAATGCACTCTTAACTATTCTTGAGTTAGATGTCTTTCCTTCTCATCCAACCAAGACATATGTAATTTCAAGTCAAATGAGCATACAACCAACACATTTTATGTGAGATAATCTTTTCTACCACGATATCTAGGTGCGAGTTCTATTGGAACTTTAACACGCACATGCGTGCAATCAATTGTTCTAATACAATTCTAACATTCAATTTATATCTTAAAAGTGTATAACAAAATTGATCAATATTTGTATAAGACACAATTTTTTTTGTTTACCTTAAAATAAAGGTAGAATTCATGCATGTTAAGTATTTGCAGAGGCACTTGTGTTCCATCGGGTTGTTTTAAATTTTTTTGGTACTTGTTCCTTGATAGACGTTATTCGTGTATGTGTAAGTTTACCTTGATATTGTAATAAGGTGCACAAGTTTAAGAAAGTTTTGGGACCCATACTAATGATATCATAACATCGCTCATTTCCTACAATATGTTTCATCCACTCATTTCTAACTTTCTCTCTTTACTATGTGATTCTATAAGCTATTTGGGATTTTCTATGCCTGTATGTTAGCGAACATATTAGAATAATAATGATAGATACTTGAAGAATTATCATTTGAACCGATTTCATATACTTGATTTTTATG
The DNA here is from genome assembly GCA_021764765.1 of Vicia sativa. NCBI lineage: Eukaryota > Viridiplantae > Streptophyta > Magnoliopsida > Fabales > Fabaceae > Vicia > Vicia sativa. The sequence goes on from CM038792.1 coordinate 156,404,012, forward strand.
TCTTTGTTAGTAATCTATACAAATTAAATAGTAAAATGTACTCTAATTATAAATCCATATACAAATAAATAAATCAAATTATAATATTTATAACAAAAGCAACCGATCATATCAAAACCAGAACAAATCAATTAAGAATTTTTATAACAAATCAAATACATAATTTCAAACCCAAATTAATTAAAAATCTTTATATCAAATCAAAATTTTATGTTACTAATTTTTTTTTTCTTCTTATTATATTACAGAATATTATTAACCAATTTTTATATTACAATAACTAGTTTAGTGTTTCTCTATACAACATAAGGAAAAAGTAACGTCGAACATTGAAAATCCAACATAAATAATCTTAACGATGGTTTCAGCCGGAGAAGTTAAAGTTTCTACCTTTAAATGGATGCTTCTTTAATGAATATTAGAAAAATAAAAAAACTTTAGAAGGACGCTTCTTTAACGAAAGAGGAATGCTATTCCTACCTCACATTTTACACCAATACTTACACTAAAATACTGTTCACCGTATTTATATGGTGAACAATATTTTTTAAAATAAAAATATATATTTATGAACAGTGTCGTAAATAGTATATAAACAGTACGTGAACAGTATTTTGTACAATACAAATGAATAATTTGTGAACAGTAATTTTTAAGCGTAGAAAAAAATTGGTTAATAAAGTATAAAGAATTGGTTAATTAAGTTATGAAGTTGGTTAATACACACTCAAATTTTAAAAATAATAGTAATAAAATAAAGTTGGTTAATAAAATGTAAAAAATTAGTTAATTAAGTTAAAAAGCTGGTTAATAGACTACTCAGATTTTTAAAGTAATTTTTAATGGTAAATAAAGTATATAAAGTTGATTAATAAAATAATAAAGTTGGTTAATCTCACAATTTAAAAAAATAAAAAATAAAAAATATTTTTTTAAAAACTATTTTTTCATTATTATAATATTTCACTGTTCATCAATATTGTAAACAGTAAAATACGGTATAAGTGTAACTTTTTGTGTAAGAATAACATTATTCTTAACGAAATCTTTTAAAATAACAAAAAATAGAAAATTTATAACTTTAAAACTATAAACATATTAACCTTATTATCTCATAAATTCATTTAAATATAAAAACTTTAATTAACATAATAATTTGGTGTAAAGTTCTAATACCATCAATAAGACAATAAATAAAAGAATATGGCTTTTAAAGTAAATATATAAATTCTTAAAATATAAGAAAAGAGAAATTATTGCTGCTTTTCTCTTATTACATTATATTTAATAACATTTATTATTGCTATATATATATATATATATATATATATATATATATATATATATATATATATATATATATATATATATATATATATATATATATATATATATATATATATATATATATATATATATATATATAGCAATAATAAATGTTATTAAATATAATGTAATTTTATATATCTTAAAAGAAAATCTTGAAAAAACAATTCTGTTAATTAAAAATAAAAAGTTAAATATTAATTATCTATTTTACAATTAATGTGATTTTGTCCCATGATAATTATATAGGTCAGGCTAAAGAGTGTCTCAAGAGCATTTTTAAAAAATTTCAAATAAGGAAAACATCACATTAAATACAATATATATTTTTTAAAATATACCTTTAATTCTGTAGAAAAATTTAATACTTTAATTTTTAATATATTAAATACAAATGTTTTCATATAATTTTTTTTTTATAAATACTTAAAGAATGTCCCGAAACACTCATTAACATTTCTCTAATTATATTAGAGATAAAATAATTTTAATTAACGTAGCATTATTGACAATTTTATAACGATAGAATTTGAAGTTGAACTAGTGCCTCTCAAGATTATAAGATGCACAGTTATCATTTAACTACTACTTAATTAAGTACATCATAAATGAGAATGTCTACTATAAATTTAATCTAACCGTAACCCTTATGATTTTTAATCACTTCTATTAAAATATTTTAATTGTTTTATATTTTTATAATTACATGAATTATTCTCTTACAAGAATCTCTAAAGTTTGATACTTAATTTTTTTTTAATATTCTAAACATTCATGAACATTTAATAATAATTGAATTAATATTTTTAATAATATGATGATTCATAACCAACCTTGATGAAAAAAATATTCTCTTTTAATGTGTATATAAATTTTTTTCCTAAATTAAATCTCTAATAAAATATAAAAATGCATCTTAATTTAATTAATTATTATATGAGCTCATATACTATTAACTTTATGCATATCCACATAAATTATTTCCTAAGCTAAATCTAAAATAAAATAAATAATAATTTAATTATTATATGAGTCCAATGGTCTCAACTTTCACTATATATATTACATTACTTTGATCCACAATCATCGGCATTACATGAAACATTCAAGATATCGATATTTTTTTGTGATCCATTTTATCGTCACCCAAAAAAACCATGGTGTCTAGAAACATGAAAATATGTTTAAGTGTGTCTGCAATGTCTCTCATTGTTGTCGCAACCATAACTGTAGCCTTGATTTTTACAGTTTTCAAAGTGAGAGATCCAAATATTATAGTCGAACTTTCACGTTTCGATTTCCTTGGAAATATATCTCCAAATATAACTATACCTGTTTTGATTATAATAAAGAATTCAAATTATGGGAACTTCAAATATATAGATTCCTTTAGCTATATAACTTATCGTGATACTCTTGTAGGTAGTGTTCCAGTTCCTTCACAACTTGTTCCTGCACGTGGTGGAGTTAATGTCACCACTCATGCAAATTTCATGGTCGGTGAATTGATACTAAACCCTAATTTTTATCTTGATATTCAAAATGGGAGCAAATTTTCATTGATGTCAAAAGCTGAACTTCCTGGTAAAGTGATTGTTCTCAGTTTTATCAAAATGAAGGCTATGGCTACTAACCAATGTAATATCTCTGTTAATATTGCCTCCAATGATGTTGTTAGCAATTGCATTTCTCATATCAAGATTCAGCATTAGTAATTTGGAAGTATGGAGTCTATGAATATGTTTCGTGATGCAGATAGATCTATTTATGTTTAGATTTATTTATTTTATTTTTTAGCATTATGGTTGTTTTTTTATTTTTTATTTTATTTTGAAGTTGTAGGTTTGTTTTATGTAATTTCAATACAACAATGGAATTATTCAGTATTTATGTTTAATTGAATGCATATTAATGTTAATTATTAGAATATATTTTACTATAATTATCGCGTTCAGATGTTGCTATACTTTTAGGTGGTAAAAAATGTTAATAATTAAATGCACATTTATAGTTGATATTGGACAGCATTTATTTAGTTTAACGTTATCATATATGACTAAAAGAAACGTATTACTTGAGAGGAAATTAAGATCAATACCTTTAATGACGAGAGAAGCTTTGATAGCCGAAGGTACTTGTGCATCTTTGCATTATGGATGTTTTTTTTTTTTTTATAGAAGGGACTCTAAAAGCCTTCATCGTTTTGAGCTTTGTTTGAGGTTATATGTGAATTTCAATAATAGGAGTACTACAACAAAAATAATTTTTGGCAGCGCTTCTACGAAAGCGCTTTTAAAAGAAAGCGTTTTCATAGGTTTTAAAAAAAATTTACTTAAAAAAAACGCTTTCATAGGGTACCCTAAGAAAGTGCTTTTCAGAAAGCGCTACTAAAAGCCTTAGAAATATCTAACCTACGAAAGCGCTTTTTAAAAACGCTATTATAGGCCTATGATACGAAAGCGTTTTTGAAGGAGAAAGCGCTTTTAAAAGCGCTTTTATAGATTATTTTATAATTAAATTAATACCCCTAAATACGATTTCTTCCCCTCATTCTCGTTCCTATATTCTGTTCATCTTCTTCTCCAGCGTGAAACCTCCGTTCTTGGTATTCTCAACCTCCGTTCTTCCGCACTCGCCGCTATTCACCGTCTTCAACCTTTAGTCTTCTTCGCACGTCTGCCATCATCGTCTTCTTTGGTAAGTTTCAGTCTTCTCCCTGTATGCATGTCTGTCATGGCTAGGTGTTTCGATGACTGTATGCGTTTGTTACAGTCTTGTGTCCTTCGATTCCATGCTTCTGTTTTTGTTATTGTCCTTCGATTCTATGCTCTCTGTATGCTCTCTGTGACAGTTTTGTGTAAATGAAGCTTCTGTTTGTGAAAGTTGAAGTTTCTGTTTGTAAATGGAGCTTCTGTTTGTGACAGTTTTGTGTAAATGGATCAACTTCTATTTGTGAAAGTTGAAGTTTCTGTTTGGCACTAGCAAAAAGATTTATATTAATAAGTAGGCAAAGTTTAGATTGATACTTATAAACTATTTAGTACTGAGACTTTAGATTGATGGTGTATCAACATATGTGGTTAGTTCAATCATTTGTATGTACTCAAATTATTCCCATTGTTTAAGTGTTTGTGTCAGTCTCATGTTCAGTGTCTGTGTATGTAGATGATTCTAGCAACTAAGAAACGTACTACTGATACAATGTAAGATGTTTGACAATTACAAAATGTAAGATTTAAGAAAAGTACACTCATACTATGTAAATGTTATATACAATGTACTAATACAATGTAAATGTTATATACAATGTAAGAAAAGTACACTCATACTAAGTTTGTTCATGGATGCCCGGATTTTGTTACGTATGATTTATAGCTTGCATTGAATTTGGTGTATCATGTTAGTTTCACTTGCATTCGACTTTGAAAGTTCAAATCAATTATGACATTGTTTTGTGTTTACCTTGATATTACACATGATTGAAACAATATTATCATGCTCTAGTTCATGTGCATAGTTGCTGCCCGAAATTTTGTTTGAAGGTTCGAAGCCTATTTAGAACTTCATAATGCGGATTTTGTCCATAGCTGCCCGAAATTAATGTGCATAGTTGCATAATGCGCGTTACTAAGTTTGTTCATGGATGCCCAGATTTTGTTACGTTTGATTTATAGCTTGCATTGAATTTGGTTTATCATGTTAGTTTCACTTACATTCATTCATTCCGTTTAGTTAAATGTTCATGTACATTCATTCTATTTTTTATAATAGAAGTGTTCTTTTCTTTGAATTAGCAGCGTTTCCCAGCCTAGTTCGATGTACGACACTCAGTCTCTGCGTTTCTTTGAGTTTGATAAATCCGAGGTAAATTTCTTCCTCAAATTACTGGTATTGTGATGAATTTATCTTAAATTGCCTTTCGTATGTTGCATTTTCTTGATACGGATCCATTCAGTGTATACTTTGCGTTTTGACAGAAATGCAGTATACTGTTTTGTGCACTAATTAGTTGATATGGATAAGACATGGATGTATTCCAATCGATTGTCGAAAGACTACGAGAATGGGGTTTTGGAGTTTATTAAGTTTGTTGTTGCGCACGCCAAACACCCCAGTCGAATGACATGTCCTTGTTTGTATTGCTGTTATGGGAACCAGGTTGATGCAGTTCAGTTGGCATCACATTTAATACGATATAGAATTGATAGAAGTTATGCATGTTGGAATCTGCATGGTGAGAAAAGTAACGGGAATATTGAATTGGGGGATAAGAGGACCTATGCTTCAAACGACAATTACACAGATACATATGATTATGATCGATTCGAAGAGATTGCAGAAGCTCTTGAAGAAGATCTTAATGATTATCCCAAAATATTTGAGAGGTTTGTAAGCGACGCAGAGAAACCGTTGTATAATGGTTGTACAAAATTCACAAGATTGTCTGCGGTGTTAAAGTTGTACAACTTAAAGGCCGACAATGGATGGTCGGATAAAAGTTTCACAGAGTTATTAGCCCTTATGAAAGATATGCTACTAGAGGATAATGTTCTTCCCAATCGAACGTATGAGGCCAAAAAGATGTTGTACTCTATTGACATGAGCTATGATAAGATACATGCATGTCCAAAAGATTGCGTTTTGTTTCGAAATGAGTATGCATCATTAAATGAGTGTCCTAAATGCGGTGCCCCTCGATATAAGAAAAAGTTGTCTCCGACAAAAGTCTTATGGTATTTTCCTATAATCCCGAGATTTAGACAGATGTATCATAGTGAAACCGATTCAAGACACTTGACTTGGCATTCAGATGAAAGAATTATTGATGGAAAATTTCGTCATCCGACAGATTCTCCACAGTGGATGAAAATTGATAATGATTATCCTGAATTTGGAAAAGAAGCAAGAAACCTTTGCTTGGCATTGCCTACTGATAGAATGAACCCACACGGTATTGAAAGTATCTCACATAGCACATGGCATGTGATTCTTATGATTTATAACCTACCTCAGTGGCTATGTATGAAGCATAAGTACATGATGTTATCTATGTTAATTTCTAGGCCTAAACGACCAGGAAATGACATAGACATATACTTGGAACCATTAATCGAAGATTTTGTGGGAGAACGGTGTGGAGGTTTATGATGGTTATAGGAAAGAAAGTTTCAACTTGAGGGCGATGTTGTTTGGAACAATTAATGATTTTCCAGCGTACAGAAATCTATCCGGGTATAACATTAAAGGTGAAAAAGTGTGTCCTGTCTGTGAAGATGGAACTGATACGATGCGATTGAAACTTTGTCAGAAGAATGTCTTTCTCGGTCATCGTAGATTCTTAACTTCTAAACATCAGTATCGTGGATGGAGAAAAGCGTTCAATGGAGATACCGAACAACGTAGAGCTTCACCTGGATTGACAGGTGATCAAATTTTTGAAAAGGTGAAAGATGTGAGTATTCAGTTTGGCAAGCCTTTTGCACATAAAGTTGTCACAGGTGGGTGGAAGAAGAGGTCGATTTTTTTTTGAATTGCCATATTGGAAATCTTTGTACGTAAGACATTTTCTTAATGTGATTCATATTGAAAAAAAATATATTTAACCGTGTTATTGGTACGTTACTCAATATAAAAGGGAAGTCTAAGAATGGCCTTAAAGCAAGGGATGACATGGTAGAGATGAGAATAAGAACTGAATTGGGACCTGTGAAGAAAGAAAGACAGACATATCTACCACCTGCTGTTTACATATAAGTTTCTGAGTGAAGTTAAAGTTCCAGAAGGATACTCATCAGATATTAGAAGACTTGTGTCTATGAAAGACCTCAAGTTAAAGAGTTTAAAGACGCATGATTGCCATGTTATAATGCAACAATTCCTACCGATAGGTATCGTTCAAGAAGCGCAATAACTAAATTGTGTTTTTCTTCAAGTCAATTTGCGGTGATCGATCCTGAGATCTTACCAACATTGCAAAAAGAAATAGTTGTTACTTTGTGTGAGCTTGAAATGTATTTTCCTCCCTAGTTTTTTGACATAATGGTTCATCTTGTGAAAGAGACACAATTGTGCGGACCAACTTATATGAGATGGATGTACCCTGCTGAACGTTATATGAAAATATTAAAAGGGTATGTGAAAACCGAAGTCGACCGAGGGTTGTATTGCCGAATGATACATTGTTGAAGAATCGGTTGAGTTTTCTTGAATATCATCAAATGTTCAATCAATTGGACTCCCAAATCTCATATTGTTGAAAAAAAGAAGGTAAGAAGCTAATTGGAAATAAAGTTGTGGATATCAAGGGTCGAGCGGATCAAGTGCATTTGTATGTTCGCACAATGAGATTGAGGTTGAGTCGTATGTTGAAATGCACAAGGGTGTTCTTCGAGGTTTAAATCCGAATAGAAATGAGAATTGGATTGTACGAGAGCACAATCGAAGTTTCATACCAGGGTTTAAGGAACATATTTATTCAAAGTATCGTTCAGATCCGCCTCGATGTGAAAGGTTGAGATGTTTAGCATATGGTCCAAGTTTGGTTGTGTTTTCTTATAGCACATACGCAATTAATGGATACACATTTTATACCAAAGAACAAGATGATAAAAGTACTATGCAAAATAGTGGTGTCACCTTGGTAGATGAAGCAATGCACATATCAAGTGTGAAGGACTTAAACCCGAAATTTACAAATATGTCGTACTTTGGGGTTATCGAGCGTATTTGGGTGTTTGATTACGAGAAATTTCATATTCCTATATTTGGTTGCAAGTGGGTTGAAAATAATAATGGTATACGAATGGATAAATCAGGATTTTTGCAAGTGGATCTTAACAGGGTGGGGTACAAAGATGAGCCTTTCATTCTAGCCTCTCAAGCTAAACAAGTGTTCTATGTCACTGATCCGACAAGTACGAAATGGTCTATAGTGCTTTTATCTAACAAAGTAATTGATGAAAACATTGGAGATCAAGGCGATATTGGTGTTGACATTGAATCTTTTACCATAAATGATCAAAATGAGAATGAATCATGTATTAGAAATGATCATAATGAGGGTATTTGGATCAATCCAACCGTCCGCGTTGTTAAGAGACGAGTAGAACATATTCCTACCAAGAAAAGAAAGAGACGTTAGTGAAAAAGGTAATAGTATATATAATTATAGCCTATATCATTCAATAAAATTTAAATATATGTCATTTCATTTTTTTTCTTTATAGTATATATGATTATAAATTTTTATATTTGTCATTTCATTTCATTTTATTTTTCTTTATTACAGGTCAAATGGCTAGTAATCAAGAAAACTCACAAGATGCAAATGTTCCACAAGATACTTCAAAAAAGGATATCACACAAGGCCTAACTATTATGCGGGGAATCATTCGTGATAAAGATAGAGGAGTTACATATAATGTAGATTGGAATAATGAGGACCAACTAATTGGGTCTAATTATGCAAAGCTGACAAGCTACATCGGTACACTTGTACGTATGCACATTCCGATCACCACTCTTAGATGGAAAAAAGGAGAGTTGGACGAGGCTAAAGAAAAAATTTGGACTGAGATAAAGGTATCATATATGGTTGTTGTTATTTGTTTTATATTGACGATAATGTGTTTAAATTACATATACTAACACACTGTATGCATATGTTTTTTTGTAGAGGTCCTTTAACATTGAAGATTCCCGCAAAAAGTATATAATGGGTTTGGCCAGAAAAAGACACAGAGGGTGGATAACTTTTTTAACAAATAAGTATCTTAAAGATGACGAAGGAAATTTTGTTGAAGAGGATTCTGAACGTCCAAAGAAATATGAGAGCTTCATTACACATGAAGAATGAGTGGCTTTTGTAGGCCAAAGAAGAGACGAGAATTTCAAGAAAGTGAGTGCCGTAAATCGCGAGAAAGTGTCAAAATCCGCATATCCATATAAAAAAGGACGTTTGGGATATGCACGCTTACTAGAAAAAATCGTAAGTAAATATCAATTCTACGATCTTATTAATTCTCTCAATGTGTTATAATTGATGATCTTATTATTTCTAACAATGCGTAGTTAGAAGAGACGCAAAGTGACAAAACATCACTACCCACACATGTGTTGTGGAAGGAAGCTCGTGTTGGCAAATATTGAGTTGTTAATCCCGATCTGCAACATGTTTATGATGAGTGTGTAAGTATAACATTGTGTTTTTAATTAAATTATATTAAATCTTTATTAATATATAATTAACATTGTGTCTTTAATTTTCGATATGTAAATGAATTACAAGAGACTATAACGCAATCGGTATCCACAGGTGATGACCAGGATATCAGGAGCGTACTCAGTCTAGCACTAAATGTTGCTGAGTATCCGGGTCGGGTGAGGGGTAAAGGTCATGGTGTGACTCCAATCTCTCTGTATAATAATCCAAGGAAAAAATCCTAGCAATGCAGAAGTGATGCAAATATTGCAGGAATTACAAGCACAAGTCCGTGAACTGCAGAAGGATAAAGAGATATATATGGCGGAAAATAGCAGTTCACAGCTGAAAGAAACTAGTGACAAGGCTAGTATCATATGTCAACATAAATTTCCCGAGGTAATTAAGATGATAATCCATTGGAGAAATTTTAATTGTAATTTATAAAGAAAGTCTAACGGTTATTATTGGTTTAGGGCATTTCATGTTGTCAGCTATACCTATCGTCACCGACTTATCGGGTAGTTGGCAAGGGAAAAGTGCACAACACTTTGGGAGATTTACTTCACCATAGACCGCTCCTAGATAGACACATGAAGGTATCAGTTGATGTTGCTTTAGATCTGAATGCGTTGCTACCGGTACCTGACATTGTTGCTGAGACCACATTGCTGTGAGATGCAGTAGGATCTTTTGTGGCATGGCCATCAGACCTTATTTTCATAGATGATTAGGTATGTTGAAAACCATTATGAATCTTTAAGTATTCAACTGACAGTTCTGACCTTAATTTTTTACATGGTAATTTTAGACTCCTACAAAACCCGCATCTAAGGATAAAGGGATTTTGCTGCACGGTGAGTCAGTTGCATCGCAAAGAGAGGTACGTTTAAAGTGTTAATTATATGATCAGAAAAAAGCTGCATAACTTTATAGCTTACATAAGTCTATATGATTTTTAGGTACCTTTTCAAGGGTCACAATAAGTGAGCCAGAAAGTTGGTAGGGTACCACCCAAGAAACGGGTTCCTGTCCAAAAATTTGTGCCTAGATTTTGGCAGTGTCTTGAAACACTAGTGGGCACATCAGATTTGATGAATGGTGGTATTCGTCAAATGGATATGGATGCATGTGTCTTTGGTTTTCCTTGTACCGAAACAATTGGACAAGAGGACATGGAACAAATCTTTCTTCATGGAGAATTAGGCGTCAGTGTTATGCACTCGTACATCCGATAACCCGATCAATATATTATTTAATTGGTTGAACATTTTTTTAAACATTTAATTGAAATAGACTAATGCTAATTATGTTTTTATTTAAGGATGTTATATGACAAATTGATGCGCGGGAATCAATTGTCAAATAGATTCCATTTCGTGTCTTCCTCCCGTGTCAGCGGAGCGACAATTGCTAGGGAACCGAAGTCAGTAAGAGAGCACTTGGTCGATAGATTCATGACAACTGGCAATATTGAAAGCTTGTATCTTTTGGCGTATAATTCAGTGTTAGATTTTGATTCTAAGTTCATTTTAATATTTGTATTTTTTACATTTAAATTTTCATCTAAATTGTTGCTTTAATTTATAGATGTCACTGGTTGTTGCTTGCTATCGATCCCATAAAAGAAGTGGTCTATTATCTGAATTCGGTTGACGGTGATTGGATAAATTATCCGGATATGAAGTTAATATTGATACGTAAGTGACATTATTCTAAATATTCGTGTGTGTTTATATATTTAACTATTTCTATGTCATTGTTCTAAATAAATATTTTAATTTTGTCAGATTAATACAAGTATTCGATGTCAAAGGGAAGCTCGGGTACCACGGCCTAAATCAAACAACATTAATTGGATCAAAGTGCAGGTATATCAATTTCCACAATTTTGCTTATAATATTTATGCTACTTGATAAAATAATACATCTATATATTCTTATTTGTTTTTCTATGTAGTGTCTTCAACAACAAAACGACATAGATTGCGGATACTTCGTTTTGAAGTTTATCAAAGAAATCATTCAAATGAATGAAATAGAGATTCCAGTCACGGTATGGATTTAGGGTTTTTTTTATTATTTATCGGATATTTCATATAATTTATTACTTTTAACTAAATCATGCATATTTTTTGTTTTGTTATGTAGTATTTTGATGAACACAAGTGTGCATATTACACGAAACTTCAATTGGAAGAACTCAAAGAGGAGTTGTGTCAATATTTTATTGAACAAAGAATCTTATAAGGTATGAATACATTATTGTGTGAAAATGGTAATGAATACATTGTTGTGTGTATACAATACTGACCGTGTTATTATGTTCATATCTTGCAGGATCAGGACCTTGAATATATATGTACATTAGGACTGATTTACTTATTGTTATATAGCTGATTTTGTTAGGGTTGATTTTGGTTATGTTAAAAATATGTTAATTGAATTACAATGGTGTATATATATTTTGAATAACAATGGTATATAATGGTATTTGTATATAATATTTAAATTTGGTATTTGAATAACAATGATATATAATAGTATTTGTATATAAGATTATAAATTATCGATTTATGAATTACAGGTTTATGAAATAATGCTGCAAAAAATGCAGGTTTAAAAATTATTTAAATTATTTATTTTTCAGTAGAAAACCTATGAAAGTGCTTTTAACCTAAAAGCGCTGCCTTAGGCCACCTATGAGAGCGCTTTTTGAGTAAACGCGCTGCCTAAGGTATATCTATCAAGGTGCTTTTAAAAGCGCTTTCATAGGTAGTCCTAAGGCAGCGCTTTTTACCTAAAAGCGCTTTCATAGGTTGCCTAAGGCAGCGTTTTTTTTTGGAAAAGCGTTTTCTTAGGCCTACTTTAGAATGCCTTTAATGCGTTTTGTAGGCACCTATGAAAGCACTTTTTCAGAAAAAAGCGTTGCCTTAGGCCTACCTATGAAAGCGCTTTTTAGTAAAAAGTGCTTTCATAGGTAGGCCTACAAAAACGCTTTTTCCTAAACAAAAAGCGTTGCTAAAACCTATAGCAGTGCCACCTACGAAAGCGCTTTTAAAGCCCAAAAAAAGCGCTTTCGTAGGTCTTTTTTAGCATAGCGGAGAATTATTGGCATCAGTAGTTTCACTCCCTTTATATTTCTTGGTGTTCAAATGGGTTGTAATCCAAGGAAGCATTCCTCTTGATCGTTGGTTCTAACAAAGGCTCGGGATAGACTGGCTTCATGGTAGGGGGAAATTTTAACTTTAGCAGGGAAGACGACTTTTCTCAATTCGGTATTAAACTCAATTGATTTTTTCACGTTTTCTTTCTATAAAACTCCTAAAGTAATTATCAAGAATTTTTATCAACAATTAACCTGCATTGCATAGGTACGGTTACGTACTCAGCATGGATACTGGTACCGAGTATGACATTTTAAAAAAACTAAAGTATAGTTACATTAATCTATATTTTTTAAAATATAATTATAAAAATAATAAACGAATTATATTATTAAAATAACAACAAAACATTAAAATTAAGAAACAATTTACTTTAAAAAGTTAATATTCTCGCAATAACATAAATAAATCATACTTAAAAGTATCAATATATCACGAGTTCATGGTTGAATATTAAAATTTTCCTCTGTAAGAATGAAGGTGAAAATTTCAGTTTTGGAGAGAGCAATGCGAAGAGAACACAACGAAACGAAAGAGACATAGAAGACAAGGGTTAGAATTTGGTTTTTCTTTCGCTTTTTGTTTATAAATATACGATAAATAACTTAATTTTTACCTAATAAAAAAGCCCAAATTTTAATATTTGATTTTTTTTTATAAAAAAGTTGGATACATGGTACCAAATGTGTACTCATTGTTGTACCAACATTAAAAAAATAAATAAATAAACTAGTACAATTTTGGTGCGTACCGGTACTTTACATAAAATGGAGTACCCATTCTTCACAATAATCAACACTTATTTCTTTGGAACGGTAAAGAAACTAGTAGGAATATTAATTGGATGGTTGTTGAAGCGGTATAGCGGCAAGAAAAAGTAAGGCATTATTTTACTGGGTGATATATAGGTTATATCGTATCGTGTCTAGATAAATTAGTTTATTAAATTGTCGTTCGATAAATCTCTCGTTAATGAGTTTGGAGTTTGAATGAGTTTGTTGTAAGGAAATGTATCAACAGAAAATAAATGTAAACAAAAGTAAAAAGGATAGACAACTTATCTGGCATGAATGTACACTACTCTTCACATACTTAAACCTATTGATCAATTGTACTCTACATGCAATACTCATCAAAATTATTAAGTATGTCTCACACCAGTGTCCATCTCTGCAACACCAATGAGACATATCACAACCAAGGTTATGTCTAACCTTAATTGCGAGAACGGTCGTGTTCTCGCATCGATGATCTCTCAACGGACACAACAACACAAAAGCATTAAGCTTTGATACCTAAGTAATTGTTAAGCCTAAATTTATATCTCTAGAGTTTAGAACCTAACATTTCTTCCCTTAATCAAAACTTATAATTCCTATCTCTACAACAACACAAATCCAAACATAAATGCAAAAAGACTAAGAAAAGCAACAATAATGATTTGTAAAGCATATATTATACAACACCATGATCTATAAATATACATATGTTCAAAGTATCTATACAAACATAACCCAACAAATAGAGAAATACATAGAGAAGAAAAGAGGAAAACCAAACATCTCACGGGTTGTCAGCGTCGATTGATGAGAAATCTGCCTCCGATCTTCAAGATAAAAGCTCCATAGTTTTTATCTAAGCTATCTAGACCAAAACTTAAAGTTTTGATGAATTGAGACCAAAAATACTCAATCATAACCTAAAAAATGTGTTTTTTCACCTAAATATGATTTTCTGCCCAACTCGCACCGTCCACCGCTCAAAACGGCTCACCCGACGCTCAAAACTTCATTTTTAGGGCATTTTCACGCTCCCTGAGCACCTCTCCACTGTCAGGCGAGCTCGGTGCGCTGCCGACTGATACTTGAAAAATTCAACACGGTTTCGATTATAACTTGAGAACTATAACTCTGATTCGCACATGGTTCAAAGCATTGAAAAGCTTATTCAAAGATCTATCTAACAATGCATAAACACCATGATTTTATGACTATTTGAAATCTGTTAAAAGCTTATTCTTTGCTTTGTGCATTCTCTTTTATTGCTCAAAATCGTGCGTTTGTTGCCATGTCTTTGACACTTAATTACGCATGCTCCAAATACACATCAATACCTACAAAATAAATAGAAAATTATCAAATAATACAATATTTACACAAAAACATTATTATACTCAATATGTACAAATACACTCACAAGTTGAGGTTTATTCAAAGGATATTAACAAAAAGTATCGATAAGTGCAACCAAACTACTACTCAAAATATATACAATTTTGAACTTATCAGTGGTCTACCATTTTTTTTTATCGAAATTAGAAGTTGGGATTGGTTTAAAGCATTACGATTTGTTTAATAGAGTTGTGATAAGTAAATGTGGGTTGAAGGGTTTTGGTAGAAGATGATTCATTATGGCATAAAGTTCTTAGTTTCAAGTATGGTGATATCATGAATGAGATTCATGATAATTCCTTCTGTTTTGTTTGAAGGTTCGATGAAACACAATAAATGAGGGTTTGAATTAGGTTTCAAGAAATTATTTTTTTCGAACACCTAAAGATCAAACAATACTCAAGAACAAAATGACAACATAAATAAAAAGACACACTTATTTTTATTCTGGTTTACCATTAACAAGGTTAGTCCAGTCCACTCACCAGAGTGATTTTTCCTTATCAACAAGGATTTAATCCAATAATCAATTCCATGATTACAACCACAAAGACTAACTGCCAATGTCTTCTGAAGGATATTGACTAAACACTTAGTGCCTCAAGAAAATATAACTCAAAGACAATTCTGTCAATGACACCTCGAGTATTATAACTAAACTTAGTCACTCAAGGAAATCCTCAATAACACCTGCTATTGACATCTCAAGGATACTGACCATAACTTGGCCCCTTAAAGAAATTAACCAACTGGTTATCATATACCGTTTGTATGTATACATGATTACTTCTACATAAATCATATTAAACAAATTTAAGCTTTAGAAAGACAACACTTAAAATGATTTAACAAGAAGCTCTAAGTGTTTATGTCTTGTTTCTAAAGATCTTCTTAACACTTACTCATTTTTGTCGAATCTTCTTTTTGCTTCCATTTGTAACATGTTAGATTTCTTCTTTTAGCTTCAAGTAGGTTTTCATCAATTATTTTCTGTTTTTCCATCAGCTTTTTTCAATCTCTCATGAAGTGTTATACAAATTTGTTTTCTTTTGTATGTGTCTTCGTCCGCGTCGATACTTTCTTCTTATGATAACAAAATTTTTCTTTTGTCTTGCCAAATTCTCTTATCACGTGAGTATTTATGATCTACATTGTTGTTACTCACTTTTCTCTCCCACGTTATCAATCTTCTAGTTTCTCTTTAACTAAGTAGAGAAAATAAATTCGTTGGAGAAAGAGAGATTGAGTATCCTTACAATAAATATTTGTCTGGAGACTTTTTCTAGAAAAGAGTAGAGTGGTTGTAGCAAAGCTAGGATAAGACGTGTTAACAATAATAGTACAGAGAATAATCTGTTTTTTGATTTGTAGTGAAGTTGATTGGATGTTGTATTATAGTCACATGAAGATGTACTTTAATAATATTTTCACACTTCTTCTCGTTGCAACTAACGTCATGAATCATAGGCTTCTGATAGATTTTGGTGAAGCTTGATCAGAGGTCAGATGCATTCTCCATACTTTAACTACTTTGAGTTAGAGTCTTCTGATATGATATACTGAAGCTTGAGCAGAGTGAGTTCCTTAGTGCTTGAGATATCAACGTCGTAGAAGGATAAAGTATATCTTAGATTCCTTCTAGATATATTCTTGTAGATACATTGACTTGATAACCCAGATTCCATATTTGTTTTGCTGCTTCTTTAAGATATTCTTCCAAATATTTCCCTTTCAATCAGAGGCTTCTGATGACTAATGATAACGCTTGTTCAAATTTGAAAGTTAATCTCTTTTTTTCCAGATTAGCTTGCTTCTAAAGATGCCCATCTTTAAACCTCGCCAGTCTTTAGATTCTGCTGATCTCCTAGATTCACTATAAGTGCTTTGGTCATCTTCTGGTGCTTTTCAACATTGACTACTACATAGTCAGAGGTGCTTATTAGTTCAGCACTGTGAACAACTGTTAGAGACAAAATTGTTGTTCATACAAACGTACTTGTTATCATCAAAACTTCAGGGATTAGTTGACGAACCAAACTTGTTCCAATAATCTCCCCATTTTTGATGATGATGATAATACTATGTATATTTATGAACAATTTTCCTTTTATGAATTGAAATTTTGGTGCCAACAGCAAACTCAGATGTCATATAGGGATGTCTTGACATCTAATCTGACATTATAAAAACAGACAAGGTAGAAATACAATTAACAATGCAGGAAACAAAAGAATACACATAATTGTTCACCCAGTTCGGTTCTAACCAACCTACATCAGGGGGCATACCAAGCCAGGACTGAAGTCCATTATCAGTAGTACTAATTCAGAGTTAAACCTCCCTATTTACACCATTCACTTAATCCCTACCCGATGTCCCTTCTACATAAGATACCTCACTTAGATATGGATTATCCCCATTCCTCTTCCAATCACCGTAGTGATGTCTAGTAGTCACTCTCCCATCCACTGCATCAACAACATGATACCTATCAACTAAAAAAGTTTAGAGAACATCACTCCAAACACAAAACACTCAAACTTATGACTCAAACAAACTTGGAATTTCTTCACAGCTTCTTCCAAGGACACAACTGCACTCATTGCTTCACAGCTTCTGAGTGAGTAAATAAACCTATTGCCTACAGGTTTCGAGGCACAAATCAGTGACCATCCCACAATCCGGATGGTTCACTTACATGGCTAACCCTAAAGACTACATATTTATAAAACCGAATAGCTTTCTAAAGCTAGGTTACAACTGCTTATTTATAACCTATTACCCAAATGGATTTGGGCCTCCAAATAACAAATTTTAAGGTATAACAAACTTCTGTAGTAACAAACTTTTGCAGAATCAAATACGCAGATAATTTCTGCTACAATCAAGGTCCTTGTTGATTTTTCTCCTTAGCTCTTGGACCTCCACAAATGCCTTCAATATCACGCCACATATGATGCATCATATTCTTAGAATATTCTGCACTAATTAAAATAGAGTTGTAACATACTTAACAGTTTTTGTAGTGTGATGTCCTGATGTCAAACGTTTCGACATCTCATTTGACATGTTGTTCCAGTTGTTGAAAGTCTTCAACACATCATTTTCAGGCATTCTAAATAGGATTAAAAATCCTATTGTACAAAACATTGTTGCTGCTATGATTTGTTTTATTAAAATTAAGCCAATCCATACATATCAGGAACTTATAATCCACCCCTTTGGCAAATTTTAGCTAAAACAAATAAATACAATTACAAGCAGTTTAAAGTAGCAACAATAATTTACAAGGAACAATTTATAATTAAAAGAGTCTTCAGCAATTTCATATTTGTAGTCTTTTGCACACAACTTGAGTTGGAGACAAGCAAACTCTTCATCAGCAGTTCTTCCAAGGAAAGATCATATGGCCTGCCAGTTGAAGATGATGTCTCAACATCTAGTCTGAATTCTTCTCATGTTTTTGAATCTTTCCATTGAACCAATCCGGGATAAAAGGAAGGAAAATCCTCGTGCACATGAGGAAGAATATAACTTATACTCCCCTTAAGATAAGACCATGGGAGATAAACTACCTCTTAAGGGATAACTTGAAATTCTCCCAAGCAACTCAGAACACAAGTCACAATTGTGCTCACAACTCAGATCACAAGTCACAAGTAATTCAGCATTATGACGACTTGATTTGTGACTTGGAAATCTTTTTGCTCTCTCATGCTTCTCTTTCTTCTGCTTTACTTTTGTGTTACATTCTTACTCTCCCCCTTTTTAGCTAGAATTTGACAATGACGACCCTCACAAAACCAGATCCAGGCATAGTTTACCCAAACCTTAATGAAGCGCATGATGGTGAATGGTTGAGTGCTCGCTTATGGTTAGAGAATAGCTGAGATCTCTTATAAATAGGGAAATAGTTTCTTAGGGATTAACAACAGATTAATGTTGGTCAAGGTGCATTAATCTAGGCTGAAAATCTGTCACTGACTTGCTGTGCACTGTCTAGACTATCCTTGAATGCCTTTAATAGCCCTTAACTATTTATTTCGATATAAAGTAGTTCCTATGCATGAATGTGACACTTCACTTATGTTGTTCATGTATAGACATGTTATGTATGATGTCCTGACATTCAGTCACACATTGTCTACTGGCTTTTCTTAACTTCTCAGCATAATACATTTTTCACTTCCAAGTGTTCACATGTTTCCATATCTTCTTTTAGATACATAATACATTCATATAGAGTCCATCTTCTTTGACTCTGAGATTATACTAAAACTACTCCTTTCAAATTTTGTCTCACATTACAGACTATAGCAGAATAACCTTCCCTTTTCATCAGCTAAAGAATAATTTCTCCCCCTTAATACCAGCTAGACATTGAAACATAATTAGATCAACACATATAGCAACTTCTCCTCCAATGAAACTAGACATGTCCCCTTTCACAATTAACAATTAACAATTTCTCTTCATATATACAGTTGCTCCCCCTTAGTATAAGCACTTCTCCTTTTAGCTTCCAAGATAAAGCTTTTCATAATGTTGTTAATCCCCCGAGTTATATAAAATAAGGACATATTTGGTGTTGGTCCTTATAATATTTGAAGCATTCTTTATTTGGAATTTGCCACGGTTTCCAAATTAGGAATCCTTAGTTTGCTTCCTACACAAGATTCAGATTGTCACACTTTGTAACTTGTAATAGAAGAAACCGTATTATCAATCATGTGTATAACTTGAGATATGTCTTTAAAAGATTAGTCTGACCCTTATCTCCCTTCTTCAATCTCCGGTGTCTTCAACAGTTGTGATGTTACCTCTTCATGTAGAACATTCTCTTTTATACATCACATACTTCATGTCTTATTGATTTAGATTTCCACACAGTTATCACAAATATCCAGCTCCCATCAAGATATTTGTCACCATCTGTATATATCTCTTACTTGAATCAACTCTTTAAATAATCACCAGATAATGTTGCCACACATGCTAAACTTGTGAATATCATAGTGAACTTTGATATTGACATTTAGTTCACAATATACCATGAATCCTTTATACAAACACTCAGCTCCCGATAGAGTATATGCAATTTGGTATTCAGGTTACATACTAATAAGTACTAAGTCTCCCGTCAAAGTACCTACCAATTTAGTCAATTAGAATTATCTACTCACACTAGATCATCCTGACTGATTACATCTTTACACTCACATACTTACTTCCTGGAAACAATACAACTTTCATTACTGAAGACATTTTAGGTGATGTTTTAATATGTAATACTACATCATTCATTATGGTTCTGGAGGTAAAATCCATAATATCTCATCCATAATACTTGGGGGAAGGGGGAACATAGGAAGCACAACAACTACCAACTTTAGAGCTAACCAATTAACATAACCAAGAAATAGTATGAGCCACATCTCAATAAGCTTTTCCTTAGACTTTCATTCTGATTTTGAGATGATGGATGTCATAGTCTGTACCTACAGAGGAGATTAGCTCAACAGGTTTCTGGAGCAGACTTAATCATGGCATAACACAAAAATATGCAGATTCTTCAAAGCAATCTGTCTCCCTTGATTCTTCTTGACAATACCATTCCATGATAATATTTAGGGTAGTCAACACTTAAGACCATAAATCACTGTGGTTGAGTCACAGTATTCATCTCCAAACAAAATATGTTCTATGGTCATGAGCAGAATCCACATATCTGGTTCCTTTGATTAGAAGGATGTACCGGATATAAGCTCATCTTGATTTCACATAAAGGGACTGAGGGGTATACCTTTATGAGTGTTTTTGTTTTCATTGAGCCTAACTTCCATACTCCCATAAGCTTAGGTTAGAAATAAACTGACTTCTGGAGTAAAAGAACTTATTGATCGTGTCCTGATCAACTGATATAAAGCAGATGTCTCCTCTTCCAGATCAGGAGTAGGTTCCAAACATATGTACTCACACTACATTTGTTTAGAACCCATAACATCTGTTCTTCAACTGATAACTGTATACCAGTAGTGATAATGCTCTAATATCCCATAGAGCATCAGTTCCATCTCCTTGGAACACATTATCCTTGATAATCATCAAGGTCTTCAAACAGCTTGCATATGTATATGAGGATCATTGATCAATTGATCTTCATCAACTATATTAATAAATGCCTTTATGAGTGGACTTGAGGAAGATGTAAAGTATCTTTGACACTTTTAATATAGTTGTGAAGATCTGCCAAATATTCTGTTAAATAAAAATAACCCTAGAATTCTTCTTGCACATTGAGGGTTGCATCAGAGGCTATGCAGCAGAATAAAGCCATACTTCAATAGAATTTACATTATTCTTACTCCTTAATTCAAATGTAAGCATGACATATAAGGATTGAAAATAAACCAACCCTACAATACGCTTGCTTCTTCACCAAGCAATAGACTAGTCCTAACCAATATCCTAACCATATGGAAACACATAAGCATAGGAGTTACCTTATCAATATCTTCACTCACGCATGAAGGTTTTGACAATTTTAATCTTTGTGCTAAATATAGGCTGAACAATTCAATCCAAATTCTTCACTCGCGCATGAAGTCTTTGAATTTAACTCTCTTGTTCTGGCTTATTTATCTTTTTTCTTCAAGAAGGTACAATAGTTCTGGTCAGGTTGGTCTAGTCCTCCACAAATAGGTTCATCCTCCACTTCAAGGGACCATACAATATGAACACTTCTTTGTTCAAACAATATTTTACCTTGTACACAACCAGAAAATATTCCCCATGGATATCATACAGAAATAGAAAAGATGTCTGCTTTGATACCAATTGAAATTCTGGTGCCAACAACAGACTCAGATGTCATATAGGGATATCTTGACATCTGACCTGACATTATAGAATCAGACAAGGTAGAAATAAAATTAACAGTGCAGGAAACAAAAGAACACACAGAATTGTTCACCTAGTTCGGTTCTAACCAACCTACATCTAGGGGCATACCAAGCCAGGAATAAAGTCCATTATCAGTAGATATGGAATATCCCCATTCCACTTCCAATCACCGCAGTGATGTCTAGCAGTCACTCTCCCAGCCACTGCATCAACAACTTGATACCTATACACTAAAACAGTTTGGAGAACATCACTCCAAACACAAAATAGTCAAACTTATGACTCAAACAAACTTGGAATTATTTATAGCTTTTTCCAAGGACACAACTGCACTCATTTCTTCACAGCTTCTGAGTGAGTAAAATAAACCTCTTGCCTACAGGCTTCGAGGCACAAATCAGTGACCATCCCACAATCTGGGTGGTTCACTTACATGGCTAACCCTAAAGATTATGTCTTTCTAAAATCGGATAGCTTCCTAAAACTAGGTTACAATAGCTTATTTATAACCTATTACCCAACTGGATTTGGGCCTTCAAATAACAGCTTTTAAGTTGTAAAAATTTCTACAGTAACAAACTTTTGCAGAATCCAATACCCAGATAACTTCTGCTACAATCAAGGTCCTTGCTGATTTTTCTCCTTAGCTCTTTGACCTCCATAAATGCCTTCAATATCACTCCACATATGATGCATCATATTCTTAGAATATTCTGCATTAATTAAAACATAACTGTAAAAACCTTAACAGTTTCTGTAGCGTGATGTCCTGATGTCTAATGTCTCGACATCTCATTTGACATGCTGTTCCTATTTTACAAAACATTGTTGCTGCTATTATTTGTTTTATTAAAATTAAGCCAATCCATACAAATCAGGAACTTACATAAACACTCAATAGTAAAAAAACATCAAAGTTAGGTTTGTAAGCTCCCTTTGAGTTTAAAACTTATTAAAATGTTCAACTTCAACAAAGTGAGGTTTGCAAGCTTCCCCTGTGAATAAATCAAAATTTTCGTGACTACTTCAGAGTTAGGTTTGCAAGCTCCCTATGAGAGTAACATTTAGAAAAAAATAATAGTTAAGAAAAATTTAATCAATATGAATGTGTCTAGTTTAACCAATCTAAAAGATGCACAATAGTTTAAAACAACAAAGTTAAGTTTGTAAGCTACCTCTGAGTTTAAACATATTAAAAGTTTAGTCTCATTAGAGTGAGGTTTGCAAGCTTGCTCTGAGAACAAGAAAATTTTAATCAGAGTTAAAAGTTTCAATAATCAGAGTCTTGTGCCAAGTAAAGAATATATTAGAGCTTACTTGAACACAAAATTTTTCCAGAGCAAATATGGTTATAAAAATTATATTTATCTCAACTTATTAGAGTTCCCACAAGATATGTCATATGTTTGGGTTCTATTAGAGAAACAAATACATCAAAGTCATTCACCCCCCATTGTCATCAATCAAAAATAATTTTAATAACCATTGAGATTAAATGAAAAAGGATAATCAAAATACTGAAAACAGAAATATATTTCATTGATTAAACAAGATTTTGAGATACAAGAAACAAATAAAAACATGAAAATAAACTACAATAGTTAATCAATGAAGAACTAAGGACAAAGGTCCAACCGTGAAATTTTCCATGAATGGAAGAACTAAGGAAAGGTTTAGTTTGTTCATTGTGAGCCACTCTTGAATCTCTTTGATGCTAGAGATGGACTTTTAGTTGAGTTGTACTTGTGAATCACTTATAAACTTTTAAGCAAGAGTCGATTCTATCTATTGGAGTGTGTCTACTTTTTTATTGTTATCATTGTAATCACATGTTGTGTAGGGATGACAACGGGGCGGGTCGAGGCGAATTTAAGCATACCCAGACCCGCACCTGCCACCCAGACACAGACCTGCATCCGCCCACAAACCCGTTCGGAGCTAAAATTTGTTCACCCGCCCCCACCCCCAACAAGAAACAGGTTTCCCCACACCCGCCCGAATAATTTTTTTTTAAAATTTTTTTTCTTCAATAAAGTTAAAATTAAATAATTAAACTAAATAATTAATTATTTTAAAAGTATTTGTTCAGTTTGATATTTTTATTTAAATTTTATTTTCAAAAAATAAATAATAATTCTAATAAACATAATATTATAACCTTAAAAAGTATTAAAATGTGTAAATGAGTAATAAAACTATTAAAAATAAATAAAATTTAGTTGACGGGTGCGGGGTGGGTATTACCATCACCCGCACCCGTAAATAAAAAAAGGGTTTTCTTGCACCCGACGAGAGCGGGTTTATTTGTCATGCCTAATGTTGTGTGATTGAGAGAAAGTGAGAAGGGTCTCATGTCTAGGAGAGTATTAGATATAAATATCACGGGTAGTGATTAGTTACGAAGGATGAAAACCGGAGGTGGCTTACATATGACTTCAAACTAATAATATTATAGTGTATTTCCTTATTGACTTAGATACCCCCAGATGTAGGTGAAGTTGCACCAAACTTGGTTAACAAATTCATTGTGTTATTTACTTCCTACAATTTACTTTAACATTGTTATTGTTATTTGTGTTGTTAAGATGTCTTGACTTTGCATTGCCATTTTGGTGTCCTGACATCGTATACGATATCTGTTCTGCAAGTGCCATAATTTCAAATCTCATAAATAAACGTATTTTCACATTGCACCTAATAGAAAAAAATGTCTAGGCTAGTATTGGAGTGCTCCTTGTTCCTTCAGATCTTGAGCGGACCCGAGCTTCCCAAGCTCTATGTTGTTGGGAAACTCTACAAGGGTCTTACCACCTTATTGATTTACTATATTTGAGTATTTGGAGTACTTGGGGATTATATTATGCAACGAGGATTTGTTCTTGTGGGCTAGGTTCATTCAAGTGCTTAAAGACTCTGAAGACGTGGCTCTGAAGATTCAAAAGGCTTGAAGTTCTTCTGAACTTTGGTTATGATACAAAGGGTTATGAAGACCAAGGGCTGAAGACTCTGAAGAATGTGATTCTGAAGATTCCAAGACTTGAAGTTCTTTTGAACTTAGGTTACGATACAATGTTGCAGGATCAAGTGCTGAAGAATGTGATTCTGAAGATTCCAAGACTTGAAGTTCTTTCTATATTTGATTATGATACAAGGTTCCTCAAATCAAGTGTTGAAGTTTCTGAAGAGGAAGATCTGAAGACTTGAAGTTTTGATCAACCAGACGTTAGACTCTCCATTTCCAAACTCATGCTCATAGAAGCCTCTGAAGTGCAGAAGTAAAGAAGATAACATTAACGTGGTACAACAGTACATGATACAAGCAAAACGTTTCATTCCACTACCGTGAAGGACAGGCGCTGCCTACGATCTTGTCCCCCACGTTCTTTCAAGCCGCCACAAGTTTCATATTCCAAATGTACCCTCCAACGGTTACATCCTGCATGGCACTATATAATAGCTTGAAGAATTGAAGAAACAACTGCTAATTTACGAGGAAAGTTTCTGTGCCTAAATTCTTTAGTCTTTGTAAAAAGCTGTAAAATCATTCAAGTCATTTTGTACTAAAAATCTGTTTACATAATCAGCTTGTGTAGAAGCATATTTACTTGTAAACAAACTTGTTATCAAACAGTTGTTTGATTGTTCCTTGAGAGACCATTTGGGTAAGCTTCTCAAGAAGTCTAGGACAATTAGTCTTAGAGGTTGTTAATCACATACAGTTGGTGTGTGCAGGTGTTAGTCACCGACAGTTTCCCGTGCAAGTGTAATCAATTTGGTTATATTGGATTAAGTCCTCGGTGGAGAGAGGCAAATCACCTCAGAAGGGTCGGCTAGAGTAGCTTGATGTTTTAAGTGAACTAGGATAAAAAATTTGTGTTATTTATTACTTTCCTATATTTCATTCTTCATCGAAAGAGGAGCATATTCAAAGAAATTGTTTTTAAAAGCAAAAGTTTTCAAAGGATAAAACTCAATTCAAACCCCCCTCTCTTGTGTTTTCACGCCTTCAATAGGACTGACGAAGTGGGAAAACGAAAGGAGTTTGTTGGTCCCTCCTTCCAACGAAGGGTGCTTGTGGGGAGAGGTGCCATGAAGTAACAAGGTAATAAAAGGTCGTTTTGTATTGAATACTCCTGACCCTACTAACAATGATGACTATTTAGTCTTGGGGAGCATTTAAGCTTGAGTTTTCTTGATCATCAATACGACATGTCCTTAATATAACCAATTTTATTCTCGAACTTTCGGTTGTCAGATCCTTCCTATCTCCCGATCAATTGAGCTTGTGTAGGTAGATGTTGCCTGATAAAGTCGATAATAGTACACTATGTGAGATGTGATAAGGACCCTTCTCACCTCCTATGAGTTGTCTGGCGGAAAAGACTTTATAAATAAAGTAAAAGAACTTGCAATTGTCAATCTCTTATTTAATGATTAGGATGAATCAATAAGCTTTAAATTTTGTTTTTTTTTTCAATTCAAATTTTTTAATTATAATATCTTTTAACTTGTCCTTTAAAAAAAGACCCACATAAATAGTTCATATATGCATAATCATCGACAATACATGAAACTTAAGATAGTTCATATATGCATAATCATCGACAATACATGAAACTTAGATAGGTATCGATATTTTCTTCTAATCCATTTCATCATACCCAAAAGAAAGTAACCAAGGTGTCTAGAAACCTGAAAATTTGTTTGAGTGTATCTGCAATAGTTCTTATTGTTGTCTCAACCATCACTGTAGCCTTGATATTTACAGTTTTCAAAGTGAGAGATCCAAATATTATTCTGAACATGTCACGTTTCGACTTCCCTACACCAGGATCTCCAAATATATCTATACCCGTTTTGATTATAATAACGAATTCAAATTATGGGAACTTCAAATATATAGATTCCTTTAGCTATATTACTTATCGTGATACTCTTGTTGGTACTGTTCCAATTCCTTCACAACTTGTTCCAGCACGTGGTGGAATTAATGTGATGACTCATGCAAATTTCATGGTTGGGGAATTGATGAAAAACCCAAAGTTTTCTGCTGATATTCAAAATGGGACGAAATTTTCATTGATGTCAAAAGCTGAACTTCCTGGTAAAGTCATTATTCTCAGTTTTATCAAAATTAAGGCTATGGCTACTATCCAATGTGATATCTCTGTTAATATCACTTCCCATGACGTTGTCAGCAATTGCATATCTCATATCAAGTTTTATTTAAGTTTTATGTATCAATAATAATCCTTTCTAAAAAATGTATAAAATAATGTAATTTTATTGTATCAAAAAAATGTAATTTTATTACTATTATTATTATTATTATTATTATTATTATTATTATTATTATTATTATTATTATTATTATTATTATTATTATTATTATTATTATTATTTTATTATTATTATTATTATTATTATTATTATTTTATTATTATTATTATTATTATTATTATTATTATTATTGAAAAAATCATAATTTATGTTTTAATTGAATGCATAATAAATTTTAATTTTACTGTCAATAAAATACTATATATTTCATTGAAGTAGGATTTTGCTATTTTTAGGATGTTGCTATACTTTTGAGTTGTTGAAAAAACGTTAGCAAGTAAATGCCCATTTATACTTAATGTTGGACTGCATTGATTTAGTTTAACGTTTTCATATATGGCAAAAAGAAACGTATGAGCAATTTTTTTTTCCCACCATCAAACCGTCTTTATCAATTGTATTTTGTTGTTATCGTAAAACAATTTGATACACTAATAATTAAAAAAAAAAAAAAAATCAAA
Source organism: Vicia sativa (assembly GCA_021764765.1). NCBI lineage: Eukaryota > Viridiplantae > Streptophyta > Magnoliopsida > Fabales > Fabaceae > Vicia > Vicia sativa. The sequence continues at coordinate 156,431,580 of CM038792.1, forward strand.
TACGGAGCTCTACTAGGGTTTTATGGATGATAGCTGATATTTTTCCGGTGATCTCACTGGAGCCACAGGTGTCACCCTTGGAACCTCTAAAAGTGGTCAATATTTCTTACAAAAATATTGTTACTGAAGAGGATGAAACAATGAATTCAGAAGAAGCAGATGAAGAGTAGGATAAGGTGTGGGATGAGTAAATAGAAGCATATTGGATGGAATTAAAGTGACAGAGTATAATATTAGAGGTTATGATTGTCCTCAAATTACTTTGTCAAAGTATGAGGAGAATAGGATTCAAAGGCCATGGAGGCGGGGAGTGATTGTAAAATTGTTGGGGAGAAGAATTGGTTACAAGGCACTGGAAACTTGATTAAAGCAACCGTGGGTGAGGAGAGGCATCATAAACATAATAGATCTAAGTCATGATTATTATTTGGTAGCCTTTACTCATGAGGAAGATAAGAATGCTGCACTTTCTGATGGACCATGGTTTATATATGACCACTTTCTCACAATGAAGGAATGGACACCAAATTTTCATCCGGAGAATGAAGCTATTGTTAATGTGGCTGTGTGGATTAGAATCGCGGGACTTCCAATCGAGTATTATGACTCTAAGGTGCTGTACGTGATTGGTGATCTTGCTGGGAGAACAATTAAAGTGGACAAGAATACTTTACAGAGAGAACGGGGGAAATATGCTAGGATATGTGCGGAAGTGAATATATCAAAACCACTCTTATCTATGTTTTCTATCAATGATAGCAATTATAAGATAGAATATGAGGGATTACATATGTTATGTCTAATATGTGGGAAGGTTGGACACTTTAAAGAAGGATGCAAGGAGAAATAAATAATGGTGGCAGAACTAGAAAACTATGTAATAGATACTGGAGAAGGAAATATTATGGGAGCGGGGGGAAGAAAGGGTGTGACGCAGGGTAGCTGGGAATAATTGGGATGAAGGGCCATGTCAAGTGGTGTAGAAAAATCGTCGTGGAAGGAAGGTACTGAAGGTGAAGAAGAAGCAGCCGACGAGCAGTTCGTGGGGTGGAAAATTAGGTTCCAGATTCGCTTCTCTGAGTGGTGATGTGGCATGGATTAGCGGAACAAAAAAGGACAGTCATAATGAGCATGACAATAATATGGAAACAAATAATGTTGTGATAGTTGGGGAGGAGATCATGAGAGACAATGTTAATGATAGGCAAATAATTTGGGAAGCTATCATGGGAGGCAAAAAGAATGTTGAGGATTTAAGAAAAGAAGAAGTGGCTGACAAGAATATTAATGAGGGGCGCAGGTATGGAAATAAATGCTAATGCGAATAATAATGGTAGTGGAGATATGCATGGGAGTACAACTCGCAGTAGGAGAGAGGTTACTAACAACACGACAAATATATAAAAAAAGGTTAAAGTGAGACAGTTGGAACAGACAGGAAGAAGCCAAAAGGTGAATAAACTGGCAACACGTGGAGGGTTCCGACCCACAGGAAAAAATAATGACATCATGAAGAGAACTATTAGATTAGATTAGATTTAATATTTAAATATAATCTAAATTGTGTAGACCCAAGCCCAATTAGGGTTGTATATAAATAGTCCTAAGTTGTATCATTATTTGTACAATTCAATAATATTCTTATTTCCTTTATTATTCTCTCTTTCTCTCCTCACTAAAAGTGTCTCACGCGCTAACAATTCATACATTACTATAAAAAAATTTATAATTGCTAAAATAAATTTATATTTTGATAAATAAAATTGTGTATTATAATTTTATTTAAATATAACGAATGTTATATATAATATTACATTCTTAAATAAATATTATACAAATAATACAATAAAATATATTTTGTTAAAATAATATTTATAAATGAATAATATTTTATTTTTTATGATTAATAAATTAAAATAAATATCATACAAAATATATGATAAAATATACGTATAATACATGTTCATTTCTCTAAAGAATTAAATAAATATAGAGATTAGTGAGATTTTATAACATAATGCAATTTGATTTGTTTTGGTTCGATTTGCAAAATAGAAATTGCAAACTAAACTAAATCACGCGGTTTTGTTAGAAAATGACTCAAACACATCCGAACTAAATGTAATTGTTTATGATTTCGATTTGATTTAGTATGATTTTATAATTTTCTATTAAGCCAATTTAATTTTAAACACCCCTAATTATGAGAGACAAAGGTTCTATTATTTTTTCTCCTTTAACAACCATAAGTGTATTACATGTTTCAAATTCGTATTGCAACATGTTATCTATTAGTAAGCTAACACAAAATTAAAATGTCAAACTTATTTCTTTGATACTCACTATGTGTTATAGGATTTGATCTCAGGAAAAACGATTGACACTACTAAATAAAATGGTGTGCTCTACTACTTTGAAGATGAACAAGAAAACTTAAGTGATCTGTCACTAAAATTCACTATGATAGTCTCAATTAAAATTGATGCATTCTAATTGCCGATTTTGTCACAACAATATAACTACTGGCAAAATATTGATCTCTTAATCAGTTGCTAAATAAATACAGCCTCCAGAAATAGTTATATGCAATAAAAATAATTTTTACGGTTATTAAAAAAAATTCAATCAAATGCAGTTAATTTTTTAAATTTTTCTAAAATCATTAATAAAATTTACTATAATATTCTCTTTATTAAATTTAATGAAATGTGAAAAATAAAATAGAAAAATATATTAAGAATTATATCATTAGATACTTTAATAATAATTAATTTTTATTTATAATAATGATCATAAATTAAAATATTTTTGTTGTTTATAAATATTTCAAAAGAAATATATGTGAATTTGATTGTGACGAAGAGTTTGTAAATATAATTGAAATTATTGTGATGGTTATAAATTATTTGAGGGTCATTTAATAAACATCGTTATAAAATAGATGTAATGACGAAACTAATTTAAAAATTGTCAACTTCTCTTGTGAAACTAACTGATCCTCAATTTAAAATATTCTCCTACCTCATTTCAATTGGACAAATGTGAACCTTAAATTGTAAAGCACTATATGTCAAGAAAACACAAAGAAAAGACATACCACAAAAATATCCTTGATTTTGTCCTTGTAATTTTATTGTCACCGAGTCATTAGTAACATCATATTGTATTTTGAGTTATATGCTTAATTTTGTACGATCAAACTCAAATTAGTAGTCAAATTAAGTGCAAATATTTGGAACTAATATTTGTTTGATTTAAGACCACTAAACCGCAATATATTCAGCTAGGATAAAGTATGAGCCAAATGTGCTAAAAAATTTCAATATATATTCAGATTGATTTTCCATTCAAAACACAATTTCTATCCAACAATAGTGAGCAACTTTATTTCATTCATAAGATATAAAAAAAAAAATTCATTTATTTTTACCAAAAATCAAAACCATGGGTAGAGGCCTAAAATTCTGTTTGAGTATATCTGCAGTATTCTTAATCATTGTCTCAATTGTGATTCTAACTTTGATTCTAACCATCTTCAAACCAAAAGATCCTACTATTAGTGTGGGTTTGCCTCACTTTAATTTGCTTTCACCAAATATAACCATGAATATGACTTTAGGCATGGTTATCACAATATTGAACCCAAACTATGGAAGCTTCAAGTATCAAAATTCCATAGGTTATGTCACTTATAATGGTACTATTGTTGGAAATATTCCTATTGAGTCACAACTTGTTCCAGCTCGTAGTGAAATTAATGTCACCACTAATGCAGATTTTATGGTGGGAAAGTTGATAGAAAATCCAAAATTTTGGTCAGATATTGTACATAATGGAATGGAGTTTAATTTGACTTCAACAACTGAATTACCTGGGAAAGCAATTGTTTTGAAGTATATCAAAGTAAAGGCTACAGCTTATTGCTCTTGTGATATCTCAGTTAATATAACTTCCAATGGTGTTGACAGCAATTGTATATCCAGAATCAAGTTATTTTAGTTTGGAAAAGACAATATTTATGCGGATATTTTGTGATATAAATGTAATTTTATGTCAGTTTCCTATGTTTGTGTGTAATTTCAAAATTAATTGAAAAACATTTATTGTTTATTTACTTAAAGTCAATGTACATTGAGGCACTTTAAATCATAGCTAATCTTTTACAAAGACGAGATATGTCTAAATATTGTGCTTGTTAACAAAAGAAAAGATATAACATAAGGATTCATTAGTGGCACAGAATATAATATTATTAATTTTTTAATAAAGAAATTTGTATCAGTTTTCTCTTTTTGAAATTTGTTTTCAAACAGAAATTGGTCAAAAATTAGCACTAAGCTTAAAAGGCTTGTCTTATATTATAGAGTCTTTTTTAGCTTAAAGACATGAGCAGATAAAAAAAAGTTTAAAAATACGAGAGATTGATCAACATATACTTCTTAGATGTAATCGTTTAAGAATTCACTTTTAAATTTATTTGTTAGAATTTAAAATTCAAAATGCATGAGATATTTAAAAGAATTCCTATGGCTTCTAATCTAACAATATGGACACATGTCTCATCAAAATCTATGCATTCCTATTAATTGTATCATTTCGTAAAACATTTTAATATTTATCAAGTTTGTTGCGAAAGACTCACTCAGTTCTATTGCATCCCAAAATTTGCTCTCCTGATTTTACTTTTAATTGATTTTTGCTTTACATTCATATGCATTGTCATAACATTCACAATCATGCATTGCATTGAGCTACTAGGACATGAGATTATAATTTTCGCGTGAAGGCAATTTATCGTACCCTTCATTATTTCTAAACGTCATTTAATCTCAAATAAGTTTATCTCTTTAATTAGTTTATCTCTATATTAAGTTTATCTCTTTAATTGTAGCCAAAATTAAAGTTTATCTCTTTAATTAGAGGAATGCGGACCAAAAGTGTTTAAAAATAAAATAGCGGGGCTAAAATCGTGAAAATACTAAAATAGGGGGACCAAAAATGTAATTTAGTCTATTTTTTTTCTTTCTCTATGTCACCAGTTTTTTTTAAATTACTTAATATATTAATTTTTTTTAACATTACGTAATTCAATTTAAATTCACATGTGTATCTAAATACATCATTTGTCAAATTTATTATTATATTAATTATTTGTTGTAATATTTTAATTTCATAATTTTTTATTGTATTTTTTCAATAAATATGAATTTTTCATATATATATATATATATATATATATATATATATATATATATATATATATATATAAATTTATTTCGTCAATATTAAAATAAATTCACCCGTGGTATGTGACTAATTGATGTATTAAATCTTAGATACTTGATAAAATAAATTGATATAAATAATTAAATTTTGGTGTAAATTAACTTGTTTTGAATAAGTTTTAAATTTATTCTATTATATAGCTAGGCAGTACACTCCTATAATCTAGTTACATAGGAGTAGATGATTTGGACACACTTGTTTGTGTTAAAATATGAGTTTGTTTTCGGTGCAAAGAAGAAATAGACAAAAGAGAATGGGGTCCAAATTCTAAGCTTCGCCGCCCAGCAAGATACGTAAACTGGATATTGTTCTCTCATTATTTGCAAATGTTCTTTGTTGCCAACCATTTTCATAAACAATGTCAGACAATGTCCTAGAAAATATTATTACTGTCTACTGATATATGGTAATCAATTATTGTTAATTTCCATCAATCTATTTTCAAAATTAATTGGAAGATATCAACATTTTGATATGTAGAAGGCTATCGAAGCACCCATTGATTTCCTAGAAAAATTGTTTTCTTACAGTTAATTTTTATATGTACTCATTTTAATTGTATACAAGTGAACTATAACATATATTCTTTCATAACACTATCTCTCAATATTCAAATAAATTTATATATTAATTTTAAATAATTGGTTGATTAAAAATTAAATTGTAGAAAACCATAATACTAGTACAAAGACTAAATTAAAGGTCTATTTCAATATTCTCTGACAACTTAATGATTGCAAAATGGCATTCTAGATAACGTTCAATGTAAGTAACACAAACATCTCCATTGTCTGAATTTGCTTACATTCACGGGCTCTAAATCGCATTCACTTTATTCTTGTCACGGGGGGACAAAAGAGAAATATGCATGTAAAAGTCAATACAGGCAAACCAATACAGAGTAGTACATAATTCATACACCAATTGAAATGGAACTGCTCTTTCTTAATCATGACGAAATAGAACTAGGCTTATGTGTTAGTGTGTAGCACATGGTATTCAATTACTTAATTGTCACTGTTTTATTGGGTGATCGGATAACAAAATCACTTTCTTGTTAGCTTACATGTGGATATATTATATAAGTGAAAATATAGAACTAGCATACATAATTACGATAGAGAATTTATTTTTCCATCTAGTAAGTTTCTTCAACACCACCAAAAACTCTAAAATACTTTTTATAAGTGCACGTACGAATTCACCTTTTATAGCGTTTCGCAAGTGCACTTGCGAATTGACCTAATTTTATACTTTTTATAATTTTAAACATTGGACTTGAAGAAAATCAGGTGAATTCGCAAGTGTACTTGCGAAACATTCTGGAAGGTGAGGTCGTAAGTGCATTTACGGAACTTACTCTAAATGTGTTAAAAGATGTTTAAAACTACATAGTTTTCACTATATTTGTTTTCACAAATTCATTTTCAGAAATTCAAATATTTCGCATTCTATTTTTACAAACCAACTAATATATTACGATGTGATGGAAAAGGTCATAAATATCAAATTACATAAATTGTTCGGAAAGTAAGTACGGTCAAATTATTACAACAATAACATCAAAGAACAAAACATAACACTATTGCGTATGCCTCTAATCCTAACCCATGTGTCCTCCTTTGCTTGTTGTACTTCGATGCACCATATGCCTCAATGACAATCCTCCCCATCACGGCAATCACCTCAGGACCGTCTGCATTGACAATCCCTGTATCCAATGCGTCTTGTTCAAGATGGCGGATATGCTGACAGATTGGTACTAGATCAATCACATGGTCATTCTAGGCCTGCTCGTTCTCCAAGAGCTCCTCATGTGCTGCCTTGGTGGACGTCCAGGACAATCCGGTGTCATGAGAGGGTGTGACACATTAAAGAACCATGTCACATAACCCTCTACACAGTGCCACATCTGGGATGTCTACATAATCTGATACTCCTGTGGCGCCATATGATTCTCCCAATCTAGGAAGACGTCATCGAGATCCCACCGTGTCATGGTGTCGGGAGCAACCTGAAAAGGATATCTAGGTATCATATGCACATAGTCAAACTGGCGGATACATCGCTCGAGAAGATACCTGGTCATCATATTCGACCCACAAGCTAGTCACCCCGAGTATAATGAGATGAGATCAAATTCCACAATCTCCCTGTAGTCCCTAGACGGTATCCAGTTGATGTCATCATGAGCAGTACGCTCAAGAAACACCTGGTAAGGTCACACATATACTGGCGACCTTGGCATGGTGGCCTCACTCACCAAAAAGATATTATATCTGCATCAACAATAACATAATGTGTAAGTGCAAATTAATTAAGACTAATTAGAAATAATGGAATCGAAAAGAGTGAAGTTCATTACCTAGTAGGTATCAAAAAATAGTTCTCACAACAAATACCTCGTGAAGTGACACAAAAATATGTCACACATATATCCAACCACCGTGACGCAGCTTCTTTATGTAACGCCGCAACATCTGCTCCTTATATAGCTCCTTTAGGTAGGAGAAACTCATGTGCGCCTCATTTATGGAGTCGCAGTCTGATGCGACCCTGTCCGGATCATCTCCAAGATAATCAATCATCCAATCAACTATCTCAACTCTGATTATCTTGTTATGGTTCAGTAACCTACCTCTGATAGGTAGTTGGAGAAAACATGCAACATCATCAAGAGTGGTGGTCAACTCACCAACTGGAAAGTGGAATGACGAGGTCTCCTTGTGCCACCTCTCAGCAAAAACACCATGTATACCCATGCTTATGGTATTATAACTTGTACATCATAAGCCGGAAAGACTGGTCTAATCACTTCCCTGTGGAACCACTGAGCCTTTGGCAAAAACAGATCAAAAATATTCTGGGAGTGGTTCACATGCTTTAAAGACTTCCGTTCTTGAAACAAAATAATTCAACGAAAATAAATCAAGAGGAACTGTATTTTTGAATAAAAAATATAAAATGAAAAAGTTGTATCAAAAAAATACCTGCCCATCCCAGGCATAAAGAGCGGTATGATCCTGATAATAAATCATGAGGGATGTGTCATATGGTCCTCCTGGATATCCTTGCTCCGCCTCCGCAAGTTTTCCTCAACATCGTCGTCCGGTACCTCAACATTTTCGGCGTCCTCCGCCTCGACATCCTTAGGGACCTGAACATCATTGGCTTCCCCAGGCTCGTCAGGTACCTGCTCATGTCCACCAAAGGTAGACGCCTCATGCAGACGACTCCTCTATGATGGTGCATAAGGATAAGCTATTTTCAACTGCTCCCTTTGTACCCGACCCCGTTCACGAGGTCGGTTAACCAGTTGTTCATGTCGCTCTCGACGAGCCGAGGTAGTCTGGCTTGGTCTGCCTTATCTCAAATACGTCATTTGATCCTGGTTGTCTACCATTTTCCTTAAATAAATCATTATAATTGTTAGGTTTTAAATTTAAAATAAGTCATGCAAAATAGTAATTGCACTTACGAATTCACCCCTCTAGGGTAAATTTGCAAGTGCACTTACGAAGTCCTTCCAGGGTCACTTCGCAGATGCACTTGCGAAACCCCTGCATAACCAGAAAAAACTTTCCCTAAACACCCAAAACCACATTTTTTGTCTCCTATACAACTACATTTAAACTATTCTAACTTCATATAGAATGTATTTCTACAACCTAACCTAATATTCTTTTAAAAGTTGGCAATTTGAATAAAAAAATTGAAGAAAACTTACAAATTTGAGCTTGGAGTTGATTTTGGAGGACTTGAAATGAGTTAAAATTGAGATATGAACTTGAATGGAGGGAGTTTGAAGTAGTAGAAATGTTAGGGTTTGGAGTAGAGAGTTTGAAAATTGGGTATTTTGATATAAAATGAGTTGGGGTTATTTTGTACGTTTTGTTAAAACAAAACACAGACTTTGCAAGTGCACTTACGAATTACACAAAATCAGGTGAATTCGCAAGTGCACTTGCAAAAACACCATATTTTTAACAAATTATGGGTTAATTTACAAGTGCACTTGCGAAGTCCACTTGCGAGAAGAATTCACAAATGTACTTTTGAAACCTAAGGATAATTTGGATTTTCCACCAAGAATGGAGAAGAACTCCACTAAGTAAAAAAAGAAATTCTATCATGTTATTATTTTTACATCCTAAATGTTCTTAGAAGATCCTCAACTTATTAAAAATATTTCTATCGAGTTTAATCATATATGACATGATTTCATCAAATGTTTTGAGATGAATTAAATTTGAACATATAGCACGAACAAATCTAACAAAGATATTGTCTAACTTAATAGATATCTTGGTATGATATTAACCATATATCAAGAGCATGGTTGTCAAATTATAATCATTTTGAAATTGCATGTTAGCGAATTAAATATTTTTATTATCATTTATTGACATATGATGATATTTAACACTTATCACTATTCTGGTGTTAGAGTGGTTGAGACGATGATTTATATAATCTAGTTGATCCTTCTAATTAGACAATGTAACATATATATTTATTTTGAGAATTTATTATTCCACCTCATAACTTTCTTACGCATCACGCGGATTTTCTAAAATGCCCCTTAAAATCAAAAGTATACTTTCGATTCGCACCTTATATCATGCAAATCACGTTGAAAAAAGTTGAGTGTAAATTGGAAGTATAACTTCGGTTTTAAATCGTAAGTATATTTTCGGTTCCTGAACGCACTTAAGGGCGCCAGAAACTCTTCCCCTCCCATAACAACAACTTATTTTAAAAACAAACATAAACTCTCTCACTCTCTCCTTTTCAACCCTTCTCTCAAAATTATTTTTTTCTCAAGCAATCAACACAAAACATCAAACATTGAATAAATATAATATCTAACGGAATCAAACAAGCAACAACCATTACCAATCAATCAAGTAAGTTTTAAGATAATTTTAGAGTTTTTGTAATTTCTACTCAAATTAGTGAAATAGAATTTTAAATGTGTTGTTATATTGAAATGCATTTTGAATAGCATTTTTGGTCTTTTGTTCGACTTATAATTTGTTATATTTTTGGATAACATTATTGCTTTTGTTTAATTTTCTGCTAGCTGTCATACCCAAAACTGGATGTATACTTCCGGTATGGAACCAGATGTATACTTCCGATTTTATCACAAATATTTCAGAAAATAGTTCGCACCGGAAATATACTTCCGCTTTTAGAGGAAATTTTATGAAATGCATAGGGTTTTATACTTATCATATATTGAAACCTATATTTTATCAAATATTTCACCTTATCATCTATAAATCATTAGCTATCAACTATCACTGATTAGTTATAAACTATCGACTATCACTCATTAACTATACATTACTAATTAGGTTATTAGCTTTTAGCTATTTTTATTATATTCAACCTCAATGCTTTAGTCTTGTATCACTCAGAGAATGAAAGAAAAATATGAAAGCTAGATAATGAAAGATGTAACACTACTTATTAAGCTCCATTACCGATATACTTAGAATTAAAAAAGGTTCAAATAAAATGTGAATTTAGATTAACAACAAGTTTATACATCTTTTGCGATAAGATTACTCCTTCAAAGTATTGATTCCGTAGCAAATAGTTGTTATCTTGAAATTTGATAAGATTACTCCTTTAAAATATTGATTTCATAGCAAATAGTTGTTATCTTGAAATTTGATTGAAAGTTTTAGTCAAAAAAAATTGTTGGAATTGGATGTAGTGAAAATAGACTAAATTACTCGAGATTGAACTGGATCTTTAACATTTGAATCTTGATTTCCTATTGATTTCAATTAAATTGATACAAATCGGAAGAATTTACAGATAGAAGAAGGAGCAATGACGTTAGGAAGCGCATATATTCGTAATCAACAAATAATAACATGATGAATATGACTCGTGCACTACAACATCTTTTAACTTAGAGAATTAAAATAGTGAATGTCAAGAATAACATCGTTAGGTTAAATTGTACAAATGAGATAACGTAACTTATATACACAACTTAGACAAGACATTAGAAACAAGTAAAATCATTAACTAGAGAAGTAACTAATTTGTGTTAGAAAACTAAGATCTAACTATGCTATAACAAATTACCTAATAAAAAAAACTAATTTTGTTAGTTTGATCAAATTTTCAATGATTGAGGGCTTCCAATCAATTTGGTCAAATATATCTCTAATAATGTCCAATCAACTATCATCTTCGATCATCAGAGTAATTTTAAAAAATACATGATGACAGTTTTAAAATCTAAAGTCTTTCTTTTTTTTAAAATAAAGTAGTATTTATAATTTAATAAATTTTTTATTTTCTTTATATTATAAGTTTGAATATTTCAATCGTAATTTAAAAAATATTTTTCATAATATCTAATTTTACTTATAAATATTTAGGGTATTTAAAATATATATACATATTTCTCTCTTTTTTTTAATTTTATTTTGTTAGACTAAACTATTTAAACAGTCAGCTTATTTTTTAAAATTTTCATTTATCAACTAAACAAATTTTATCCAATGTAGAACTGATTGTTTCGGTTTATTTTTTTTAAAGATTAAAAAATATTAAAAAGTAAATGTTATTTTTTATTTTTCTTTGAAATTAAACTAAAGGTTATCTTCAAAGAATAGAATGAGTTTTTAATTATAATATATTAATACAGAAACGAAATGTAACAATACATCAGTTCAAGTTAAAAATGAAGTAAAAAAAGATTAAAATGAAGAAAAAAAGACAGAAGGAAATAGGCCAATTTGGTGTCGGAATAAATTTATGCTACATTGCATAGGAGCTAATTAGGCTATCTAGTAGGCTAGTAGGGTCATGACGCATCCTTTGTTTCTGCCCGTAAATTAGCAAGCAAATTTTTGAAACTTTTTTGGGAAACTATTTATAATTTCATGTTAGAATATCACTTAGATTAATAATTTAATTAGTCTTGATGATTAGTTTCTTTTTATTTAATTTAATTAAAATTTTAGTTCTTCTATTTTAATTATTTTACAAAATGATATATCCTTCTGTCCTAAAATAAGTGTCATATTTGGAGAAAAAATTTGTCCTAAAATATTTATCACTTTAGATTAACAATACAATTTTATATTTAATCTTTTAATTGTACTCTCTAATAAATACTCTGAATTTATTGTTTTTCCATTTTATATTAATGTTAATTTGAGTAAATCAATAGTTAAACATAATAATTTGATAAACTATCATTCTCTCTTTTATTTATTGTTGTTTTTTAATTTATGTGAAATGATTCATTGTGTCAAATAATATGGGACATGAAATGAAGTAAATCATTGTGTAACTAAATATTTTGTAAATTTTATAGATGAAAAATATATGTTAAAAATGGAGATTTTATTAATTTTTAGTGTGAAAAAATATATAATAATCAAAATTATTTGAATTTAAAATAAAATATTTCTTTTACGAATTGATAAAATAGGAGATTAAAACTTAATTAAGTTCAAAAAATGTTAATAATTAATTACATCGCTTGTGTCATTATACATAATTTGAATAGAGTAAGAAAAATTGTATTAGAAAAGAAAAATTACGTATAAATTTATGAAATTATTAATAATATAAAAATTTAAAAAATAGTTTAAGATAGAATATAAATAATAAAAAATAGTAAAAAAAATTAGAAACTGTAAAACTAGTTATAATTTATGAACTATTTTTATAAATCATCTTATAATTAAAAATGAAGAAAATACAAAAAAAAAAAAATACAACTAAGTTATTATATTCACATTGTGCACCACAACAAAATTCTAGATATTAAGAAAACAACCATGATAAATTTTTGTCAATATAATATTTTTACATATATATTATTATTATTATTATTATTATTATTATTATTATTATTATTATTATTATTATTATTATTATTATTATTATTATTATTATTGTAAAAGAAAATAATTTACATTTTTTATGGTAAGCTAATTTAGTTTTTTAAATAAAAAGTCATTCATATTTATATAACTTTTTTAAAGAAAAAGCTCTTGATAAGTAATACTATGTTAAAAGACAATAAAAAGTTGGAAAGAAAATATCAAGATCTTTAAGAATTATATATTTTTAAAAATAATCTTATTAATTAATGTTTTAAAATACTATTTAAGAATTTTAACTCTAAAAAATATTTTTTTTAATTCTACATTTTAATTTTCAATATCTTGAATATACAAATTTTTATAAAATATTTTTCCAAATCATTAAAAAATATGGGTACTGATAACATATATTTGTATCCTTTGAACAAAGAAGAAATCAAACACGAAGACTATCCTCTATTTTTGGATTTGAATTAGACATAGACACTTCATCTACTACCCTATAATACAAATCACATTGTTAGTGACCATTAACTATTTGATTGGTTACCTAACCTTAATCTTCGATAATAAACTAATTTTTTTTAACAAAATACTTTGATTTATTATTCAAAAAAATAATGAATACAAGCGATCCCGTCTAAAATCCAACAACCAAAAGAATCATCCGGACATAAAAGACAAAGGACCTATAGCATAGACATTCTAGTTTTACTCCAACATGAGGACAACTATATAATTTTTTAGACTCTTAATGTTCCAACCTCTATAAGTTATTGTACCTATAATCCGGCTATGTATATTTGCACTATCAGTATCCTTTCCAAAAAAATTATTATTTCTCAGTATCCATATTTTGTAAATGGTTTCCGTCACCGCCATCTTCAAAATACGAGTTTTATTACTTTTACCCTTAGCTTGATTTATCAACCAACGAATTTCTGATTTCCAATCTTGGGGGCTATGCCAAATTTGAATCCATTGAAGCACATTCAACCAGATTTTCTTACTGACTTCACACTCAAAGAATAAATGGTTAATTATTTCTTGATGTGCACAAAAACAACAATCCATGTTATCAAGTAAGCCAAATTTGACCAATTTGTCTTTAGTTGCCAACCTTCCATGACAAATGAGCCATAGGATAAGACACGCCCTCAGTCTTGCGTAATTCCCGTACATCAGCCCTTTCCAATCCACTTTTTGGCCACAATCCTGTATCTTTTTGTACATCCTATTCATATCAAATCTGTCCCAGTTCAAGATGTCTTCCCAATCAGTGAACTTTTTAATCTCATCACGTTGGGCTAAGATAGCATTCATGATCTAAGTATTGTTTGATCTTGTATCAATCTCCATCATCTTCTGACTTTTACCATAATATGCTTGTATCCATCTGATCCATAACGAGTCAGCTTTGCCACACAAATTCCATAATAGCCTAATCATGTTAACTTGGTTCCAAATCTCAATATCCACAATATTCAGGCCCCAACGACTTTTGGATTTGCAAACCTATTTCCACGCAACTGACGCTTTCCTACTACCCTCACAACCTCCTGTCCACAGAAAAATACAACAAATTGCTTCAATTTTCCGTAGAACACTTTTTGGGAACGGAAACACTCGCAATCAATAATTAGTCAATGCAAATGTGACACTATTAATAAGTTGAAGCCTCCCTGCATAAGCTAGCAGTCTAGTAGTCCAATGTTTAATCCTACCGACAATTCTATCCACCGACGAAATATAATGATGAACAACTAATTTCCTCCCAGTTACTGGCACACCGAGGTATTTGAACGGAAGTTGTCCCTCTTGGAATCCCGTTATACGGATAAGCTCATTTTTAAGATCCACATTAATACCTGCACAATAAAACTTGCATTTCCGTGGGTTTACCACTAAACCAGTCAGTTTCGAAAATCGATAAAACGTGGACATCATCATATCAACCGTTATTCTATCTCCCCGAGCAAACATTAACAGGTCATCAGCAAAACATAAGTTAGTAATCTTCAATTTTTCACATTTTGGGTGATAGTTGAAGTTGTTATCCTTTTGCATTTTGTAAATATACCTATTAAGACATGACAATAAAAAACAACATAAGTGAAATGGGGTCACCTTGTCATAGCCCTCTCCTAGCTTTCATAATATCTGTATAGTAACCATTCACATTGAATCTATATGATACAGTCGTCACTGCAGTCATGATCCAATTAGTAAATTATCGTGGGAAACCAACCTCGTTAAGAATTTCTTCTAACGCATTCCAATCAACAATGTTGTATGGCTTTTGAATATCTATCTGCACCAGACATCTTGGAGAATTCGACTTCTTTTCATAAAGAAATATGATCCATACCCATCTCTAACTGGAGATTTATCATTTCCAATACCCTTAAGAGCTGTGATAATTTCAAATTCAGTGACTGATGTGCTAAGCATTTACCTCTGATCAGTATCTAACTGTATGCCGTCTCTCATTGCTCCTGTATCAGTTCCTTCTAGCTCAGTGGAGGCAGTGCCCATTATATTATGATAGAACTCCACCACCTCATTCTCTAGATCATGCTGATTAGAGATGTATGTCCCATCATTTTTTTAATGTTCTTCATGGTTTTAAACTGCTACGACACCTTTATAGATGAGTGGAAATACTTATTGTTACCGTCACATAATCGCAGCCATTCAATTTTTTCCTTTTGTTTCATCATGAGGTCTTACATGTCTTTCCATTTAAGCAATTATGTAGTACACATTTTTACCTTTGCAATTTTGGTCCCATTCAGTCTGTGTGTCATCAATTCATTCTGGGCCTGTGCAAGCTCAAATCTGGCTTTTGTAATGTTCATGGTGATAGCAGTTATAACATTCTCTTCTTGTTTATTAGACCAGGTGAAGTAATCACCATGACTATCCATCTCATATAATCATATACTACTCATCATTTTGTTCAGATCTTTATATTCATTTTTAGTTATCCTACTCCCTCCAATTATATCTTCCACTCTAACAACATTTTTAAAGTCTCCAATAGTCATCCATGGTCCCTGTTGTTGGCTATGAATCTTTAGCATATCCTGCCAAAGTTTTTTCCTCAGATTTAGTTGGTTTTGAGCATAAACTATAGTCATCCAACATAAGAAATCACCATTTTCATCTTTAACGTTGCAATGAATAAATTGGTCACTATTATCAATATGTTCAACACATCTTCTATTATCATCCCAACAAATCCAAATTCTACCATTCACATGCTTATCATAATTATCTATCCAGTTTCCTCTAAGACGCATATTATTTCTAACCATATCAAACAGATTCCCAAATTTTAGTTTCGAAGGAGAGTTATGTGTGCTCATACCAGTATTTTTGTTCCTACCACTTTCCTTACCTTTTCTCTGGACGTTTATCCAAGGAAATACCTCCACCTCGTCTAATTGATCCGTTACCACTTGGCTTGAAGATTTCTGCTTAAGGGTATGTTGATCCTCAGTTGTGACATGCGCAACATTTGGAGGTTGTTCTATCACTGTTGTCTTCTCTTTTTTCTCTTTAGGGATCCACTTTTGAGTCATATGTTTTTGCTTTTTCTCTTCACACACATGTCCAATTCTTTGACAAATAATGAGATACGGAAGTTTCCATTCATACTCAATCTTCTATTGCATCTTTTCTCCCCTCTCATCTGTAATTGTTATCTCCTTGATAAGCTCTTGTGTAATATCGATCTCCACCAACACTCTTGCATAGGATATTCTATACATATTAGCAGTGCATTCTTCGGTCATAACTGGTGTTCCCAATATACTAGCAATCTTGCCCAAACTTGTAGTCCCCCACACCGGAATGGTTCGTAGCATATCTCTCTTTAAATTGAAGTTTGGCTTTCATTCCGCTAAAAGCATTGGCATGTTCCTTATTGTGTATGGCCCTTTCATCAAGACATCATTTTTGTCTTGGTGTGAATGAAACCTTAACACAAAGTATCCTTCATTGTTGTAATACATGTCAGGTAGCTTCACAAAATTCCAGTGTTTAATCATAAATTGTTTCACCCCATTCATACTTAGATCTCCTCCTAATACATACATGATTAAGGCTGTCTCCCATAATTTTATCTCATTGATAACATCAGCTTTCTCGATCACAACTTCTGCAAGTTCATTCACAATTTTTGGTGCGATAAACTGCAGTGTTTTGTCGTTCATGGGATTGCGATTTCCACTTATGACATCAATCCAGAGTTTTTTAGGTTCCTTTTCATCATCTAGGGTTGTATATCTATATGTTTCCTTTGCCACTGCAATGGGTTCCGATACCTCCTTCTGTCGTTCATCGTGAGCTTGTTTTGCAGCAGGTGATTCTTCCGTCTCCTCCATCTTCCTCGCATCGTTGTTGCTCGATATCGTCGTCGATGATACCGCCCCTTTCGGTGGTCGTCCTCGCCGTCCCATCATAACGTTTCAATACTTTTAAAAGTGGCATGATAAACCAATTTAAAGATAATTAATATATCTAGTAGTAGAAGAGACTTGTAACTTGTAAGTAGTAGCATTTGGCACACTACTAGAAAAATTGGATTTTCCTGCGGATTTGAGCAAAAAATCCGCAGGAAATACGTTTCCTGCGGATTTTCCTGCGGTTTACGGTTCCCAGCTAATACCTTCGTGGGTAATAATTTTCGTAGGAAAATCCGCAAATGCAAAATTTTCTAAAAAAACCTAGTTTTCAGAATTTTCACAAGCTAATTTCAGAATTCAGAATTTTCACAATTTTCACAAACGATTTCATCGCAGACACAGCCACCACCACCAATTTCAGAACCATCGTACTATAATCGCAATCACCACCACCAATTTAGGGGACAAAATTCCAACTTGTATGATTTGGCAAGGGTGCCTTTGAGACTAGCAAAATCTTGGCCTATTTATTTTTCAAATAGATACAAATTCCACACAACTTATTGGGGTGAAGGAAAAACAACATATAACAGTGGGGTGTGTGTTAGTGGAATAGGACAAGACGAATCCTCAAATGACTATTATGGTGTTATTACACAGATTCTAGAATTTGAATGGCGAAGTCAAACAACAAAAAAGTTGGTTTTATTTTACTGTGATTGGTTTGACCCTTCAAGACATGGGATGCGAATACATCGTCGGTATAAGATTGTAGAAGTTCATAAGGGGGGAAAATAGTAAATTTGATCCTTTTATTTTCCCAAAAGCTGAAACTCAAGTTTATTATTCACCTTATCCTGGGCGCCCAAGAGATAAGGTTGATTGGTTGGTAGCTATAAAGGCAAAGCCAAGAGGGGTTGTTGATGATAGGCATACATTAGAGGTTGCTTTTCAAGTGCAAGAGTCACGAGTTAATGCAACAATTGAAGATGACCCAATTGATCACCTACAAGATGATGAAGTTGATGGTGAAGAGGTTAGTTTGCCAATGATGCAAGAAAATGAAGATGATTCTGATGACGACGGTGAAGATGAAGATTAATGTATATCAACTAGGGAAAAATCAAAAACGGAAACTCTATCCGTGTCTACTCTTACTTAAAACCCTCTCAACAGTTTTTGTTTAGATTACAATTTGTAAAACTGATCTATATCTATGAGCATGGTTTGCAGGATTTTTTTTTCCTTTTGTTATTATATTCATGCACTTCGTAGAAATCAATGATCTATATCTTTTGTTTTTTTGTTGGGTGTTGAAGAGTGTAAAACTAGTACTGGATTGACATCCTTGGTCTGTAATCAATAAGTACTGATAGGGTTTCTTCTTCAATGCATTCAAATTCATTAGTATTGGAATAACTTCCTCATCTGTAGACATATTAGAAATTTCAAATATATTTAGAAATTTACTTCTTTTATTATGATAAAACTAGGAATAAAAGTAGTTATACGTCTTTTATCACTACTTTTCATCTTAAAATTTAGAAAATTTAGAATTATATTATGATAGGGTTTCTTCTTTTATTATGACACTAGTTATTATGATAAGGGTTTCTTCTTTTATCACTATTTTTACTGTGGTTTCCTAGACTACTAATGCTTAATCATCCATGTATAATTTATTAATGAATTTTATGCAATAGTTATGAAAAAATAATGTTATAGGAGGAACTAACCATTAGAAATCACATAATTATATATTTCCACATCATTGACATTTTCTAAGTGAATTCCATCGGTGTTTGGACTTAGTTTAGGAGCGATAATCTAAATTGAATCTATATGGACATTATTGTAGCCATCAAATCTGAAATGGAACTAAGGACTGTTCTTCACCTTTAGTCCTTGCACTGTCAAGTTGGAACTCATAAAAAATCTTAGAGCCTGCATTATGTACAATTTTTTATAAATGATCATATTCAATAATTATGAAATTTGTGTATGTTCAAGAAATTTAAGGTCTTGAAAACTTACAATTGGACTGTCACAAGGTCCTAATGCTGTTCCATTTGATCCCTGTGGGATTTATTGATGAGATTTTAAGTTTGTATGAAAAATTTTAAGATGAAAAGTTGTTAGAATTAGAATATTATGATAAGGGGAGAAAATTTAGAATTGTATTCAGTGCTAACAGTGAAGAATTTGGTGTTCCATTCATAGAATGCTAGGTGCACACTTTCTTCCAAATTCACTCAACTTGCTTGGTGATTTTTATTAGTAGTACTGTGATTTTTTTCTTTTTCTTTCTATATGACCTGACAAGTATAATATGTTAATCCTCTTTATCTACACATTACTAATTATTGTTTTTTTTTTATTCTGTAGAGGTCGATTAATCTATTGAGGATCCAGAATTCTTGCAAACGATGCCGCCAAAAAAGTCCAAGAAGAAGAATTGTGGGAAAGGTTATATATCTACTCAATATAAAATCACTCAATCCCAACCCGCTCAACCAACATATTCTATATTTTATTCAACCTCAATCCACTCAATCTCAATTCACTCAACCTCAACACCAACCTATTCCTAATCTCATTCAACTCCCTCAATATCAAGCTCAAGCTCAACCCCAACCCCAAACTATTCCACATTCAAGTTGGCCTTAACTCACCCAATATCATACACAACCCCAACCTATTCCACATCCAAGTCGGCCTCAACTTACTCAACTCCGACCCCAACCTATTCCACATCCAATTCGACCTCAACTCACTCAATCACCATCTAGATCTATATCTCAATCCCACATTCTCAACCTCATCCTCATTCCACCCAATCTCACCATTTACCAACTCAACCCTAACCCAATCAACCTCAACCTCGATCACGACCTAAACCCACCCAATATCACACTCAACCTTCTCAACCTCAACCTAACCAACATCACTTTCGACCTATCCCTTCTCAACCTCAACCTAACCAATCTCCATCTCAACATCAATCTCGAACCATCCCTTCTTAACCTAAACCTAACCAACCTCAATATCAACATCAATCTCAAACCATCCCTTCTCAACCTCAATCTCAACATCAATCTCGACCTATCCCTTCTCAACCTCAACCTAATCAACGTCAATCTCAACATCAACCTCAACTTATCCCTTCTCAACCTCAATCTCAACATCAATCTCGGCCTATCCATTCTCAACCTCAACCTAATCAACCCCATTCTTTTAATTCAATTTTAAAATATCATTATAATTTTACATGACTATTATTAGTGTTCTTTTCGTTAACGTATTGTTCAGGAAAATTATAATTTAAAGGACTATTACGCCAAAAAAAGTTCAAGAAGAATTGTGAGAAAGGTTATATATCTACTCAAGTCACTCAACCTCAACCTATTCCGTAATGAAGATGGCGTCGAAGAATCATATGAAGAAGACCTATTGTGTAATGAAGATGGCGTTGAAGAATCAGATGAAGAAGACCTTGGTAATGTA
This sequence comes from Vicia sativa, assembly GCA_021764765.1. Classification (NCBI taxonomy): domain Eukaryota; kingdom Viridiplantae; phylum Streptophyta; class Magnoliopsida; order Fabales; family Fabaceae; genus Vicia; species Vicia sativa. The sequence continues at coordinate 156,452,644 of CM038792.1, forward strand.
TTATGATTTGTACTATTTTTGTTGTTGATTTGTTATAATTTGGATAGTTTTATTTTTTAAGTTACGTGGACAAGTAGACAAACGAATATTAGTAGCTTGGTTGTTTGACTTATTTTGAATAATGTGGCTATGTAAGAACTTGTTCCAATAGTGTCTTTTATAGTAAATTGTAAAATTGTAGTTTTATGAATTTGTCTTATTTAAGTTGTTCAAAGCATTTTAAATTAAAATTTTACTTTTATATTAGGGTTATTTATAATAGTTTTATGAATTTGTTTTATTTAAACTCAAGCAATTTAAATTTAATTTTTATTTTTATATTATGGTTATTTTAATATATAATTTAAAATGATTTTAAAAAAATTGAGATGAATATTTTCTGCGGATTTTCTTGCGACTTTTTCCTGCGTGTTTTCCTGCGAATTTTTCTGCGAAATTTCCTACAAAAATTATTACCAACGAAGATATTAACTGAGAACCATAAACCGCAGGAAAATTCGCAAAAAAGGTGTTTCCTGCGGATTATTTACACAAATCCGCAGGAAAATCTAGCTTTTCTAATAGTGTTATTTTTAGCAACATCGAGTGTTTGATAAATATTTTTATCTAATTTAAAATACATTATATTTAATGTTATCATATATTATAATTGGATAAATAGTCACTTTAATGTGAGGCATGGCTTACTATCAGGCCGTCTCATACTATTTAGATGCCCGTTCAAATTTTAAAATTAGATCTTAATAAAAAGAAATGCAACAAAGTTAATTTGATTTTTAGTGTTTTTTTTATTTTTGATTTTTAAGTTTGGTTTATTTAAATTTTTTAAATTATTAATTTTATTATTTATATAATTAAAATGAATTAATTAAAAATAAGACTAAGATTGTTAAACTTTTAATATATATAAATGGTTTAATTAAAATTTTGGTCCTCTTATTTTTTCTAACTTATGATATCAGTCTCCTATTTTGTTTTTAAACAGTTTTGATCCCCATGTCCATTTTCGATCAGAAAACGCTGAAGTGTATTAGTTTTAATTACAGTTTTGATTCTCCTTTTTTTTTTTTTTTAAATAGTTTTGGTTTCAGATTTTTTTCAACTCAGCGATTTCTGGTAGAAAAATGGGCATGGAAGACCAAAACTGTTTAAAACAAAATAGAAGGACTAATATTATAATTTGGAAAAAATAGAGTGACCAAAACTATAATTAAAGCTAAATAAATTTAATATATTTTTCTGAAAAAATAGAGACTAAACCAGAAATAATAATATATTATATTATTATAAAAATTTAATAATAAATAAATATTTTTTATAAAGAGCTAATATTTTCTATAATTTGTATTAAAAAATAAAATAAAAATATTTGAATATTTGAAAATAATTGATGCAGAATGGCGTTGCCGTATTACTTTTTTAACAGTTTGATCCTTCACCAACTTTTATAAAATAAAAAATAATTTTGCCGAGGACAAGCTTCGAACACATTACCATCTCCGATTGAAAACATGTACTAAGCCATTGTGCCGCTGAAAATAAATACTTGCTATCATTAATAACTAAATATAAATATATAAAGTTTATATTTAAATTAATAAAAATCCACTTAAAAATTTGAGCCGCTATGTTTTGGAGGTCCTCTGCAACACAGGCCCAAAACCGGTCCTGTTTACTATAATATCAAAATACGAAATAGTCTCTTACAAAAAGAAAATATCAAATGTATTTTCTTTGAGTAAGTTGATACTCAAATTTTGTTATATCAATTAATTTGGTCATCGAATGTGTTATATTTATCAGTAAATTTAATTTATAAGATTATATTTAAAGATATACTCAATAAAGACACTGTCTTATTAGTATATTTGGATTGAACGTCTATGATGGAATAAAATAAAATAAATGATAGATTATGTAAAACCTAATTAGCCTTTTCTCTTTAAGTCAATTGTCAAAAAAAAATTTAACTAAATAATTAATTTTTATAAAAAATAATTTGTATGATTTAATCCTCTACCACCAATCAGAACATGGCCTTGCGAATTAAAAGTAATTGTTTGTTATTGCTGTTCACACATTTACTTCTAAAGTTATAATTTTTTAGAATTAAAATAAGGGGCCATTTATTATGTGTTTTAAAAAAAATAATTTTTTTCTATGTATTTTTAAAGATGATTTTTATAAAATCATGTTTCAAAATAAAATAAAAATTTAATTTTTAATAAAGTGACTAATTAATTTTAACATTCTATAATATAAATATAAATTATTAAAGATTAAAAAATAATTTAAATTATAATTTTAAAAAAAAACATATTTCAAAAATAATTTTATAAAAAATTATTTAAATAGATTTTTTAAACTTTTGATATAAAATAAATTATAGAAATAATGATGAAATATTTAGAATAACATTAGGTATATAAACCAAATTTTTAAGCATAAATGTAAACATCCACCCATTAGCTATATAAACATTACCTAAATTTTTATTTAACATTAGCTATAGAAAAGGATAAAAAGATGGGAAGAAAAGCTCTCTCGCGAGGGCGAGGACGACCGAGAAAATTTGTGTCGCCGACATCGGAATCGAGCAACTCTAGTGAGGATGATTGAATTGGAATAGAGGAGGAATGAGCGATTTTGAAGGAAGCTGAGCAAATCAATGAGGAAGTGCAAAGCGTGACGGGAATATCGGTTGATTTAGGAATCAATAACCCTAATTCTAGTAAGAAGGAAGGAGGAGAAATGGTAGGAACGAAGGAGGAGACGGAGGAGAAGTTATGGGTGGATGTAATTCGTGGAAATAGAAACGCGGTCAATGGGAAAGCGATTCGATTCGTGGCGCCGAAGGTTGTGAATGTGAAGAAGATTGCTTCCATTGAGAAAGAAGATGTGGAATCGAAAATTCAGTATTGGAGAACTGCGGTCATCATGTATGTCATCGGAGCTGAGTTAAGCATGAATGCGGTGAAGAATTTTATGGTGAAGACGTGGAATTTTGTTAAGCTGCCGGAGGTGTACTACAATGACGAAGGATACTTCGTTATTCGTTTCAACTCAGAAAAGGATAAGGATGAGGTATTATTGAGAGGCCCATATTCATACATAAACATGTCTATGGTGTTGATGGAGTGGAGACCTGATTTCAACATGGGAAGAGACATGTTGCGAACAATTCCAATTTGGGTGAAGCTTTCCCAATTGCCTTTATTCATGTGGGGAGAGCAGAGCTTGGGGAAGATAGGCAGCATCATTGGCAATCCCATCTACACTGATGAATGCACGACATGGAAACTTAGGGTCACATATGTTAGGATCCTGGTAGAGATAGGTGTTACTCAGAAACTCTGTGAAGAAATCGACATTGTGGATCATGAAGGCCAGGAATGGAAACAAAAAGTGGAGTATGAGTGGCGTCATAAGTATTGCGAAAGATGCTAGAAAGTGGGACATATTTGCAGCAATGAGGTTAAGGCGTCAGTCAAGAAATGGCAGACTAAATCTTTGATTTCAACGGGGGAGGGCCCAAGTAAGCCGGTTACCATGGTGTCTATGGTGCCTCATCCAGATAAAGGATATGAGTTCACACAGGAGGAGGAAATCCCACTATGAGAGAACCAGGAAGACACTCAGGCTGATGGTGCAAAGTGGACTGAGGTTAGTGCTACCAAGAGAAGTAAAGGTAAAAAGAAAATTTGTGATCCTCTGATTATTTGTCAAAATGGATTTGGAAACCTAGATGTTTGGCAAGACTCTAAGATTCAACCATGGGGTAACCCATGATTTTATCTTGGAAGGTCCAGGGGCTTAATAAAAAGGCCAAGCTTAAAGAGATCAGCTCCCGTCTCTCAAAGCTTGACCCTAGTATTGGTATCCTGTTGGAAACTCGGGTAAAAAAACATAATGCAGATAAGTGTAGACAAGATTTTGGAAGTAAATGGCAGTGGCTTGATAACTATGAGAAACAATAAAATGATAGGGTGTGGATTCTGGTGGACAGGAATAGGTGTCTGGTTAATCATATCAGCAGCTCAGCTTTCTTGACTCACTATAGTGTTCACAATACAAATGGTGATTTCATGTTCTAGCTTACTGCCATATATGCTTCAAACTAGATTGAAGATAGAAAGAAGTTGTGGAAAAACATTCAAAATATTGGTAGGAATCAGAATTGAGCCTGGTGCCTGATTGGGGACTTTAATAATGTCTTAAATGTCGAGGACCCCATTGGGGGAGACCTGTGAAAGAGAAGGAATTTCGTGACCTGAGGTATATGATGGAGAATGTGGGCCTCTTAGATGTGGATAGGCATGATGATAGGTATACTTGGTTTAACAAACATGAGACATGGGCCATTTACTCATGTATTGACAGAGTTCTTGCTAATCTAGACTGGCTGCATTAGTATACAAATTATAGTGTGAAGATTTTGAATGCACGAGTGTCGGATCATGCTTTAATCTGTATAAATGATGAGTCCAGAACAAATAAGCAGCAGAGGGGCTTCAAATTCTTAAATAAGGTAACTGAGGCAGATGGCTTTCTGGTGGAGGTTGAAAATAATTGGAAGCAAAGCATAAGAGGGAACCCTTCAAACTCTCTATGGCGCAAATTGCAACGTCTTCAGCCTGTGATAAAGAAGCTCAGTAAGCCTCTGACTGGTATCAATTAGTAAATTCAGCATGTGATAAAGGTCCTAAAAATAACATTTTTCATTCCAGGTCACGCTAAGCCCAACCTATCACGCTAAGCGCCCTTTCCTAAACAAACAAACCCAATCTTACAGAACTTTCCGCACTAAGCCTGATCCTAATGGCACTAAGCGCGGTCTGCAAAACATCACTTTTTCTGCTACGAACCAACTTCTTTCTCCCACAAAATTACCACACCAAACTCATTCCAATCAGCCAAATAACATCATTAAAGGGTATCCTAACATGTTTCTAATCATGGGTCATCATTCTAAGTTGAAAAAAACAATTTCTCTTCAAACCCTAACATTTAAAGATTCTAGAAATTGAAATTAAACAACCTAGCATGTTACTAATTACTACCCACAACATACAATCAAACAATAACATGGATTATCCCCCTTACCTCTTGAGATTCCTCTTCTAGGGTTTCCTCTTCACTTTTCCTCATTCTCCTTTTCTCTTCTCTTCTTTCCTCTTTCTCTTATTTCACCAAATGACAATTCTCATTATGATTTCCTTCTCACCCTTTACTAACTAGAATTATCTTATTGGGCTCAACACTTAACATCTCTTTATTATTTTTATTCATAAAATTAGGCCCAATACCAAATAACCACATTTCTACTCATAAAACACAATTATTCAAATAACACTCATATTCAAATGATTCAATTTTCATTTAAATCACCCAATTAAATTAATTATCACATAATATAACATATAATAATAATGAATAATTAACTATTAAAAATCAGGATGTTATAGGTTGAGGTCTTTGTAGATGGCAATAAGGATCAACTAAACTTGTTGTGGTTGTCAGCAAGGTTGATCAGAATTATTGTGGATTGTAATTAGATTTGGTTATAGTGAATTAAGTCCTTGTTGAAGGCAAAATCACCTGAGGAGGGTGGGCAGGAGTAGCCTAGTTAACGGTGAACCTGGATAATCGAATGTGCCTCCTTTTATTTATTGCATTCTATATTCTTTCATAGCTCAATCAAATAAATTTTCTAAAGGGGAATATTTTCTTAAAACCCAATTCAAACCCCCAATTTCTTGTGTTTTTCTATACCTTCACAATGTGTCTCTTTTCTCATGAAAAAGACCATAACTTTAAATTTGAAATAATTGAAATCTATGATTCAATTAACTATGTGCATAAAAGGACCTTTAGGAGAACCTTCAACCTACTCATATGGATATTCCATGGTGCTTCATAGGATAATTTAGTACTATCATAGGGAACCATTAATATATAGGGGCATATCATGCTATAAGTATATAAATGGAGGATTTCTTCAATTAGAGTGACTTCAATCATCTTATACAATGATTGTTTAAGCTCATACTTGGTCTAATGGTAGACATGGCAAGGCTTGCACTAAAACATGCTTGATAAGGCCATTTTCAATAATTCTTGGATTAATATATGTTCCACCATGTCATGTACCCCCTTCTTAAAACACAATTTGACCATTATCTTACTATTTTTTGCTACTCAATTCAGATTCCTTCAAATGTGGTTCATTCATAGTCAATGTAAAAACAAAATTTCCACTAGTTGGGATATAAAAGTGGTTAGTTGTCATATGTTCATCCTAAACAAGAAGCTCGGAATCCTCAAAACCAAGTTGAAATACTAGAACAAAATTATTTTTGGGAATGTTCAACAAATGTGAAAGATGATGAGTCTAAATTAGAGATCTTGAAAAATAAGTTAGATGATGGCATGAATGGTAGACTGCAATATCAGAAGAAGTTGGTTCAAGATGAGCTTCACTTGCCACTAAATGTGGAAGAAATTTTCTAGAAGAAAGAGGCCATAGTCAAATGGAGCATAGATGATGACGGGAACACTAAGTTCTTCCATATATATATATATATATATATATATGCCAAAATCATAAACTCCACAAAGCTTATTTACTCTCTTATCATTTATGGGGTACTCATCTCAGATTAAACCGAGACAATTGATCATGTAACTAACCTTTTAAAAGATTAATTTAACTCTTCACCTATTTTGCAGGATAATGGATTAGTGGAGAAAACAATTCCTAAATATATAATGATCATACTAATATACTTATCACTCTCATTAATTCTCTAGATAAAATTAAGAATTCTATATAGAGCCTCAATACGGAGGGTGCCCCAGGTTTGGATGGCTTTGGGGCCTTTTTCTTCCAATCTTATATGACATTATCAAAGAGGATGTGTTCAACGCAGTCAATCATTTTTTTAATGACGGTTAGATAGTACCTGATTATGACTCCAACACAGTCATCTTGATCCGTAAAAACTCTATTGATTAGTTCATGCCCATATCTCTAGAAAATTTTAAGAAAAAGATAGTTACTAAAATCCTTGTTGATAGTCTAGAAATCAATATATATTCATGGATATCAATTTTAAATGGAAATCTTGCATCAAACATATCTCATATAATGTAACTTTTTCATGCAATAACTCCAAGCAGATCTTTAATTCTTCCCTTTATGACTTCTCTATCATAAAATATTTTGACGTAAAAATCAACCCCCTAACATAAAAGGACATATTGAAAAAGTTGGAATTTATCCATGGTTCATTGGTTAAAATGCAATACTTATGGTATTGCAATTGGAACTTTACCATTTGTTGCATGTGGTGGAATCATTGTGGACTCTTGCGGTGCTAACACTAGAAGTTTTTTTATCTTACATACACAGGTGAAATACCTTATATGTGTAACTAGTAGCGGCTATGATAGCCATTGATATTGCTAACAAGAAGGATTGGAAGAACATCTGGCTCGAATCTATTTTCCATGTTGGTGGTGCAAGCTTTCTTAAATTACACACACACTCACACTCACACTCACACACCCACCCACCCTCCATACACACCTGCCCTCACACCCATCCATGTATGCACTCACATTGTAACACCTTAAATTCCCCATGCGTTAAATTATAAAATAATTTAACTATTGATAACATCCTCACTTTTAGGATGTCATTTATCCTCAAACAACACATGTTCCATAACGTTTATCATTTAAAAATAAGATATTAAAATACACTTGTCATCACATGCTCACATTCACTTAGGATATCATCATAGAGGAATTCATCAAATAAGCATGTTTCAAAATTATTAAGTCTCATAAAAACACTTCATTTAAAATTAAAACAACTATGGAAAAAGCCTCCATAATCGACAATAACTCAAAATATCGAGAGTATAACATTCAACTCTCACTTAATAGAAACATAATATAAAATAACATTGTACACCAACCCAGTGTTACAGAATCATACCATTAAACCACTAGATATGCGATAAACTATTGTAAGTAACTCCAAGAGATATTACTTATTCACAACAGCAAACTCTACTTCTGAGTATCTGTAACATATCCATGGTGGAATACATTAAAGCAAAACGGGTGATAATTCACTTTATTAATTAAATAGTATAAGTTGCATGGTAGAATACAAACATCTACACATTCTACACAATGATCGCATAAATATATTCTCACACTCAATTCAACATCATACATAATTACAATCACGCATACAACTTATTTATGCTATGCGACTTTACAACAATTCGACTCATGCATGTGGTACCAATTATGGATGACACAAATTTATCTCGCTCCCTAATCCCCACCATAGGATCAAGTTTACTCTTGGAACCAGACCACGATAAAAATTGATGCCAAATCACCATATAGAAACACTTCAGTAATCCCTCAGTGGAATTAACTACTTACACTTGATCTCCACCATAGGATCCAAGCTCACCAAAATGAGCTGAAGTTCAAACACCATGATACATGACTTTCAACATTGACATGCAAACAAACATATGCACTAATGGCCCCTATTTTGACCATGCATGTCACCAACAACATCAATGTAACAATATAGTATGCATATATTCAAGCTTGCAACATCAACGACAATATCACCACAAAAAGTAACATCATAACACTCATCGTTTGCACCACTCAACATAATCCATCATTTAAATCATGTTGCAATTAATTAGATAATACGAACAATCAGTCATATGCACCCAACGGTGCCCAACAACACCACAAAACATCACACAACAACAAAAACTGGGATCAGAACTCAATTCTGTGCACCATATCCCATTACGCTCATCTTGGGTGCATGAATGGTTACCCTTCACAGTGATTATGGCTGTCATCGACTCAAAACATCAAAACTTCACTTATATGATCGTCCACGCATATTAAGTCTAGGCTTCATAACGGTTTACTTGTCACATGCATGACTCTCCTCAGCGCCTCAAAGGCTATGGTAATTTGGTTGCCATGACAATGGTGCACGACATCGACATATAGAAGGCAGATCTTTGTTTCTAAATGCAAATCAATTTTGAACTCTAATTTTTCATTCCAGACACTCAAAATCGACTTAAACCAATACACGTGTATCATATAAGTATCCACATCATATTATTGCATTAATTTAACATCTTAACTCAATTCTATTAATGGTTTTACAAGGTTCCTATCACCTTAAAACTTAACAATGAAGGATACCTCAACATAGAAAAGCACACATCATTCACCTAATAATTCATATGAATTTCATCATGAAAACAAATTACAACATCATTTGATCATCAATTTCTAGATTCACATAAAAACACAACAAACATACATAATTAGACAAAACCTATTAGAGGTTAAGGACACCATATTATATCCCTCATGCATATACCCATTAGAGAAGTAGTTCTATCCTTTTATCTTAATTCCTAGCAAAAATTTTGAATATGAATTAGTTTGAATGTATTCTTTCTTCAACTTCTAGCTTCCCTCTTGCCTCCTTTGCCTCTAGCCTCTTTCTCCCTTTTTCAAAGTTTCTACGTACTTATCAAAACTAGGGTTCTCTAAACTTATATTAACCTAACAAATCCACTCCCAATATTTATATTTTTCTCCCCTCGTCTATTCCTCTCTTACTCCTTGTCCACTTCTATTATCTTAATCCCCACTTTGACCCAATTTCTCAATTTTTATCATTTTAAATCAAATAAACTATTACTATTATAATTATTAAAATAGTTCTAATTCAATTCCAACAACCTCTGACTCTTTCTCATACTCCCACCTCAAAGATACACTCTCTCAATATCTCTCAATATTCATGCTAATTCAATTAATACTATCCAATAATTAAATAAGATATTAAGAATCACAAATAATCAAAATAAAATAATTTAATAAAATTAGGGTGTTACATACACCTAAACACCAAGACACAAAAAATGCTTGTGCGGACAAATTTACTAATCTAAATCTTAATCTTAAAAAATTCTTTGGTTGAACTATGTACATGATACCATTAAATTGGATTACTTGAACAACAAGCAAGACAAAACTTATTTTAAATTTAAACAATAAAAGAATTTTGATTTTGGTCCCCTCTTCCTTTTTTGTATGTTCCTTCCACCTTTCTATATATATTTTGGCCCTTGGCCTTTTGATTAAAAAAAAAAAGGTATGAATCTACCTAGGTTCACGTCTCTTCAATACCATAAACTTTTTCTCCCCATTACCAATAATAGTATAAAAACAGAACTAGTGCTCTTCCTCGCCTTATTCCATTATTTTTGTTGTGACCATCATTTAGATTATAAATTTCAAGTTTATAGTAATGCTAACCACATATTTTCCTAACATTATCTAGTCAGCTTATCCTTTGTGATCCTGTTTTTCAAACAAATAATCTTCATTTAAAATGAAGAGAGAAAAAATAGCAAAATTTAAAACGTTCCAAATTATAAATTAATTTGATAATTACATAAAATTAATAAATCATAATTCTTGTTATTTTAAAAATTATAGATTACTTTCAAAATTATTTAATTATTTTTTATTAATGGTACAAAAAAATAATAGAAAAATATAGAAAGAATTCTAAACAATATTATTTTCAATAATTAATTGATGAAACATTAATTCTTAGCTCCAAGTTATGAGCATGTGAAGAATGATAGATATGGTACAATTATTTCAGTATCATGCTATGTATATATACAAATTTAACATGATTACTTAACTTATGAACCCAAATTCACTTCAATGGAGAAATCTAAGACATTAGATAGAGGTGATATATCTTTCGTAACGACTTCGATAAAGTGAAAACTCGAAATTTCAACCGTCCAATCTTCATTAGACTATAGGAATCTTGTATATTAACCGTCTAATTCTGATCTAATAATCAAGATCATCAAGTACAATGACCTCCAAGTAGAAATGAGATTGTAGACAAAGAACTAATAATTCAACCATAATAATTAACCAACATGGACATAGGAACCAAGCATAGTCCCTTTTTCTCCAAACCAGTACAATCAACATTTTTTCCATTGAAATTTATGTCACAATCACTTGTTTTCACCTTTGGATAATGCTCTGATTTAAATCCCTTACCCTACAAAATCATCATCATAAACAATAGTATTTAGTTAAGATCAAAATCCAAAATTATTTCTCACATTAATTACCAACCATAGTTGATTGATTACCTTAGAGGCATCAAATTGATCATCAATCTTCCTCGACATCATTTCTCTTGGGTTCATATTACTTACCTACAAATAACAAGATCGTTAAAAAGAATTTTCTAATTTCTAATATAATTCAAATAGTTCAATAAATATAAAAAAATATAGTCTCAGAGAAGGATTATATATTTACTTACCCTTGGACTATTGACCGGGGAGCTAGCGGTGTCCTCTAAAGGATCATCATGTAAAATCTGTTTGGTTCTTGTTTTCTTCATAGAAAGTTTCTTAGACAGATTTGATGAGTTTCTAACATGATTTTCATGTGAGAATTTCCATGCAGCACAAGAAGCGGCATCTGAGACCAAAGAGGAACCACCTAAGTTTGAAGAACAATAACTTGGTTCAATGTGTTTAGAGAAATCTTCAAAATATGAAGTCCAACCACTTTCCTCAGGTTGGTAATTTGTGTTTCCATTGGCACTAGCTGATACTGCTTTTTCCATTGAAGAATTTTCAGAGAATGGTTTATTAGTTTTATAGCATAAAAAGAGGAGAAGAATAATAGGAATGTTTTGTCAGAGGTTGGGAGAATTTATAAAGCTAAAAATCATAATCATGGCATTAATAAAAGACAGTGCAATTATTTATCGTGTATCGTGGGATAATGTATGTGCATATTTATTTATTTTTGTTAAATTAAATGAGTCATCTTTATTGAAATTAATTTTTTTTCAATTTAGATTGTCCGGTCACAATCTAACAGCTACTTACTACTAATACATGAATGCTTGTGAGGTATTCAAGACATCCTTTAATCAAGATAATATTTATTTTTTAAAAGATAAACAAAATTCAATTTAAAGAAAAATAGACTCAAATGAAAAATTAATAAAATTTATTTATTTTTGACTAAATTACACTTTTATCCTTCTATAGGTACATTCACATTGTTTTATTATATTCACATAATTATATTATATTTAAATTCAACTATTTTTGATCTCCTATAAATATTTATATATAATAATTTATTATAAATATTTATATATTTGACAAATGACACATCATTTAAAAATAGATTTATCTTTAATTTTAGAAAAATTATACTTATCTTCCATGTAGTGGATGACATTTTAATAGATCTCAGAAAAAGTTAGTGTATATTTTAAAACTAGAGAGTGTGTTGGTGCTATTTAAATAGATCTTAAGGATGTAAGTCTTAATTTTAAATGTAAAAAGATTTTAAAAAAATTAAAAATTAAAATTAAGAATAGAAAAGTTAATTTCATAAAATAAAATAAGAGAATCAAAACGTTGATTAAACCTTGTATTTTCTTACTAATGCAACGTATCGATATGTTGTTTATATTTTTTATAAGTTAATTCTTCTATTTCAAGAAGAAAATATTCATTCATATTTATCTATCTATCTCATAAATAGCATTTAAAATTTGTGATGAGAAACATAGGGCATATCAATTATGGGTCCACATACTAATTATTGAGTAAAACATGGAGCAAAAGGGGACCCGTATTATAGAATCTTGGCGTGGGCCATGAATATATAATGAGGAATTTAAATAAGCCCCTTTAAATTAACTCTTGTTGTTGCAAGCCTACAACACAAAAACTAGGCTTAAAATGAGACAAGTCAAGTATAGAACGTGCAAGGGAAAAAAAATAGTATATAAAGAGAGAATAGGGTTGACCTTTGTGCTTGTGAAGAGATTTCCTATGCGAATTTGATACCATCTTATGTATTAAAACATACCTTTCAACCAAATGCATTTAATGAGTGAGGAACAACGTATAAATAATTGTACTACTTGAACAAAAATAGGCCTCATCATGAGAAAATTTGATGCCATTGTTTAGTGAGGTCAAAATTTAGACCTAACTTGAAATCATGATGGTGTATACTTTATAGGTTAGATTCACAATCGGAGTTTATTTGGTGAGTTATGTTTCTAGAATGTTATCTTTTTTTATAGAGTTTGTATTGATTATTATGGTATGGTTTTATTCGGTAGAGGAACAATAAATAGTGGTAGATGAAAATGGCCATCGTAAAATAGTGGTGGATGATTCCTATAACAACAAAAAATTATTTGTAAAGTTTTTTAATTTTCAAATCAATCAATGAGAGAAGTGAAATTTGCAAACTTGAATGTGATTAGAGTCAAATTTATATAGAAATAATAGTTAGAGTCGTCAAGGATTTGCATTTTTCCTGCAGCTTCCATTCAGTCATCATCTTAACCATTCATCCATCTTATTTCTCAATTTTCAAAGTTACATCTTTTTATTTAAATGATTTTTATCAATTTTGAGCCAATAGATGAAACATGAGAGGGATGGTTGAAGAGAATGGCAGGAGAAGATCTTTTTTCCACTTCTATGTTATGTTTCGTGTAAAAATTGTGCTACGCTTAGTGTAACAATAGAGTGATTTGGCCGAATTGAACCTCCAAATTAAAACATTTTATTTTACTTCTAAAAATTCTATTTTCAAAGATTATTTTCAAATTGAATCATTTTCAGAGAATTAACAATGAGCAACTTGTTCTTTTTAAATAAAAAGGATTTGGTTAATAATAGTCACATTTTTTTAGTTGTTTAAATATACAACTAAAAAAATGCGAATGACTGGAGTAAGTCATATGATACTGTAGGAGAATGTTAGGCAATTAAAAATCAACATGAGATAAATCAATTAAAATCAACATGAGAAGTGAGGAAATAAAGTGTGAGGATAGACGTTGGTGGTGCCATGGAGATGTAAAGAGAAAATCTATAGATTGTATAAAGAGTAGCTCAGATAAAAAATAGTCAAATAGATATAGGTAAAAAAAGAAAACTAAACAATATTTTTATTAAAAAATATTAAAAAATAATAATTTGAATAAAAATATGGTTCTTAATTGAACATAATGGCTCGCATTCACAGGAATAAAATTCCCAGTAATAATCATCCTTAGAATAATATTACTAGATAAAATATAATTAGAATTATCCTAAATTCCTTGGGGAATAATGATATCTCTACACCCTATGACAACTCATCATAAGAATTATTCTTAATTCCTACTCATGAATATTTGCAATGCAATAGGAGTAATATTCCCCCATAAATAATTTCCAGCCAGTGAGTTTAGGTCCTCTAAATTAGGTGATTACTCTTGCAGGACTAAATTAGGTGATTACAACAGCTAAAAATTCGACCAATTTTATAGTTTTGTATACATATAATCAATGTACATATTTCAATAACAAACAGCTTATTTTCCTCTCAAACGAAGGAATCAAATGAGTCAACACAAATCTCCATATTTGTGTTTAGTTGAAAGAGTATGATTTCATTCTGTTAAACTAAAGTAGACAAGCAAAGGACATAGGATAGAGTTACAGCAAAGGACATAGGATAGAGTTACAGCAAAGGACAAATGTTCCAAAACAAAAAAACAGACAGTCCAAATGTCCAAGTAAGCAGTAGCTTACGGCGGCGTCAAAGCTAGTGACCGTATTTCTGAAACTCCCACTCACTGTTATCTATACCAAGCGAAACAAGAACCCGGTAAGAAAAACTAATTAATCAATTTGGGTTCAAACAGAAACAGAAGGCGTGAAAGGAAATTGGTTGACATACCTAGAGGGCAAACCTGACGGGTCTTGAGCCATCGGCTAATGCAATGGAAATGAAATGCATGGTTACAAACCCCTGTATAAGATACCAGACAGAACAATAAACATTTGAGCAATCCTGTTCTTGCAAAGCACAATAATAACTAGACAAGCATACACAATTAGAAAACTGACCTATGAACTAATTACAGATAACCTAACTAACAAATAAGTTCAACTTGATTTTTAAATTAGAATTAATTGACATGCAGTCATGTAAACATATTTATACTGTCAATCAATTAAAGTGTCGGATCACCATATAGGCAACCCTAAATATCACACACTCTTATTCATAACCAATTAATAGTTATAAAAAATTCTACACAAACAATATATCAAAATTAAATTCTTCAATTTTACCCAATGCAGCTATGTCAATACAAGTATCAAATATGAAGATATGCAAGTATGGTAAAAAAATTAAAATTATACTATGTTAAAAAAACTCAGTCATTCCAGCCGTTATCTTAGGCACAGAACAGCAAAACCAAGAAAACCACATCAGAGATGGGTGACTCAACTGGAATGGCCGCAATAATGAGATTTAATTCAGAACAACCCCACTCTGAAGCAGCCGCGTCAGCCGTATATGATATTATGCTTAAAAATTTTAAGGATAGCAAGGTTATTTTATTGGTATTTGAAAATATGTTTTGCTTAAAACTTATACTATACTATTTTTGCTTAAAACTTAT
The DNA here is from genome assembly GCA_021764765.1 of Vicia sativa. Taxonomy (NCBI): domain Eukaryota; kingdom Viridiplantae; phylum Streptophyta; class Magnoliopsida; order Fabales; family Fabaceae; genus Vicia; species Vicia sativa. The sequence goes on from CM038792.1 coordinate 156,468,266, forward strand.
ACTTTAGTATGTATTAACTGTATTAATGTCCATATCACTAAAACATTGACCATTCCGCTCCCCACTCCCGTTTCATTCCGTTTTTAGAGATTGACGTTCTCGCCGCTATCCGAGATTGATAACAGAGAAATTTTACAGAAACAGCAACCCAAGTCTAATGCATTCTCAGTTGGTATTACAACTTCCCTACCATGCCCACCTATGTCTGCACTCCCACTCTTGGACTAGGGTGTAACCTTCTCTCACTCTGCCACTTTCCCCCCTGCTTAAAATGACAGGCTGCAAACAGGATTACTGTGTATGTTATTAGAGATGAAATCTGTTCCATCTGATGATTATAATAGGGGACTTAAATATGTGTCGTGGGTTTGTGGACTGAAAGTAGTAAATACTTAGGAATTAGGATAAAGGTTATTGGACTGACGTGTAGGTCTCAGTGAATCAAAAGATTATACCTCGTGATGGAATTATCTATCCAATATATGATTTGAATAAAGGGAAAAAACTGAGAATTTGAATCTATTAATTGGATCAACCTATATTAAAATGTTTGGAGTGTAAATAAGTAAGTCCACAGTTAACTCTAGAACTATGCCTATACAAAAGACAAGTTTATAGCCAAGAAAAAAACATGAACCACAAAATGGGAAAGCAGAAAAATGAAGATCGTCATAATTGGCTAATTGTCATAGTTCAAACCAGTCTCATGGACAAGGAAAGCACATTAGTATAAGAAATCTGCAAGTATTTGAAATGTAAAAATAAAAACTGATCACATTATGTAGAAGAATTATCTACGATGTTTATATAGATGCAAGTATAATAAGCAAGCAAGTATACCTCAATAATTATAACCAAAAACAAAGATGGGATAATTAAAACCAGTGTATGCAAGATCGTGAGTCAACTCGTTCAATCCAACATTCCGATCGCATGCCGGCAGGCTGCAATTCAAGTAAAATCCTATGTAGCAAACTCGTCCGAGTTGAAAAGCTAACCCGCTATGAATTCTGAGATATAGCGCATCTGCTTTTGATGTTTTTTAGAAAGAAAAAAAAGTCCTAATTTCCTAAAACGGGCCTGACTTCGGGTCGGGTCGTATTAAAATCCTTATTATTATTTTTAAAATGGAAATTCTAAGAGACGTTGTATCATACCTTTTAAATAAAAAGCAGTACCAAATAAACACATTATTACGAAAACAGTTCGTGATTGCAACCTTCCACTCTCAATATCAATACCTCCTGTAAATATACATGTATAAATACAGTTTTCTGCCAATAGTAGGTTCTTACGATCCATGCTATGATCCTCGAGTTACGCTTTTCCAATCCTCAACTGATTCTGGGTAAACTCTCGAGATTATAAACATCGACTAAAACAAACAATCAACCTGGTCAGGTCAAATTCTGAAGTAGAATGATCTAAAATCTAGACCTAGATGCAAGTATAATCAGGAAGCCTCAATAAATATGACAAAAACAATGATGGGGTAAAAAACAAACAATAAACCACGAGTTGCATAGTACTAACTGTTAGTATTAATGCTTAGTATTTCATTGCATGTTGGTTGAGAGGGACACTTTTAGTGATTGGTAGTTGGTTGTCAACTTGAAATTGATTACAAGTTTGTTTGAAGTTGAACTTTGAGTTGCATTCTTACAGGACAGGCGTATTTAATTATTCACTACCAGGTTCCCGATTGATATGTAGATAAACGAACAAAACAAAGGGCAACATGATGCTATAAAACTCCTGTTGTGGCAAGGGTTCTACGAAGGGTTGGATACTCGGATCAATTATGAATTTACTATAGGCAGCCTCATCTTGCATTCTTAAACGGCTGATTCTACAACTCAAACTCGTGACCCTCTTGCCAAAAGGAAAAAACTACAACCATTGGGCCCCCAAAGCTTCTAGTCATAAAAAAATATACTACTTCGACAAGTCATATTGCTAGAGAGGTAATGTTTTTATGAATAAGACTATTCACAATAACTGAAAATCTTCTAAAACTAAATTCACATGAAATCTATAATCAATTTATGAACAATAATGATAATGATAATAATAAAAGCTACAAAAGGCACATTTAGTTGAATTAAAAATTTAGAATCATACCCCAAGCAACTGTGCATTCCTCGCTAGTTGCGCTAGCTTGGTTTGCCTGACACTCAATGCCTAAAACAATCATCAAACTTAACTCAAATTAGGTTATTATTCTCAAACGAAAATCACAATTTCTACGTACACAAAAAAAAACTGAAATCACATGCTTACAAAGATCCATGATATGATTCCTGCAGATAGCACAGTTATCAACAACAATATCTGCATTTCAAAAAACCAAGATCGTTAGAAAAAAACGGTAATGGAGAATGAAATTAGGGTTTGGGAGAGGGTTAAGAGAGACAAACCCCAAGCCCAGAGGGAAACGGCATTCCACTTCTTGATCTCGAAGCGCTTAGGTTTCTTTGAGGAAGAGGCACCGTGAGAGCAGGAGGATTCGCCGGTGGGAACCATAGGGACGTCGGAATCTAGGGTCGTCATCTCTCTGTTTTCTTCGATAAACAAAGGTTTTGTTCTCCTTTGGGATTTTGTATCTGTTTCTTCTAACTTTGAATGAGGAATAAAAAAAACTTTTAAAATGGGGGTTTTCTTGAATTTAAAAGAACCGAGTTGGGCTTTTGAAGTTTGAACTTTCATGAAATTAATGGACTTGGAGAATTTATCCTGACACACCCAATTTATACATGTCACCCCCAAGGGTATGATTTTGCCATTATATCCTTGTGAAAATCACTAAATTTCAAAAAAATTGAGTTTTATCAGAAATATGAAGGTGGTACCGGAAATTTATGTAATTTCCGATAAAATACTGAAAATTTCAAATACATTGAAATTTTTTATAATAAAAAAAATTCCAAAAAGATTATCGGAAATTTCGTTTGGGGTACCGGAAATTTCAATAGAGATAATTTTCAAATAAATATTTTTTGGAGGGTGGCATGTTTAATTTAATTTTAAGTGTGGCAAGATAAATTCTCATGAATTTGGTTGGGAGGATTTTACATGTCACTCCACAATTATATCAAGTACCCCTCATAACTTATGAAAAGAGCACAATAATCCAACTCAATTTTTTTTCATTTTTTGAAATTTACAATTTGAGAACTGCAAATTTCAAAAATTTAGGGCGATATTGGAAATTGTTTAGTAAAGATAAGAACATCCGGTAGATTTTAAAAAAATTTATGGTGGAAATTAACGAAAATTTCAGTATTTTCGGTATTTTTTACCAAAAATTTTAAAATTTTCGATACTTTTAAAGCATTTTTAACATAAATTTTGAAAAATTCTGGTAGTTCAATTTTTTAAAAAAAAAAAGTTTCAGTAGTTCATTTCTTGCAGTGTTTAAAATTTTTTTTTGAAGATTTGGTGCTTGCAGTGTTTGAGTTTAACATGAGATTGTGCCTTTGGATGTATTGGTTGTGTGACAAGTAACAAGAGCTTGTGGAGGTAGAAAGGTATGAGGTCGGTGCTAAGGCGTGCATGCTACATCTAATGGCATGTATTCTCTTTCCAGACAAGCCATGTGTTTATATTGATGTTTGATACTTGTGATTATACAGTAGTCTAAAGACTCCATGTTGGACTTGAGGAGTGGCAGCGTTGACCATGTTGTACACGAGACTTTGAGTTGCTTCCTAGCCTGAGACCATACAACTAGCTGGTTATTTGAGCCTATTACAGGTATACAACCATTTCTTTGTTGGTTTTTATTTATTTATTTGAATCTATTAGTTATTTGTTGGATGTCATATTAATTACTTTTTTATTTATTCAGTGTTAAATATACGAGCATTTTTCCAACAACCTCACCTCATACTACTGATTATTGGGTCTTCTGATGTTGTGGGGCCTTTTGGTGCTACATTTTTTATGCTGAGGTACAGGTTGATAACGTGTTGCCACCAACACCACCTCTACCTTCCACAGATAACCAAGGTAGGTGCCTCTAGTTTATTGTAATTATTGCGGATAACCTCATGGATTTGGTAAACCCGGATGGTGAGTGTTTTACAAGATTATCTAGGCTAGCTGACATAGCCCGTGGATGGCCTATGTAAATGTATTATCTACTGTTTGTATTATATGTATATTTTGTGACTCATACTACTTATTACGATACTTATTTATTCCATATTATTTTAGAGATTACATGTTTCGATTCAAAGATTAACATAACATAAAACAGTACAACAAACATAAATTAAAAAAAAAATGAAAACCTAGGTACTACCAGATGATTCTAGATGTCTCATCATCTTGAGTATGCCATCGACTGATCTTGTCATTTGTGCATCTAACTCGGTTGAACCCTTAATTATCCTACGACAAAATGATTTCCACATGGCCTTCACATCTTCATCGGTCTTCAACTCAATCAGGTTGTATTTTACCCTTCCATTTGTATCAGTCCAATCTTCATGAAACTCGATTTTCTCACCCTTTTGTTATCACTATCAGGTAGCAATTCAATTAACTTGTCATTCAAGTTGGTGAGGAATGCAGTGCCATTTGGAAGCTTGAATTCAACAGGAGGATTGTTTCCGTTGGAATACACTTATGCCTTAATCAGAAATTAAGGAAGAGACATTTTTTTAGATGTCTTTCTCTCTAACATATGCCCCTATTTATACAAACTTGGATTCATTCTAGACCTAAAATTATGTTGATACAATCATAACCCTCCAAAGATATTGATAAAATTTTGATTGTTAAATATTTTATGAATCAATACTTTACTGGAAATTTCATCATACAACTAAATTTTCAATACAAAATGGTAAATTTGAAATTTCTGAAAAATCTTTAACATTACCAAAAAAATTAAATGAGCTACTGGAAATTTGGACATACCATAAATTTCAAAATGAACTTCCAAAATATTTTACATACTAGAAAATTCAAATGAACTACCAAAAATTTCGTACATACCGAAAAATTGCACTTTTGTATCATAATTTTTTTCGGGATATATTATTCCCACTTCACCAAGTGAATTTTTGGAATAATTAAAGTTGGGAGTCGGGTGCCAAGTCTAATATAGGGTGACAAGTAAAATTCTCGCTGATTGGGCTTTTAAAATTTTGGGTTTTAATGAAGGCAATTTCTAATTACATCCTTGCACTATAAGGTACACCTTTGAAAATCTAAAAATGTCTTTGGGTGAATTCAGATATACATTTCTGCATGCATCAAATAGCCTATTTTGGTAAAATTTAGTTCGGAGATGCATCTTCAGAATACACCCCAAGGAAAAATTCAAAGATACATCTCCAAAGCCACTTTTTATCCTTAGTAAATCAAACAACCACCCCATTTATCAAGAAATAAATTCGAAGATGTATATTTACACTATTTTTGAGTAAATTCAGAGATGTTTCTCTGAACTATTGTCTGTGTTTTTTTCATAACCAATTTACTAAGATTGTGGTGTTTTCTATCAAGATTGATTTTAATTCGATTAACATTGAAGTTATTTGTTTCAACTATTAATAAAAATGAATATTACAATAAAACTGAATATTATAGAAACGAATATAAAAAAGATTATAATTGTATATTATAATCTTTTTTATATTCAAAAGAGGAAATAACATTTAATGAATTTTGACTATTATTAATCGATTGACACAATCGATTAAATCATTAAAAAGTAATGACTATGTTATCTGTGACACCCCGAAAATAATTCGGTAATTAAATAATTATGATTTTAATTATTAAATTAATTGAGAACATAATTTATTTAATATATTGAATTATTGAGATTAATTATGGATTTATTGGATGTGTGTTGAGTAAAGTGGGGTGTGAGGAGTAAAAGACTCTACTCATATTAATTGATTTATTTAATTTATGTTAAAAAGTAATAAAAGGAATTAAATAAGAAAAAAAGAGGAAAAAAGGAATCATTTTTGGAGAAAACAAGATACGTGAAGTGAGAAGAGAAGGAAAGAAGGAAAAAGACCTAGGAGCGTCAGAAATCGAAGAACCCACAAGGTAAGGGGTGATTTCGATTGGTTATTGCTTATTATCGGTTTTGATGTTAATATTATAGATCATAGCATGTTAGGAAATCTATGTTTAGGAATTCTTAGGTTTCCATGGATGTATACCTAATTGTGTCAGATGGTGTCAGACGGTGTCAGATAGTGTCAGATGATGGACTGAAATCAATTAGGGTGTCAGTAGGTGAAAAGAGATGATGAAAATATGTTGTTTGATGTGATAGATGATGCAAAATGATGTGTTTTAGTGTTTCCCATGTTGGAGTTCGTATGGGTAAAAATGGGTTTGATTGAAAATGAAAGGATGTCAAAAGTGCGAAAATGACATTTTAACACGTGGAACCGGTTCTGTAGGAACCGGTTGCCTTTGAAAAATTTAAAAACACGAAAAATGTACTCGGAACCGGTTCCTGTATGGGTAGGAATCGGGTTCCCATACATTTTCCGAGCGCCTTTTTGAACCTGCAGAACGGTTCCTGATAGGTAGGAACCGGTTCCTTAATTTTTAAAAATTCTAAAACTTCAAAATTCATAACTTTCAAACCGTAAGTCCGTTTTGAGCCTTTTGGACGTTATTTCCTAAATTTAATGCTCTACCTTATGAAATGAAAATATTTTAGAAAACTTGAAATTATTTTGGGAAGGGGTTGAATTTCGAAATAAATGGTTATTAACTGATACACAAGGATGTATGGGTAGTAGAGGAACTTTGGTGATGAGGACACTGGTAATGTGTAGATGTAATAGCAGGTTTATGCTGATGTTAGATGTATGCATGATTGGTTGATATATCATGTTGATTGGTTTGCATGTTTATGCTGATGTTAGATGTATGCATGATTGGTTGATATATCATGTTGATTGTTGTGATTCAGTTATGTTAAATGAATGTGTACATAGACTGATTGATGTTGCATGCTAGTGATGTGCGTGCATTTGCATTGTTTGGTGAAGTTAATTCCCATTGTGCGAATTTGACTTGGATTCCGATAACCGATACCGAGTGAGGATGGGTGGTTTTGGATTCGTGTCTGAGTGGTTATGGACGAATCGATGGTACTGTATCCGGTTGATGATGGATCAGTGTTGGGTGACTTGGTCACGAGTCGGTACCGCATGCATTGAGTTTGCATTATATTTATATGAAGTGGTAACATGTTAGGATGTCTTCCAGTGTTACTCTTCGTTGATTGTTATGATTAAGTATGATGAATATGGTGTGTGTGTGAATCAATTTATGTTAAGTGGGTGAAAAAAAATATGCTTGTGATATATTATTGATTGAAAGACTTATAATATGCTTTAATTATGAGAAGTCTCACCCTTACTTTACCATTTCAGATTAAATTAGCAGCTGAGGAGTCGGTGAGGATGGCTCTAGAGCTTATCTTTTAGTCCGCGTGTCAGTGTCATGCTCTGATTAGATTGTAACACTGGGGAACGTTAGATGAGGAATTAGACTTGGTCTATTATTTATTTTAAACTTGTGGGAATAATGTTGATTGAATTTATTCCGTTTTGGTTATGGTATCTTTCCTTGTGTAAGACATGGTCTTAGCTTGATTGGAATTTAATTGGAAATGTTGACCTCTGTAGCATGGCTCTTGTTTGAATGAAGTTTGTTTTAATTATTAATTGTGACATCCCTTATTATACCGTGTTAACTCTGATTAAAGATGATTTAGATATTAATTTAATTAATATATTCGGGGTAGTTAGATGGGGGTGTTACAATAGTGGTATCAGAGCATAGTCGGTCTTGTCGTGTCGTTATCCCTTTAGTATGCGACTAGTGTGGTGACACCGTCGATACTTGTGTGCTGATGTAGATTGTTTTGTTATGTTACGAACAATGGCGGAAGAGGTAACGGAAGGAATGATGATGCCATTCCGAGGCTTTGGGAATGTTTGGAGTGCTCGGAGGGAACCCAGGAGTCGTGATTGGTGCCGATGACAATGGGGAGTTTTCGAGGAATAATCCTCCATTGTTCAAGGCACGCATGATCCCGAAGGTGCTCGAAGTGGTTGAAGGAGATTGAGAGGATCTTGAGTGATTGACGCAGAAAGTGAGATATGGAACTCACATGTTGGTGAGAAGTCATGACCGTGGGTTGCTACGTAACCGAACTAGAAGAAGATGGTGTTGCATTGAATTGTTCGGAGAGCTTTTCGAGGAGGTACTTCCCAAGACGTCGAGGTAAGAAGGAGATTGAGTTTTTGGAACTCAAGTAGGGTAACAAGACTGTCAGTGAGTATGCTTCGAAGTTCTCTGAGTTAGCAAAGTATTATGCTTATTACCCTAACGATGCAGATGGAGAATTTTCCAAATGTATCAAGTTTGAGAATGGTCTTCGTGACGAGATTAAGCAGGGTATTCGGTATCAGCGTATCCGAAGATTTTCTGATCTGGTTGATTGTAGTAGGATTCTTGAGGAGGATCTTGCTAACACTAAGTCGAATGCTCGAGGGTATGTCGACGGAAAGGTAAGGATGGATCGTGGTAAGCCTTATGATAGAGCAATCGAGATCCCATTGGAAGAAATCAGTGGAGGAGATTCTAGTTCTTCCGCTAGGTGTTACAAGTGTGGTGAGACATGACATCGTATGGTGGACTGTAAGAGCAATGATAAGAAGTGTTTCAAGTGTGGAAAGTTCGCCATGTGGCCAATGACCGCAGAGTGAAAGTGGTGACTTGCTACAACTGTGGTGAAGAGGGTCATACCGTCCTCGCACAAAACCCAAGAAAGAGCAAGTGGTGGTAAAGTGTTTGCATTGTCTAGATCGGAGACTAAACCGATGATCGGTGATTAAAGGTACATGTTTTATTAATGGCATACCTTTGATTGCGATTGTTGATCCGGAGCTACGCATTCTTTTATTCGTTAGATTGTGCTAAGAGATTGAATTTGGAAATTTCTAATATGGATGGAAGTATGGTTATTGATACTCTGCGTTCGGACTACTTCATATGTTTGTAGGAATTGTCATGTTGTGATTTTGATAGGGGTTTCGTATGGATTTAGTGCCTACCGCTAGAACAACTTGATATCATCCTTGGAATGAACTGGTTGGAATTCAACCAGGTTCATATCAACTGTTTTGAGAAGACGGTCATTTTCCCTGAAGAGGTTAAGGTCGAAAGTGTGATTATGTCAGTAAAGCAGATGAACCTAGCTGTGAAAGATGGTGCGGTGGTGTTTATGTTGTATTCCGCGATTGAAGCGAAGGGAAAGGCAAAGGGTGATGGATTGCCAGTGGTGAATGAATTTCCAGAGGTGTTTCCGGAGGACGTTAGTGAATTGCCACCTGAGAGAGAGGTAGAATTTACTATAGATCTGATTCTTGGAACTAGCCGAGTGTTTCGCCGTGGGGTGCTCCGGTGTTATTGGTCAAGAAGAAGGAAGGTTCAATGAGGTTATGTGTTGACTACCGACAGTTGAATAAAGTTACGATCAAGAATCGGTATCCTTTGCCGAGGATTGATGATTTGATGGATCAACTCGTTGGGGCTTGTGTATTTAGTAAGATTGATCTGAGATCCGATATCATCGATTCGTGAAGTCGAGAATATTGACCGCATTCGAACGAGGTATGGACATTATGAATATTTTATTATGCCGTTTGGAGTTACTAATGCACCTGGTGTTTTCATGGAGTATATGAACAAGATATTTCATCCATATCTTGACAAGTTCGTAGTAGTGTTCATTGATGACATACTGATTTATTCGAAAAGCGATGAGGAGCATGCAGAACATCTCAGAGTTGTGTTGGAATTGTTAAAAGACAAGAAACTTTATGCGAAGTTGTCCAAGTGTGAATTCTGGTTAGAGGAGGTGAGTTTTCTTGGCCATGTGATCTCTAAGAATGGAATTGCTATTGATCCTACGAAAGTAGAAGCAGTGTCTCAGTGGGAAGCGCCGAAGAATGCTTCGGAGATCCGTAGTTTTCGGTCTGCAGTTATTACCAGTTTATCGAAGGATTTTCCAAATCTGGCGCGCTGACTAAGTTGACCGGAAGGTCGATATTTGTTTGGGATGTTGAATGTGAGAAAGGATTTCAAGAGTCAGAGGAGGTCAAGTGCTCCGATCTTGATTTTGCCGATCCGACTAAGTCTTTTGTGGTGTATTGTGACGCATCATTAATGGGATTAGGTGGTGTGTTGATGCAAGATAAGTGTTGTGGCTTATGCTTGATTGAAAGTGCATGAAAGGAATTACCCGACTCATGATTTTGAGTTTTGTTGTGTTTGTTTTGAAGTTGTGGAGACATTATTTATATGGTTCTCGGTTCGAGGTATTCAGTGATCATAAGAGTCTGAGGTATCTCTTTGATCAGAAAGAGTTGAACATGAGGCAGAGAAGATGGTTAGAATTCTTAAAGGATTATGATTTCAGTTTGAATTACCATCCTGGTAAAGCAAACGTGGTTGCAGATGCTTTGAGTAGAAAGTCTTTGCATATGTCAATGTTGATGGTCCGTGAGTTAGATTTGGTTGAGCAGTTCAGAGATCTAAGTTTGGTTTGTGAAACTACTCCGAATAGCGTGAAATTGGGAATGTTGAAGCTGACTAGTGGTATCCTGGAAGAGATTAGAAATGGACAGAAATTTGATGTTGGTTTAGTTGATAAGTTGACATTGATCAACCAAGGTCAAGGAGGCGAGTTCCGAATTGACGAGAATGGTGTTATGAGATTTGGTGATCGGGTGTGTGTTCCGGATGTTGCCGAGATTAGGAAGAGCATTTTAGAGGAAGGGCATCGTAGCGGGTTAAGTATTCATCCCGGTGCTACTAAAATGTATCATGATTTGAAGAAGTTGTTTTGGTGGCCGGGAATGAAAAAGGAAATTTTTGAGTTTGTGTATGCTTGTTTAGTTTGCCAGAAGTCGAAGATAGAGCATTAGAAACCATCAGGGTTGATGGAGCCGTTGTTTGTTCCAGAATGGAAGTGGGATGAAATTTCAATGGATTTTGTGTCTGGTTTGCCAAGGACAGCTAAGAATTGTGATTCCATCTGGGTTATTGTGGATAGGTTGACAAAATCGCTCACTTCATTCCGATAAGAATGGATTACCGATGGAGAGATTAGCGTAATGTATGTCGAAAGATTGTGAGTTTGCATGGTATTCCGTCTAGCATTGTGTCGGATCGAGATCCGAGGTTTACATCTAAGTTCTGGACAGGGTTGCAAGAAGCCTTGGGTACCAAGTTGCGTTTGAGTTCCGCTTATCATCCGCAGACGGATGGTCAGACGGAAAGAACGATTCAGTCGTTGAAAGATTTGCTGAGGGCTTGTGTGTTAGAGAAGGGTGGAGCTTGGGATAGCTATCTGCCATTGATTGAGTTTACCTACAACAATAGCTTTCACTCGAGTATTGGTATGGCTCCGTTTGAGGCATTGTATGGTAGGAGGTGTCGGACACCATTGTATTGGTATGCCGAGAGAGTCTTGTGATTGGACCGAAATTGTTCAAGAAACTTGGAAAAGATTAAGATGATTCAGGAGAAGATGAGGACTTCTCAGAGTCGTCAGAAGAGTTATCATGATAAGAGGAGGAAAGACCTTGAGTTTAGTGAAGGAGAGCATGTGTTTATGCGAGTTACTCGATGACCGGTATTGGTCGAGCTTTGAAGTCAAAGTTGACTCCACGATTTATTGGTCCTTTCGATTACCAAAGAGTTGGGAAGGTTGCATATCGATTGCCTTGCCGCCGCCACTTGCGAATCTGCATGATGTTTTCATGTGTCCCTTGAGGAAGTACATCTGATCCGTCTCATGAGATTCGGATATATGTGTAGAGAATTTAAGCGGAAGCGGTACTGAGGATTGAGGATCGGAAGTTGAAACAGTGAGGCAAAGAGATTGCATTGGTAAGAGTGGCTTGGGAGGACCGGTGATGGAAATGTCACTTGGGAGTGGAGAGTCGATGAAGGACTCGTATCCCGAATTCGTTCGAGGTATGTTTTCGAGGACGAAAACTCTTTAAGTTGGGGAGTTGTGACACCGAAAATAATTCGATAATTAAATAATTATGATTTTAATTATTAAATTAATTGAGAACATAATTTATTTAATATATTGAATTATTGAGATTAATTATGGATTTATTGGATGTATGTTGAGTGGGGTGTGAGGAGTAAAGACTCTACTCATATTAATTGATTTATTTAATTTATGTTAAAAAGGAATAAAAGGAATTAAATAAGAAAAAAAGAGGAAAAAAGGAATCATTTTTGGAGAAAACAAGATACATGAAGTGAGAAGAGAAGGAAAGAAGGAAAAAGACCTAGGAAATCGAAGAACCCAAGGTGGGGTGATTTCGATTGGTTATTTATTATCGGTTTTGATGTTAATATTATAGATCATAGCATGTTAGGAAATCTATGTTTAGGAATTCTTAGGTTTCCATGGATGTATACCTAATTGTGTCAGATGGTGTCAGACGGTGTCAGATAGTGTCAGATGATGGACTGAAATCAATTAGGGTGTCAGTAGGTGAAAAGAGATGATGAAAATATGTTGTTTGATGTGATAGATGATGCAAAATGATGTGTTTTAGTGTTTCCCATGTTGGAGTTCGTATGGGTAAAAATGGGTTTGATTGAAAATGAAAGGATGCTGTCAAAAGTGCAGAAAATGACATTTTAACACGTGAGAACCGGTTCCTGTATGGGTAGGAACCGGGTTGCCCTTTGAAAAATTTGTAAAAACCTGAAAAATGTACTCAGGAACCGGTTCCTGTATGGGTAGGAACCGGGTTCCCATACATTTTCCGAATTTTGAACTGCAGAACCTTCTGATAGGTAGGAACCGGGTTCTGCCTTAATTTTTTTAAAAATTCTAAAACTTCAAAAATTCATAACTTTCAAACCGTAAGTCCGTTTTGAGCACCGTTTTGGACGTTATTTCCTAAATTTAATGCTCTACCTTATGAAATGAAAATATTTTAGAAAACTTGAAATTATTTTGGGAAGGGGTTGAATTTCGAAATAAATGGTTATTAACTGATACACAAGGATGTATGGGTAGTAGAGGAACTTTGGTGATGAGGACACCGTAATGTAGATGTAATAGCGGTTTATGCTGATGTTAGATGTATGCATGATTGGTTGATATATCATGTTGATTGGTTTGCATGTTTATGCTGATGTTAGATGTATGCATGATTGGTTGATATATCATGTTGATTGTTGTGATTCAGTTATGTTAAATGAATGTGTACATAGACTGATTGATGTTGCATGCTAGTGATGTGCGTGCATTTGCATTGTTTGGTGAAGTTAATTCCCATTGTGCGGAATTTGACTTGGATTGCCGATAACCGATACCCGAGTGAGGATGGGTGGTTGGATTCGTGTCCGAGTGGTTATGGACGAATCGATGGTACCGTATCCGGTTGATGATGGATCGTTGGGTGACTTGGTCATGAGTCGGCACCGCATGCATTGAGTCTGCATTATATTTATATGAAGTGGTAACATGTTAGGATGTCTTCCAGTGTTACTCTTCGTTGATTGTTATGATTAAGCATGATGAATATGGTTGTGTGTGTGAATCTGAATTTATGTTAAGTGGGTGAAAAAAAATATGCTTGTGATATATTATTGATTGAAAGACTTATAATATGTTTTAATTATGAGAAGTCTCACCCTTACTTTACCATTTCAGATTAAATTAGCAGCTGAGGAGTCGGTGAGGATGGCTCTAGAGCTTATCTTTTAGTCCGCGTGTCAGTGTCATGCTCTGATTAGATTGTAACACTGGGGAACGTTAGATGAGGAATTAGACTTGGTCTATTATTTATTTTAAACTTTGTGGGAATAATGTTGATTGAATTTATTCCGTTTTTGGTTATGGTATCTTTCCGCTGTGTAAGACATGGTCTTAGCTTGATTGGAATTTAATTGGAAATGTTGACCCTCAGTGTAGCATGGCTACTGTTTGAATGAAGTTTGTTTTAATTATTAATTGTGACATCCCTTATTATACCGTGTTAACTCTGATTAAAGATGATTTAGATATTAATTTAATTAATATATTCGGGGTAGTTAGATGGGGTGTTACATTATCCAAAATAGGCAAGAAGTAATTTGTAGCCATTTCCAATCAATTGGGTACATTCAAATTGAATTAATCTTAAAATTTGCGTTAATCTAATCGATTGGGGTAATCAATTAAATCCAATCAAAATATTATTTTTTTGGCTTTTTGAATGTTCCCATTTCTTTCTAATAAACTCCTACATATTTCTTGAAGACAATTTATTTTCAAAAATATTTTATAAAAAGGTATTATGTGTGTGTGTGTGCGTGGGCGCTTATAGCCAGTTAATTCAAATAGAAATGAACTTTTGATTACATTGATTCACTCACTTGCTATTTTAGGATGACCATCCTAGATCTTATGTCTAATGTATTCCATATGTTTGACCTGTTCTTTTGAGATGACCTGAGGCTTTTGATTCCTTTATCTTTATCCGAGTCTTTCTTATCAAAATCATGGCTTGCATTAACTGTTTAAGTGCATTTCCTGACTTTCTCAATTGTTGCATCTTTGGTATGTTGAGTACCAACTAGTCTGCTATTTTATTCATCATGTTGCACCTTTTTCTATAAAGGATGTTCTTTTATTGCTCTTCATGGTTGACTTTATAAAAGGTTACATCTTTTACTATGTTGAGTGTACTTTCATTACTCTTCTATATTAGTCATCATATTGCATCTCTATTATGTTGATTGTATGTTATGTTATCTCGTTGTATTGGTTTGTTTTTACATCTTTAATATGTTTAACATGCTTTATGATATTTCTACATTTATCATAATTAAAGTAACATGTGTTACATGTAAAACAAGGTTACACCAGTATAACTAATCCTAACACCTCAGTTTCTCCTATATCTACAGTAACCCACGACACTTTGTTCCCTGGTGAGAATAGAACATGCTAGAGCAACACTTCATCACCACCTCTCTCGAACAGTCCAGACTATATTCCCTCATAAGTAATATACATGATAGTTTGACAAATGGGCAACATATCAACACTTGATCATCCCATAGAATGCTCATTCTCTAGGATCTCTTCATGAGCAGGCCTATGTGGACATACAAGAGCGTCTTGTGTCATGTAAGTGTGTGACACGTTATAGAACCAAGTCATGTAACTCTCAACATAACTCCATTGATACGTGGCTTCGTGACTCTGATACTCCACTGGTACTGGGAGACTCTCAAAATCAACCAGAATGTCATTCAAATCTCTGCAGACAATACTAATAGGAGCATCCTAGAGGGGTGACCTCAGAATGATCTGCATGTACCCAAACTTTCGCATACACCACTTGAGCAGATACTTATACATGATATTAGTCCCATATTCCAATAATAAAGAGTATAAGGAAATATGGACAAATGAAATTCTTTCACCCATCAATAAGGATTTAAATATGGTCAAATCTTCTTCTTACAAATCACACACACCTCATGTACACTTATGTTTTCCTGTGAATCAAACCAGAGCTCTCGATACTAATTGGTGGTACACAAAGGTTGAAGATTAAGATGAAAGAGAGAGAGAGAGAGAGAGAGAGAGAGAGAGAGGGGAATGGTTGTAAAAAACTTATTGAGAAAGACACTCTATTAACAATTGCATTAAAACCCTAATTACAAACTTGTTTAAATACATAAAAATAAACTGGTATGTAGAACCTAACAAAAGTATGCTTAATAGTTAAGCTAACAAAATCAAACTAGGACCCCATAAGTTAAACATACTTCTGAGACATAATGTCACAAGCTTCTACTTTTTTACTAACATAAATACCTCTGAATATGCATTACTTCTAAAAAGAGTGAGTGATGCTTAGAGAAAGAAAGAGAGACAAATATGAGTGAGATGTTAGAAAATAAAAATGTTTTATTGCTATTAAAACTACTTTTTCAAACGACATTAAATAATGATAAAAGGTGAATTCTTATTTATCCAACTCAAAAAGTTAGCTAAAATTACCTTTAGCGTAAAATGTCCTGAAAAGAACAAACAATTGTACTATTTAATAAATAATTAAATTATAAAAATTAAATGGTATTATATGAATGGTTGAAGGTACACACTATTCATCTTTTTGTGATGGGTACACAAGTTGTCCCATGATAAAATAAATAATATTTTCAATATGTCGGTCGACTTTGGATTTCAGTGGATTAGTTTTGTACATCTGAAACCATCTGTCACCACCAATTTCAAACTGCATGTATTCTACTGCCTTTATTATTTTTTTATTATATGTCACTTTGAAAAAAAATTGTACCAGAATATAAGTCGTGATATTTTTTCTATTATATCCTTAAATATTTATTGTTCTCTCTCATTTCAATTATGTAAATTTATCTTCCATATGTCATTAATGAAGGACAATTTTGTAAAATCCTTCATAATTTCTCATTTTCATACATCAATCATTATTTTTCTTAATATTTGTTAAAAATCCAAAACAACTTATAATAAAAAAACTGAGGTGGTAATAATTAACCCGATATCCGATATATATCTGCCCGAAAGCTACAAATATCCAACGGGCCTATCAATTTCAGATTGAAATGGATTATTTGGAGGTTTTAACTTAACACCCCCAACTTGAACCCGACACCTACCCTATTTTTGTTATTCCTGAAATACCCTTGTTGAATTTAGAAGAATTTTCGGACAAATTTTCTGGTATAACAAGTGAAATTTCTGGTACATAGGAAATTTCCGATAGATCAGTACTAAAATTTCGGTAGTTCATATGAAATTTCTGGTATACCAGAAATTTCAAATAAACGAGACAATATCAGAAATTTCAAAGTTGTGTCGTCAAATTGACGATGGGCCCTATCAGATGTATTTGGCGTCCAGACGACATCGACTAAGGTCAGAGTGCCAAGCCTCATCTTTTACTCCTGAACACTTATTACATGAGCTTGTTTTCCCTTTCATCACATCATAGATTTTAGAGAAGTGCTCGTACATCAAACATAGCATAAACAAATTGATAACTCATATACTCAAATAAATTAATAAACACCAGATAACCAGATACTCAAATAAATGGTAGTATACCTAAAATAACTCATATAACCAACTAGCTATTCGGTCTCAGGCTGAGAAGCAACTCCAAGTGATGTTTACAACATGGTCAACACCAAACTTATCTACAAAGAGAGTACATGACATTAGATATAATATGTTTTCCCTAGAGAAAACCTCATACCTATGAGCCTCCACGTGTTCCCCGCACAATTTCCTCAACCAAGACATTTGAAGGTGAAATTTGTGGTTAAAGCCAAACTCCTCTAGCACAGTCGCCTTAGATACCTTAGAATCATTCATAACCATGTGCAACAGTGTCGGCTGGATAATATGAGGAGAAATGAAAAATGTATCAGGATGTGAAACAAGGCATCAACATCATCCTATGTGATGGTCATCTCTCCAAATGAAAGATGAAAATATGATGTCTCTAGGGGTCACCTCTCCAACAAAAGTTGATAGAAGGAAGGAGTTGAGCATGGTCAATGAGCACTAAACGAGCTCCAGCAGATGAAAATATTTGACAATACATTTGACCTCCTCAAGCATGTCACCACCCTCTGAGAAGTTCTTCAATTTCAAACCATGAGATGCGATCTTCAGCACTGCACGCTCTTGTAAAAAATAAAGTATATTACACATTAAGTTGTTATGAAAAAATGGCAATAAAACAAAATATATAACTCGCTCTGACATATCGTGTATACGACGTGCTCAAGAAATCTTGTCAGCACTAACCTGTCTGAAGGTCCTCTTGGAAAACCTCCATCAGTGTGAATCGATGGCTCTGTAGACACACGAGCCATGGCATCTATATTAGTTGCAGACACCACATCGGTCTGCTCAACAACAACCTTCTTAACATCCACAACTTCCTTAGGCGTCGACTCCACCATATCTTGCTCTTCCACAAGAATAGGCACATCCTCAATAGGCGGCTCCACCACAACCTGCTCATCCACAAGAGTGAGCAATCCATAAGAGAGGTTCCTTCGCATGAGCAAGTACCTCCACAGGATCATGTACCTCATCGACTGTAAAAATCTAGTAGCCCGTCGTCGAGGTGCGTGTAACTGCGTCTGCTACTCAGTCAACTGTTTCTGATGAGAACTGATCAAAAGACATCGTCCTACACATAATTCAAAAGCATGTGAGACATCAGCTCAGGTTTGAGCTTACTCTATCAGTTTGCCTGTCCGCAACAGTACCGTCTTTTCCCTGGCCCTCATTGAAACAAATAAATAATAATTTTTAAAAATATTGAACTATCGGAAATTTTAAAATTTTCAGTATTTTAAAAAAAAAACTATTGAAAATTTAAAATTTCTGGTAAGAAAAGTGAAACTCGAAAATTTCAAAATTTTCGATATATAACGTAAAAAAATTACAAAAATTTCTAAATTTATGTGACAAAATATTAATAAATTTGAAATTTTGGACGTGGTACCAAAAATTCAAAAATATGTGAAAAATCTTAATTGAATTATTTTGATATTTTCATTTACTTTGGGCATGCCAAGTTCAAGTGGGTGTATAAGATAAAACCTCCATTGTTTGTCCGGCCCTAACCAAATGCATGACTTTTCAGAAGTAGCAAATCCTTTGGTTACAAGTACAAACGTACATCGCTAAATCCTATGCTCCTTTCTTATCATTCTCATTCATGTCAAATTATCATAAATTTATTTAGGAATTTTTACTATTGATATTAATACTTTTAAAAACTTATTAAACTAATTCTAGGAGTTGACACAAATTAATTCTTTTGAGTCACTCGGTCGCAAAATTTCAAAAAGCTTTTTTTATTAAACTCAACAACTACATCTATCAATTCTGATACTATCCATCTGCAAAGTAAGTTGGATTATAGTCTACAATCTAAATGAAAGCATCGACATATTAAGAACTGAACATATTTCTCCATGATTCAAAACCAAGGTAAGCTATCACGATCTGCATCAAGCACCTATCTTTCTATTATTTCTCCTATTATATAAAATTAGTTGCTGAATCTCGACTACCATTATCAGCATATCTCCATTCTCAAAATCATGTAATGGCAACAAATCAACAATTCCATACCAAACATAGCTGTCAAGTACATTATAACAATCAAATTTAAGCAGTTTCATCCAAGATTCTTCAACTCCAAATTCCTTCATTTGCCATATAAGAAAATTAAACCCTTTTGAAGTATGAAAAAAACAAAGACATTCCATCAGCACACAAACATTTGGCTCAACAACTACCGATTCATCAAAATCCTGAAGAAACATAAACCTAAACTGTGTGCATGTCTCCGTTCCCAAATCAAGAGAGATAATCACAAATTGATCAACACTCAAACTCTTCAGAGGAACATAACTTGAACCAATTTCGTTACGAAGAGCAAACCAATTAAGACTATTACTCACATAGACACCACGGCTCTTATGCATGGGAGTAAAATGATAAGGATCCGTGGAAAAACTTTGAATATTTCCCCAAACGGAATCTCAGAGAGTTAAAATACTGAAGTCGTTGCGCCGGGGGAAGGCCACCACCTTATATTTGTGGCTTACATTATCATAACCAAATGAAAACTCTAACTTGGAAATAAGAGTTTGTTCATAATGGTGAAAACTGCATTGTATTTTGGAGAAAAACCTTGTTGCTGGGTTCCATAACAAGAGATAGAACTTTCGACCAAACAAATGATTCCATTGCAAGAACCAATTATGGTATAGACGCCTTCATAATCAAAAGGGAAACTGAAGGTATTGATCAAAGGATTCCCGAGTATGTTGAAGGGATTAAGTAGGGAAATTGAGGATTCACATGTCTGCGGGCAGAACATGATGTGTGGAAATCGCGAAGATTTCTTGAGATGCATATTGATGAAGAATGGACCGGAGATGAGCGAGTTCCATGATTTGCTCACACATCTGAGCTGCGTGAGAAATTTAAAGTGAGAAGTGATAGGATTTGGAGGATAAGTTCTTCAGGTAGGGTTACTGGCGACGGCGCGTTGATTTCACCATGCGATGTAGCTGGAAAGATACACATGGGAAAGAGTTTTTAACCCTTACTTTAGGCGGACCAAGTTATTTAGATCAGCACATAGCGTTCTCAATAATGATATTTTAATGAAGAAAAATATTTAAATAAATTTAAAATGATTTGATTCAAATTTATTATTTGGATAAAAATTAAGAGAATTGTCTTCTTTTTTTTAATGAAAATATAAAGAGAATTGTTAAAATAATAAAAATTGATGAAATATTTTTATTTAAATTAAATTCAACAAAGGCAAAGTTATCCTTAGGTCTTTTAAGTTATTCTATTGTAACAAGTGAGTCATTTATGTTTTTTTTCCTATAAATTGATTCTATATGTTAACTAACGTCTACAACGTTGACCGTATTCACAAAATTCGTTCTAAAAAAGATTAGTTGTCTAGAACGACGTTGATATGTCACTTAACAGAGCTGAAAACATAGAGAATATCCATAGAGAGAAATAACATTGAGAAGAGTTGGAGGCACATCGATATTGTCAGCATAAATATGATACTTATGGCACTTCTTTGCAAATTTGTAACAATCACATTTCATTGTCAACCAATAGTAACATGCCCTAAGAATCTTCTTAGCCATTAAATATCCATTGGCATGAGTATCAAATGATCATTCATACACTTCACGTATTGCTTCGTGTCCATCTACACATCTGAGCATGTCATAATTTCTCTTGTATAATACATCTTCGTTGAGGAACAAACTCTCAGCCAACCTTCTCAAAGTCTTCCTATCTTTGTTAGATGTCCCAAGTGGATACTATTGAGTTTGGAGGAAATGCTTGATATCACAATACCAAGGCTTATCATCTGATGTTTTTTTACAGCAAACATATGAGCAAGTCTATCAAGATGTCTGATCGTAATCTGAGGTACAATTTATTTGGGAAATTCACCTTGAACATGGAAGATAAAGTGGCTAAAGCATCCTCCATATGATTCTCATGTCGAGGAATGTGATGAAATTCAACTTTATTGAAGAAAGATATCAACCTCCTTGCGTAATCTTTGTAGGGAATCAGGCCAGAGTGACAAGTCTCCCATTCTCCCTTTATCTGATTAATTACCAAAGTTGAGTCTTCATACACATCAAGAATATTGATTCTTAAATCCATGGCTTCTTCGAGATCTGTGATACAAGATTCACACACTGCCATGTTATTCGTACTATCTAACATCAAACTTGTAGTGAAAGAGGTGTGGGAACTATATGAAGTAATAATCACAACACCAATTCCTTTTCCATAAGCATTCACAGCTCTATCAAATACTAAACCCCATCGGGATTCTAGATTTGGTCCTTCCTCAGACAAAGGTTTAACACAATCCTTAGCTTTCAAATATATTACATATTTATCATGGAAGTCAAACTTGATGAGCTGGTAATCATCAATTGGTTGGTGAGAAAGACACTCTTCCAATACTAACTTTAACAGCTTCTAAGTATGATATTCAATATCATATTCAAACAACAACATTCGCCAACGAAAAATTCTTCCAGCAAGAGCATGTTTTTATAAGATGTACTTGATTGGATCCATTTTGGATATCAATCACGTAGTATGATTCAACATATGTTGTCACAAACGCTTGGCAGACCAGGCCAAACCACAACATATTTTTTCAAGCAATGAACATAGTGACTTGTAATCAGTGAACTTATTGCTCAGATAATAAATGTCATATTCTTTTCTTCTTGTTTCATCTTGTTGTCCCAAGATACAACCCATAGAATTATCCAGCATAATTAAATACATGATCAAAGGTATTCCTTTAACAAAATGGGGAAAAATAGGAGGCTCGAGCAGATAATATTTGATACTATCAAAAGCCTTTTGGTAATCATCAGTATACACAAAACCCTGGTCATTCTTCAAAAGCTTGAAGACTTGCTAACAAGTATCGATCATATGAGAAATAAATATGGAAATGTAATTCAGTCGTCTGAGGAAACCCCTTAACTTTTCATTTCTTGAAACATGAATTTCTTGAATTTCCCTAACTTTATCATAATCAGCTTCAATTTTTTTCTAGACAATAAAGCCAAACAACTTTCTAGAACGGACACCAAATATGAACTTATTTTGATTTAAACAGAGACAATACTTCTTCAAACTCTGAAACAAATTTAACAAGTCTTCTACATGAGCCTCTTTAATGTGATATTTGGAAATCATATCATTAACATATACCTCAATTTCTTTATGCATCCAATTATGTAATAGGGTTGTCATAGCCCTGTAGTGCATTGCATCAACGTTCTTCAATCTGAAGGGCATCACCCTGTAACAGAATATTCCCTAGGGTGTGATAAACATTGTTTTTTTCCATATCCTAGGGAGCCATCTTAATTTGTTTATAAACGTAAAATTCGTCCATGAAAGAGAAAACATTGATTTTGCGGTATTATCTACCAACATATCAATATGTGGCAGAGGAAAAACATCTTTTGGACTAGTCTTGTTCAGGTCTCTGTAATCAATACACATGCAGACTTTTCCATCTTTATTTGGAACGTGAACAATATTGGCAACTCATTGAGGATAAACTGATGTCACAAGGAAACTGATGTCACAAGGTGGACACTTTGGTTTCAACAGCAAACTATGTTCCATAATATCAGTATCCTAGAAAAGTTAAGCACTGAAGGAGAAGGATGGACACCAACATGACATGGAGATAATAATTTTTACATGTTTAGTGCTACAAATGACATTCATACTTAAATATAAATTTATAAATACATTATTATGCATTTCATAAATGGGTGTTAATTAGAATTCCATGTATTTGTGCTTTTGTATGTAGCTGGTATAATAAAGTCCAAACCAATATGTTTCAACTTATTATAGGTATTGGTACTATTTATGTTTATTTGTAAATGATTTATATTATTGTTAAAATAGGAGACAAAAAATACACGTTAGCTTCAAATCGATGTTTGGTTTATAATGGGAGAAAGGGATATTTTAAAAACAATTTACTTTTTGTTCCAGTCTAAACGCAAGACCAAGAAGCAACAATGGTCCATTCCAATAAGAAATTCCCTAGAGGATTTAACCTTTAGAAAGTCAGTAGACCGTTCGACTAAGAGCAAATTGAATTATAACGTCATGGAAGGATATCAGACCAGTGACATCATTTTTTCAGTGATAGTCAAATTATAGGGCCTTATGATCAAGCATGGACATGCCTTAAAGGATAACTTGATCAAGGGAAATTATTAAAGAAATATTGTCATATCACATCATGAATAATGTTTTAACAATTATCCCATCTTGGATAGATGTCCCACATAGAATGTTCAATATTTTTAAAACCCTATGGTCATACTTTAAAAAGAGAGGTAACACAACAAATTAAAGCATACACATTTTACCCTAAAATATCTCTCACCATCGACGATCATTGACTTGAGTTTCATAATTTGATCCACTCCTCTTCCAATGCGAGCAAGTTCGATGTCACGAGATCATTGACGTTGTTTGTGGGAATTTTTATAAATGTTTCATTATATCAATCAACATTAGAATGAAGAGCCACGCAAAGAAAGACCAAACTCACAACATCCTCCTCACACCAGGGAAAGCCAAACCCACCTCCATATATGTTTGGGATGTTCCCTATACCATTACTTTGAATCTCCAACATGTCTTAGCTCTAGTGATATTCAAATAGAGTGAAAAAATCTTATTGATATCTTTGAACCAACAAGGAGACGATATCATACCACCCTCATTAATCCATTCAACCCTTTCATCCAACCACTAATAAAACAAACAAGTTATTGAGGGGCCTATGCATGGTATCAAGAGGAAATAACGACATTTGTGAAGCAAAACGAATCACACTAAAAGGTCAAAATGGACTATACATGCCACCATGTATCATAGAGTAGCTGTGAGGGATATGTTTTGAGTCAATGGTGAAATATTGACGTACCTTGATAAGGATTAACTCGAAATATCTCAACAATAATGGCTACACGACCATAAGAGGTTTAGAACACATTCTTCTAGTCCCTGAAGGAATTCCACTCCAAATTTGACTCTGATTCGTTGATTCAAACAATTTACTATGATTTTTTTCCCGACTTTACATCAATTTTGACCTACCAACAATTTTATAAAGTTATCTAAACTAAATTTAGCTCTAGTTCCTTATCCAACCGGTTGAACTGTTGATTTACTCCAACTCTTAAAATATTACTTTTGAGTGTACACAATTTTTTTTTAAAATACCTCAGTTCAATATTTTTCCTTTTAAAATGGTTTATATTACTATATAAGCATAGAATATTAACTATGTTGGAAAAAAATACTCCTTTTTTCAATTTGGCTACATCCAAAATAAATAAATATAGCTAGAAATTTTAATTTAACTATTACAATATGTATTAATTATGTGGATATGGTATATACTAAAAATATTTTAGAAAATATTATCAAAACATTCATCTAAAATCAGAATATGCATCTTGGGCCTTTTGTCTCGTGTTTGGTTTTTTGTGGGCTTAGTTACTTTTGAGGCATCATTCATAAATCCCTTTGAGAAGAAAAAAAACAAACAAGAAAATGTTGTTAGATGGGTTTATTTTAAGAATGTCCTTTTTTATTTAATGTATGCACCAAATTAATTTATTAAAGTATTCCTCATATGGAACAAGCATGCATACTGACACGGGGACAGAAGAAACAAGTATTAAAATTCTTAATCAGTTTCTACCAACAATACCTATTTTATCAATAAAGCATTAAAGAAGTTTATACAAAAAGCATTAAATATTATTACAATTTATATTCTTATTTATTGCAGAATTTCCTAGTTAAATTAAAGAAGGTTTCCATTGAATAGCTTATGTATGTCATGTCCTTACCTAATTGTGTGTTTTTTATTTGTTCGGTAAAAAATGAAACATATTGGATTATACAACTATATTTCATATAATTAAATATTTGGTATATGTAATGAATGATTTAGGTCAAGTTCATAAGCTCATTAGTTAGTTTTAATGTTATAAATAGGTGATTGGAGGATGTAATTATCATCAATGAAATGAATGGAAAAGTCAATTTTAGAATTGTTAGCATTTTATAGTGTAGTTTTTCTCTATTTCTCTTAATATCAAAACCATGTTCATGACAATATACATGCATGCATGTGCATGTGAGCTGTAATAGTGATGATAAGAACGTGATTAGATATTGTTATGTGAAGGCCACAAGAACAATATGGTATAGGTTTATTCGTCTATTGTAAACATTAAAAATGTATGAGTAGACACATAATTTATTGGTTTAAATGCACTTTTATTCCTCTTATTTTCAAAAATTTTAAGTTTTAACCCCCATTTAAAAATCCAGATTTCTTGTCCTTAAACTTTATATTACTCGGGATTTGTTTGATCCCCCTCCAATTTTACATATGTGGCATGATGATTAAGATAAAAAAATATTTTTAATGACGTGGCATTATTGACTGGATTATTTTATTATTTATATTTATTTATTGAATTAAGTTTTTTTTTATATATATATTTTAAATATATTTTAAGTTTTTAAATATATTTACGTGTCAGTAATATTAATATTTTTTAAATATTAGATTCATTTTTAATAATTTTAATCAAGTTTTTTAAGACATTAATTAATTAATTAAAATTAAATTAATGGTTCACAAGCCCATTTTGTCCAAGCCTTAATCCAATTTTCAAGATACAATATGATATCAATTATTGAGCTATATAAACACCAACCTTCTTTATTGAAAAATCAATGTTGAACTTTATGAGAAACAAAACAAACACTACAACACACCTGAAATAAGAAGAAGCCATGGCAAGCTGGGATTTCTACTACCACCAAAATTATATGCATTCTCACATTTCCTTCTCTTTCATTTACCTAGTCTAAGATAGTCACATCAAATGGAGTTAATTCAAGACTTGAAATTTTGGCAATCATTATCAATCTCATTATCAACAACATCACCACATGTATAACTCACTGCATGTTATAAGAGATAAAGGGAGAACATGTTATAAGAGATAAATATATTTGAAATAATGTCATCAAAGTGGTTCAGTTTGCATCTGTTGACATAATGTCATCATCAGGAAGAACCAAGGGAATCCTAAGCCATTTAACATCATAATAAAGTAATGACATTTATGAAGAAAATACAGATAACCAAACACAAAGTTGGAACTAAGAATAGTATAGCACCTGCATATTACTCAAGTCCCGTATGATATGATTCACACACCATGCATAATTTCTAATAGCTAACTTGGAAATTTTGAAATGTGTGAATGTTAACATTGTTTGCTAACTAAATAAATGCAGATCATCCATGGTTAAACAAGATTGTTGTTCTTCATGTTGTTGCTCAAGAGTTGCAGTGGGTATTTCTGTTCATGTTCCTGGAGCACAAGCTCCAACAAGAGCAAGGGTGCTTCTATGACATAGAGTTGGTGGTAGAGTGCCAAGTGCATAACAATCTCTGCTTGGGCTGGTGGTTGAGTCCCACATCGTTTTTGTTTAAACAATTTTGGTGTTTATATAACTCACACATGTTTCGATTGTTATCTCAACATTGTTCTAAATCATAAAAAAAATCTTAATTATAATTATGATTAATTAATTAATTCTTTAAAAAATAAATAATGGTACGTCAATACAAATAATTTTTTTAATCTTAAGCATCATGCCACATATGCAAAATTTAAGGGGACCAAATAAATCTCGAATGAGGTAAAGTTTAGAGACCAAAAATTTGGGTTTTAAAATGAGGGGATTAAAACTTAAAAAATTTGAAAATAGGGGGACCAAAATTGCATTTAAACCTAATTCATTATATCTCATTT
Organism: Vicia sativa; assembly: GCA_021764765.1. Classification (NCBI taxonomy): domain Eukaryota; kingdom Viridiplantae; phylum Streptophyta; class Magnoliopsida; order Fabales; family Fabaceae; genus Vicia; species Vicia sativa. The sequence goes on from CM038792.1 coordinate 156,495,338, forward strand.
ATTTATAAATTGACTTGGATCTTAGAGTGTGTTAATTTCGTGCAACCACAACGGAGGATGTTGCACCACCGCATCAAAGATTTGCATCAACAATTTTGATTTTGAAAAGAACAACGACATTGTATGTGGGATCTGACTTTCGATTCCTACGAATTTCATTCAACCATATCATTATTTCAATCGATCTTTCATGATTCAATAAGATATCCACCAATTCAAACCTCGTTCGCTTTGACAAATACACTGATAGGAGGTGCAATTAGATATTTTAATTAGTAATATAATTATGTTAGTTGTTATTTTATTTTGAATGTTTTGTTGAATTGGACTTTTACTAGTGTTTGAGTCTTTAAGTTTATTACGATTAGAAGTATTATGTATTGTAGTCTCATTGAGACATTAGGAATTAAGAAATCAAATGAAAAGTCTTTATCTTCCTTTAAAAAAAAAAATAAAAAAAAAATCACTAACATAATTATATTTCTAATTAAAATATCTAACTGCACCTCCTATCATACACTATGATGGAAGCAACTCTGATTCTCCTTCGTAAAGATCCTTTGAATTCTCCAGGTCAAAAATTTTCCCAATCTTCGCCATATACACGGCTGATGAGATTTGTTCAAACAAGTAGAACCTCCATTGTAAGGATCTGTTAAATCAACTTATCTAAACCAGAAGCAGCAAGATGAAAGATCAACAATAGAAGTTCTATACCATGAGAAGGTGGATGAGACTCTGAATGCAACACTTTCGTTAATCATTAATGCTACCATCGCTAATCAGTATGTCTCAGAGATCCTCCTAGATGATGGAAGTTCTTGCAATATGATATACTTCAGAATTTTCACTAGGTTTGGCTTAAGGAAACAAGATTTGAGGTCGTGTGAAGGTCAAAACCAACCAACGGTCAATGAATACTCAACTTATCCATGTGGACATTTATACTTACCAATCTCCATTGGAAACATAAACAACAAAAGGGCATTGAAAGTTTTTTCTTTGTGATTCCATGCAAAAATGTCTACAACAACATCCTTAGGCGACCATTCTTGATGATTCTAGATGTCGTGGCCACCACCGTCCACCTGAAGATAAATTACCACAATGATTTTGGCAGGCCCGTTGTAGTCAAAGATGACCTTTGATGAGCACCCCAAATACACAAAATAATATTGAAAAATCCCTTGTCGACAGTTATCATTCCTTAAGGAAGAGGCGGGGAAGGTGATGAAGTGTCGAATGTAGTTTTCCTCTATCTTAATGAACATGTATCCTCACACAAAAATGAGTTAGACCCCTCAACCAATATCAAGACCTGAGTATTAAGGTTGGTCCTCAATGGGGACTGTGAAGTCGTCCATCCGGACAGTAATTCGATGAGGTCGGTAAGGATATGAGTCATCCAACTACCAGTCACGACAACAATACAACTTTTTATGACGAAGCTTTAATCTCCAACATGCTAAAAACCGAGAGGATATGTCTTGGGCGCACAATGTTTGATTGTTTAAATAAGATAAACAACATGTTACATGGACGTTATAAAAAATAAAGGTAACACAACACTAAGTTAGCGCCTTTTTTATCCATAAAAACAAATAATAAACTTGTTCTCTTGGTTTTTTTGAGAGTCGAGGTAATATGGTTATAAGGAATCTCGTTTCGAATCCCCGTTACCGCATTTAAAACTTTTTTCAACGATTTATCACTTGACGTATTTTCCAGATGCCATGTTTTATTTTGTCAATTAGTAATTTTCATAAACTTTGTTATCAATAAACAAGAATAGGCAATAATAGAAAAAAGTAAATATTTCATTGATAATAAAAAAAACAAGACAACAAAGAAAATTACTCAACAAATTCAAAATTCTCAGTCCACTCAACTTCAACATTACCCCTAACTTAGAGAAAATTTCAGAAATAACTCCTTTATAAGGTATAAGGAAAGTTATTTCCTCATGAGGAGTCTTTATCATTTCCTTCAAGAATTTGAAAATGGTAAGAGAAAGATTAACTTTGTTGTCGTAGGTGAGAAATAACAAGAGATGTTTGTCATACCAAGTAAGCGTTTTCAGATCTTACTCTCCTCGATGGAGATTTTCCACTAGAAGTTGAAACCAAAATTTTGCAATTAGGAGTAGAGAAATAGGACTGAGTAACTTATTTTGGTTGGCATAAAGTCAGTGAAGGCGGGTTGCATAGAAATTGTTGAATTCATAATGTTCAACATAACTATCAAACTCTTCACAATTGATTGTCATAACAATCAGTAATGGAGTAATGAAGAAATAAGAGGCATTGACATAAGACTAGATGATTTCATCATGACCAACTGACACAATGTAGGTATTCATCTAGAACCCTTTAACGAGATCAGTTTATATGAGGCCATGAAGAATGTGAAAGTAACCATTCAACTTTTATTTGTTAATAGCTTTCCCTGGTTCAAAATGATCGAAATCATTGAAATCAACATACTTTTCATTGATAACGAACAAAATATCTCATCCATTTTTATAAGAAAAAAAGGACTTTGAAACAAGGAAACAAGACATAGAGAGTTGGTAATGAGACGTTGAAAATAAGAAAATACTTTGAAATAATATTTGAAGACACAACGAGTTGGTAATTAGACGTTTAAATAGCTCAAAAGCCAAAAGAGACGTTACGGCCTGAATATAGTTGATCATTGCTATTCTAGTGATATGATTCCAATGCATGCGCGCCACACTAGTGATCTAACCTCTGTTTTAATTGTATTTTTTATTTGTAAATTAAATGTTTTAACCTGTCGGTTTTCCATAAAAATTGAGGTAACATTTAGCCTTCAAATTGGAACATCTATTTTAATTGTAGTTTTTATTTGTAAATTAAATGTTCTAACCCGTCGATTTTCCTAAAATTCGAGATAATATTTAGAAGTAAAATTGAGATATTTGTCAAATCCTTAATCAAATTCTTGTCTTCCATTAATGATTTGTGTGAAACATAAATAACTTCCATTATAAAAGTATTTTGAAACTATCCTCCACTTTAAGATTTGGAAGATTGTTTGTCATGAAGAGTTCTTTATAAAGGATTGCAAGAGCATACATTATTTGGGTTTAAGGTTTGTATACTTAAATATTTATTTCAGCAGAAAATCAATTATTTATCTAACCATTTTTTTGTGTAACCATTTTTTTTGTTCATATCAGAAACAAATGCAAGCAAAAGCCATATGGAATATTATGCACCCTGTCATACCCCAATTTTTTACCTAAGATACCATCTCATATCATTCACATATGCATCATTGCATCACTGAAAAATTTCAGAACAATTTAGTTTGTGTGTGCTCCTTGAGCCAAATTAGGGTTTTGAATCAAAATCTTTCATCAGTTCAAGATGTGATCAAATTAGGGTTTGAGTCTTCACTCACCTCAAATGATCTATCTTCATCAACCATCAACATTTGATCTTCAAATTCTCATAATTTCCTCAAGATCTATCTTGAATCGACCAAATTAGGGTTTTGATCGAGGATGGTGTATCATTGAATTTTTGCTCAATGAATGACCTAATTGCTTGGACCATGATGTCAAAATCATCAATGTAATATCTTGACCTAATTTCTTGATTCAAAACATCTCAAATGCCATGATTGATCCTCAGAGAAATTATGAATCTCTAACAAAAAGTCAACTATTCAGATCAGTCAAACTTTGACTTTTGGTCAACTTTTAAAATTCAAATTTTTTCAATCATGAAAGCATTTCAAATTATCCATCATGATCATAAAAAATCAAAATGTGTGAAAAAGTCAACAAAAAGTCAAAACTTGAAATTTTTCTAACACAGAAATTTTTTCAAGTGTTTTTATCACTTTTTCATCATTTCCATGGCCATTTTTCACATAGATCCATTTTGATTCAAGAAAAACTCAACATGAAAGTCGTAGATCTTGTTCCAAGATTTCCAAAATGTCCAAGAACTTACAAAAACAGTTTGTGTAGCAAGGGTTTTGAAATTGAAATTTACAGGTCCATAACCATAATTTACAAGTCATTTTTCCAAGTTTTCAAGTCATTTTTGCAAATTATTCCTTCCAAAAGCCTTGTCACCATAAGAGATACGTTTTGGCTAAAAAATATATGGCGAGAATGATTGAGAGGAGGATAAGAACACTTGAGATTTTTAACCATGGTTTAGAAATTAACCATGTGCATTAAATGGAAAGATTCCATTCTTACCTCTTCAGCCAACTTGCATAAATCCTCCAATCTTATCTTGCCATGCTCTTCAAAACTCTTGGCCTATAAATAGAGACATTTCCTCATTTGAAAATCACACCAAAGCATTCATAAACTTGTTTTCTCACTTCTTTCTTCTTTTCCAAGTTTCAAAGTTCCAAAATGTGTCTCCAAACCTTACAATTTCTGAGCAATCTCAAGCTTCAAACACTCTCTGAATACCCTTAGAAAGTTGTTAGAATCATCAAGCCATCACAAAAACAAACAAAACTCATAATCATATTCAAAACTCCATAAACTTGCAAATTGAGCCTTAACTTGTCATCTCTCAATCCACTCGTGCAAACTCCAATTTATAACTTCAAACATCATCCATATACTCCATATAAGTGGTCCAAACCACTGAATCACTTATGAAACCTCAGAATCATCATCATTTTCAAATGCTCGAGCTTCAGTTGGACTTGAGTACAATTTCTAGGCTATCTCCAAGCAAGCTGAGCACTTCTGCATGTTCCTTGAAGTCCAGTGAAGCTATACAAATCATAAAACAACTTCTGGAAGCACTCTAACAAGGAATCCGATTTCCGCTCATAGAGGTAAGTAACTCCAACTTCGAACTCTTTGATTTATGAATTCCAGTTCAAATATTTCCATGCTGTCATGTTTATGCACATATGAGGATCACAAATCCTAAATCAATTGCATGAATTGTTGCACCTACACGATTTCATGATAAATTTTCCAAAACTAGGGTTCATCTGTTTTTTTCGAATTCAATCATCATATGCTTAAAATAAATAAAATTAAAGATCACCATCATGTTCCTTGTGAAAAAAATGAGCAAGTTTCACTTTTACATCATCCAATTTCATCAAAAAATGAAGGAGTTAGGAATCAATGATCATGAGGTTGAAGAAGAAGCTTTGCGCGCGTTTTCTGATTTCTTAAAAATCTTAATTCTTGTTTTATCTTATATTTAATCATTGTTTTTCAATGAACGGATGAAATAGCCACCCCAGTGACAGCCAGCGCGCTCTTAAGTCACTTTCCATGCCTAAGGTCCAGGGTTCGAACCCCACCCAGACCTTTTTATTTTTTCTGTTTTCACTTCTTTGCAATTCTTAACTCTTTTTCAAACAACTTTACAAACTTGTTTCTAAATATAATTAAATGAAGGCGTGTTAATAACAAGCCATGCATGTGGCCCAGTGGTTAACCTTTTCACCTTTGAACCCAAGGTTCTGAGTTCAAACCTCTCCAAGACCAAAATCAAATTTTTATCACTTGTTTTTTTTTTCACATTTTCTATCAAACTTCAACATTTGCAAAAACCCGTCAAAACTTCTCATTTTGAGATGATTTTTTGCACACTTGTCATTCAATATATCTATTTTATGATTATGTCAAAAAATTCCAAAAAAATATTTTCTTTTGATATATTTTTTATTAGGTTTAAAATAGACGTTTTTAAGTATTTTAAATACTTTTCAAAAATGTTTTCTTCTTGATTTTTCAAACCTAATCTTTTTCAAAACAATTTTGTGAACAATTTTCGCTTTTCAAACCTTTTCAAAACTTTCAATTTTTTTTAATTAACTTACACACCTCTTTTCCATGATCGATTTGATTAATCTTTGAAAATACAAACCGAACTAGGTTTTTTCCTCGAAAATCTTTCAAACTCAAAATTAAAATTAAAATTAAAATCATCATGGTACATATTTCCCAACCCTCCTATGTATATACTTAGTTTCCTTGTACATATCCACCCTTTTGTGTACATATTTAATTCCTTGTACATATTCAACTTTTTTTTCTTCCAAATATTCAAGTATAAACTAATATCGTTCGTTAGTTTTTATTCCGCTTGTTTATACACCAATTCCACTGGTATTAAGAGGAGCATTATTCCTGAAACGCTTCTTATTCCTAAGGTGACCTTACTTATAGGTTGTTTATACTTTACACACTTGTATATAGTTCCTTTACTCCTTTGAATGCACACGCACACTTTGTCATGTATATACTTGTTCATGTTTATTATATCATTACAACTAGTATAACAACTAGGTTCCCCATAGCCTCCTCTTGGGCTTTGTACAAAAGAACTCACTTGTTGAGTTAGCCTCCTCTTGGGCTTCGTACAAAAGAACTCACTTGTTGAGTTAGCCTCCTCTTGGGCTTCGTACAAAATAACTCCTCTGTTGAGTTAGCCTCCTCTTGGGCTTCGTATAAAAGAACTCCCTCGTTGATTTTAGCCTTCTCTTGGGCCTCATACAAGAAAGAGACCTGGAAATCTCTAACAGCCTCCTATTGGGTTTCCAATACAAAGAATCACCTTCACTAGGATAAAACCCTAAGAGTATGGTTTCCCGGTGAACTCACTCTTAAAGTCAAGCCATCCATACCCTATAGCCTTCTCCCGGGCTCCCAATAAAAGGACCCTCGATGTCCCTCGGAAAGCCTCCTCTTGGGCTCACAATACAAGGACCCTCGATGTCCCTCAGATAGCCTCCTCTCGGGCTTACAATACAAGGACCAACGGGATTCTTAAAATCATCCCCCTAATCAATAATAAAACAATTCTCCTTAGAGATAAGACATGAATCATCTCTATGAAAGAAGTATCTCATCTATAGCATCACATACAAATCAAACATTTTTCAAATCAAACAATTTTTAAAACAAACACTTTTTCAAACAAAACATCTTTCTTAACTGTAAGTGGAAACGCTTGTACACTCAAGCAAAAAGCTCAATGCTTACAATGAAAGATTCAAACGTTTTTCAAACATCTTTCTTAACTTGTAAGTGGTAATTCTTGTACACTCAAGCAAAACATCTAATGCTTACAATGAAAGATTTAAACAATCAAATTTTCAAAAATGTATGTGATGAAATAGATTAGATACATTTTTCATTAAGATGACACTTGTCGTTGTCTCTTAATCTTTGCTTCCACTAGCACATAAGTGGGAACTACGATTGCTCTTACTTTCTCAACCTCCTTTTGAGAATACGTAGGCACAAGGTCTCACCCTTGGCGAGCATACTTCTTTCTCCCTCAAATCAAACAAACCTTAGTTTCCTTAGATCCGAGCTACATATGCTCTGATTTCCACTAGGGGATATGTATGCAGAGGATCCCAATGATCTTTGCGAGCATAATAATAATAAATAAACTTAGATTCCTGCCTAACCTACCCTTTCTTAAATCCCAAAAGGAGAAATTTTCCCAAAATAGCATAGCAAATAAAACACACAAAAATGCATAAAAAGTTCCTGTAGAAAACTATAGATATATAGGGTGCTAATACCTTCCCTTTATATAACCAACCCTCTTACCCTGGTCTCTCCCCAATGCGTTGCGTCTAGTTCATGCTAGCCACATCGCATATCTTATTTAGGGTATTTCAACTTTCCCCTTTTCCATTTTCTTTCTTGTTTGGAAACAATAAAGCTTGGTGCTCGCGACATCTTTTAAACAAAAAAAATCAAAAGAGTAAATTGTTTTGACCCGTAGATTCAAATTCCGATTCGATTTCCTCGTTCGTCACTTTTTACCGCGAACACACCCTTCATTTGATCTTATCCAAAATATCAAGGATTTGAAGAGCCAACATCATGAAGAGTTTAAGGTTTGCAAGAGTGTTTTCCATGAATAGTTCTCTATGATGGATTGTAAGAGCAGAAAACTATTTGGGTTTAAGGTTTGTGTTCTTAAGTATTTATTTGAGCAGTAAATTATTTATTTATCTAACCCTTTTTTGTCTAACCTTTTTTTATATCAGAAATAAATGCAAGCAAAAGTCATAGAGAATATCCTTTTTTTGTTGAGAGAAAATTTTTTCCCATGCATTTGATCCTCCCCAGAATATTAAGGAATTGAAGATCCAACATATGATCTTCATAGACAATTAATTTTTTTGTTTGTAAAAATGTAATATTTTGTAAACTATGTAAGTAATATGATAAACACATTAGTTTTAATATTATGTAAAACTAGGTGATAAGTCTTTATTTTTATGAAGAAACCTCGCTTCTATTATATTTAGCGTTCAATGTTAAATGAGTTATTTGTAGCAGTGAGTATGACATGATGCCATTTAGTTTGAAAAATGTAAGAGCAACATATAAAATATGATCAAGAAAGTGTTTAAAAAAATAGGTGAAACACTATAAGTGTATTTGGACGACATGATCATCAATTCCAACAAATAAGAGATACACAACCATCACCTTGTAGGAGTCTTCCAGAGAGTTTGGTACTACAATATGAGGCTCAATGTAGAAAGTGAACTTTTGGAGAATTGGATTATCTCTAGATAAGTGGACCATTTTAGATAAGGGGGAGAATTGGATTCTCTTTAGATAAGTGGATCTTTGGAGAAGAGCAGGGACCATATTGGAGTTAATAAGCATACACAACAAAGAACACATCATCTCTAGAGTACCTCTACAATCATCTATTTCGCTTCTCACTAAACTTAAAATTCTTGCAGGACCATGAAGAAATTAGAGACCATGAGATCCTCATGGATGAAGAAAGGTCTCCTCCAACTAATATCCCAAGAAACCCTCTCGCCTTACCATATCCCAATCTCACACACAATACATTTTATTCTTCTTTGAGAGATAGTGAAGAGCATATGAAACCTGGTACTAAGAGGTATATTCCCTATCCAAGGGTTTTTCCATAAGAAGGTCTGAATACCCACTACTACAAATATCGCTTTTAACGTCGGACGCGAAATGCAATTTACCTTGGCTAAAAAAGCAAGCTAACAAAGGACGTCATGATAAGTCTCCACTTATCACCTCATTGGAATAATAATAGAGAGGTTAATTTATACGCACACAAGTTTGAAACCCAACAACCTCATTTTTATTATTTTCAAAATTAACTTATCTTATCTCTCAGTTTACAAATAAAACTGAGGGATAAAATCATTTTTTTTTGTTATAATTTGTTACATTATATACCCATAATATTAATACAATTATTTATTTACGAAATATATCGAGACAAGGTGCTCCACTATAATAAATAAGGATACAAAAGAGTTTCAAAGTGATTCACAAACTATATCTAACAATAACAAAATCAAAAGGAAAGTCAACTTATAAATAAGAAATAAGAAGCTGATAAATACTCAAATTACATTGTTTGTAGAGATTATTACATTGAAAATCAATTTCCATGAAGATCTAGATTTTAGATCTTCGAATAATTGAAGTTCAGGGAAGAGAAAATTTTGGGTTCAATATATTTTCAATTGTTTTTCCTTGTATTTGTCTATGATATAAAACAAAAAAAAGAGGGTTAGATAAATAAGGGTTAGACGAAGAAATGATTTTATGCTAAAAAAATATATTTTCAGGAAACAAACCTTAACCCAAATAATTTTCCGCTCTTCCAATCCATCAAAGAGAATTTTTTGCTCACAAAAAAAAGGATCTTTAGGTTTCAAGCGCATCATGTTTCATTTAGGATGATTTTCAATATCCAGCATGCTTTTATAATAGATGTCTCTTAGGTTTCACGCGGATCACTAATGGCAGAGTCTTGAGCGTTGATAATCATTAAATGGATGTCAAAGATTTGTTTAAGGCCGGTGAATATATAAAAAGTAAAACACATAACTATACCCTCAATTACGACAAAAATCGAGTTGAATAAGCTATTTTTATTAAAATATTAGCTTCTCTTACATCTCGATTTTCAAAGAAAATCAAGGGGTAAAATTAATTTTTTTATTACAAAAATCCTTACATTGTTTACCCAGAACATTAATACATTAATTTTTTTCAAAGTACATTGTTTACCTAGAATATTAAAAATACATTGTATGCAACAAATCTTCGCTGATATCAACATTTAGTTCTCCCCAAGATTGTTTAGGTCCCATGAAAGATGTTAGAGATCTGTTTTCCAATGAGAATTTTTATTTTTCGCTGATATCCATCTTCTGAAAAGTTAAGCCCCCTTCTCTATTAACTTTTCAAATGTTGAGTTCTCTTCTTTGTGTAACTTGAAGAAATAATGATTTTCTACATTTGCAATCTATCAAATGGGCAAAAAATACAAAAACAACAACAACATCAACACCATTATGTAAGATATATTGCAAGGGCAGAAAAATATTTTGTTCTAAATGGGAGAACAATGAATTCTTTTTTATGTCTTGCAATCCATCTTAAATAATAATGCATGCGAGTTTGGGGCTGCCTCATATTAGTTAGGATTAGGATAAAATCTATTTAACGAGTATTTTTATAGTAAAATCTGATTATTTTATCCCTCAATTTTATTGAAAAATCGAAGAGTTTGAATCGTTTAGTTTACACTTATAATCAAATAAAAACGTAAATTGCAATAGTTGAGAATTGAAGTGTGTCATGATTTTTTTCCTCGTTTTT